>CAKXYN010000016.1:8957500-10169166 GCA_935064755.1 Tragelaphus eurycerus
GCTCTAGCCTCACCCTGGAGAGAAGACCATTTTTATCCTTTTGGGTAGAAGAGCCGAGGGGGCCAGGAGAGACACTTCCTAGACCAGGTAAAAGCCTTCAAAGCCATTCCTTTTGTTCTGGAGAGGAGTTGAAAAAAGGAGAACATCATTCTAAAGGTAGGTAAGGTTTGCATAACATGCCACTTAGTTTTTATTTTCTGATTGTAAGCAGAGGCCCTGATTCCACCAGTGAGAGGAAGTGATTTAACCCTTTCAGTTCACAAACCAACATTCCCCCCACCCCCACCACCCAGGAGATTAAATGGAGCCCTGGAGACCCAAAGAAATGAACCCATTTCCAGAAAGTGAAGATTTCCTTTCTACTGCTTAGAAGATCAGATTCACTTTGCATATAATTTTTCAAAAGTCAGCACACTTCTACATTATATCATAGTCCTGGGTAATAAAGAATGCTATACATATTTTCCCAGGAGAAAAATAAGGTCAGGCCTTTACTTTTCTGCGGTCATGACTTGCAAAATTGACAAGTCAAAGTCTGTTGCGAAGGTCAGACTAGCTCAGAGAAGGGAGATTTCTGTAAGGTACAAAATCACAGAAGAAATCCATGTTTTACGAGTAACTGTGATATGTATTAGCAAATGTGAGATTCCTAAAAAGTTTTCAGTGGAACGCTAGCCTCTCAGTGTCCTATATTGCTCTATACCTATAAATAATAAAAAAGGCTGATAACATTGCTTTATGTAAGCAAGCTTAGAAATCACTCTCAGATAAGTGCTTTTGACCTAAATCTTGTAGCGCCTCGATCTGACATATAACCCCACAACTGTGAAATTCTGTGAGATTTAACAGTCTCAAACTGCCAACTGACCCAGCCATAAAGCAAGTGGAGATAAAGATTTACAGTCTAACATGATACAATTAGACATTCACCTTCTATTTATTTCAGTTGCAGCTAAGCATTTAACCTACTTAAAAGCTGAAGGTTTTTTCATTAAAATATAAATGCTTGTTTATCATTCATTCTATGCCACCTCCCCTGCATCCTACAAATCAGTCTATTATGAATGAAGAGATTAGTTAGTTTCAGAGAAAGGAGTAAACAGGAATGGTTTCTGTAAAATCCTTCTAGACATGCAAAGATAAAAGATGGCTTTGCCACACAAAATAACCAGATACAAATAGCTGTTCAGAAGCAGCACACCTAAGGAGTTCTTTAATCAAATATTTAGGTTACCTGCCAAAAAGACCATGATCTCTTCAAAATGCAATGCGGATTAAAGTGTTATCTAACACAAGCAGAAAACTAACCTTGGAGTGGAAGTTTGAAATGTGTTCATCATAATTTTCATGTCTTTGGATAGAGAAACCAGCTTTTTCAGCTAGATCACAAAACTGGTTTAAAGTATTCCCTCGGCGTGGGGCGAATACCATTGCTTTCCCCTAGAACATTAAAAAGGAAATTCACACATTTTAAAACTGGAAGGCAACCAAACATAACAGACATTGGTCAAAGCATTTAGTGTACAGCTCTCAGGTAGAAAACTCAATCGTCTTGAGATATCCACCAAGGATGAGCAGACACAGTGGGACTAATTTCCAGGACAGATATACGTCAAATAAGAGAAAAATGTCATATTTAAATGTCCAGTGCTATGTTTTATCACCATCAAACAATGCATGTAATAAATAATATGGGACTCAATGTTGGTCTTTTGTACGATACATACCTTTCTTGGGTCCAGTGGTTTAAATCATCAACTAGATTTTAGAATAACGGGTCCAGGGCAGTGCTGCCCACCTTGTAACTCCTTAGCAGCTGTCAACACATCCGCAACATAGCTCCAGAGCATGTGGCCACAGATGCCTGTAAATGTTATTTTATTGTGCCCTGGAAATTCAGTACCGAGAAATCCTCCACAGAGACAAGTAATCACAATCCATTTCAGTTCTGCCACCAGCATTTTCTGTGACCATACTGCCAGAGAGAACTTTAGGATCTTGATTTCCAACTCTACTGGATCCTTCATAAGGGTCATCGTTATGGCAAAGCAGTTCCTCACAGTTATCCAAGTGGTTACTTTTCAAAGAAAGTGGTACAATGAGGGCAAGCAAGCTTTTCTAAGTAAACTGCATAACCCTATCTGATTGTTGTAGTGGGGAGCGTGGGAAGACTTGATCAAAATATATACCAGATTTCAGAAGACCCTCTGAAACTCCACAATGAACATTTACTAACTACTGGCTGCATGTGAATTTTTCTTCTCCCTTTGAGATGTCCACAGAATGACTAAACTTCAGAATCTTCTTTTTCCTTTTATTTGTTTAAAAGATGATGGTATGCTTCTGTTAATTTCAAGGTTATACGTTACCTCTATGAAATACCACTTCAGGTTTTGAGAGAATTAAGAAAATATATCCCAGTTTCTTTTGAAAGTTGGTTTATTATTCATACCTACCAACTGTCTATTGAGCATCAGGGACATGGCAGACACTGGGACTGGTGCTCTATGTACATCCTCTCCTTTAGTCTTCAAATGACCCATCAAGATAGGGATTTTCAGCCCCCCTCTATAGGATGCTCAGAAAGGTTAGCTCATTGTCCAAGATGACACATCAGTAAGTGACTAGAAACTGACCTGACTCCCCATGCCAATGCTCTTTCCATTATACAACACTCCCTGCATATTAGTTATAGCGATGGCAATAATAATACAAGTGACCACTTTGCTAGGTGCTTCACAAGCCTTCCCTCTAATCCCCTCAACAATTTTCTCAACAACCTTGTACAGTAGACATTACATTTTACAGATGATTAAATATGCTGTTAAGGGTTTGAAGACTATAAGGAGGAAATGTGTGGCAGAAAGGGGTTTGGACTTAAGAGGGGATCTCTACCATTAGACAGTGGTGTCACCTCAGGAAAAAAAGTCATAGTACTATTGAACTAGGAGACACCTTGGAGATGACATGAGTCCAATCTCCTCATTTTTCAGATAAGAAACTCAAGTTATCCTAGCTGACTCACTGAGTTTTCTCATTCATTAAATGGGAAGAATAAATCCTCCCTTGCCTCCCCCCACCCCCAGCAAGTTGTGAGGATCAAATGAGGCAATGACTGTGAAAATAATTTCAGAAACAAGTATATATAGATGTAAAAAAGACTAGGAGCATCTACACCACCTGATGGTGCTATAAAGATTCTACCAACTTCCTCTCCTCTCTTCCCCTCATTTAGCTGCAAGAAAATGCACTGATCCACTGTCCTGGACATCAAGTGTGTTTTCATACTGTGTTTACATAGACATGTATACACTCAGGCACATAATTATAGCAGCACCAATCATGCCACTACACTTAAGGTTCTGTCAGCTTTTCCAATATTAATTGCTATTTTCAGGCGGTTTTCAAACTTAGCAGCAAAAATTCATTTTGATGTGAAACTAGATATAATACATGGTCTCAGCAGGGGAGCAAAAGTCTCCTGGGGCGGTGGGGGGCGGGGGCAAGAAGCACTAGTAGGTCATTTTAGTCCTTTCTAAGAGCTGATTGTCATTCTGGATTTTTGAATAATGGAAGTGGTTTTATTTTAAAGTCACCTGTCTTACCATTATAATCAAAGAGTTGATTTTTGACAGCTGTTATCTAAATTATATATCATAATGTTTAAGGACTAAGGGGTTGTGGTTGGGTTGATGTTTGCATTCACAAAGCACACCTCTGCCCTCACCCCAGCCCTCTGCTGGTTGGGGTGAGCTGTAAGGGGATTGCAACTGAGCTTGTGTCTCAGTTTACCTGTCCTTCCACACCCACTGCACCTAAAACAGCCACCCTCCCCACCCCCTCTCGCTGCTCTAGTTGTATCCTTAGCCCTCATCACCACTGACACACATCACATCCTTATTTGTTATTGCCTTTCTCCTCTGGCTAGAATGTATACTCCAGGAAAATGGGATCTTCTAATGTTTCATTCACTACATTTTCTCAGTGCCTAGCATAGAAAAGATGATCAATATTTGTTGAAAGAATAACTAAATCCAGACGTTGAATAATCTGAAAAATACAAGTCTCTGGGAATTCGAAGGCCACATTCTAACATTCATTCTTTAGAAAAGATTTTCTCCAAGAAGCTTTTACAGAGTCAGTGGCTCTAATGGGATTTCAGAGGGCAGCTTTCTGTGCACAATACTGTCCCCACAAGAAAGAGAAAGAGCAAGCAGTAGTTTTAATCTCTAATTACTCAGTTATGAGTTTCAAAATGTTTTCTTTTTCATTTCGTTGAATACAGACACCTCTGAGATGTGGATTAATGTTTAGGAAGGACAATAGGACATCGTCCATTCATTCAGTAGCATCCACTGTTTGCCCTACTGAGTGCCAGCCTCTCCCCAATAATGAATGGTTTCAGAAGCCCGCCCCCCACTATATCTCCAGTGGAGCAGGACACTTTGTTACAGTCAGTGGAATATGCCTCACAATTTAGGCTCCAAAAATCAAACCAAGAAGAACACAGATTTCTAATTAGCCCATTACTTTAGAAAAATTATTTTCAATTTACAAAAGCACAACTTTCTAAGCATTCACAGTCACAGAATCATTTTAAACTCTGATTGAACACTCAATTGAATGTAAAATTTAGACTGATGAACAAAAATTTGAGAGAATTCATTTATCCCTGGAGAGGAGTTCCACAAAACAACAATGATCTTGTTTACACTGTAAACTCAGTTGTTGTTATTCTGCTAGACTAATCTATACTCATGGAGAAGGTGATGGCACCCCACTCCAGTACTCTTGCTTGGAAAATCCCATGGATGGAGGAGCCTGGTGGGCTGCAGTCCATGGGGTCACGAAGAGTTGGACACGACTGAACGACTTCCCTTTCACTTTTCACTTTCATGCATTGGAGAAGGAAATGGCAACCCACTCCAGTGTTCTTGCCTGGAGAATCCCAGGGATGGGGGAGCCTGGTGGGCTGCTGTCTATGGGGTCATACAGAGTCAGACATGACTGAAGTGACTTAGCAATCTATACTCATAGAGTAAAGGATGTGCACTTCTGGAAAACATAAGACTTCTTCAGACTTACTTTACAAGGAACAGGCTATGCTTTTTCATTTCCAGGCAATCCACCATTAGCTATTGATTGCATGTGTAGGCTTATGTTTATTTTCTAGCCATGTCTTCATCTGGTTTCTGAGATGCGGCCTTCGCCTGCTTCCTCCCCTACAGTCTGTCAGACAGTCCCCGCCCGACCCTGGCTTCTTTTTATCACCTGCCCTTTCATTATCAGTAGTCCCCAGGACTCTGTCTACTTTTTCTTTAGTTTTATACAGCTCCAGGCAATTGTACTGAAGTCCACAACTTCAACTATCACTTACGCATTAAAAACTCCCAAGTACATAGCTGTAGCATTCACCATTGTCCAGTTCACACACCTGGATTTTCAGATGCCTACTGGAGTCCTCCATGGGGATGTTCTGAAAGTATCTTTAACCCATTCTGTCTAAAATGGAATTCAATAGATGTTGGCCTAAACCTCTATCCTTCCTAGGGCACTATTCATCCATCTCTCTCTCTCTCTCTCACACACACAGCTGAGTGTCTACTAAGTACCAAATACTTCCATACCCTTCACCTTCAAAACAAAACTGGAAATCAGGAAATCATGATGTTGCCTTTTAAAACCATTGTATCTTATTTTATCCCCAAGGAGCACTCCAGAAGTGTTTGCTGAATGAACCTCTCAGTGAACATCCATCCCGTTCCCTCTTCTCCACCTTTAGGTCTTCACTGGCTCCTAACTGTACAGTTTTAGGTAGAAGTTGGTTCACGGTGGACCCATGAAGAGCCTTGCTGCTTTCAAGCTCTTTCTTATTTTGAAACCAGCTTTTATGCTGGCCAGAGTGATCTTTCTTGGACCCACGTCCGACTGTATCACTGCTCAAAAACTTTCTATGGCTATTACCCATAAAGTCTAGTCTCTCCAACATCATGTTCTCAGCCTTTATAAAGTGGTACCCAAACTAATTCATCTCCCACCCCTCCCCAAGTAAAGCAGACACTCCTGAACTCCAACCAGAGCAAACATCCTGCAAACTCCACATGCTCTTTCATACTCCCCACCTGTGAGTTCTGTTCTTTCCACCAGGGATGCTACTTTCTAGTCACCTTCTACTGAGGCTCAGAATGGCCTTCTTACTGTTCAACCGAAGTCAATACTCCTGCCTCTAGAGAACTCGTCCTCAGGCAATTAGTTATTCTTTGTGCTGCATTCCAGTACCTAGACTGTTGCATTGTAGTTCCTAGGAGCTGTGCATTAATCTTCCCTGCTATACAGTGAGATTCTTCATAGTGCTGGTTATTCTTATTTATACCCCACAGTCCCAGCACAGTGTAGGCAGAGAGCAGTTGCTCAACAAAGGTTTGTTGACTCAAGACAGAGTTCAGTCCTTTAAGGATCTCACATTCCATGGAAGGTGTCAATTAGAAAGATTCACACAACAAACAAAAACAGCACCAGGCTCTATATGATTGAGTGCTGGGCTGTTATAAGCCATTTTGCACTGTCCACTGTAGTTCCAGCTATGTCTCCATGACCACATTCTAAATTCCTCAGGGGCAGAGACTCAGCACTGGACATGCTGGATAAACACCTGGGTGGACTTCCAAAAAGAACTTCTAAGGGATAGGCCCCTGAATTCAGGGTTTTAAAAATCATCTGGGGATTCTCTGCTCCTACAACTGGAAGAGCCAGGTTTGGCCAAACACAGCTTCTCATCAAAGACAGGGGAAGCTTTGTTGGGCCTCTGACCCAGCAAACAGACAGGAACCCAAAGCTCTTATAGCACCATCTCAGTTCATGCCACTGAACCCATACTCACGAGGCATTTCCCTGAGATAAGCAAAAACAGAGGTTTATACAGATGGTTGCAGAGATGCTAGATTAAAAAAAAAAAAAGATGGTAAAATATGTCAGTAAAAAGAAACTGCTTAGGACTTCCCTGGTGGTCCAGTGATTAAGGCTCTGTGCTCCCAGTGTAGAGGGCCCAGGTTCAGTCCCTGGTCAGGGAACTAGATCCTGTATGCCCCAGCTAAAAGATCCCATATGCCGTAACTAAGACCCAGGGCAGTCAAAAAAAAGAAAAAATAAACTGCTTTTCTAAAATGAGAGTCCATGATTTACTTCTATAGCATGGCTTGCGTGTAGTCGGGACTCTAGGAATTTGGCAGTTATTTAGGGCCAGCTTCTAAAGGTTAAATGAGTTCCAAAGGATATTTTTGAATTCTTGACAACGGTGAGCAGTGATGATAAGCTGGAGATCTGTCCATACTGCCTCCCCATCCATCTCCTCATGGTCCTGAGTAAATTCACACTGTCCAACTGGCTTGGCTTCCCTCCCTGCCCTCAAAGCCATTTCACAGGAATATCAGTGACGCTCGTTGGTTGGCACTTCTGGACCAAAGTTCAGCTTGTAGGCTGCTGTGGCTGTATTTTAAATTACATCTGGGTCCTGTTATATCAGACATGGCTGATGGTCTTTAAGGAACACAGTGTTAGGGCCTCAGCTATGACTCAACAGCAACAAGAAGCCTCTCACCAGAGGGAAAGAGGTGGGGGAGGAAAGATACCTGTTGCTTCTTGGAATGAGTAACACTTGCTGATTCCCTGGTGGCTGAGACACTAAAGAATCCACCTATAATGCAGGAGACCTGGGTTTGATTCCTGGGTTGAGGAGATCCCCTGGAGAAGGGAATGGCAAGTCACTCCAGTATTCTTGCCTGGAGAATTCCATGGACAGAGGAGTCCATGGGGTTGCAAAGAATCAAACACGACTGATCATCTAACACTGTCATTTCTTCTTAAAATCTTTTCTTGTAATCTTTTAAGTCTGCTAGAGAGTTCCTGTAGCATTCTGGCAGGGGTCAGATGTTTTTACAACTTCTCTCAACCAGTAAGCAGAAGAAAGTTTCCATCTGGAGCAAGCAATGATCATTTCTTGCTGACATTTGGGGCTTCCTGTAATGATTTGCCAGGCATAGGTGCCTGTCTGCCCAAGGATCCAGGCTTAGCTCTGTGATTTGACACTGCTCCTGGGTCAAGCCAGGAACCCACTCTGGTGGCTAAGCTCTCTCTGGGGGCCTGTACCCCCTTATTTATGACCCCCATTATAAAAACTGAAAAGCAGGGAAACTCCTCCTCTCCACCTACTTTCTTTGCTTCTGGATCCTCTGACTCCAGACAGCAGATTTGCCTTAGCTAGAACTCAAGGAATCACACTCCCCAATAATGGCAGAATCCATTTCTTCACACAGGTTGACACTTGAATCTCCATGCTGCAATGATTTCATCCTGGCCATCTAGTAGGAATTTCTCTCCCCTCACTTGATGGGGGAGCCTGTAGTAAAAAGTGTCATCTTTATCCAGGTAGACAATCCTCCAGACCTTCTGCAGAGCCTGCAGCAAGCAAGTAGGACATGGGTGCAGGGAGATGCAGCAGGCCTAGTTATGTGTGGACATCATCCAAGTCCAAGTTCAAGAAAAAAAAAATTTCCCCTTCTGCCAAGCATTTCTCTGAGGACAGTTTTTGAAAACAGCCCTGTGTATTCTATATCTATCACAGCTGGGAAGTCCCTCTAGTTCTTCAAGGCAACAAGACTGAACACATACTCATTCAGAGTCAGTTATGTGCTAAAGCTTCCAATGCATTGACTTGTTTCCTCCTCATTTTACAGATGAGAAACTAAGGCTCTGAGAGATGAATCTAGTAAGTGGCTCAATAGTAAGAACAACTTGGGTTTTGTACACAGACATTTCTGGGTCTATCTACTGATACTTTAACCTTGGAAACTGGGGCCCACCTATGAATTCAAAGTGTTTGGCCAAAGTGCAGCTTTGGCTGAGCACCCTGAGGACTTGTCTCATCTCCACTGAGTCTGCTGAGCCCTTGAATTACTAAGAGCTCAGGACCCACCAGTACAGCTGTCCAATTTGTTTCTCTGTGGGCCTCTTACAGTACCTTCAGCCTCTGAGCCACAAAACCATGGAGGAGTGGACTGGGCTCAAGAAACCATTAAATGCAGGTCTGATTGTCATGGGATAAAGCCTTTAATGTTATCTTGGTCTTGGACTGTGATGTCTATGACACACACACTCAGTGAGGGGCGGGGGGATGTCCTTTGGAAGTAGGACAGCAGCCCTGAGAGGCAAGGAGAAGAGCAGTTTTTCTCCAGGTGCCCTCATGTTCTGGGCACCCTTCCAGCCTCCTGGCATGGGAGACAGAGCTGCTGCGGTTCTCTGCTGAGTCCTTGTGGCCCTTCCTGGGTCCATCTGGGTAGAGTTCCCAGGAGTGCAAAGGCCCTGCCACCCCAGACCTCTTAGTGGAGTGAGATTCCTGGGTGGGAACTTCAGTATGTCCACGTACCATCCATGACTGGGATTTCCCCCCTTATGGTGGACTCCTGACCTCTTAGGCTGGATTACTTGTCAGTCCAAGCAGTGCTGCAGGACAGGAGGGGCGTAAGTGAGGGCCCCTCCTCTCATTTCGTATGCTGCATTTTGATGTGGGCCCCTTTGGTTTTGTTTTAATTGAGTTAGATATTTAAGAATATTTATTTGTTTATTTATTTATTTATTTGGCTGTGTTGGGTCTTTGTTGCTGTGTGGGCTTTTCTCTAGTTGCAGTGAGTGGGGGTTACTCTCCAGTTGCAATGCACTGGCTTCTCATTGTGGTGGCTTATCCTGTTGTGGAGCATGGATTCTAGAGTGCCCAGGCTTCAGTACCTGCAGCTCCCGGGCTCTAGAGCACAGGCTCAATAGTTGCAGCATGTGGACTTAGTTTCTCTGTGGCACGTAGGATCTTCATGGGCCAGGGATCAAACCCATGTCTCCTGCACTGGCAAGCGGATTCTTTACCACTGAGCCACCTGGGAAGCCCATGATGCAGGCCCCTTTGATTGGGCTTCCCCAGCTCTACACAGAGCATAAGTAAGCACCATCCCCTCTAGGGCTGGGTCTTATCCTCCCAGTTAAAGGTCAGCATCTGCTTCAGTAGGAGTGCTGCTGCCCTCTGAGGAGGCTGCTGCGTGGAGCCATACTTCAGACAAGGAGGACCGTCATTCAGAGTTTAATAGAGGGTACAGGAGAGCTACTAGATGTTCCAGTTCAATCTCCATTTAGGTCTATTCATAGCTTGGGCAGTTTTCTATTGTAAATCATGTGAATGATTTACAATAGATCCTATGTAAACCTATGAATCCTATGTAAACTATGTAATTCCTTCTTCTGCAGAGTTTCCCTGGTGGCTCAGATGGGAAAGCGTCTGCCTGCAATGTGGGAGACCTGGGTTCAATCCCTGGGTCAGAAAGATTCTCTGGAAAAGGAAATGGCAACCCACTCCAGTACTCTTGCTTGGAAAATTCCATGGATGGACGAGCCTGGTAGGCTACAGTCCATGGGGTTGCAAAGAACTGGACAGGACTGAGCAACTTCACTTTCACTTTCTACATAAACCAGGCAAATCTGCTACAAAATGGAGTTCAGTTCGGTTGCTCAGTCGTGTCCAACTCTTTGTGACCCCGTGAACCACAGCACACCAGGCCTCCCTGTCCATCACCAACTCCTGGAGTCCACCCAAACTCATGTCCATTGAGTTGGTGATGCCATCTAACCATCTCATCCTCTGTCATCCCCTTCTCCTCCTGCCCTCAATCTTTCCCAACATCAGCGTCTTTTCAAATGAGTCAGCTCTTCCCATGAGGTGGCCAAAGTACTGGAATTTCAGCTTCAACGTCAGTCCTTCGAATGAACACTCAGGACTGATTTCCTTTAGGATGGACTAGTTGGATCTCCTTGCAGTCCAAGGGACTCTCAAGAGTCTTCTCCAAAACCACAGTTCAAAAGCATCAATTCTTCGGCACTTAGCTTTCTTTATAGTCCAATTCTCACATCCATACATGGCCACTGGAAAAACTATAGCCTTGACTAGATGGACCTTTGTTGACAAAGTAATGTCTCTGCTTTTTAATATGCTGTCTAGGTTGGTCATAACTTTCCTTCCATGGAGTAAGCGTCTTTTAATTTCATGGCTGCAATCACCATCTGCAGTGATTTTGGAGCCCAAAAAAATAAAGTCAGCCACTCTTTCCACTATTTCCCCATCTATTTGCCATGAAGTGATGGGACCGGATGCCATGATCTTAGTTTTCTGAATGTTGAGCTTTAAGCCAACTTTTTCATTCTCTTTCACTTTCATCAAGAGGCTCTTTAGTTGTTCTTCACTTTCTGCTGTAAGGGTGGTGTCATCTGCATAGCTAAGGTTATTGATATTTCTCCTGGCTATCTTGATTCCAGCTTGTGCTTCATCCAGCCCAGTGTTTCTCATGATGTACTCTGCATAGAAGTTAAATAAGCAGGTGACAATATACAGCCTTGACGTATTCCTTTTCCTATTTGGAAGCAGCAAAATGGAGTATTTGTCACAAATAGGCTCTGAAGGGGGTGTTGGTGATAAGTGAAGTACTGTGCACTGTGAGATCCAGGAGTCTATGAAAGCATTGTGTTTTTGCATGGTAGATCTTCCCAGAAGCCTTATATCCAAGAATCTCTGAAATCCAAGTCCTTTCTGAAAATCCTGATCTTGCAAACGCTCATGAGAATCACCCAAGGCTAACAGGGAGATGAACAGGCCCCCAGTTCCTTCTTCTGCCCTCAACTTGGGCTGCTCACTCAACCACGACAGCTGTCAACAGCTTGGAGTGTGCCCCTTCCTTACCTCTAGAGCTGCTCCCCACCTCACAGGGGGAATTGAGAAGCCAATTTAATTTAATTGATTACCACTTACAAAGCTGTGGTTACGCCTTCGAGAGGCCTAGTTAAAGGTTCTGAGTTATATAGAGATAACAAAATAAAAAGCACAGTGTAAGGCAAAGGATGATTATCAAATTGCTCTGGGAATCTTCAATGTAGAAAAGATATAAGAGAAAGATTGAAAGGTATTAGCCGATAAGTCTCACTGAGGTCAGAAGACTAGAGCAAACCTTTTTTTTTAAAAGAAAAGACAAAACTTTAGAAAATACTTCACACATAAACACACATACACTATAGTCCTTTCTCAGATAAATGTTGAATTTCTGTCTTAGGCTACATTACCACTGATAACCTATTCTAAATTCCTATGGCACAGCAAGAGTCTTACATAGTTATAAGATTTTTTTTTTTTAATGTATGAGCTTTAAACTTGTTTTATTTCTTTAAATAGATGTATATTAACTCTCCGTTTAGGTTGCAGGACCTCCTAGCTTAGTATAACAGCCCAGCAAAATAAGAGTGGATACAAACTCTGTAATTTACTCACAGGCATAAATGGATATATAAATGTAAAAATGTGCAGAATATTTTATGCCATGCTTGGCTTCATTGTGACCTAATGTTTATAATATGTAAATAATGGTTTCCTTTTAAAGCAAAGAACTTTTAATAGATTCATCTGCAGTCCCTTTCTTTAATAGAAACAGAAATAAAAAGAAAAAAATATTCTTTCGCAATAAATAAATACCCAATGACAAAGGTTACCATTGAAGGGATTTAAAATGACAGAACTCAACAGAAAACTTTCAATATCATACTTCTACTTTAATATGAAGATATTGTTATCAAAGGAAAAGACTCAAGAAATTCTTTGATAAAAATAATCTCACACTATCTTTGAAGCGGTTTCATTTATTTTACTACCCACTGTGTTCCTTATCAGAAGGCCAAGGGTAAGAAGTTCCCTAGTTATGATTAGGAAAGAATCTGATAGATCAGAAGACTCAATTGAAGTTGGACATAATAAGTATTAAAGTATTACATGACATTAATCCTGCCATTCCATTACTCTTTCCATCTTTGTGCACAGACTAATTATTCTGAAGCCAGTATTCAGGAGAAAATAGAAACATACTTACCCTGGGCTGGAGTAATCTCTTTATTGCATCAACAAGGCTGGCTCTGTACTGGTCCAGAAACAGGCTGACATTGAGAAGAGAGCAGAATCCAGATTAAACTGGGTTTTCAAGTCTAACGATATTAGTGGAGATCAAGGCTAATTACATATGTTTACTCAACACTAGAAGACAGAAATTGTTTCCTTCCATTCAAGTATCTCACTAGAATACAAATAATAAAAAAAATACTGTGGTCAGGGTTATCCAATCAAAGCCAAGTCATCAACATGTGATGGGCCAAAATTCACACACGACTGGACCCTGTGCTAGTGTGCAATGGGCACTTTCTAAGCTGCTGTTTGGGGGAGTCATCTGGTGGAGATGAAGCTCTCCCAACACTTGTCTCTGCAAACATGGGTCCTTTGCCCACCAGAGGTGCTGTGAGGTCATCCTTCAAAATCAAATCATTGGCCCTATTACACACTGACCACAGAAAAGACCTCAGGTAGTGATGGTTTTTAGTGACTAGTAACAGCACTAGTCCCTAAACGTTAGTTCCAACCAGTGAGTTAGGAATAAACAAAGACCAGGGTTAGGCAATGTATCCTAAAGACCATGGCAACTCTGGATTCAATAATTGTCTATAACTTGCTATATACTAGAAGTTGCTTCAGGCCATGGAAATAAGCTGTGAATAAGACAAAATTCCCATCCTCAAGGAGCTTCTAGTTTGTATTCATTTCTGTATCACTAGCTCTGGCCCTGGAGAAGGCAATGACACTCCACTCCACTACTCTTGCCTGGAAAAATCCCATGGATGGAGTAGCCTTGTAGGCTGCAGTCCATGGGGTTGCTAAGAGTTGGACACGACTGAGCGACTTCAGTTTGACTTTTCACTTTCCTGCACTGGAGAAGGAAATGGCAACCCACTCCGGTGTTCTTGCCTGGAGAATCCCAGGGATGGCGGAGCCTGGTGGGCTGCCGTCTATAGGGTCGCACAGGGTCAGACATGACTGAAGCGACTTAGCAGCAGCAGCAGCTCTGGCCCAGCTTACACACTGAGAAGGTGCTCAGTGAATAGTTCACTTTCTCCCTTACTGGCAGGCCTGGGGGTATGGCTCAGTGGTTGAAAACAGGCTTAGCATGCATGAGATCCTTGGTTCAATCCCCAGTACCTCCATCTTCATATTTTGGGTTTCCCTGGTGGCTCAGACAGTATAGAATCCGCCTGCAATGCGGGAGACCTGGGTTCAATCCCTGGTTTGGGAAGATCCCTGGAGAAGGGAATGGCAAGCCACTCCAGTATCCTTGCCCAGAGAATTCCGTGGACAGAGGCAGGCTACAGTCCATGGGGTTACAAAGAGTCAGACATGACTGAGCGACTACAACTTTCACTTTTCACTTTACTAGCAGATAAACACAGTCTTTGAAATGGAGGGGCTTACGTAGGGTGAGTTTTAATGCCTCTAAAACTGTTTGTACATACTCCTTCACTGGTCATGTTACAGAGGAATCAGCATTTAGGCAGGATGTTTCACCAGATCAGGTTCTCTCTTAATTCTCTCACTTAAGATGAGTGGGGAGAGTGGCTTATGAAATATTTCCAAGAAGACAGAACTTGGGCTTCACCATGACATGCTTAGTGGAAGTTTCTTCTATAAAGTGCTGCTTTGAGCAATGGAAAAAGAATCCTCTTAAGGTAAACTAGAAATCATCTCTAGAATGGAAACCTATGTATCAGTCAGGATAACCTGATTATTATACAGGAAAATTTCTTACTGTTCCAGAAAACTATGCATTTAAATCTTAGAGCACAAAATGTGTCTAATTTGAATGCTACAGAAGTTTGCCTTTTAGTCATATTAATTAATGGTTAATAACCAGTAAGGGCCAGTGAGAAAGGAATCGAATTGTATTTAAGTGTTTTGACATTTTCTCTTCAGGACTTTACACCTTATTCTTTAGTGAGGTAATACTATCTTGCTGTTGTTTTGTTTAGTCACTAAGCTGTGTCCGACTCTTTTGCAACCCCATGGACTGTAGCCCACCAGGCTCCTCTGTCCATGAGATTTCCTAGTTAAGAATACTGGAATGGGTTGCCATTTCTTTCTCTAGAGGATTTTCCTGACCCAGGGATTGAACCCATGTCTCCTGCTTGGCAGGTATATTCTTTACCACTGAGCCCAGGGAAGCAAAAACAATACTACCTTAAATGTTAATAATTAAGCATTCTATTTAAATACCTTTATCAGTTACTTGAGTCCACAGGAGGCCTGGCTAGTTGGGATACATAGCACTAAGCAAAAGACCATTCCCAGTTTATACACGTGCATCCTAAGAGTTGGTAAAACTGTTAGAGATAAATAATTTACAACTTAAAAGCTGAGCTTAAAACATAACCTTATACGGGGAAGGGGAGATAAATTAGGAGTTTGGGATTAATATATACATATTACTATATATAAAGTAGGTGAACAACAAGGACTTAATGTGTCGCACAGGGAATTATACTCTATATCTTGTAATAACCTATGAAAGAGGAAAAGTGTTAGCTGCTCAGTAGTGTCTGACTCTTTGCGAACCCCACAGAGACAGCCTGCCAGGCTCCTCTGTCCACAGAATTCTCCAGGCAAGAATACTGGAGTGGGTAGCCATTCCCTCCTCCAGGGGATCTTCCTGATCCAGGGATTGAACCCAGGTCTCCTGCACTGCAGGCAGATTCTTTACCATCTTAGTCATCAGAGAAGGCTATAATAAACTATAATGGAAAAGAATCTGAAAAAAGAATGCATATATATATATATATATATTTATATACACATGCTGCTTAGTTGCTTCAGTCATGTTGGACTCTGTGTGATCCTATGGACTGCAGCCTGACAGATATCTGAATCATTTTGCTGTGTACTTGAAACTAAGAAAACATTGTAAATTAACTATACTTCAATAAAAAAACACAGCCTTATAAAATACTATTTCTATTTACTATTGGCAATGGTGAAAAAGATATTAACATCACAGCTCACTAGAAAATGCAGCTGAACACACAGCACACATTCAAAACACAGTTATTTGAAAGCTAATTCTGTCTACTCCATCACTCCAAGTCACATTTCCCAAAAGTAATTCTTATAGTTCTCTAATAGGTCTTTATTCCAAGCAAGCTCACCTTTCTAGTTAGCTCTGGTGCAGAATTTATAACACTTTGTGGGATACATCCTATGAGCAATTTCAATGTGCTTTAGTGGGAGTGATATATAATCTCCTGAAAATTCACCCCTTAAATAAGTCCTAATGGGCTCAGAGAACAGCAGTAGCTTAAGTGGATCTATTAAAAAAAGGTTGAGTGGGTCAGTGATTGGGATGGAGATACCATTTCAACTCTCCCTTCAGTTACTGATCAAAATACATTGACAACCAGTCTCGTTTGGCCATTAAACACACACACACACACACACACACACACACACACACACACACACACACACCTCTCTATAATTCACTTGTGGAATCAACGCTTGCTTTGTTCCATTGATCTGAATCATAGATTGTACGGCAAAGGAAAGGCGCCAGGCCATTTTCATTGCCTCCCTTAGAATCAGTCAGGGTTTTCTGCAGAGTGCAGAGCAGCTTCATCTCCTGGCATAGGGAAATTAATTAGTACAGAGAACAAGGAGACATTTCTGTCAGCATTCTCAGAGAAGAAGACCTCTGTGTAATTTTCAAGGTGAAATGTGCTCCAATTCACTGTGTTAGATTTAACTTTCAGCAGACCGAATAGCCTCTTTCGGTCTTTGGCAACTGACTGCTGGGGCAGCCATATTTTAATCTCGTGTGGCGCCACCCCTTGGGTGCCAGATCTCTGACAATCTGTCCATCTTTTCCAGGACTGAGTTTCCTCAGGTGTGAGGTGAGAGGGCTAAAGATCTTTTCAGGTGGAAAAGTCTATGAGTTGTGATTTAGAACTATGATCAGAGCATCTGGGAAAAAAACAAAGAAATCCTAGAGCCTATTTTGAGAAAAACAATTTTTCTTCACAAAACCCAAACTTGTCATCATTTAAATATGGATAGAACATAGAAACAATCCACTGTACACAGCTAGTGTGAAAATGCTGGGAGAGCAAGTGAGGTGATGAACCTTCGGGCATTTCTTCCCAAAGTCTCAGGCTGCAGGCAGGCAGATGTGGTTCATCATCCTACAGACCGAGCTCCATGCGTCCAGCTAAGGGTGGCATTTTAGACTTGCTCTGCAAGCCTTTAGAGAATCCACATGTATGGACTCTTTTTTTTTTCTTCAAATTTACAGAATCATTTTTATTTCTGCACAGCTACAATAAACTGGAAAGCCATCAAACACTGAATGAAATTGTTCATTGGATAAAAAAATACATCTTGCTACCAGACTTTCAGATCATTGTGATTGAACAGAAGTCTGGAAAGGCAGGTTTAAAATTAACAATCACTCGCTATTCTAAACTCAGCAAGGACAGGGGTGGACTGCATTCCAGCAGAAGGGAACTTATATTAAATTCAACATTAAACAAGTCAACCAAGGAACTTAATAGGAGGGTTTTTTTTCTACACCTGCGGTTAAATATTCTAATATTTTGATGTTTGTCAACAGCATCCTTTTGTGGGTATGACTGTTACCTTGAATTTTTTTCTGTTTATTTCAAAGTTGACATTTTACAAGTTACTTAGGAACTATTGAACCATGAAACTATATTTCATTGTCAAAAATGCTGAATGGTGAAATAATGACTAGCTTTCAGTATGCCTCTTTATTTTATAATCTAGTTGAGCCACTAAATTTAGATGTGAACTAAGAGACTGTCTCTTCTGGGAAATAAGTTATTCCCCCCATTGCCTACAGGTTTATGAATGTTTGAATGTAAATATATGAATATATGAATGATTTAAGAACATAAACATATCACCACTCGTAATCATGTGCATTTTACTTGAACCACAATGTGGGTTTGGAATAGGTTTGTGAATAGAGCTTGTTTTCATGTAAATGGGATCAAGCGCTACCACTGGTTAGCTATTCAGGGAATCAGACAATGCCACCCTTGCTGGAAATGCTTCAGTAAGAATTTAATCCATGTACCTAATATTTGAACTCCAACTCTTGCTTCATATTCCTGTGGCCTAATCCAGATCTCATTGACTGACAATGACTTGAGGATGGTGTGAGACTTAACGTCATCTATTTATGTGTGGCACCTATTTCTGGCACCGACTATTTCAGGTTTCATCTTAGAGGTAGTGACTAAAGAGCGCTTTCTTTTCCTCCTGTGACATTCTTCAAAAAAAAAAAAAAAGCCCGGTCTGCCTGCCTGCCTGTCCCTAGAAGCAGCATCTGTGTAATAACTGACAGAGAAACATCAACCCTACAAGACATAAAGAACTCCTGGAGTCCTGGGCTTCCCTGCTATAGGCACAACACGTATATTATGAACATCACTGTACTTTTTAAGTTTCTAAACAGCGTACCCATCTCTGTGAGTATGAAGACAGACCACTTCCAAAGCATTTCTTTTGGAAATAATATCAGCATCGCAGTGAGAGCAGCTTAATGTTTCACATTTACAAATGGGAAATTATAAACAGCCTGACGTTCCAGCACTGACGACACCAGGAGGGGAAAAAACAATTCATGCATAGAAAAAAAACATTTATAAAATGAAACTTGGTGTATTTGGTTCATCTGAATATATAAATTCTCAATAGTCACTAGCTGTGTGTATATGTATATAGTATGTGTGTGTATGTATGTGCGTATTACATATTATTGTTATGTATTTGGAATGAAAGCCTTAACTGAATATGCATTATGTATGTTGGTTGTACGGGATCCTGTTGTTGGCTAGGAGAAAAAAGACTATTTTTCAAACATGTTGTGTGGCTATTTTTAACCTGAGAACATTAATCAGAAAAGAGCTTGAATCTTACTTCCTCGGCTTGTCTCTCTGGTACAAATAGGATGACATGGTCTGAGTGTCATAACACAAGGTATGACAAAGCCAGGCTGTTTTGATATTTGTGCAAAGGACACATTTAACTTGAAATCTCTTGGCTAGACCTGACTTTCCCCACATAATCAGAGCCCATCAGTGGGCGACCCTCGTCTAAATCTCCAAGAAGATCCTGCCCTCCTTCCCTCTCTCCGCTGCTCTCTGATCTGACTTTCATACTTAATCTGATCTAATCCTGCCAGCATTATCTTCATCTGTGCAATGAAACCTGGAGGATCCTTTCTCATATTTGGTGAGGAAAGGCATTTACTAAATTACTTCTCAAATCATATGGTGAGGTTTTAGCTCCTTATTTTTGATTAGATGAGGGCTGTAATATTGAGACACAATATCAATGATTAGTCAGAAATCTGGTTCTCCCTTTTTCTGGAAAAAGGCTTTCTGAAATTGGGTGCAGAGAGACTAAATGGCCATGAAAAACTCAACTAAGAATGGAAGAAAATATTTAATTTTCACTGAGAAGTGTTTTTCTGGAGAAAACAGAAAACAAATCTAATTTCAGGGACTTAGGCAGAAAGTTTACTCACTAAAAATCTTATTAAATAATAATAATTTTAAATAAAGACTTCCTGGAGATTCCATTCCATTCATTCAACTCTCACATAAGGAAAATCTTCTCTAGGTTATGGATCTTGTGTTTGGGTTTATCAATAGAAGAGAACTCCTTTAGAATCAGAACTTGTGTTTTCAAATTCATAATGTCATTTAAAAAATCATTAGAAAACTACAAATAAGATCTTACTCTTAACAGGAAAAATTGTGAATTGTCATGTTTCTCAAATGCTGAAATAATTATTCAACACATGAAGAAAATACATAAGATTAGTTGAAATCATTATTAAGGTTTGATACATATTTATCCTATAACTTAGGGATGAGACTTTCATTAACAATAAGTAGACTGGGCTAAAAGCGAAGACAAAATATCTAATGTAAATTATTTTTAAAAGGCAAGCATCTGACAGATTTTACTATTATTATTTGCATAACAATAAAATGGAATTTTATAATTCTTGTTTTAGGTGTAATTAAATATCATAATTGAAGACATTGGAAATACTAGATAGCAAATAAACATTTTAAGAAAAGCTATTTCCCTAAAGATATTCCACAGATATGTTTATATGCTGGAGTGTATATGTGTGCACACACACATACATCTATATATTCCCTTATATCAATAGTCAGATCTCTCCTAAGAAGTAAGCTAATTGAGCTGTTTGTGTTGATAAACTCCTTTTTCTCCAGACTATTCCTCCCTGAGCCATAATTATTTGCAATTTGCCTAAGTCGTCCATTTACTGATACGTCAAGCATGAAACAGAGGCAATTCCAGAAAATGGAAATGCTTCTCAAAATCAATCTTTGGGAAATAATGTGGTAGAAGTTACTGTGTGAGAGAAGACTCCCTTATAACTGTCACATGGAGATGAATATTAATTTGTGGAGGTTAAGGCGGCTTTGTGCCTCATTTGTTGACTCTGCTTCACCGTCAGCAGAGCAGCACAGCCCAATTACTCCAGCAAAGCTATTTTTTTTTTCTAACAGGAGTTTTATGATTTTTATGTACTTACCAGTCAGCACACATAACAATGTCAAAATGTCCTTCCAGTTGAGAGACATCTGTCTCATTATCCCATCGTAAAACGCTTGAGAAGAAAAAGATTTTAAAAATTATACTTAGGGTTTTTTTTTAACTTTTGATTTTGAGCTATTAACATTATTTTTGTGGCACTTGAAATTATTTAAAAGGTATATACAAATTATTTCAAAAGGCATAATAAAAAGAAAACTAGGGATGTAACTGTCTGTTCCATACTTTATTTGGTCTTCAAATCTAGGAGAGGAAGAATTCTCTATTCAAATACAATAGTTAGGTTTTTGCTAGTTCTTATAGGCTTGTGTAGACATACTAGGGAAAAATATCATATCTTGACCAGCATCATTAGAATGAGTCCAGACTCTTAACATCAATGAAAGTACATAATGAAATCAAAGTGTTCCCCATCTACTGGAATACAAACTTATACAAAATAAATGATTTACATGGTTAAAAATCCTCCTGGCAAGGCAGAGGACACAGATTCAATCCCTGGTCCAGGAAAATCCCACAAGCTATGGGGCAACTAAGTCCCTGTACCGCAACTATTGAAGCTTGCGAGCCTAGAGCCTGTGGTTTGCATCAAGAGAAGCCGCGGAAACGAGAAACCTGTGAACTGCAACTAAGGTAGACCTGCTTGCTGCAACCAGAGAAAGCCCACACAAAAATGAAGACTCAGCACAGCCAAAATAAGTAAGTAAATATAAAATATAAAATAAATGATGTGAAACTTAGTGCTTGGCATTTCAACTGCATTTCTTATTGATGAATACTTTGGCAAGATGGAAGAAAAGAATACCAAGTTTCTTTTGGGAGTTCTCAGTTTTCAGGCAAATTTTAAAATTTACCTTTCCAGACTTTTAGTCTCTAAAAGAAGAAGAGGTTTTAAACCTCACGTAATAACAATAATTAATAACATGTATTTGAAAATTCTAGTTATTCTTATGATGCCAACCAGAGATGTTGTTACTCTCAATTAATAACTGTGATGATTAGCATTTTATCATATTAAAGTATTTAATGACTCCTCTTCCCACCTCATCAACTGTGATTTGCAGTATTACTTTTCAAAGTGAAATTCTGCTCTTATTATCTATTTTGATTATTATTTAAAACTAAACTGCGTTAGCATAGCCTACTCTGGCAAGTTATATTTGCTTATCTTGGTGGGTTCTTTATTTCTTCTAGATCTTCCCTTGTTTGGATACAGAAATAAGTCTTATTTTAGTAAGTCCTAACATTCTTTTCAAATATTAATACATTAATATGCTGGTAACTTTTTTAAGGTAGAAAGATTAACCACATCACCATGAAAATACCTGTACAGACTGAACTTCAGCTATTCATTCACTCACTTGGCTCATCCTTAGTGGGTACCTACTATGTGGCAGGCCCTGCTATGTGGCACAAGCCATGCTTCAGAGGCAGCCTTGGCTACATAAACCTGTATGTCAGATGCTGCACCTGTGAGTTATGTCAGCATACAGACTCAGAGTGCCACGGAGGGTTTTCCAGAAGAAGCAGATAACCTCTTTGTTCACAGGTCCTGTGACACACGGATGAACTTTATAAATTCACTGTAGTGTTGTACTTTCTCAGGCCTATTGGAGAGCTGAGAAATGGAGGAAACCAGGAAACCCTTAAGATATTAATGCTGTTTCATTTCTAGATTGATTCCTCAAAGACCCCACACCCCACACACCTGGGGAGAATGGGAAGCTACCAACACCACCGTTTCTAGAAACACTGAGGCTTCCAAGTGTAGCTGGGCCTCAGGCTCAGTGGGAGAGTGAGCCTTCATCAGAGACCTGAGCATCTTTGAGAGTTTCCACATGAACAAGACAATTTAAAATATAAAAGTAACATCTCCATTACATAAATTTTGGGGAAAAAAGAAAAATATTAAAATTACTCATCATCTTACCATTCATGAACCATCATTTAGAAGATCCTTCTAATATATGTGTAATGACTAACGCACCAGAACAGAAACTGCAGGAAATGTTGTGGTGAGATTGAATATTGGATTCCTGAGGTGCTTCAGCCCCTCAGTTTGACAAAGACCAACCAGAGAGATGGGGATCTAAACAGCAGTGGGTTGTGGGTTGGTACAGCAGAGGTAACGAGCCGCAATTCTAAAAGAAATGGAAATGCTCAGCTTGGCCACATGGACCACAACACATTCCCTAAAGGCACTGTCCTAAAGGCACTTTCCCCCTACTTTTCATGAAGCGTATGGCTATGCTGTCCCTGTAACTGGGAGTAAGTAACAGAGAGGGAGAGGAGTATGGACAGAGTCCAGTTTTGACATGACAGACGTGGCAGTGGTGGTTTAGTCGCTAAATTGTGTCCAACTCTTACAGCCCCGTGGACTGTAGCCTGCCAGGCTCCTCTGTCCATAGGATTTCCCCGATAAGAATACTGGACTGGATTGCCATTTCCTTTTCCAGGGATCTTCCTGACCCAAGGAAGGAACCCATGCCCCCTGCATTGCAGGTGGATTCTTTACCAACTGAGCCACCAGGGAAGCCCATGACAGACACACCTAAGTTTAAACATTGGTTCCTTCCTTTACCAGCAGTGTGACTTGGGCAATTATTTCACTTCCCTGAGTTTGTTGTCTTATCTGTAAAAGGGAGATAACAATGGCCACCTTCTTGAACAATGTAAGGGCACAATTCACACTGTATTCTGAGTTCTATTGGTCACACAGCAAACAATGAAATGGGTGCCTCTGGGAGTGGCGGACTCAAGTGGCTTCTAGGAAGGCTAGTGATGTTAGACTTCAATATTCAAGGAGCTGGTCCTTCCAACTCTGATGGTCTTGCCCTCCCTCTTCTCTGACACTCAGATGACACTCATGTACACTAGAGCAGTGCTTTAGCTGTGAGGCAGGACCAGATTTTTTGTTATTGTTTATAGCCAATCTGTTGGAGATCATTACTTTTGTAAAATACAATAACAAATGAATAGACAAATAAGATTTTAAAAAAGCAAAGACATTCTGAATACAAGTCCACTAATCATAGGCTTGGATGGCACAGTAGTGTTTCTAAACATTTCCTTCCATTTCTGAACTTACCACCTTGCAGCTCAGTAATGTATAGTTTGCAAACTGATACCAGTCTTTGGCCTCTTCATTAAGTAGCCCGGCTCTCAGTCCTTGTCTTTACAGGTAACTGTTACACTGAACTACTCACCAACAGCCCCACTTCTCACAGTTCACCTCTTCTAGTAAAGACTCTGATTCAAACCATTCTTCAATCTTCAGTTCAGTCGCTCAGTCGTGTCTGACTCTTTGTGACCCCATGAACCACAACACAACAGGCCTTCCTGTCCATCACCAACTCCCAGAGTTTACCCAAACTCACGTCCATTGAGTCGGTGATGCCATCCAACCATCTCATCCTCTGTCAGTCCCTTTCTCCTCCTGCCTTCAATCTTTCCCAACATCAGAGTCTTTTCAAATGAGTCAGCTCTTGACATCAGGTGGCTAAAATATTGGAGTTTCAGCTTCAACATCAGTCCTTCCAATGAACACCCAGGACTGATTTCTTTAGGATGGACTGGTTGGATCTCCTTGCAGTCCAAAGGACTCTCAAGAGTCTTCTCCAACACCACAGTTCAAAAGCATCAATTCTTCGGCACTCAGCTTTGTTTATAGTCCAACTCTCACATCCATACATGATCACTGGAAAAACTATAGCCTTGACTAGACAGACCTTTGTTGACAAAGTAATGTCTCTGCTTTTTAATATGCTGCCTAGGTTGGTCATAACTTTGCTTCCAAGGAGAAAGCGTCTTTTAATTTCATGGCTGCAATCACCATCTGCAGTGATTTTGGAGCCCCCCAAAATAGTTAGCCACTGTTTCCACTGTATCCCCATCTATTTGCCATGAAGTGATGGGACCAGATGCGATGATCTTAGTTTTCTGAATGTTGAGCTTTAAGCCAACTTTTTCATTCTCTTTCACTTTCATCAAGAGGCTCTTTAGTTGTTCTTCACTTTCTGCCATAAGGGTGGTGTCATCTGCATATCTGAAGTTATTTATATTTCTCCCAGCAATCTTTGAAAACAGTGAAGTTGGTGCAAAATAATGAGATAGGAGACTGGGAGAATAAATGGGGAAGGGAAATGAAAAAACAACTGCCAAACATAAAGAATCCGCTTGTGGTTCATGGTCACAATTTTTTTTTTTTTTTTTGATGTGATGAAGTTGTGCTTCATCCAGCCCAGCGTTTCTCATGATGTACTCTGAATATAAGTTAAATAAGAAGGGTGCCAATATACAGCCTTGACGTACTCCTTTTCCTATTTGGAACCAGTCTGTTGTTCCATGTCCAGTTCTAACTGTTGCTTCCTGACCTGCATACAGGTTTCTCAAGAGGCAGGTCAGGTGGTCTGGTATTCCCATCTCTTTCAGAATTTTCCAGTCTACTGTGATCCACACAGTCTTCAGTCTTACTGGTCTACAATCTGTTTATCTTCTTACTCTGTCACTGGTCCTTCTCCTTCATGTTTATCTTCCCTACTTGCCCAGCCAGGCCCTGTAGCTAACCATCTTAACTACTCCCTGGTGCACACCCTTTGCTATCTCGTCCCTCTCTTGCATTTTCATATTTGTTAAATCCAGCTCTCTGTCTGCTCCAAGACTGCATCTGTGCAGCTGAATGTGGTTGGAGAAACACACGGGCATCCTGACTGGCTTTGCTTTAAATTCATGACCATGGAGACTACCCTGTAGTTAAGACTCTGCCTTCCAATGCAGGGTGTACACGTTCAGTCCCTGGTTGGGAAGCTTAGGTCCCACATGCCCTGTGGCCAAAAAACCACAAAACATAAAAGATACACATCAAAAAAAAAAAAAAATTGTGACCATGAACCACAAGCAGATTCTTTATGTTTGGCAGTTGTTTTTTCATATCCCTTCCCCATTTATTCTCCCAGTCTCCTACCTCATTATTTTGCACCAACTTCACTCTTTTCAAAATTCTACCACTTCCTTCTTTATCCTTACTTTCAGCTGATGACCTTGCTTCCTACTTTACTGTCAAAATTGCAACAATCAGATGAGAACTTCCACAAACTCCCACCATCACACTTATATTCCTAGGAGCATCTGCACCTGCATATTCTGTTCCCTATCTATTATCACGGATGAATTAGCCACACTCTTATCTAAAGGCAATACTTCCTCTTAAAGACGAGGGCCATTCCCCTTTCATTTATCCTACAGCATAGTTCTAACAATTCTTCCTTCTCTCTCCTATATTATCAGAGTTCTTTCCTCTCTACTGGATTACTTCCATCAGTATTCAAACATTCAAGCAGTTATTTCCCCCCTCTTAAAATATCCTCTCTTCACTCTACCCTCCCTTCTGGTTATTGCTCCAATTCCCTCTTATATCTCTGTAGCAAAACTGCATGAAAAAGTTGTTTAAACTCTATTTTCAATTTCTCTCCTCCCAGTCAGGCTTTTGTCTCCACTGTTTCACCAAAAATGCTCTTGTAAAATTCACCAAAGATCTCCACATTGTTAAATTCAGCTCACTTTTTACTCTTTATCTTATTTAACCTACCAGTCTGTACCGTTCCCATCAGCTCCAGACTCATATATCCAACTTCCTATTTTAATATTGCCAATTGGGTGTCTAATAGACATCTTAAACTCAGTATCTCCAATAGTGAAGTCCTCATCATCTTTCCCCAAATTCATAGCATTCACTGTCTTTCTCATCCTGTTAATTCTCCCAAAAACCTTGACTTTTACTTTTTTTACATCCCATGTTGATAATGCCAGGAGATGCAGTTAGTTCCACTTTTGAAATATGTCAAAATCCAAATGTTATCTATTTCCACTGCTCCCATCCTGGTCTAAACTACCATCTTCTCTAATCTGAATTACTGTGTAGTCTCCTAATTGGTTTTCCTGCTATTCAACATTTCCTGCTCAAAGGAGCAGCCAGAGAGATCCTTTTAAAATGGATACGAAATCAGGACCTTCGCTATTTACTACCTTCTAAGAACAATATTGCATAGGACCTGGAATGTCAGGTCCATGAATCAAGGCAAATTGGAAGTGGTCAAACAAGAGATGGCCAGAGTGAATGTCGACATTCTAGGAATCAGAGAACTCAAATGGACTGGAATCGGTGAATTTAACTCAGATGACCATTATATCTACTACTGCGGGCAGGAATCCCTCAGAAGAAATGGAATAGCCATCGTGGTCAACAAAAGAGTCCGAAATGCAGTACTTGGATGCAATCTCAAAAACGACAGAATGATCTCTGTTCGTTTCCAAGGCAAACCATTCAATGTCACAGTAATCCAAGTCTATGCCCCAACCACTAACGCTGAAGAAGCTGAAGTTGAACGGGTCTATGAAGACCTACATGACCTTTTAGAACTAACACCCCCAAAAAATGTCCTTTTCATTATAGGGGACTGGAATGCAAAAGTAGGGAGTCAAGAAACACCTGGAGTAACAGGCAAATTTGGCCTTGGAATACGGAATGAAGCAGGGCAAAAACTAATAGAGTTTTGCCAAGAAAATGCACTGGTCATAACAAACACCCTCTTCCAACAACACAAGAGAAGACTCTATACATGGACATCACCAGATGGTCAACACCGAAATCAGATTGATTATATTCTTTGCAGCCTAAGAGGGAGAAGCTCTATACAGTCAGTAAAAACAAGACCAAGAGCTGACTGTGGCTCAGACCATGAACTCCTTATTGGCAAATTCAGACTGAAACTGAAGAAAGTAGGGAAAACCACTAGACCATTCAGGTATGACCTAAATCAAATCCCTTATGATTATACAGTGGAAGTGAGAAATAGATTTAAGGGCCCAGATCTGATAGATAGAGTGCCTGATGAACTATGGAATGAGGTTCGTGACATTGTACAGGAGACAGGGATCAAGACCATCCCCATGGAAAAGAAATGCAAAAAAGCAAAATGGCTGTCTGGGGAGGCCTTACAAATAGCTGTGAAAAGAAGAGAAGCGAAAAGCAAAGGAGAAAAGGAAAGATATAAGCATCTGAATGCAGAGTTCCAAAGAATAGCAAGAAGAGATAAGAAAGCCTTCTTCAGCGATCAATGCAAAGAAATAGAGGAAAACAACAGAATGGGAAACACTAGGGATCTCTTCAAGAAAATCAGAGATACCAAAGGAACATTTCATGCAAAGATGGGCTCGATAAAGGACAGAAATGGTATGGACCTAACAGAAGCAGAAGATATTAAGAAGAGGTGGCAAGAATACACAGAAGAACTGTACAAAAAAGATCTTCAGATCAGATCAGTCACTCAGTCGTGTCCAACTCTTTGCGACCCCATGAACTGCAGCACGCCAGGCCTCCCTGTCCATCACCAACTCCCGGAGGTCACTCAGACTCACATCCATCGAGTCAGTGATGCCATCCAGCCATCTCATCCTCTGTCGTCCCCTTCTCCTCCTGCCCTCAATCCTTCCCAGCATCAGAGTCTTCTCCAATGAGTCAACTCTTCGCATGAGGTGGCCAAAATACTGGAGTTTCAGCTTTAGCATCATTCCTTCCAAAGAAATCCCGGGGCTGATCTCCTTCAGAATGGACTGGTTGGATCTCCTTACAGTCCAAGGGACTCTCAAGAGTCTTCTCCACACCACAGTTCAAAAGCATCAATTATTCGGCGCTCAGCCTTCTTCACAGTCCAGCTCTCACATCCATACATGACCAGAGGAAAGACCATAGCCTTGACTAGGCAAACCTTTGTTGGCAAAGTGATGTCTCTGCTTTTGAATATGCTATCTAGATTGGTCATAACTTTCCTTCCAAGGAGTAAGCGTCTTTTAATTTCATGGCTGCAGTCACCATCTGCAGTGATTTTGGAGCCCAGAAAAAGAAAGTCTGACACTGTTTCCACTGTTTCTCCATCTATTTCCCATGTAGTGATGGGACCAGATGCCATGATCTTCGTTTTCTGAATGTTGAGCTTTAAGCCAACCTTTTCACTCTCCACTTTCACTTTCATCAAGAGGCCCCTTAGTTCCTCCTCACTTTCTGCCATAAGGGTGGTATCATCTGCATATCTGAGGTTATTGATATTTTTCCCGGCAATCTTGATTTCAGCTTGTGGTTTTTCCAGGACCCAGATAATCACGATGGTGTGATCACTGACCTAGAGCCAGACATCCTGGAATGTGAAGTCAAGTGGGCCTTAGTAAGCATCACTATGAACAAAGCTAGTGGAGGTGACTGATTCCAGTTGAGCTATTCCAAATCCTGTAAGATGATGCTGTGAAAGTGCTGCACTCAATATGCCAGCACATTTGGAAAACTCAGCAGTTGCCACAGGACTGGAAAAGGTCCGTTTTCATTCCAATCCCAAAGAAAGGCAATGCCAAAGAATGCTCAAACTACCGCACAATTGCACTCATCTCATACGCTAGTAAAGTAATGCTCAAAATTCTCCAAGCCAGGCTTCAGCAATATGTGAACCGTGAACTTCCTGATGTTCAAGCTGGTTTTAGAAAAGGCAGAGGAACCAGAGATCAAATTGCCAACATCTGCTGGATCATGGAAAAAGCAAGAGAGTTCCAGAAAAAACATCTATTTCTGCTTTATTGACTAGGCCAAAGCCTTTGACTGTGTGGATCACAATAAACTGTGGAAGATTCTGAAGAAGATGGGAATACCAGACCACCTGATCTGCCTTTTGAGAAATCTGTGTGCAGGACAGGAAGCAACAGTTAGAACTGGACATGGAACAACAGACTGGTTCCAAATAGGAAAAGGAGTACGTCAAGGCTGTATGTTGTTACCCTGTTTATTTAACTTATATGCAGAGAACATCATGAGAAATGCTGGACTGGAAGAAACACAAGTTGGAATCAAGATTGCTGGGAGAAATATCAATAACCTTAGATATGCAGATGACACCACCCTCATGGCAGAAAGTGAAGAAGAACTCAAAAGCCTCTTGATGAAGGTGGAAGTGGAGAGTGAAAAAGTTGGCTTAAAGCTCAACATTCAGAAAACGAAGATCATGGCATCTGGTCCCATCACTTCATGGGAAATAGATGGAGAAACAGTGGAAACAGTGTCAGACTTTATTTTTCTGGGCTCCAAAATCACTACAGATGGTGACTGCAGCTATGAAATTAAAAGACGCTTACTCTTTGGAAGGAAAGTTATGACCAACCAAGATAGCATATTCAAAAGCAGAGACATTTCTTTGCCAACAAAGGTTTGTCTAGTCAAGGCTATGGTTTTTCCTGTGGTCATGTATGGATGTGAGAGTTGGACTGTGAAGAAGGCTGAGCACCAAAGAATTGATGCTTTTGAACTGTGGTGTTGGAGAAGACTCTTGAGATTCCCTTGGACTGCAAGGAGATCCAACCAGTCCATTCTGAAGGAGATCAGCCCTGGGATTTCTTTGGAAGGAATGATGCTAAAGCTGAAACTCTAGTACTTTGGCCACCTCATGCAAAGAGTTGACTCACTGGAAAAGACTCTGATGCTGGGAGGGATTGGGGGCAGGAGGAGAAGGGGGACGACAGAGGATGAGATGGCTGGATGGCATCACTGACTCGATGGACATGAGTCTGAGTGAACTCCGGGAGTTGGTGATGGACAGGGAGGCCTGGTGTGCTGCGATTCATGGGGTTGCAAAGAGTCGGACATGACTGAGCAACTGAACTGAACTGATTGGCTCCTCTCTTCACACAGAGTAAAAGCCACAGTCTTTACAATGAACTATAAGACCCTATGCAATCTAGGTACCATTCTGACCTCAGCTCCCATTACTCTCCTCCTTACTCCCTTTGCTCTACCAACACCAATCTCTTTATAATTTCTTGATAACAGTAGGGATATACTTCTCCCTTAGGGCCTTTAAATTGGCTGCTTCCTCAGTGTGATGCTCTTCCTCCAGACATCCCTAGGGCTTGTTCCCTTATCTTCTTCCAGTCTTTGCTTGAATGTCATACCTTCTCAGAGTGGCTTACACTTATCATTCTATTTTAAAGCTATATCATGCATTTCTACTGCAGCTTTCCTGAACCCCCTTAACCTGCTCCTCATTTTTTTAATAGCAATTATTATCCTTTAATATGTTATATAACTAAATCATTAATTTTTAAAATTCTTTTTCTCCAGTAGAAGATAAGCATCCTAGGGAAAGAGATTTCTAAAATCTGTTTTGTACCGTGATGTATTTTCACTGCCTAGAACAGTCTGTGACACATAACAGCTGCTCAGTAAGCATGCCATTTGAATGAACTGTGTATGAATATACCTAGCAGAGTGTCTGGCATATAGTGGGCACTCAAGAAACAGAGGTTCCTATATTAAGTTTTTCTTTGAATAGAATGCATAGATTAGGTAGACATGGAGGCCACTTAAAATGCTTTCTCAGGATTTCTACTTTAGGTAATGATGGAGTTACAAGCACCTTGTTTACCCTACTGCCCAAAACAACTAAAAACATATATATGTGTGTGTGTGTGTTATATATATATATATATATATATATATATATATATATATATATAATAATAGTTTTATATTTTATAAAATATAAAATAATAGTTTTATTTATTTGAAATATATAAATAATAGTTTCCAAGACACTAAGAGTCAGCAACAAATGATGGTGATCCTTGAGCGTGGGGTAAAAATAAAATGAGCCCTACCATTGCCCCATTCTACTGCCTTGAGAGAGTTTCCAGGTCACAGTGCAAGGAGGGTAAACTGAGCTGGAACTAAATGGATTCTCTGAGCTAAGGAGCGGGTGCTAAGAATCTGAGGAAACAAAGACCGTTATCATTTCCAGTATGGAGTGTCAGATAGGAGAGTGCTGCACAGAGAGACAGTCTATGGATAGTCCCCCTGAGAAGTATTCTGCAGAGTACTGATGGGAGCAGGTGTATGAGGACACTACTTGAGGCTGGAAAAGAACCACCTGAGAAGATTGGAGGGGACTGGCCATTGCTCACACCGGGCCAGGAAGTGCAGCTGTTCTCATCAGCCAGACTACAGAGCTTCATAATCTGCAGGGCACTGAGTGGAGTTCTCAGACGCATCTTGTCTCAGCAGTGGAGAATAACTAGCTCTAGACTAAACGCTGCTTTGGTTCTGCCAAATAAATCTTAACAGTGATACTCAAAAGGATCAAATTATTTCAAAATAATGTAACTGTGTCCCAGAACCAAATAGAATCATTTATAGAAATATAAAAACATTCAGATACTAAAAAGGTAAAATTCAAAATACTTGGTATACAATCAAAGATTACCAGACATGCAAAAAGTCAGATAATAAAGCCCATAATGAGGGGGAAAACTGAATAACTGAACTTGACACAGATGTTAGAATTCACAAAGGTATTAAACTAGGTATCACAATGATATTTACTGTATTAAAAAGGTAAGTAGAGACACAAAGGATACTTTGAAAGTACTTCTAATGAGGAAGACTACAATGTCTGAGAAGAAAATATGTTGGACGGAATTCAAAGCAAATTAGACATTTCAGGAGGAAAAAATCAGTGAACCTGAAGACAAAGCAATGGATACTATCCAAAATGGAAATATAAAGAGAAAAAAAATAGAAATAAAACAAAAGAATATCAGCAAGTGAGCTGTGAAGCAAATTTGTGTCCTAATATATGTGTTATTGGAGTCCCCAAAGGACAAAAGAGGGGAGACAGAAAAAATATCTGAAGAAATAATGGCTAAAATATTTTCAAATTTAATAAAAACTATTAACCCACAGATCAAGAAATTTCAACAAACTCCAAGCACAAGAAACATAATGAAAACTACAAGGCATATAGTAAATCCAACCAAATTGTCTCAAAACTGATAAACAGAAAATCTGAAAAGCACCCAGAGGAAAAGACACATTATTCAAAGAAAGATATGGATGATAGTATATTTCTTTTGAGGAATATGCAAGTCAGGAGACAGTGGAGTGACATCTTTAAAGTACTAAAAGGGAAAAAGGATGCCAACCTTTTGTATAGCCAACCTATTGCATGGCCAGTTACAATATATATATATATATTTTTAAGGTGAGATATATGTTTTCAGACATACAAAAGCTGCAAGAATTAATCACCAGCAGATCTGTACTACAAAAAGTGTAAAGAAAGTCTTTTAGGTAGAAGAAAAATCAATACTGGATGAAAATATGGATCTATAGAAAGGAAGGATGAGAACTATAAATTATAACTATCTGAGTAAATATATGATTCTTTTCTTATTATTTAACTGTCTTAAAAATATAGTTGACTGGTTAAACAAATAAGTATTGTGGGGTTTATAACATATGAATAAATAAAATAGAGAATAATAATAGTGTAAGACTGGGAAGGGAATAATAAAAGTATACTTTTATAAAGTTTTTATAATATAGATGAAGTGGTATGTCATTTAAGGATAGATTATGGTAAGTTAAAGGTATATACTATAAAACCTCTAGCAATCACCAAAATAACTATATCATATATACATCATGATCAAGTCCGGTTATCAAGTGAGAGAATGAAAGAAAGTTTATGGTTTAAGGTTTAAAGTTTAAAACATGGTTTCATATTTTAAAATTAATCAATATAATTCATCATATATATGAACTAGAAAAATGTGAAAATTTCAATAATTGCAGAAAATCCACTGACAAAGTTGAATATCTATTTCTGACGAAAATTCTCAACAACCAAAGAAAAGAAGGGAACTTTCTTAACCTGAAGAAGACTATCCATGAAAAATCTGTAGCTAGCATCATACCGCATTTGGGCTTCCCCAGGGGCTCAGCAGTAAAACATCTGCCTACAATGTAGGAGATGCAGGTTCAGTCCCTGGGTTGGGAAGACTCCAGGAGACAAAAATGGCAACCAGTCCAGTATCCTTGCCTTGGAAATCCCATGGAGAGAGGAGCCTGGTGGGCTACAGTCTGTGGGGCCACAAAAGTCATCCATGACTAAGCAACCAACCAACCAACCAACCACCAACATCATACTTAATGGTGAAAGACTAGATGCTTTCTACCTAACATCAGCAACATGAAAATGATGTTTTCTCTCACTAGTCAATATTGCACTAGAGATTCTAGCCAGTGGAATAAGGCAAGGCAAAAAAGGCATCAAGAGTGGAAGGGAAGAGGTAAAATTGTCTTTATTAGTGGGCAATATGATCGTCTATGTAGACTATACAATGAAATAGACAGAAAAGTAAGAAGAACTAATAAGTGAATTTAACACAATTATGGGATACAAGATCAATATACGAAATTTAATTGTATCTATCAGATCAGATCAGATCAGATCAGTCGCTCAGTCGTGTCCGACTCTTTGCGACCCCATGAACTGCAGCACGCCAGGCCTCCCTGTCCATCACCAGCTCCCGGAGGTCACTCAGACTCGCATCCATCGAGTCAGTGATGCCATCCAGCCATCTCATCCTCTGTCGTCCCCTTCTCCTCCTGCCCTCAATCCCTCCCAGCATCAGAGTCTTCTCCAATGAGTCAACTCTTCGCATGAGGTGGCCAAAGTACTGGAGTTTCAGCTTTAGCATCATTCCTTCTAAAGAAATTCCAGGATTGATCTCCTTCAGAATGGACTGGTTGGATCTTAATTGTATCTATACAAACAACAAAATAATTGAAAATTTGAATTTCTAATTCCATACCATTTACAATAATATTTTTAAAAATACCATTTACAATAGCATAAAATATGAAATAGTATTTCAGTGGACAAAGGGGGTATTTTCAACAAATAGTGCTTTAATAATTAGATATCCATATTTAAAAACCTTAAATCCATATCTCACATCATATGGATGTGAAATGGGTCAACTTAAAATGGATCAGAAGCCTAAAGGTTAAACCTAAAATTATAAACCTTGTAGATGAAAATACTAGAGAAAATCTTTGTAAACTTAGCTAAAGAAAAGATTTCTTAGATATGATACAAGATGCATGATCCATAAAAGCAAACATTGGTAAATTAGACTTTGTTAAAATTAAAAATTTCTGCACTTTGAAAGATGCCAGGAGGAGAATGGAAAGACAAGCTACAGGCTGGGAGAAAATAGCATATATTTTGGCAAATCATGTATTTAATAAAGAGCTTATATCCAGAACATATAAAGAACTCTGGGTGTGTTAACAGTAAGAAAACAAGCAACCCAATTTTTTTAAAAAAATGAGTAAGGCATTTGAATAGATACTTGACCAAATAAGATATATAAGTGGCAAATAAGCACATGAAAAGATACCCAACATCATTAGTCATTAGGGAAATTCAAATTAAAACCCTAATGAGATTATCACTACATACGTATTAGAAGGGCTATACTTTAAACGATGGACTACATTGAGAGGTGATGACAATGGGAAAAAATGGAACTCTCTGACACCACTGAGGGGAATATAAGATATAACCACTTTGGAAAACAGTTTGGCAGCTCCCTTTAAAAGTTAAATCTATGCAATGGCACCCCACCCCAGTACTTTTGCCTGGAAAATCCCATGGAAGGAGGATCCTGGTAGGCTCCAGTCCATGGGGTCGCTAAGAGTCGGACACGACTGAGAGACTTCACTTTCACTTTTCACTTTCATGCATTGGAGAAGGAAATGGCAACCCACTCCAGTATTCTTGCCTGGAGAATCCCAGGGACGGGGGAGCCTGGTGAGCTTCCATCTATGGGGTCGCACAGAGTCGGACACGACTGAAGCGACTTAGCAGCAGCAGCAGCAGCAGCATGCTTGTCTAAGAGCTAGCTTTTCCAGTTCTAGGTATTTATTCTAGAGAAGTGAAAGGACATACCCATACAAAACACACATCCACCTAACCATACATGTGCATAAGTGTTCATAACAGGTTTACTTGTAACAGCCCCAGACTGGCAACAACTCAAAGTTCATCAGTGGGTGAAAGGATTAAAAAAAAATTGAGGTCTAACCATACAGTGGGAGACTACTCAGAAATAAAGTGGAAAGAACTGTTACATGCAACAACACTGGTGCTCTCAAAATAATTTTGCTGACTGAAAGGACACTGAGGGGAAAAGCACATACTGAATGATCTCATTTATTTAAAACTTTAGAGAATATAAACTAATATATAATAAAAGAAAGCAAATCAGTGGTTTCCTGGAGAGGGAGGGAACTTCAAGGGTCAGAAAGGAGCGGGTGATAAGACATGATCAGGATTTCAATTATGGTGATGGTTTCAGGGGTGTATAAAAATTTCAAAACTTATAAAATTATACATATAGTTTATTGGATTTCAATTTTACCACAATCAAACAGTTAAAAAATTTAAAAAGAAATGGTTTCTGAAAGACAGCAGGGTATATATACATACATATAACTAGGTCCCTTGCCTATATGAGCTTACAATTGAAGGCATAACAATCATAGCTAAAGACATGTAAAGATGGTTCTATCAAACACCCAAATCATGTCAATGCATTACTTGTAATTGACACTAAAGTAAAATGTATGTCTCTCCATTTTATTTCATCATAATATCAAAATTTTCTGTTTGAAATGAATTACAAGGCAAAGTACCATTTTATAGATAGAAACAGAAAATCAATAATCATTACAGGACACATGCTTTAACAATTTTAATATTTATAAGCATGTCAAACCTGTTGAGTTTAACAGTACAGTACAATAGAAAGAATACTGGACTTCATAGCTCAGAAGCTCTGAGTTCAAATACTAGTTCCCTCACAAGCCAGTCAGGCTGAGAGATGCTCTGAATATCACTGCCCTCAAATATAAAAAAAGAGACAATAATAGTGGCATTCCATGATGATAATGAATTGAATGAGATAGAGTAATACAAGTGTATTATGGGTGGTCAATAAATAGTTTCCCTTCCCTTAGTCTTACACTAACTTATGTCTTTTCATTCTGGCTTTGAGGTTAGAGTTTCAACCTGAAATGCAGAGCCAAGTCAGTTTCTAACAGGACTCTCACCTTGTGATCAAAAATTCACACTGAAAAAAATTTCTCAGTAGATGACCTTACTGAGAGCCTGAGATTAGCTGATACCATCTTTTCCCTCTTCTTCATCTTTTCCTCTTCTTTATCTTTTCTCTCTCCTCTTGTCACAAAGGAAGTAGGGTCACTCATCCTTTCAAAGAGAATCCACTCCCAACCTGTGTGCAGGATAAAATCATTCCTTCCTCTTTCCTTTGACTGCAGAAGTTTACAAACTTGGGTGTGTATCAGAATCCTCAGAAAGTCTGTTAAAATACAGATCACTGGGTTTCAATGCCAGAGTTTCTGATTCAGAAACTGAATGGGATGAAACAAACTGAGATGCTTGAGAATCTGCATTTCAAACAAATTTCCAAGTGATGCTGAGGCTGCTGGTCTGGGGGCTTTACTTTGAGAAGTACTACTCTAGGCCCTTATCCCATCCAATGCCGGGCCCCATCACACTCATTTCTTCTTCCTCAGCTATTGTGCCATGCCTGCCAACATGCCCACCTCTCCCAGCATCTCTGCTTCCCTCTAGTCCACATCCTATTTCTCTTTCCCTTTGCCATCAACATTTTGCAGGAATAGCCTATTCTCATTACTTCACCTGCCCTGGCAATACGACTTTTCCCACAAAAGTCACGGGAACTGCTCTGCAATTTGCTTGACCTCCAGCAATCTTCAGCAGCTGACACTGCTGATCACCCTCTCCTTGAAATTCTCTCCTGGACTTGCTTCCCACCTTGCACAGTCCCACCCTGAACCAGCCTTCTTGTCTCCAGTCCTTTCTCAGTATCCCTTCCAGGCTCCCCATGACTCTGCTCCTGAAACACAGTCATTTCCCAAGGTTGTATCCTTGGCCATCTTCTCTTCTGATTCTCCAGTTTCCATAGTTCTACTCTTATCTCTTGATTTTGACCTCCAAATCCTCTAGCACAACATTTTCCTGAGATTTGAACCTTTATTCTTCACCATGTGTTACTTACTGTCACAAAGCAAATACACATTTATGTTCTACAATCACCTCCAATGTAGCATGTTCTAGACTGCTGTCTATGACTACTCTTCCAGTTTATTTCCCACTCCCAGTAGCTTCTCTAGAATGGGTTCCCTATTTGTTCACCATTTTCCATTCTCATTCAGGCTGGGACTACCTCTTTCCCTTTCTCTGGAATCACTAAGAAGCCTTTGAAAGAGAAACAAACAAACAGAAAACTCTTTTTATTGTAAAATAAAACACTGAGAGAGAAAACCATGAAATAAATACATGCCTTAACTAATTATTATGTGGCAAGTACCCCTGTAACCACCAGTCAAATCAATAAATAGAACCTTGCCCCACAACTCACAAGTCTGTCCAGAGGCTATGTCCCATTCACCTCCCCTTCTGCCCCAATGCAATGACTTCTGAAATGTTCTGTTGGCCTCTTCCCATTCTTCACACCAGGTAACTACATTTGCCTGGACATATCTTTCCTACTTCTATGCCTTTGACTGTGTCCTCCCCGCTTTTCATATCTAGAAGGCCCTCTTTAGCTGTTTTTGTTCACTTGCATTTCATTTGCTAAACCAAAGCCCACCCACCACCTCTTTTATAAAAAGCTTTCTCAGATGCCCTCACCTTGAGTTGGCTGCTTGTGTCTTAATACTTAAACAGAGTGACTGACCCAATGCGAGAGCACATATCTTGATGACTGGAAAGTGTTTACCTCTCATCTGCATATCTTGAGCTTCCTAAGGCAGACCTCACTACTCATCTTTGTAACCCCTGATGAGCCCATCACAGTGCCTTATGTGTAGCAGATGCTAAATTACATTTGATTCCACTGAAATCAATAACACAAGTTGTACTAGTCATAATCATAGAATCAGAGATATTTGAAATGGAATCCACTCCATCAGTAAAACTATCAATGTGTCTTTCATTCTGAAATCTCAAAACAGTTTACCAGTCCTCCTTAACCAGCATAGAATTCACTGGTCACCGACATAGGGGGTTCCTGATGGCGTGCTCAGTTGCTTCAGTCATATCTGACTCTTTGCGACCCTAGGGACTGTGGCCCACCAGGCTCCTCTTTCTGTGGGATTTCCCAGGCAAGAATACTGGAGGAGGTTGCCATTTGCTCTTTCAGGGGATCTTTCTGATCCAGGGATGGGACCCTAGTCTTCTGAATCTCCTGCATTGGCAGGCAAGTTCTTTAACACTAGCGCCACCTGGGAAGCCCAATAAGGGGTTCAAACGTTAGGCAAACCTTCTGGACTCTGAAGTAAGTTTTTTGTCTATTTAATTGCAAACAAAAACACAGAACAAGAGGATGGGGTCAGCTTTAAAGTCAGTCTAGAAACATAGGAGTGATAACCTGGAGCAGCAGGTCTCAAACGTTAGTATTAGTTTCATCTGTAGGGCTTACAGTGATTTAAGAAAAACAATCTGATCATCTCTATACATGCTGAAAAGGCATCGGCTAAAGCTCCATATAGATTTATGACAAAATCTTTTAAAAACAGGAATCAATAGAAAATTCCTTACGAAGATAAAAATATCATTTCTTTTTCAACTCATAGGTTAATGCACATTTAATGGTGAAATACTAGAGGATTCCCAATAAAGTTAGACTCAAACATATTATTTAATATCATTCTGGGATTTTTTTAATCCAATAAAATTATACAAGAGAAGAAAAAAAGATACAAGAATCAAAAAGAAGTAAAAAGTCTCATCATTTGCAAATGATGTGATTGTTTATTTGGAAAATTCAAGAGACTAGGTTGACAAGGTATTAGAGGTAATAACTCGTTGAACTGACTAAACATTTGCTAGACAAAACCCTATAGCTTTTTTTATATACACACATACAAGTAAAATAATAGTTAGAAAATATAATGAAAGAAAAGACTTCATTTATAAAAGAAACAGAAAAAGGTAGTTTCTAAAAATAAACTTAGAAATGAAACATTTTAAATGCTAGTGAAACACCTAAAAAAGCTTAAAAAGAAAACTACTTGTTCTTGAATAGAATATTCAGAGTCATAAGACAGCATTTTAGTAAATTAACTTATGTATATATTTTCAGTCAAAATGAAAATACCACCGTAATACAAATACCAACATGATTTTAGAATATTCTAGGAAGAAGGAATAATGGCAAGAGACTAGTTTTTATAGCTATGAAAATATATTACAAACTTTAGTAATGTACACAGTTTGATAAGGCTGTATGAATGGACAAAGTCCACTTCTGAAAATTTGCTCTGTAGATATTTGTTGTTGCTTAGTCGCTCAGTTGTGTCCAACTCTGTGACCCCATGGACCACAGCACATCAGGCTTCCCTGTCCTTCACCATTTCCTGGAGTGTGCTCAAACTCATGTCCATTGAGTCAGTGATGCCATTTAACCATCTCATCCTCCGTCGTCCCTTCTCCTCCCACCTTCAATCTTTCCCAGCATTAGGGTCTTTTCTAATGAGTTGGCTCTTTTTATCAGGTGGCCAAATTATTGGAGTGTCAGCTTTAGCATCAGTCCTTCCAATGAATATTCAGGATTGATTTCCTTTAGGATTGACTGTCCTTGTATACCAAAGGACTCTTAAGAGTCTTCTCCAACACCACAGTTCAAAAACATCAATCTTTGGTGCTCAGCCTTCTTTATAGTCCAACTCTCACATCCATACATGACTACTGGAAAAACTATAGCTTTAACTATGGATCTTTGTCAGCAAAGTAATGTCTCTGCTTTTTAATATGCCATCTAGTTTTGTCATAACTTTTGTTCCAAGGAGCAAGCATCTTTTAACTTTGAGGCTGCAATCACCGTCCACAGTAATTTTGGAACCCAAGAAAATAAAGTCTGTCACTGTTTACATTGTTTCCCCATTTATTTGCTTTGAAGTGATGGGACCGATGCCATGATCTTAGTTTTTTTAATGTTGAGTTTTAAGCCAGCTTTTTCACTCGCCTCTTTCACCTTCATCAAGAGGCTCTTTAGTTCCTCTTCTCTTTCTGCCATTAGGGTGTTTCATTTGAGAGTGTTTCATTTTCATTTCATGAGTAACTAAAAAAAAAAAAAAAAAAAAACCAGGATGGAGCAAAATATCCTAATACTGATTGCCTCATTTTAAACCAATTGAACACACAGAAAAATGAGGTTCAGGGAGCTTTGCCTTAATAGCAGAGATATGAAAAAAGTGCTTTCTGAAGCTGTGGAGTGTGACACTGCTGTACACATACACACACGTAGCCTTTTCCTGCTTTCCCAAGAATAAGTCAACAAATCTGAGATTTGTGACCCTGACTCAAATTTCATCTGCATATCTGAAGTTACTGATAATTCTCCCAGCAATCTTGATTCCAGCTTATGTGTCATCTAGCCCAGCATTTCGCATGATATACTCCACACAGAAGTTAAATAAGCAGGGTGACAATATACAGTCTTCACACACTCCTTTCCCAATTTGGAACCAGTCTATTGTTCCATGTCTGGTTCTGTTGTTTCTTGACCTGGATACAGGTTTCTCAAGAGGCAGGTAAGGTGCTCTCATATTCCCATCTCTTGAAGAATTTTCCACAGGTTGTTGTGATCCACACAGTCAAAGGATTTGGCATTGTCAATAAAACAGAAGTAGATGTTTTTCTGGAACTTTCTTGCTTCTTCAATGATCCAATGAAGCCTTTTCCTTCTCCAGCCCACAAAAGTCTCAAATACACACACAACAAAGCCCACAAAAAGGAGAACTAACTCTACCAAAATATCAAAACTAGGTAACATTCACTCTGTGGGAGCTTATTTGTTCAGTACAAAAGGGATATGGGCCCTTCTATAATGTGTTAAGCAAATAAAATGTGTTAGTAATAGGAAGTACACTTAGTACTTTCATTTTCCCATATCCAAGATAGCAACAGATGGAAACAGGACTGTGCCACCTCTATAATTCTCAGCAGTTCTTGAGATTCTGTTACCGTGATTCTAGCAAAACTCACTAACAGGTATGTTTTATCAGAAAATTTCTTAAAGAGAGCCTTCAGCTTCCTTATCTCAGTTACCTTCTTCTAACCGTCCTCTTCAACCTGACAAAGGACAGATAAATCCCTACTCACAATGTCAGTGTGTCTACAGATGCTGCACATGCATGCCTGAGAAGAAGCCTATCCTGAAATGAAAGTCAGCTATCTGATATATAAATGATGTCTCAATCTCTAGAGCTTGACTTTCTTCTACTAAAAATTGCTTGCTTCCACGATCTTTACAGATTCATGTCTTACTCTGTTTTTCATTTATCATGTCATTTATTTTATCTTTCAAAGTGTGCTCCAAATACAAACTTTAAAACCTTTCATGTAATAGGGATAAAGTGTACTAATTGCTTCAGGGAATATAAAAACATATTAAACAGAGTTCTTGCCTTTAAGTTCATCCCGGAATGCAAACTCCAAGAAGGCATGGACTTTCTCAGTTTCATTCATCACTACATCTCTAGCAACTGAGAACAGTAGTTGACAGAGAGAAGGTGATAAAAATAATTAGCCCAAAAATGAATGAAACAATGTACATGAAAATAAACAACACACTTTGAATAATGAGAGAATATGCCATGTTTTCATACTATTCATGGGGTTCTCAAGGCAAGAATATGAAAAGAATATGAACAGTATGAAAAGGCAAAATGACAGGATACTGAAAGACAAACTCCCCAGGTCAGTAGGTGCCCAATATGCTACTGGACATCAGTGGAGAAATAACTCCAGAAAGAATGAAGGGATGGAGCAAAGCAAAAATAATACCCAGCTGTGGATGTGACTGGTGACAGAAGGAAGGTCCGGTGCTGTAAAGGGCAATATTGCATAGGAACCTGGAATGTCAGGTCCATGAATCAAGGCAAATTGAAAGTGGTCAAAAAAGAGATGGCCAGAGTAAATGTCAACATTCTAGGAATTCTAGGAATCAGAGAACTCAAATGGACTGGAATGGGTGAATTTAACTCAGATGACCATTATATCTACTACTGCAGGCAGGAATCCCTCAGAAGAAATGGAATAGCCATCATGGTCAACAAAAGAGTCCGAAATGCAGTACTTGGATGCAATCTCAAAAACGACAGAATGATCTCTGTTCGTTTCCAAGGCAAACCATTCAATGTCACAGTAATCCAAGTCTATGCCCCAACCAGTAACGCTGAAGAAGCTGAAGTTGAACGGGTCTATGAAGACCTACAAGACCTTTTAGAACTAACACCCAAAAAAGATGTCCTTTTCATTATAGGGGACTGGAATGCAAAAGTAGGAAGTCAAGAAACACCTGGAGTAACAGGCAAATTTGGCCTTGGAATATGGAATGAAGCAGGGCAAAAACTAACAGAGTTTTGCCAAGAAAATGCACTGGTCATAACAAACACCCTCTTCCAACAACACAAGAGAAGACTCTATACATGGACATCACCAGATGGTCAACACCGAAATCAGATCGATTATATTCTTTGCAGCCAAAGATGGAGAAGCTCTAGACAGTCAGCAAAAACAAAACCAGGAGCTGACTGTGGCTCGGACCATGAACTCCTTATTGGCAAATTCAGACTGAAATTGAAGAAAGTAGGGAAAACCACTAGACCATTCAGGTATGACCTAAATCAAATCCCTTATGATTGTACAGTGGAAGTAAGAAATAGATTTAAGGGCCTAGATCTGATAGATAGAGTGCCTGATGAACTATGGAATGAGGTTCGTGACATTGTACAGGAGACAGGGATCAAGATCATCCCCATGGAAAAGAAATGCAAAAAAAGCAAAATGGGTGTCTGGGGAGGCCTTACAAATAGCTGTGAAAAGAAGAGAAGCAAAAAGCAAAGGAGAAAAGGAAAGATATAAGCATCTGAATGCAGAGTTCCAAAGAACAGCAAGAAGAGATAAGAAAGCCTTCTTCAGCGATCAATGCTAAGAAATAGAGGAAAACAACAGAATGGGAAAGACTAAGGATCTCTTCAAGAAAATCAGAGATACCAAAAGAACATTTCATGCAAAGATGGGCTCGATAGAGGACAGAAATGGTATGGACCTAAAGGAAGCTGAAGATATTAAGAAGAGATGGCAAGAATACACAGAAGAACTGTACAAAAAAGATCTTCACGACCCAGATAATCACGATGGTGTGATCACCGACCTAGAGCCAGACATCCTGAAATGTAAAGTCAAGTGGGCCTTAGAAAGCATCACTACGAACAAAGCTAGTGGAGGTGATGGAATTCCAGTTGAGCTGTTCCAAATCCTGAAAGATGATGCTATGAAAGTGTTGCACTCAATATGCCAGCAAATTTGGAAAACTCAGCAGTGGCCACAGGACTGGAAAACGTCCATTTTCATTCCAATCCCAAAGAAAGACAATGCCAAAGAATGCTCAAACTACCGCACAACTGCACTCATCTCACACGCTAGTAAAGTAATGCTCAAAATTCTCCAAGCCAGGCTTCAGCAATATGTGAACTGTGAACTTCCTGATGTTCAAGCTGGTTTTAGAAAAGGCAGAGGAACCAGAGATCAAGTTGCCAACATCCACTGGATCATGGCAAAAGCAAGAGAGTTCCAGAAAAACATCTATTTCTGTCTGCTTTATTGACTATGCCAAAGCCTTTGACTGTGTGGATCACAATAAACTGTGGAAAATTCTGAAAGAGATGGGAATATCAGACCACCTGATCTGCCTCTTGAGAAATTTGTATGCAGGTCAGGAAGCAACAGTTAGAACTGGACATGGAACAACAGACTGGTTCCAAATAGGAAAAGGAGTATGTCAAGGCTGTATATTGTCACCCTGCTTTTTTAATTTATATGCAGAGTACATCATGAGAAACACTGGACTGGAAGAAGCACAAGCTGGAATCAAGATTGCTGGGAGAAATATCAGTAACCTCAGATATGCAGATGACATCACCCTTATGGCAGAAAGTGAAGAGGAACTAAAAAGCCTCTTGATGTAAGTCAAAGTGGAGAGTGAAAAAGTTAGCTTAAAGTTCAACATTCAGAAAACGAAGATCATGGCATCTGGTCCCATCACTGCATGGGAAATAGATGGGGAAACAGTGGAAACAGTGTCAGACTTTATTTTTCTGGGCTCCAAAATCACTACAGATGGTGACTGCAGCCATGAAATTAAAAGACGCTTACTCCTTGGAAGGAAAGTTATGACCAATCTAGATAGCATATTCAAAAGCAGAGACATTACTTTGCCAACAAAGGTTCGTCTAGTCAAGGCTATGGTCTTTCCTGTGATCATGTATGGATGTGAGAGTTGGACTGTGAAGAAGGCTGAGCGCCGAAGAATTGATGCTTTTGAACTGTGGTGTTGGAGAAGACCTCTTGAGAGTCCATTGGACTGTAAGGAGATCCAACCAGTCCATTCTGAAGGAGATCAGCCCTGAGATTTCTTTGGAAGGAATGATGCTAAAGCTGAAACTCCAGTATTTTGGCTACCTCATGCGAAGAGTTCACTCATTGGAGAAGACTCTGATGCTGGGAGGGATTGAGGGCAAGAGGAGAAGGGGACGACAGAGGAGGAGATGGCTGGATGGCATCCCTGACTCAATGGATGTGAGTGTGAATGAACTCCGGGAGTTGGTGATGGACAGGGAGGCCTGGTGTGCTGTGATTCATGGGGTCACAGAGTCGGACACAACTGAGCGACTGATCTGATCTGATGCCATGTTTGGGCACCTGATGCAAAGAGCTGACTCATTTGAAAAGACCCTGATGCTGGGAAAGATTGAAGGCAGGAGGAGAAGCGAATGACAAAGGATGAGATGGTAGGATGGCATCATCGACTCAATGGACATGGGTTTGGGTGGACTTCGGGAGTTGGTGATGGACAGGGAGGCCTGGCGTGCTGCAGTTCATGGGGTCACAAAGAGGTAGACATGACTGAGCAACTGAACTGAACTGAAGCCATGTTTTCTGGGGGACGATTCTAAGGCCAATACAAGTTAAAAGAGGGCAAAGGTTAGGGCAAACTGACGTAGTCTGCAAAAGCAGGGGGAAATGGTAATTAAGTTTCAACCCCATGGACTGCAGCCCGCCAGGCTCCTCTGTCCATGGAATTCTCCAAGCAAGAAAACTGGAGTGGATAGCCAGCTATTACCTTCTCCAGGGGATCTTCCCGACCCAGGGATAGAACTCGAGTCTCCTGCACTGCAGGCAGATTCTTTACTAACTGAGCCACTAGGGAAGCCCAGAAGAAAGGATTTAGATGGATAAGGAAAAGGGGAACAAGACTGGCAAAGACTAGAGATGAGGAAAACCAAATGTGCTAGAGAAGAGTGAGGAGGTTTGGGTGACCCAAGGAGAGGATGTATGTTGGGGAACAGTGAAAGCTACATTGAATGAAGAGAGTGAGGAAAGTGAGATAAGACTGCAGAAGGCCAGGAAAAGGCAGCAATTTCATCCCACTTGGTGGGAATTTATATTCTTAAAGCATTTGTCACATCCCCAATCTAATCTCTAAAGCAAAATGAACCTCAAGAAGATACAGATCTTAAAAGGTAGCAGGGCAATGGAGCCAATAGCCAATCCTGGGGGCCCAAATAAAGGTAAAATCTGGGTTATAAAAGTCTTAAAAGTTATTATGAATTCCACAGTTTACTAAAATTAATGGTTTATCAAAGAATAATAAAAATGTCACAGGTCTAAATTCAGTAGCAATTTGCACACAAAGATAAACTCTTTTCTTAAGTAGAAAGTTACTTTTAATATCACAGCAGGGTATATTTAGTCAATTTTTAAAAATATTGTAACTGTTAATTACTATTAACTTGAGAATGACGCCATTCACTAATTCTGGAACACCTAGAAATATGCAGACATCAGAAGTTCTGAATGGTTCTTTATTAGACAGTCACAGTTTTGAAGACAGCTTCAGATAAAACTAACAATTGAGAAGCTGTAAATATCCTTGCTCTTTCACCAAACTCTAGCTATATTTAGTGGCATGACTTTCTTTGCTCAAGAGTTATTCGCTGTAACTTTGTATTTATGTTCTCACAGGCAGAATACTTTGGGCATATTAGTTAAATTGATAGATGGGTGCATGGATGGACCAGTGAATGAACCATCGAATGACTATATTCAGATCTTTGAGGGGCAATGGCTATATCCTTCACAAATGTGCATCCTAGATCTTTTAGCCAGGACTAAAGCTTCCAGGCTTTTGCAAACATATCTTTCCAATTGAGCAATCACACTTGTGAGCAACAGTCACACTTGCATTAAAATGGAACAGAGGGAGTAAGAGTTTGGAAGGCAAGAGCATTATTCTAGGCAAGGCTACTGGTGGTTATGACAGCAAGAGTAGATTTACTGTCAAGCTGCTGCTGCCTAAACACTGAGATCCCCCTCCCTCTCACAGGCCCCTCCCCAGGCCCACAAAGAGCCCTAGTGATGGGTTCACATGGTCGTTGCTTCTATACAATTTGCCAAAATAAGGTTTAATAGAATTCATCCTCCCAAAGAGGACCCTCAATGTAAGTTTTGGGCCCCACCCCACCTGGGTCTGCCCTGTAGGAAGAGGCCGGTCACAGGAGGAAAGCTGGTTCCTGAGACAATTGGCAGGGCAGGGGGAACAGGAGCTTGGGGTGCCTGTCAAATTTCTGGGTCGCTTTATCATTCTCTTTCTAAAAACACCAGTTCCTAGGTTCACGGTTCTCATATCACGATTTTCCTTTCTGCTTTTACATCTTCCTTGCAAATGAAGTCACAGGAGACATTCAGCTGTTACAAACTTCATGTCAAGCTTTGAAGTGCTTTTTAATAGCAGAAATATTTGGCTCACGTGTGGGCTTTATAGCTATGGTAAATACCTCTTAGCTATCTGTCGCTACTGTTATTCCACACCTCCAATTTGGAGAAGAAGTTCTGCATATGCATTGAGGCACTAAAAAAGAATATTGAACTATATCTTAGCTCTTTTGTGAATGATTTCCTTTTATTTCAACTCGCATGGAGCTAACGCTTTCATCATATTGTACTGGTTATGGGTGGGAAAGCAGTGGATACAGGGGGATGCTGATTATTGCATCATTGGTTGGCAGTTTCCTCTTAGCTTCTTGAAGGTTAAGTGGTCAGGTAGCTCCATAATATGAGATCAAGGCATTTCAAAGACTGACTCATTCACTTGCTTTCTGGCAAAGTGCTTTCGTAGAGTTTGGACAAAATACTTATAGTGGTTTAAAAGAGAAGAAACTGACCACAATAAATATGAAATAAAGACAGAAAAGAAAATCTCCTCTTCTTGGATGTTGCTGTATGACTACTGACATATAGACTATAAGTCCAGGTACATCTCAGAATCATATATTAGAAATAGTATTTTTGAGAACACCAAACAGAAACAAAGGCATTTTGGATATAACCTGTGTTGAACAATAACATTTTGCTTCTTTATGTAACTTCGTTATTTTATGAAGGGATACAGAAAATACCACTGCACTCCATAAGTTAAACACTTGACATTTTTTTATTCCACCAAAATGCAACATTTTAGAATTCTAGATATGTTTATTAATTAGTGATTATTAACACCCAGTAAACAACATTATGTCTTGTAAAAACACAATCTCTCTTCACAGCATGATGCTGAAATCTATTATTCCCTGATTCCATATGCTGAAATACACTCAAATGGTCACAAATGACCTTAAGCATTAAATAAATGTAAATGAGGACAACACAGAAAATGTGCTTTTGATTGATAACTAAAAGACCAGGTTGAAAATCACGTCCAAAAACGAAGTCCTCCACAGAAGGGTATGGCAGTCTGCACTGGGAAATAAAAGCTGGCCTAAGAATGAAGAGGACCCAAGTAATAGAGTGCTGTTTTTCTGAACCTACTGGAAACAGAACTGGTTGTTCATTTATTTGAGAAACACAGAGCATACTGCCCTCATGCCATTGGCCTACTGTGAACATTCTAATACCACATTTAAAAAAATAAATATGGACACATAACACTCATCAGCTAACATAAGAGAAAAAAAAAGTTACGGCTACTCCATACCCTCATCCAATATGTTTTACACTTCAGTCTTTAAGCACTGTTGCTGTTCACCTGGGCTTCCTAATAGCTCAGTGGTAAAGAATCTACCTGCCAGACAGGAGACATGGGTTCATTCCTTGGGTTGGGAAAATCCCCTGGAGGAGGAAATGGCAACCCTAGTATCAGCACTCTAGTATTGCCTGAGAAATCCCACGGAAAGAGGAATCTGGTGGGCAAAGAGGAATGGGGTTGCAAACGAGTCAGACACCACCTAGCAACTATATAGCAGCAGCAGCTGTTCACCTACCTTTTCTTTTTCCCCCAAGCTGAGCAGAGTGGGGGGTGGGAAAGCATCCTCAAACTGAGAAAACTCAAAATGTCAAAGAATGATGAATTAACAGTAATTAAAGAATTACTTCAAACTTAGACTGTTCTCCCAATAATGTCTGTGGTTAAACATGTAAAAGAAAAATGCACAGATACAGATATTTCTTGTGAAAACTACTAAATGGATATTCATTACTTGAGGGCAAACTTAAAAATGTAGCATCATAGTAGCGTTGCTTTGGTTGAGCATAAGCATTTCTCCTAGTTTTGATAAGAAGGAGAAACTTCTGTTTAGAGAATGAATACCTAGACCAGTTTGAAACCATAAAATAGAACAGCGTTTCTCAGTCTTGGTACTATTGACATTTTGAGCCAGAGAGTTCTTTGTTGGGGGTGGTGGTGGGATGTCTTGAGCACTGTAGGATGCTTAGCAGCATCTCTGGCCTCCTTCCACTAGATTCTAGTAGCCACTGTCTTATCCCAGTTATAACAGTAAAAAAGTCCCCAGGGGGAAAACTGCCTCCCCCCGCCACCCCCTCCACGCCCCCAGGTTGAGCACCAGTGAAACAGACCCATTCACAAGGAGGTCCCAGGCTGGGCTTCTCCCAACCTCACACTTACTCTCTCAATCCTTAAATCATCCTCAACACAGTGTTTAACATAGCTATCTTTCATTTTTCTCATCTATTATTTGTAGATAATGAAAATGCCTGCCTGCTTCATTACAGATTGTGAGCATTAAATAAGATACTTTTAATGTGCTTAAGACAGTGCCTGACCCACAGCAAGTGCTTAATAAATGGTTTTAATAATCACCCATAGTACCGAGAAAAGCAGTTTTAACCAGAGTGTTTCAAGGCAAAAAGGTATCTTACCAGCTTGATATGTTCCCAGTCTTAAACATGCCAGCCTTCTGATTTCTTGCGATGATGTCTCTCACATCTACAGGACACAGTTAAGAAAGCTTCTGCAGTGACTGTCAACCAACTTCCCCCAGTCATACATGGGATCAGCTGGGTGAAAACAGCTTGTAGTGTGTGAGGCAAGAGGAGACCGGTCTAGCACTGACTCTGCAACCAAATGCTGACTTTCCTGCCACAGGCAAGCTCTTTTAATTCCCTGGACTGTAGCTTTATCACCTGTGAAATAGACATTCAGGGAGCACATTGACAAGGCCCAGCATGATAGGTACTGGTCAAGGGAGATGACTGTACCATAGATGCTAGGCCCTGATTGCTTTAAAGAGCTAGAAGCCCCATGGAAAGCCTCTTTCAGTCAGTGAGGAGAGCAATGGCAGTTTTCTGAGACTCTCCAAGTTGAAGTATTTCCAATCTCTTAAAGAAATGCCAGCAGTGAAAGACTTGGGAGGGGGAAAGTGAAAAGAGAAAGATGGAGAAAAGCTTGGAGAATCTTTGAGGGAAAACTCATTACCAGGACTTCTCTGGAAGTCTAATGGTTAAGACTGTACCTTCCAATGCAGGGGGTGTGGGTTCAATGCCCGGGTGGAAAGCTAAGATACTACATGCCTTGTGGTCAAAACAACCCAAAAACATAAAACAGAAGCAATATTGTAAACAAATTCAATAAAGACTAAAAATGGTCCACATAAAAATTTTTTAAAAAAATATAATTACTGAAGAAGAAAGTCAATTCAGTGAAAGGCCCTTTGGAGAATTATCTTTACAGACTTACTGTTTGGCCATTGGCCATCTGCTGGCATGTAAGAACTTGCACAAAAGGAGCCATATTTACCGAAGCCATGCTTTGAGGAGCTGGTCCATTACATCACACAGTGCCATCTTCATGGAGAAATCATGTCAGGTTTCAACACCGGGAAAAACTGGCCTTCAGATCAACTAGTTTTGCTTCAACTTCTGGACACTAAAAGTCTTGTAACTGCTCCTCTTTCTCTCTTTGCCCTGGTCCCTGTGCGGCTCAGAGTCAAATGGATTATTTAAGCTGCGCAACCACAGTGCCCCTCCCATGGCTTATCTTTTTTGTACTGGTCCTCTTCCTGCCTTCATGATGTTTGCTTGGCTTTCTACTGTCTAATTGCCCTTGCTTCCTCATTCATTTTATATGGTATAGTCTATGTGTCCCTGCGTTGTTGTTTTCCAGTTCCTCAGTCATTTCTGACTCTCTGTCACCCCATGGACTGTAGCACACCAGGCTCCTCTGTCTTCCACTGTCTCCTGGAGATTGCTCAAATTCATGTCCATTGAGTCTGTGATGCCTCTATAAGAAGCCTCAAAATCTCTATTTTGGAATAAGGCAAGGTTTAAATAAACAAGAAATTAAAAAATTCCAGTGAAGGCTGCAAGCTGAACTAAACTGGGCCCATGGGGAGGGCACCTAACAGACAAGCGATGATCCCCTATTGCTCAGAAAAACAGAGTTCCTGAACGCTTGAAGCAAGCACTGGCCAAGATCTCCCTGCAAGAACAGAGCCATGGGACATTTTGCCTTCATGATGTTTGCTTGGCTTTCTACTGTCTAATTGCCCTTGCTTCCTCATTCATTTTATATGGTATAGTCTATGTGTCCCTGCGTTGTTGTTTTCCAGTTCCTCAGTCATTTCTGACTCTCTGTCACCCCATGGACTGTAGCACACCAGGCTCCTCTGTCTTCCACTGTCTCCTGGAGTTTGCTCAAATTCATGTCCATTGAGTCTGTGATGCCCCTATAAGAAGCCTCAAAATCTCTATTTTGGAATAAGGCAAGGTTTAAATAAACAAGAAATTAAAAAATTCCAGTGAAGGCTGCAAGCTGAACTAAACTGGGCCCATGGGGAGGGCACCTAACAGACAAGCGATGATCCCCTATTGCTCAGAAAAACAGAGTTCCTGAACGCTTGAAGCAAGCACTGGCCAAGATCTCCCTGCAAGAACAGAGCCATGGGACATTTTAACCCAAATCTCTGCTTGAAACACCAGGCACACCCATTTCTTCTCTGAGTGAATAAGCAGGTACTGTGATAGCAGGAGTGGGTAGGAAAAATCAATTAGGTCTCCTAATGAAGGGCTTTGTTGAGGTTTACAAAAGTGCTATAAAGCAGACTCTTTTTTTTTTTCTCGGTGAACTTTCCTGTATGCAAATTAAATACCGTTAAATTACATTCATTAAAAAATAAAAGAGACTAATTTGCCTACTTGTTTTGATTAACTAAAATGACACATCGGCCTACAGTTTTGTCTATTTCAGGAAGAAAGTATTTCAGGAAAGTCTTCTAAATGAAATGTCTTGTAGAAAAGGACAGCTGACATCTTTATTCTGAGAACTAAATTAGTAAAGCGCCAACTGACAACTGGCTTTGATTAAGCTCCCCCACATGATGGCCACACCCTTCTTGGCGTTTCCATGACATCCAAACCACACGCTGTAATGTGCCCGGCACACCTGTAGCGTCGAATGAGTACATGACCAATCTATCAAGCAAAACATATGATTTTGTTAGTGGAGGTATACTTTTTTATGAAATAGTCACAGGGAAGTTAAATTATATAACTCGGAAAACCTATTAATAATTTTTAGTAAACATCTTAACACTATATACTTTTATACAATTTATAAGCCTGTGATTCCAGGTGGTCAGGCTGAAGCAAGCACATGTATTTATATTCTAGAAACAATTTTTAATGAAAAAAATTCACAGCAGTATTTAGGCTGCTTTATTTTTAGAACTGAGAAGGAAATATATTTTGTGGGTTAGGAGTTATTTTTTATATTAAAACAAGTACCAAGAGGAAAAAAATGGCAATCATGTACTAAAATATTGCTTTAAAAGATATATCCTGATATTCTGTGCCCCACCTTTTAGTTTAGGTCAGGTTTTCAGGTGGTTCCTCTGGTTGGCGCTGTGTTCAATCATAGATTTTATCATTCTTCTGTGTCATTTCAGGGTAATAAAGGAAATTCAATCAAATCGAGTCAATCTGTCCAGGACAGTGTTCAACAGCATGGACCAAATCCTATTCTCTGAATGCACCCACCTTCTGGAAGACTTCAGTGGGAGGTGCTGGGTGCAAAGAAAGTCTTAATGTGATTTCTGATTAAATAGATAAAAAGCAATCGGCTTCAAGCTCCTCATCTGTGCAAGTGGACTTCTCCAGATTCAGGATATATGTTTGTGGCTAAAATAAACCAGGATTCTATAACTAAATTTTCTCTTCAAACAAAGCATAGTTCAAGAGTGAAGCTCCATCTTAATTTTGCTTTATTTGATTTTTCTCCTTAAATGTATATATGTATGTATATATATACATTTAAGGATAAAAAATATATATGTATATAATAGTTATTTGAACAAATTATATATTTGTTACATACTAATTAGTATATTACTAATATATAGTTATATATAGTATATAACTAATATATAGTATATACTAATATATAGTATATAACTAATATATAGTATATATTTAGTATATATATACATTTAAGGATAAAAATATATGTATAATAGTTATTTGAACAAATTATATATATATGCTATATACTAATTAGTTAAGCTAATTATATATAAATCTTGTTTAAAATATTAGCCTCCTCCTACAATTAGTGATTATTATATTTATCAGTAGCTGATACACATTTTGAGAATTGGCATTGTATAAGTATTTTTATAATAATAACACTGTGCTTCACAAAGCATTGTTTTCTTGGCTTCTGCTACCTTTAGTTTCGTTGCATGTCAAAGATGAGGGTAGGAAGCAATGAAATTATAAAATAAATCCTGTTCATTTTGATCTCTGGAGGATTTTAAAAATGCTTGATGTGGCAATATTTGCTAATTTAAAGGCTGCAAAATATTCTTGAAGGTGCTTATTACTCCTGAATTGAGAGTACCATCTAGAGGTGCTTTGAACCTTGTTAGCAATGTCAACTGTTACGTTTACAGATGAGAAGTCTTCTCTTCCAGTGCAAGATGATACAAAATCTTTCTAGTTTTCGGTGAAACAGAACAGTTCAATGAGCGAGACAGGGAAGCTATGAAGTCAAATGATCCTGACTTTCAGTGTTCATTCTGACACTTAGTAACTATGTAAATTGGGGTAAAATAACTTCTCAGAGCTCCATCTCCGGAATAGGAATAATGTGCTTTTTTATAGGTTCACTGGAATACCACATAGTAGGTGTCTAACACATAGGAGGTGCCTAAATCATGTCAATTCATTATCTTTTTCAATAATTCAGGCAAAAGCTCTGGAGGGATGAGAGGCTGAGGAGGGTAACTAGAGTGAGGCTGGGCAGGTAAGCTTTATTTTCTTTCTCTGTTGCTCAAAACTAATTATATGAACATTTTAATTGTAGGATTTAAATAACTGGAAAGAATCAAAGAACTTCTGCCCTGTAGATTTTCAGCGTCTTTCAAGTGAATAACTGTTCTCTAGCCAAAGCATGCTCTGTGCCTCCAAGAACGAGCTTGGTCTCTCTTGTTCACTGCTGTATCTTTAGCACTTGAAATGTCATGCAGTTAATAGCGGCTTAATTCATTTAGTTAATTAATTAGCTTCATTTGTTAGTTACTTTCAATTTAATTTTCAAAGTTATTTGTTGAGCTCCTACCCAATGTGAGGCACACAGGAGTGCACTTTGGACCCATCTAGTATATAGAAGCGGAGAAGGCGATGGCACCCCACTCCAGTACTCTTGCCTGGAAAATCCCACGGATGGAGGAGCCTGGTGGGCTGCAGTCCATGGGGTCGGCAAGAGTTGGATACGACTGAGCAACTTCACTTTCACTTTTCACTTTCATGCATTGGAGAAGGAAATGGCAACCCACTCCAGTGTTCTTGCCTGGAGAATCCCAGGGACGGGGGAGCCTGGTGGGCTGCCATCTATGGGGTCGCACAGAGTCAGACACGACTGAAGTGACTTAGCAGCAGCAGCAGTATATAGAAGAAGAGCTGACCCTAATATTGGAGGAAGGGGCCTGGGCCCAGGATGAGAGGCTGGATGATTCCTCAACCATCCACAGGCTGCACAGTCCACATGAAGCTTAATTAATTAATTAATTCAAGTCAGGGAGTCTGTTAAATAAAATAATATTGTAAGCCAGGGGTATCTCCTTTAAAATGCACAGGAGATTTATTCATTTTTGGAGAATCCTAAGCTCAAGATCATGATCTAGACTGTGGATACTGTGGGGATAAGATGCTTGGGTTAGGAGCATGAGGCAGGATTATCAAGCATTGCCATAGTTGGCAGATAACCTGCTTGATGTTCACTAAGGATGTGTCAAGGCAGGGTCCTTTTGTTGGGCAAATTAGTGAGTGTACCAGAGAGGGCTGCTCATCTGAGGTGTTGTACTTTTGTTCATTATAATTCAGAAAGGTCTTAGCATCAATAATAACTCAGTATACCATTTCTCTTCCCTATTCTTATGTCACTGTCAAACCAACTACAGACTTTATTGAGTAATTATCTTGCCGCACTTGGAGGTTTCTTTCTTTATTACACTGTGCCAAAGGAAAGAGAACACAGTTCATATGATTTCAGGATAAATTTGAAAACTGGATGAACCAAATGATCTCATTTCCAATTTAGCCTTTGTTTTCCCCTTTGGGTACAGAGAAGATGGCATCTGAAGGGAGAGGCAGCTCTCAGTAAGGGAGGCTATGGGTTAGACCCAGTAATGCAGTTTAAGGATGAAGGGGAACCTCAGGGACATCTAAGGGTGAGTCTGAGAAAATATTTAGGACTTATGACATTCCCTTATCCCTCAAGTCTTAATCTCTTTTCAGATATCTCCGCTTATAAATTTCAAATCCACATCTAGCTTTCCAGGTTCAAGGTAGAGAACTCTAGAAGACATAGCCAAATCCATTTGATATGTTTTAGGGAGACAGTAAATAAGCTTACAACTGGTTGATATGCTTCTATGATATAAAGATTCAGAATGTCTCCATTCATTGCCTCATGTGTTAAAAAAATATAAATAACATGATAAATAGGAAATATCAGAAAATGCTATTTTTTTAAGGTTAAAAATCAGAATCTTAGAAGCTTAAGAGACTAGGAAGTAAGGTTCAGTTGGATTCATTCAATTCAGATCCAAGAAAAACAAAAATAATTTTTTAAATAATGAGAATAATATACAGGCCAATACTCAGATGTGATGTGCGATTGCCAGGTCGATTTTCAATTACATTTCACTGATGTATTCATTTGTTTCTTAATGTGCTCATCTTGCCCATTAAGAATAATTAGCAGCTTTGCTTAGAGATTTTCTGGCTTCTGGCAATGTTTCTCCCTCTTTTTTTTGTTGACATCCACTTTTACTTTTTAGAACATAATTTTTGGATAATATCCTGCAACTGCTATATAATTTAGGCTTCCTAAAATTTTAAAGGAAAGATGTAAACAGTAATTTTTAAATGAGTTTGTTTCAATCTATATGCATCAACAGTATGTGATTCAGTGAATTCGTTTTTCTCATAGAAAGTGGGCACATAAATGGAAAAAAAACAACTTCATTCATATTAACCTCACTCAGTAAAACAGCTTACCATGAACGCCAGCTGTAAGCTCTGTTAGTAAATCAAGAATAACATTAGTATTAAAAGCAGGAAAAACATGTTGCCAAATTTTAAGGCTTTAGGCATGCTTTTTTCCTCTTAATTAAAAAAAAATTAGATCTGGTTACAACAGAAAAAGGCACACAAACATAGAACAACATGATAAAAACTGAACTCTGCCAGGAAAGTCCTAAGAGATGAAATAAAACACGCTACCAGTTTTGGTCTGCATCCTGAAAGGACCTACTTTATCTACATTGTAAAGTTCTTCCCCTCCTGCCCTTTGGCACCCCGCTATATTAAACCCATTGTAAAACCCAGCACAATACAGCACTCTCAGGGCTGAGCTTCTGAGGACCAAATGTTAAAAATCCATTTTCTTGGGAGGGGGCTGTACCAATCATTTCTTTGAAAGGCCGGCAGAGTGAATACAGAATTGAGATTTCCTCTCTGATTTCAAGAGCTGGCATGGCATCTTTGCTGTTTAAAGCAAAGGTGCATTAATTAATGACAGTAGCATGGCTTCCCTTCTTTGGAAGCTCTGTAGTTTAGCTCAACAGTAATTTTAGTACAATTAAATTTACATACTGAGCACAGATGCTTCCCATAGTTTGATAAAAGTTCTAATCGGTTTCCAATGCTATTGAATAAGACACCTGCTGACTTGAGAAAAACCTCAGGTTGCTGGGCCCAATCTGGAAGTTTCTGTGGTTAAAATGACCTCCTCTTCCCCAATAATCCTGCTTTTTCTCCCCCAAAAAAACATCCACTGGGGCTGAGCTAGCATACCTGACTTCCTGTTGCTTTCTGTGTTCCCTGACATGTGGAGGAGGAGCAGAGTGAAATGATACAGTGCAGGGAAGAACTCAGAATAAAGCAGAGTGAATGAAGCAACATCGCTCATCTTCAGGAATATTTTGGGAAACTTGTGACAGTCTGAAGATCATGATTAAAATCCTGCATTTTAAAAAAGGAAGCACCTTTTGTGATCTCTTTCCCTGTGTGAAAGGCCAAGATTGTGATTGGCTGTTTCTCCTTCCTGGTTTTGTTTTTTTTTTTTTTTTTAAGTCTGCCAGGCAATTAGCTGGGTGGGGCTCTGTAGAGCACACAGTGCCGCTGAACAATATTAGCTTCTGGGCTTCTGGTACCTCCTTCCTCATGTGTGAGGAGGCTGATAGAGCGGCTGCAAATTTTATTTTTAAAAAATCATATAGCAGAGGTAGAAAAAGAAAATTCAAAAATAAGCTCTAGGTAAGATGCTTACCTCTTACAAAAATCAACACTGCTTTGGCATTTTAGGGGCCTAAAATTCAAATAAGTAGATTGCCTCTTTCATAATGTAAATAGAAAGCACACCAAAAAATCCAGAGCAAATATATCCTCCACCTTTCCTCTCAATTTCTAAAGGCTGTTAACTGCCCCTGAACAAATCAGCTCGATTGCTAAAGTAGCCACAAATTATGCTTGCTTTTTTAGTTAAAGTACAGTTCAATTTTCATGAACTCTGTGTACATATTAGTAAAGCATAATCTAATATAATGGGGTTTGAATTGTAATAGCATAGCAGAAAAAAAAAAGAGATAGCTTTTATGATCCTAAATAAAAGGAAATAATGAAAAACTGATAGCTGTTTCCAGTGGGGAGATACAGGGGACTCCTCAGGAATTAGAGTAGGTACACAATTCCATGGTCCACATGGAAGAAAGGTAATAATGGAACATGAAGCTCGAAGTTAATTTTTGCAAGCAACAGCCGATATAATAAATGTTAAACCATTTATTTTATCCTGGCAAATTTCAATAAAAATAAAAGGACAAGAGTGCTTGAAAATTATTATGAAACAAATGTTCTTATTGCTTTGAGTGGTCCACAAATCATAAGCTCCTTTAATAAGTATAAAAATCCACCAAAATTAAAAAAAAAATAGTCGTATGCAATGAATGTCATATATTTCGACTTTTTCTTAATTACTTATCATGTGTATTGGGAGAACTCTCTTTTAATACCCCATGCTGTCTTTCTTTATATCAATTGTTACTCAGCCGAGGAAAAGGAATGAGCACAACAAGCCCGTTTTCTATCTGAATAAGGATACTTCTGATGGCCTTTTCATTCCCATCAGTTAACAGAACTTCTTTGACATCTGCAGAAATAGCAACCTGAAAAAAAAAAGGGGGAACACAGCAAACAATGAGCAAATATGCTTGTCTGTGTGGAAGTGAAGACAGGAGTGACAAGCCTTCAGTATCATGCTTCCTCACCTATTTCTCTGTAACAATCTTCAATCTTTTTTCATTTTATGTCTGCATTATTTTAATCATTCAATCAAATCAGTCAATACTTTTATCATTCCATTTGCGGGAGCCTCTATCTTGCTATCATTCTGTTCGGTAATTGCATTGTGACAGCGGATGATGGTATTCTGAGAGGCTTTCATTTGTGGGCTTCTGTTTATCTAGTAGAGCCATCATACAAGGCTGTCACTCTGCCTTTCAGCTTGCTTCTGTCTGACTGCCTGATGCCCTTCATATAACTTTGCATTGCAGGCAGATGGCTTTGTGAGGGTAATTTTTTTGTGAGCTTTGACATGCTCGCACATTGGGCTGTAACCCTGACACATTGTGTAAGAGCGACAGGTTTGTCAAATGCCAATCAGTGTAACAATATGCTTTTATTTGTAGAGACATAAAAACTTGTCTAATGCACTGTGCTGCTACATAATATCTCCTGAATACATGACTCAGAACCCAGAGAATGGGGAACGACGTTCCTGAATGGCCAATCTAATTCAAAAGAATCTAATTACTGAGCGCTCTGGATCATGTTTGTTGGTGTAATAATGCAGGCAAAACATTAGCAGCTATATCATGGTGCTCCAACTGTGATTTGCCGGGCTATTCCTGTATCTTAGCAAATGGGACTATAATCTGAAAAAAAAAAAAAATGCTTTTGCTATGGCGAAGAAAGACTGTGCAAGGCCTGGAATGTCACAACAAGCCATATTGACTACACTGAGGTAAAATGTTTCTGCTCATCGAGGCAACCATAAAATCAATATGATCCGAAAGTAAGTCAATCTAGAAGGTCTCTCAAGACCCGGCAGCTTGACCGCAGCTGATGCTGTTGACGGTTCTCTGACCCAGCAGTTGGAGGCCCTGGAACATTTTTCCTTTTGTTCCTCTCTCTGAATGGGATTGGAATTGAGAAAAGACCTACCATGAGCCCAGCCAAGCATGTCATGCCACCCCCTAGCTCACACACAGCAAGGTCCCTGAAAGAGAGAAAAGAAATGGTAGAACCCATACAAATGAGATGAAAATGGGCAGAGAGATATATATGTTACAAGAACAAATTGCCATCTGCAGTAAGAACGGCGCTACCAGGAAGTTGTAGAGACATGACGAGGCTACCTCATGTCGTTTTGCGTTTTAAAAATAATTATGAAATAGAAAAGTCACAAAGCAGGCAAACCAGTGGGGGTTCCCTCATTAGTGTTCACTGCAACATTACCACCGCTGAGCTGAAAAATCTGAGAAGGTTCCCTTTTTTTCCCCTGTCAATGGCGCTGTCTTTTAGAACTAAACTAGCTAGAGTAGCGAAAGATAATTGTTAGGAAAGGATAACACTGTTAATCCACATTCATTCCTTCAAAAACAGTTAGACAAGTAAATGAAGAATATATGTGAGTGTGTATATACCTATATTATAGTGAAAGACACACACAACACACACACACAAATACATGCAATCTTGAATTAAAAAAAAATCTAAAACAAACAGCAGTATTTTGGAGAGCTGAACAGCCCCCATAAAGAACAATTACACAAGGAACATTTAGCAATTAACACTTAAATAACAATAGACCCCAACACAACACAGTGAATAAACAATGCAGGGACATAATATGGTGAAGCCAGCAAACCCAGGCTCAAGGAATGACTGGGCTCTGACTTGACTGCTCCTAAGTAAAGCGGCTCAGAGTTAAAGCTGACAGTCTCGGGTGGCACTCTGCACTTACCTTCCTCTTTGTGCCTAAATAGCAGCCCTCAATGTGTGACATTCCTGCTCTGGCCCACTGCTTGCTGATTGGAGCTCCAGGCAAGCTTAAGCACAGTGACATGAGCAAACGCCAGACTTCTAGGGCAGCTCTGAAGCTCAATTCAATACTTCCCTGTTCTTACTTTATATGCTTATACCCTTAAGAGATTGTCTCTTCTTCCCAATTTGGGAAGTTTATTTCCTCAGCAAGAAGGGAAAAAAGAAAGAGAGAATCAGGGAGGGAGAGGTGAGAATAGAGGGAAAAGAAGAAGCAGCCAAGCCAGGACATTCGTATTCTGAAATACACATAATGAGTATTTAGTTATTCAAAGCAATTAGAAACTGGTTGGTAAATATGGACCCACAGAGCTTCAAAAACTACATATTATTGACCCAGTCTTGTAAATACATATGGTTACAACACATACCCGATCTTGTAAGTATATATTGTTCAAATGATCACTAATGGGTTGTCTGGAATCATAATGGACTATTAAGGAAGCATATATTGGATGACTTTTATAAAATGAGAATGGAAATGAAAAAACCCATATTTTCTGAGTCTACAAAACATCGTCAGCATTTTTTTTAAAGGAGTTTTTCCTTTCTTTGTAATCCCATCCATGGTTTAATCTATAATGCACATTCACAGTTGAAACCATTCTTGTCCATAGCATGAATCTGTAATAGTAATTTATATTTTATAATTACATATTGCTAGATATATAAAATACCTTTAAAATAAAGGATGGGATGGCATTTTTAAATAATAGCTGTGGGGTATTTATTTATCAAATATTCCATAGTGACTTTCCTAGCAGAACTTTAAAGAATGTCTTTTTTTTTTTTTTTTTGACCTTTACAATCAGTAAGGATTGATTGGAGCTTCACTTTCGTTTCCCCAAAATCAAAGTGAAATAAAATGCCTTGAGTGGAAATCAAAAGCCTTTGACACATAGCAAAAAGCTTGCTGTGCAATATTAGTACCCAAAGGCGATTCAGATTTCTTTTTCAGAAGCAACATGTTTTCACCATGACCTTCCCCTCCTTTCCTTCCTTTATTTCTTTCTTCCTTTCTTATATATGCTTTTAACAGTTTAATTTGAAGAATGTAATCATGGTGATCCTTAACATGTAGATACAGTACCTACAGTGGGCTAAACAAATTTTTAAGTGCAGATTTGTACCTGAATATACCACTGTGCTTGAGACAGTAATAAGCCAAAACCTCTTCAGCCGGCCAGATGCCTAGAAAACACAAGAGGATATAGACTTTTTGATAACAGAAGTTTCTTCTGTAAAAACTCTCTGTAGTCATGCTCTTAAGAAATGCCTTTTAAAAAATAATGTTCAGTATAAGTGATTTCAACTTGAATCAAACTTACCGTAATTATTACTAGTAACGTCATATCACATGCATTTCTTTTCTTCTGGATTATAACTTTCCCCCCAGGAAAATATCCTAAATAATTTTTACTAGATTTCAATCACAACAAAACAGCAAAAACAATAATAGCCAAAATTATAAACATCCAAAGTTAAATTCTGAACGGTATTTCAGGTAGATCTTACTCTTATACACGTGAATCTTCATTTTGGCCAGTTCATTAGGATCACGAAGACCTACTGTATATGTAGCTCATACTCAGCAAAAATCACTTCCAGGAGCAAATAAAACCACTGAGGTTATTATACCTTTCTTGTCTGACTCCATACTAATGTTTTTCAAATACATAATTATTTCCTTTCTTCAACTAAAATCCAACTGGGGTATAAAATTGAGAAACCTAAGTTTCACCAACTTTGTACATCTTTCAATTTAACAATAATCCTACCCATTAAATTCTGTGGGAGAGCATTTCCTAAAATCATCATCTGTAAATCATTTACTTAGAAGACAATAGTTTTTCATGGATGAATATGAATTGCTTAAAGAGAAGACAGATGTGCTCTTAATTTTTTTCTTTATACTTTTGGTATTTCAGAGAAGATGATGTCAAAGAAATGGTAAGTAAAATGCTAAGAGAATCAATGGATATATGTATATTAATAAACAGCAAAGAAACAACTCTATAGAACATTTGTTGCAGAAGTCCAGTCACCTGTTCTTACTAGCTCAGTCTCCCTGGCGTTTCTGGTAGAAATGACAATTTGGGGGAGAAACAAAATAAACCAGCATGAAGCGTCTGGAGTTATATTTGGTAGAAGTCAGAGAGGCAGTGGAGTGTAGCAGTTACAACTACAGGTACTTAGGAACCAAACTCAGCTGGGCTCCAGCCCCAGCACTGCCTTTCCTAGTTGAGTGACCTTAGAGAGGTTACTTAATCTCTCTGTTCCTCAGTTTCCTTATCTGCAAAATAATATTATTGTAATATCAACCTCACAGGATTGCTGTGAGGATTAAATGAGTTAAGTATATGACATGTATTTAAAACAATTTCTAACTCATAACAAGCTCAAAGAAAAAGAAAATTGTTAATGTTATTCTCCTGCAAAGAGGGATAAAAGAGTCAAACAGAGTGTGAACCTCAAACAACTATCCTAATAATCAGAACACATGGAGAACTTTTTTGACCTGATCCTAATCATTAGCTTTGGCACTACCCCAAAGTCCTAATACCTGGCATACAGAAAGAACTCTATAAAGATTAAAACACATAATAAAATTCTCTGAAGGAAGAGCCCAAGACAGTTTTCCACATCAAGTGAATATAATCACCACAAAGATGAATTTCTTTATGCCTTTGCTAGAAGGTTTTGAGGATTTAAAAAATAATGATAGGGGAAGAATATTTAACTAAAATTCAAGCCTTGATTAAGAACAAAAATGTGATTTCTAAAATGCATAGTCTTTTAAAACAGTTTTATAATTTTCTCTTAAAAATTATAGAGGGTAATTTTTAACTAAATTAGATATGAGAAGTTCAAAGAATAAAGTTTAAAAATCACCTAAAATTCCACCACTAATATATAATCACTGTTAACATTTTGGACACCATTCCAAAAAAATCTTTCTAGGCATAAAGACATTTTATACAGGTGGGATCTTCTCAGGGAAGGATTCAATAATCTCATTTTGCCCCACTCAGTATGTGATGGATCTATACTGCCATGACAATAAAAACACACTATACCTGCATCATTTTTAATGACTGCCTAAATATTTTATGTTTGCATCATAGTTTATTTAACCAGTTTCCTTTTGATAGACATTTCAGTTAATTTCTAAGTTTTTGATATTATGATATTATAAACAGTGGCATAATAAAGACACATTTTTCCCCCAACATATAATTTTTTTCTTCTTAGGTCAAATACCCAGAAATGGAAAATCTGTTCAAAAGTCAAGTACATCTCACATTCTGATATATCAAACTGCCCCTCCAAAAACTGTACCAAGCTACAACTCTAATAAGAGTGTTTATTTCCTCAAAACCTTGACAGGACAGGGATTTTAATTTATGCTTATTTGTTAAACTTTTTGGTTATCTCAGTATAGATCAAAACCACAATGAAATAGCACTTCACCCTCTTCTAGGATGGCTATATTGAAAAAGTCAGACAATAACAAATGTTGGTGAGGTTGTGGGGAAATGATGTAAAATGGTTCAGCCATTTTAGCAGTTTATCAAAAAGTTAAATGTAGAGTTACTATATAACCCAGCAATTCCACTCCTAGGAATACATCCAAGAGAAAAGAAAAAAATGTCCACACAAGAATTTGTACACAAAAGTTTACAGCAGTATTATTCATAACAGCTAAAAAGTCGAAATGACCCAAATGTCTATCAACTAATGAATGTCTAAATAAAATGTGGTATATCCATGTAATAGACAATTACGTGGCAATATAGGGAAATAAAGTGCTGATTCATGTTACAACATGGATAGAACATGAACATTGTCATGCTAAGAGAAAGAAGCCAGACACAAAGGACCACATATTTTATTCTTCCATTTATGTTAAATGTCCAGAATAAATGAGGGGTGATTGCTTATGAGTATGAGATTTCTTTTAGATGTGATGAAGGGGAAAGTTGGTGATGTGATCCATTTGATGTACGTAACCAGCTTTTTGTCACCTGTGAAGTAGCTAGTTCGGAATTATTTTATTAGTTTTTAAAGATTTATTTATTTATTTATTTTGGGGCTAGAGTGGGTCTTTGGTGCTAGAGTGGGTCTTTGGTGCTGCACCTGGGTTTTCTCTAGTTGCCTTGAGCAGGGGTTACTCTGTTGCAGTCTGTGGGCTTCTCATTGTGATGACTTGTCTTGTGGTGGAGCCCAGGTTCCAGGCAAGTGAGGGCTTCAGTAGTTGCAGTGCCTGGGCTCCGCAGCTGCGGCTAGTAGGCTCTAGATCGCGGGCTCAGTAGCTGAGGCACAAGGGCTTTGTTGCTCTGTGGCATGTGGGGTCTTCGCAGAGCAGGGATCGTAACCATGTCCCCTGCATCGGGAAGCAGATTCTTAACCACTCGACCACCAGGGAAGCCCTAGAATTACTTTAAATGTCAAGTTTTGTGGTTAATTTAGAAAGAAACACATCCGTTATTAACCTAAAGCCTGACAAATTCTAAAATTAACTGTCTGTAGTTATTAAGAGCGGAGAAGGCAATGGCACCCCACTCCAGTACTCTTGCCTGGAGAGTCCCATGGATGGAGGAGCCTGGTGGGCTGCCGTCTATGGGGTTGCACAGGGTCGGACACGACTGAAGCGACTTAGCAGCAGCAGCAGCAGCAGCAGCAGATGTTAAGAGACATGAGCCTTTAGCCAAACATGGGTCTTTCTAGATCCCTTTCATTCTAGAGCTTTTTGCTTTCCCATAGTTGGTGTTAGAAACAAGTCCTGGGACTCTGACACACAGTAGCCAACGGGCAACACTGCTGACTCCTCTTCTGACTCTAACAGCTTGTACTTGCCCCGTGATGACAACACACCTAGCTCTTGGAGCAGAGACATGGCTCTTCTGTGATCTGCTGATGTCTGGAAAGCAAGCAGCAGCTCTCTTTACCTTCCCCCAACTAAGTGATCATGTCTGTCATGCAGGAGTCACAAGTAAGGCCTCTCTCAAACCTGAGGCTCAAATGGAGAGGCCAGCACATCCTTAGCTAGACCACTGACTCTTCTGGAAGAAGAAACCCACCAGTGGATGTTACTAAAATGAAAAGCTGCTCATGCTGGAAAGGGTAGGTAAACCTCTTGGACTGTTTTCAGTGTTTATGCTCTGTCTCCTTTTACTTAAGCATTTCTGCTTTGTCTTGAACTCAGAGTGGAAATCTGTAAGAAGATACAAAATGCTCTATAAATATTTATTGGGCATCTACTATATTTCAGGCCCTGTGGATCAGCAGGGAGTGATACAGCATGGTTATTGGAGATTCGGTCTCATTAGGGAAGAAAACTATTAGACAAACAATAACACAAATAATGTGCCTAATTATAAATGTAATAAATACTGTGTAGGAAAAATAGAGAGTGCTTCTGAGAACCAATCACAGGGGACTTAAGCTGGCTGGAGGGGAGACTGGGAGGAGTCCTTCAGGGGACACTTCTTTGTAGAAATAGTAGGCAGGCTGAGACCCAGAGGATGAACAGACAAGAAAAGGAGGAAGAGGGGCCCAGAGCTGGAGGGGATGGTCCACAGAAAGGGAACACCATGAAATAAAGCTTTGAAGAGAAGAATTTGATGTTCCAGGAATGGAAACAGGGTCCAGGAAGCTGGAGAATAAGTGAGAAAGGAAGAGGCAGGACAAGATGAGACTGAAGGGAGTGCTCAGGGGCCAGATTTCATAGGCTCAAAAGCCATGTTAAGAATTTTAATTGTGGGCTTCCCTGGTGGCTGGCTCAGTGGTGGGGAATCTGCTTGCCAGTGCAGGAGACATGGGTTCAATCCCTGGTCCAGGAAGATGCCACATGTCATGAAGCAGCTGAGCCTGTGTGCCACAACTACTAAGCCTGTGCTCTAGAGTCCGGGAATTGCAACTACGGAAGCCTACGAGCCCTAGAGCCCACAATAAGAGAAGCCACTGCAGTGAGAAACTTGTGTATAGCAACTAGAGAGTAGCCCCCGCTTGCCGTAACTAGAGAAAAGTCTTGGGTAGCAACAAAGATCTAGCACGGTCAAGAGTATGAATACATAAATAAATGTTTAAAAACTCCTTTAAAAAAGAATTTTAAATTGCACCTTAAAGTAAATGATACATTTTAAGCGGCAAAGTGGTATAGTCAGATTCACATTTCAGATCTTTCTGAGTGCTCTGAAGAAAATAGACTGAAACGGGGCAAGAGGAGGTGAGGGTAACTCGGTAGGAGGCTACTACAATTACCTAGGTCAGTGCTGATGGTGGTTTGGGTGACGGTTAGTGGAGATAAAGAAAAGTGGAAAGATTTGAGCTATATTTATAAGGTATACTGACCAACTAATTATTAGTTAATTAGATGAAGGGGGTGGTAAGAGAGAGGGAAGTGTCAAGTGTGACTTAAGTTTATGGCATGAAGAAGTAGGCTGATGATGTATACCAGATACGTATAGGATTTTCCTTCAGTTTTATATGAGCTCCTCCTCAGGCTGCATTCATGGTATAAAAACACAGCTGGGGGTCTGGGGTCTGATTCTGGATCTGCCACTAACAATCTATGTGGTACTGGGAAGTTATGTAGCATTTCTGAGCATTAGTATGCTCATTCATAAAATACTAGGCTTGGGTAAGATTATGCGAGGGAGGGGGATTCAAGCTATAAAAAGCTACGATAAAGAACCTTACCTCATGCTGTGGAGTTAAACAGAGTTCAGCTTGAATACTGGCTCTTACTGGCTGTGTGACCTTGGGCAAGTACCTAAACTTTTTAACTCTCATTCATTCAACAATTCTTGGCAGTCAGGCTTCCCCTATGTCTCAGCAGGTAAAGAATCCACCTGCAATACTGGAGATACAGGAGACGTGGGTTCAATTCCTGGGTCAGGAAGATCTGCTGGAGGAGGAAATAGCAACCCACTCCAGTATTCTTGCCTGAAAAATCCCATGGACAGAGGGGCCTGGAGGGTTACAGTTTAAAGGGTTGCAAGGAGTCAGACATGACTGAGCGACTAAGCAAGGACAATTCTAGGAGGTGGAAAGATAGCAGTGATTAAAACAAAGTCCTTGACCAAATAGCTTTAATAGAGGCAATAAACAAAGTAGTTCTGCTGCTGCTGCTGCTGCTAAGTCGCTTCAGTCGTGTCCGACTCTGTGCGACCCCATAGACAGCAGCCCACTAGGCTCCTCTGTCCCTGGGATTCTCCAGGCAAGAATACTGGAGTGGGTTGCCATTTCCTTCTCCAATGCATGAAAGTGAAAAGTGAAAGTGAAGTCGCTCAGTCGTGTCCGACTCTTAGCGACCCCAGGGACAAGTAGTTCTAGATAGTAGTAAATGTTGTGAAAAATATAAAACATTAATGAAATAGAAAATAACTATAGGGGTCCGGGTGTTGCCACTTTAGACAGCATTGTTGGGTAATGCCTCAGTCTTCTCATTTGTGAAGTACAAGCAAAAACAGTACCTTTCATACCACTGTTGCAAGAAGTGAGATAATGCCTGTAAGGCACTTAGAACAGTGCCTGGGAGATAATAATTTTAAAAATAATGTTAGCTATTGTTGTTGCTGCTCTTGCCTTTGTTATTATTTTTACATTTGTCTATCCAGGCAATTTTTATCAATCTTGATTATATGTTTATGATACTTTCAGGGAGATTATTATTCCTAATGGACAGCCCACAAAATCAAACCAAAACTGAACTCTGGAAATATTTGTCCCAGCTAAGGGAACTTTGAAAATCAATTATAAGAATACCATATATATATATAGAATATCATATACACACACACATCATATATATATATATAGAGAGAGACAATGCTTGTTCTATACTTGTCCTTCTGCTCTGGCCCATTAACAGACTTGCTCTGAACAGTAATTATGAAGCACAAGCCTGCCTGTGTGTGTGGAGTCAGATCATGGAGAATTCGAGCACATCTGGGTGAAATGGAATGTCCAGTGTAGCCCTGTACAGTGAGTGGGTGGAAGCTTGCTCTGTGATGTTCTAATGTTTGTTGAATGCTGGCTGCTGGCCCGGCACAAGGTAGATGAGAAAACAGAAGCACTGAGAGGTTAAGAAATCTTCCCCCAAATTAGGCAGATATTTTGTCACTGAGTTGGAATTTGAATCCAGTAATCTGATTCTAAAGCTGTTATTCTTAACCTCTGTGCTATACTGCCTTCCACTAGATTGCAAAATCAAGGGCCAAATGAATTGTTGTGCAGTTTTCTTCTGCTCCAGGGGAGGCAACTGATATAGATAATGAGCATGTGGAAGTGAAGGGACACAAAAAAATTGTCTAGGTATTCCAACAATATATTCTTCTAGGACTACAAACTGGGTTGGTTTATGGGGTGTGATTTTATGAGCAATACATTAAATTTTGAAACTTAAATTTTAATTCAGATACCTATTAATTTGATGATTATGAAATAAGGGAAAGCTGAAAGGAGCCCCAGCTCCAGCATGAATCTGAAGCAGGGAGAGGAAAAGAGTCTTTGGCGCTCATTCCCCAGATCTCAGCCTTCAGTCTGATGGTCAGTTTTAGAGCATATGCTGCGAACAGCTAAGTGGCAGACAAGAAATGGAGACAGGACCAGGAAGACGCTGAAGCACCACGGAGAAAAAGGAATACCCTGCAGCTGCAGCCACAGCCACGGTTCCAGTGGTTCAGAGAGTAAAGAACTTGGAAGACAGCTCTGAGGCTTATTAGCTTGGCGACCTTAGCAAGTCACTTAAGCTCTTCTTGCATCACCTCCTTATCTGGTAGTAATAATACCGTCTACACTGTAAGTAGAGATGAGAGTGTAATAGGGAAGAACAAATCTGACTCCAAATTGGATCTGTTTCTTTTACTTTAATCTTTGTATTTTATTGCTTTTGCTACAAGTTAAAAATGTTGCCTATAGCCTGAAATAAACAGTATAACCTATCTTCAAGGCTCTGATTTTTAAAAATATAACTCTTTCCCATTCATATAGAAATAAAAAATTGCAGAGAAAAACATTTGTCCTGTTGGAGGTTTACAGGAACATGATGACCTAACCTACCTGAACAGCTCAAGAACAAAGGATTTAGACACCAAGAAGCTTGCAACAACCAACCACACCTCCTCCCCTTTTAGTATTAAGGAAGACTGAATTCTAACTCAAGTAAGATGGTTCTTTGGGATACTAGTTCACCAACTTCTCTGGCTGCTTGTTAGCTTTCTAAATAAAGTTGCAATTCCTTGCCCCAACAACTTGTCTCTCAATTTATTGGCCTGTTGTGTGACCAGCAGTAGGAGCTTGGATTTTGGTAACATGAAGATTGAATGAACTATAAGAGTACCAAGTAAGTGCAATTACTTGTTACTTACTGCTTACTTACTGCTGTTGTTAATATCATTTTTTGAACACTTACTATCGGGCAAACACTGAGCTATGCACTTTATATGTATTATCTCATTTAATACTTAAATCAACCTTATAAGATATGTACCGTCATTATGGCCAGCTAAGGGGCACATCAAGGTACACCAAAGCACAGAAAGTTTAAATGGCATAGTAAGGATTTGAGCCCACCTACTCAGTTTCTAATTGGAGAAGGAAATGGCAACCCACTCCAGTGTTCTCGCCTGGAGAATCCCAGGGACGGGGGAGCCTGGTGGGCTGTCGTCTCTGGGGCTGCACAGAGTCGGACACGACTGAAGCGACTCAGCAGCAGCAGCAGCAGCTCAGTGTCTAAAGTCCACTCTTTTAATCACTACACTAATTGCCTCAACCCTGGTGACTGGCTCAGCAATCAAAAGAACTAGTTTCTAGTTCTCATGGCTCAGTTAACAACTAATTTTTGGACTTTGGACAAATCACATTTGGGCTCTTTGTTGTTCAGACGCTTAGTCATGTCTGGCTCTTTGAGACCCCATAAACTGTAGCGTGCCAGGCTTCCCTGTCCTTCACCATCTCCTGGAGCTTGCTCAAACTCATGTCCATTTAGTCAGTGATGCCATCCAACCATCTCATCCTCTGCTGTCCCCTTCTCCTCCTGCCTTCAATCTTTCCCAGCATCAGGGTCTTTTCTAATGAGTCACCTCTTCACATCAGGTGGCCAAAGTATTGGCACTTCAGCATCAGCCCTTTCAATGAATATTCAGGGCTCTAGTTTCAAGAATGAATTGGAAGGGTCTGGGACTTTCTTAGTGGTCCAGTTAAGAGTCCACCTTCCAATGCAAGGGACACAGGTTAGATCCCTGGTCAGGGTACTAAGATCTCACATGCTGTGGTGCAACTAAGCCCACGCACCATAACTAGAAAGCACATGTTCTGCAACTCAAGAAGCCCGTGCGCTGCAATGACGACCCAGTGCAGCCAAAAAATAAAATAGCTTTTTTAAAAAAAGGGATAAATTGGAAGAGTCAAATTGATTTTGAGGACTCTTCCATCTTTAAATCCAATAGCTATAGATCATGGCATTTGTGCATTTCCAAACGAAAGCTATAAAATTGTCAGTGAGCTTTAGTTTACAACATTTTAGGTTGAAGTTGGGCTGGTTAAAATGTTTTATTTGTACTATAATCCAAGAAATGATTCAAAGGATTTTAGAAAGCATTCAAAATCATCTTAGAGATCAAGTCTTCACCACACATCCACTTTTACTGAATTAGAACTGCCTTTGTTAATTAAAGAAAAGAACTACTCTACATCTATATATTCTAGTTGTGATAGCTTTTTATTTACTTAATCCAGCATATAAATAACAGGCAACTTTCTCAAGTCCAACTTTTCCTTTTCTAGTTCAGAGCATTGTTCTCAGATATATGCTGTGTTTTTCCCTCAAACATATTTCCTCTTCCTCAGAATAACTATCTTTGGGGCAGAAAAAACTCTCCTGAGGTCTCAAAGCACAGGTAGAAGAACATCTCCCAGCAGGAGCTCTCTAGGTGAGTAAATGCTACATCTCCACTGGTCAGAGAGGATGTCAGAAAGTGAGAACAGTCATTTTTGGAATAGACCCAGAAAATCAGACCAGAGAGCTCCTACCAGCAGGGAAACACCCGCTGGGCTCTCCTTGAAAGAGCACATCCTTCTCACAGACCAAAAAAAAAAAAAAGAGGGGAAAAAAAAGAGGGAAAGGTGGCTCAAAGGTTAAAAGCATCTGCCTGCAATGCAGGAGACCTGGGTTCGATCCCTGGGTTGGGAAGATCCCCTGGAGAAGGAAATGGCAACCCACTCCAGTATTCTTGCCTGGAGAATCCCATGGACAGAGGAGCCTGGTGGGTCGAAAAGAGTCGGACCCCCCCTCCATGGGGTCACAAAGAGTCGGACACGACTGAGCGACTTCACTTTCACTTTCATCACCAGTTTTACTCCAAGTAACATCCTTCCCCAAGATGCTCAGGGTCCTCAGGGTGGAATCACCCTTTTAAAAATAGGAATGTGTTGTGTCTCGGACCATCATGTAAGAGCCATAATGTGTCAAATAGAGTGGAGTGAAGAGCAAAGTATTAGAACTAATTTTTAGTGTTCCTTATCTTAGGTATCTAACCACTTCACCCACACAGACACACCCTTGTTACGTGGCACACTAAAGGCAAGTAAGGAGGGTGTGGTCCTTCCTGATTTACCTATGATCTGTGACTCTGATTTCTATAGTAGCTTCCTGCTTTTTGGGGTCCAGCTTTATCTCACTTCTCAGTAAACACTGTGACTGAATTCCAAACAAATTGAAAGCCTTGTGCTCCATGTGGAGTGCATGTTCTGTGCATTTATGAAAGTGCCCCCTGGAGAGAAAACGGTATTTAGGAGATGTGTGCCACAGATGCCAAAGCCACAACGTACATTTATTAAATGGCCCTGGCATTAGGCTAGTTAGGCAACATAACTTGTTTATTTAGCAGTGTTGTTTGGAAGACACCCATCCCAGCATTTCAAAACACCTTTCGTTCCAAATTCCCCCTCTTAGGAAGGAGAATGAAGAGGACTATATCCCCTTCTTATAGCAGGAATTGCCTTTAGCAAGTTCCAAAAGGTTAACACACCATTCAGCAAATTGACTTGATAAATAAGGCAACGTGTTGTTGAGATACAGCCTAAATCCACTTTAAATAAACCCGTCTCTGCTATTCTATCTGCAAGTAAATGTATAATGTTCAGGTAACTGAAAAAAACAAAATCAAATGAAATAGTATGAGAGTTGGCTGGGGATCTCAGCTGTGCAACATGGCCAAGGCCCTGTCCTTCCTGTTTCCCTGCTCATCATTATTCATTGATATGAAGGAAACATGATGGTCTGCTCTCCAGAAATTTCTGCTGGTGCATGAGCTCGGGCGGCTCACTGCAACTAATGTGGAAATGGAGTGCGAAGCACGTCCTGGCTGTAAACACTGGGGTCTTGCTCTGTCGGAGCCATCTACAAATGGCTTCAACCAACTTGTATGATTGTCTTTAACACCTTTTTGTATTCTTTTTTTAAGAAATGAATTTGATTTCATTTTCCTTCCCCAGTTTTCAAATAGTCATTAAAAATTAAACAACACCAGGAAAAGCCTTTTGTGATTATAGCCTTCATTCTCCTGCAACAAACTGGATCTATAAATTTACGTACCATTGTAGATGTAAATTACAAAATTTATATTCAACTATATTAAAACATCTATTCCAAAAATGATTACCAGTTGTGAAAAGCAGACAGGCTTATCACTTGCTGTCAGTTGTTCATGTCTAGTTAAGCAATAATGTGCTAAAACTGCTCTTTTGTTTTGCGTAAGAATTTTGGCAATAGAAGAAATGAACACTCGGTTAATAAAAACTCAGGCTGCTTTTTGCTTTGATGGAGGAAGCAGCTGCCTGTTTTCATTTGCTGCAGAGCAGCAAAACCCATCAATATAATAAGCAGCTTAGATGCATCCATCCACAGCATCTGTAAGGATATAGGGCTATTCGCTCAAAACCAATCCCTGGTTTAATTTTAACAAAGATGTGTCTGACATATTTGAAAATGCTTTCTAATAGGTCTTGAAACATGAAAAATTTCTCTCTTTTTTAAAACACTTTTTACGGATTTGAAATGGTAGTATATATAGCTGAATGATAGCAGTGGTAAAAACCAGTCTAAACTGTGAGGCCATCCTAAAACAAGGGCTATGATGAGAGTAAGCCAAGAGGCAGTTATTTGGTTCCCTTCAAGGTGGAAGTAATTCATTTAAATGTGATTTCATTTAATTATTCATTCAAACAAATATTTACTGAATCCTTACTATTTAGTGTATTGGGCTAGATATTGAGACCACATTTCCTACTCTCAACAAGTTCACTCTTGAGGGGAAAAGATGGAACACAAAAATATACATAAAACAATGCAGTTAGCACAGGGATTCACATAAGCATTTTTTCTATTACCTTTTTATTTTTCAAACATTCATGTGGACCTAGAACATGGCGGACACTAAACATATAAATTAAAAATCAAATACCGTCTCCTCTATTATATAGTCACACATTTTGTTAGACACACCTTTAAAAAAAGACAATCTGATGTAAAAAAAAAAAAAATTGAATTATGTTTCCACACATGTCAAACGGTTTACTAGCATAGCTAAGAATTATCACACTTTGGAGTGAAAGTTTTAGGATTTTAAATTTTGTTTGGACAGCCTCTAATTTCACAGTAACCATTAGACACTTTCACATGATACACCACATGGCAAGCCTAATAGAAAACACAAGCTTGAAAGCAACTTACAGTGTGAGACAGTATGCACTGGCTTCTAAACAATGCAAAGAGATGATTCTATTTTATTTTATTTTACTGCTCAGTGGCATTCCCCAAAGTCAGATAATCCTAAATCCTCCTCTTTCTCTGATTCAGTATCAGACAGGAGAGCATCTCAGCATGGTCAACCAGGGACCTGTCTAAATGGTCAACATGAAGGCAGGGTGAGCCATCAGCTTCTCAGGATATCAAACTTAAATGAGCACTCATCTGGAGAAACATTGAGAAAATGTTCCCATAAAAGTAGAGCTAAAGGCTTTCTTATTCAGATATGCTCCCTGTAAAACACACATACTTGGGTTTTAAAAATAAACTTTTTATTTTGGAATAATTGTAGATTTACAGAAAAGACTGGTACAGGGAGTTGCTGGATACCCATCACCTAGTTCTTCTCATCGTCAACATCTTATATTGGTCAAAGCCAAGAAACTGACACTGGCACAGTAATATTAACTAAATTTACTGGTTTGTTTTTAATAGAATGGTTACTATTCAAGATGAGCATCGATGAAGGTATCTGTCAGAAGGTCACAAACAAAACCAAAAGAACAATACTTGCAACTTACTTATTTTTCCTCCCTTAATTCTCTTCCTTCCTCTTAAGTGACTCTAAAGAAATTCACATCAGCTTTAAGAGCTAAAATAAGACATAAAATGTATATACCTCAGGGTTTAAAATAAAATCTGACCCCATCAAGAGAACTGTGTTGCCAAGTGAAGCCTTGGCTCCCCATTCTATTGTTAAATGGGCCAGAGTATTATTTTCTAGGTCATTATTCACATAGAAATTCTGATTGCCCCTATTCAATTAATACTTTTATATCACAGTGTGATATGGACCTTATAACCAATCTGTGGCAGCATGAGTTAAGAACCATAAAGAAGTCAGAGGTCATTATTTTTTCACCCATTCAGAGTGTTTATAAAGCGTTCACTGTGCACCCTTTCCGCTCTGTGCCTGCTTTCTCCTTCCCTTGGCTCCGCTGCTTAATGGCTGGGCACAATGCTTCCAGAAAACCACGGGTTATGCACTAGCTAATGGGCTTTCCAGGTGGCACAGTGGTAAAGAATCAGTGCAGGTGATGCAAGAGACGCGAGTTCAATCCCTGAGTCAGGAAGATCCCCTGGAGGAGGAAATGCCAACCCATTCAGTATTCTTGCCTGTGAAATCCCATGGACAGAGGAGCGTGGTGAGCTACATACAATCCATGGGATCGCAAAGAGTCAGACATGACTGAGCGTGCGTGCACACACACACATGTACTAGTTAGCAGCAGTCTCTTCAGCAGTATGTTGGCAAGATACCTTTGGAGAGATTCTTTGTTACAATTGGTGGTTCCCATGGACTGAACTGCATTCACCCCAAATTCATATGTTGAAACCCTAACCTCCAAGGTGATTATATTTGGAGGTAGAGCCCACAAGGAGGTAATTACAAGGTCCTAAGGGTGGGTGTCCTGATATGATAAGATTAACACCCTTATGAGGACAGACTCCAAAGGATGGTCTCCCAACCCTGCTCCATGCTCACACAATGATGAAGTCTTGTAAGGATATGGCAAAATGGTGACCACCACAAGAGAAGCCTCAATGGAAACTGCATTGGCATTCTGATCTCAGACTTCCAGCCTATAGAACTGTGAGAAACCACCCAGTCTTTGGCATTTTGTTAGGGCAGTACAAGTTGACCAAGACAGTGGTCAACCCTTGGTGCCTGATGTTGGGGCGAATACTCCCTCTCAAGGCCCAAAACATTCTGAGCTGAAGGAATGCCCTCCCTGCATTGTAGATAGGGCCCACAGGGCAGAGAGAGCAGTTGCAGCCCTGGTCCAGATGCTCACGTTGTCCATGACTTTTTTCCCTCCCTTCCCTTCAGTTTCCCCTTTGCTGTTCAGTCGCTCTGTTGTGTCCACTTTTTGTGACCATTTAGCCAGCTCATCTTACCTCCTCCTCTTTGATTTCTCATCTCATCTTACTTTGATCTCCTCATCTTATCTTATTTCCTCCTCTTCTGCAGTTTGAGCTCCCCTTTTCCATTTAAAAGAATTCAAGGGACTTCCCTGGTGGTCCAGTGGCTAAGATTACATGCTCCTAATGCAGGAGGCCCGGGTTCAATCCCCAGTCAGGGAACTAGATCCCACATGCCTCACCTAAGAGATTGCCTGCCACAGCTAAAGAGCCTGCATGTCGCAATTAAAGAACTTGCATGCCTCATCAAAGATTGATGATCCAGCAAGCCAAAACTAAAATCTGGTACAGCCATATAAATAGATGCATAAATATTTTTTTTTTAAAATAAAGTATACTTCTATCTACTATGCATTTATTTAAAAATTCATAATTCTTTTAATTTTTGAAAGCAAACATTAATCCTTCTCTGATGAAGAAATTTTGCTGATGCTACCTTCAAGCTTTCATGAAAATACTTTGATTTGTTTCTTTATGTTGTCTTTGAACATGAACTCCTTGAGGACAGGTTGCTCACTGTTTCTCTACTTCTCTGTGGCATGGTTACAAGATTTATGTGAAGGCATGCTGGATTCACGCAGAACAGTAGCAAAATATTCTAAACCTGGAACTCACAGCAATGAAAAATAAACCCCTCTTCTTTTACAAGATCTGTGTGCTGAGCTTTATATGATGTATCTACTCAGGACCAGATTCTACCTGGTAATGCAGTCACAGGTCAGTTCCAGTGTGGATAAGTTTCTAATTGTGCTCAATCCACTCTCACTGGCTTTCTTATCTATATCCACAATCTGCAGAGCTGGCAGGACAATTATCACCAGAAGACAGAATAGATGCCCTGGGGAGTAAGAGTGTCCAGGGCCTGAAAGGTGCATGCTTACACATTTCCAGGCCAGTAACAAAGAATCCACATTCAATAGGCCATCTTTCTCTAAATCAATCCTTTCGTTTCGTTCAGCAGAGCACGTGTCATGGGTGCTCATATCTGGGGCTTATCTGTGGCTATCTACAAACATGCAGGTCTCTAATCACAGCAGCCTGGAATGAGTCCCAGAAAGGGTCCTTTAAGTGACTTTAGATACAGAAAATGATTCTCTGTGTTGCCTTTTTTTTGGTGGGGGGTGGGGCCCTTCCCTTTGCTATGATAAAATTTATAACCTTAACCCATACAGTACAGTGTTTTCTCTGAGAATCACAACTCCTTGAGCAGGGCCTTCAAAATATACTATTCAAACCAAACTATTGCTCTGAACTTGACACCACGGTTATCTTTCTGTTGAGAAAAATACAGAAATTCTAGAGCTGTTATTTTGTTACAGGCCTTTTCACACCAGGACACAGGAGTGTTCTTAAGTTGAGATCAAAGTGCACGGGCTAAGTTGTTGAGAGCGGAGAAGTCATCATGGTCTCTCTATGGACTCATGCTGGACTTCTCAGGACGGAAAAGAGATTTCCTTCTCTCTCCAGCAGCAAAGAGTTCATGTTATCGTGAATCCAATCATGCTTCCGTTGGTCCTACCCTCAACAAATGATTGAAAAAAATGGCTTCAAACCCAGAGAGCTGTATTTAGATAGGAAAAAGAGACTATCTTTTTCATTGGTTTATGCTGCCCAGTAGCACTAAAAAGATTTTGGCTAAGTAAATACTATAGTAAAAGTCAAAATTCATACCACAATTGACACGAAAAACAATGTTTTGGAAGAAGATGAAATAGTGTTTAAATATGATGAGAATAATTGCTTACTACTTTTCATGGATGCTTCAGTGAAATCTCAATTTATGAAGTAAGGCCTACAGAATTAAGGGGCTTGCTTAGCTAGTTACTGACTGAGCCTCAGTTAGAACTACAATTCCTAATACCTCACCGTGCTTCTCTTTTCAGAGTAAGAGACTTGAACAACAGTATAGGAAAGACATGATTTGAATCTGCATTTTGTGAAAAGATTTTCATCTTCCAGGTGGAAATCAATGCTTGAAGAAATGAATCCCACTCATTTCAATTTCCACATATTCAGAGACACTTCACATTCAGTAAAAGTCCTTTCGGTTTCTCTTTCTCAATCAGCAGTTTTATGGAAACACTGTCCAAACCACAACTGGTGGAAGAGACTATAGACACATTCAGTCGCAGCTCATTTCATATCAGGACCTTTGAACTGAGACCAGGAAGCAACGTACAGTCTTTGGAAACCCATAACCCCTTTCCCTGGAATTACAACAATTATGTGCCTTGCTGTATAAACTTGAGCTTCTATTTGTTTTCAGGAAATTTATCAACTAATTGGTCACTATTCTTACTTATTCAAATGTCTACATGTAATGTGTCTTGCAATTAATCTGTTTATGGTAGATTCCAACCATTCTTTTGATTACGGGCATTCTAATCATAATAAAAGAGTCTTTTATTTTGTTGTGTCCAGGGAAGGGAAATCATGTAATGTATACAATTTGTACACACAACGCAGCATTGAGAAATGTAATTTTCTTGTGTATTCTCTTCTAAGAATATTTTCAACGTTTCTGGATTGTCTCCGCACTCAGGGACAGGATTGAAATCTCCACTTTGGTATTTATCTGAGGCTGTGATAGCTCAGTCGTCGGCCGCCAAACGCCAAGATAGGAGGAATCTCATCATCCAGAGCCCAGCTGCATGATGGGCGGTTAATAGATATATCAAACCTTAGGATATATGCTAAGCTGAAGAGATGATTGGTTGGTTGATACACTGATTGATTAGCATAGGGAGAATGGGTTTCTTCTTGACAACCTAAGATTATGCTTCAGCTAAGCTCAAATTGCTTACACCTCTTCTATTGGGTTTAAAATTACAGTCCTGTCATCTAAAATCTCTCTTCAATGAAATTTTTACCATATATAAAAATTAAAGGGAAAAAGAAAGTAGGAGCACTGGGTAAGAGTAAATGGAGTAGATACATTTCATTCTACTGTTGTTGATTCCACTAGGAAAAGCTGATATGTAAATCCTCTTGAAAAATGTTACACACATTTCATAAATGATTACTAAATATTATACAATAACTCAGGAGAAAAAGTTCAGTATCTTAAAAGTCAGTGAATACTCTATTTTCAAATATACAAAAGTCAGATTTCCTCTACAGAAATATGAGAATTCAAGTAAAACACTCTATTCATCAGGTTTACTTTCTGGGGCACATAGATGCCACCCTTAAGACTTTTCATATTTTAACTGCTGGCATGCCTTTCAGGAGGAAGGGCGAGAAAGGGCAGATTTAATGGAGACTGTGGATTAGCTTTGTTTTTGAAGCAGCTTAACACAAGTAGCAACTTCTTTAATCAGCACTAATGATCCTAAAGATAGTCACATGGACATCTTAAAATATTTGAATATTGTGGCTGTTTCTCATGCATGTGGAATCAGGTATGCTTAAAATGAAACAGAATTAGATGAATGAAGGATACACAGTTCCATCAAATTCTAAATTGACATTTAAGTGGTATTGAACAAAAGGCCCACATTTAGATCTTTGATATTCTTAACTAACAATAAATTCATGAAGCATAAGCTTGGTTTATGATGTCCTGTTTAAAGATTCACTCTCATTGTACTTCGAATTAGAGGAGACTGGCTAAAGAAAGGGCCTTGCTTTCTCTCCCTCCTCCCCATCCCCTCTGCCTCCAAAAAAAAAAAAAAAAAAAAAACTGGTAAGCTTTAATTCAGCACTTTGAAGAACACCCCCTCCCCTCCCTGAGCAAATAAGGATTTGGTTGCCGAATCACAGTGGATAAGTGGTTCATTGAGAATGTTAAAATCTGCATTAATAAATAGGACTGGGCTTCTCGGATTTTCCCCTTCCTATCAGCTATGAGCGGTAGGGGATCAGCTGCGACTAAAATCCCCAGCTGAACAACCCACATACAACTCAGTGAGCAGACTTAAAACAAGGCCATTTATTGGTGACTGTTATGCAAACAAAGCGTCCAAGTCTTAGAAACAGATGTCAACTGAAGCATATGCTTACTGTAAACTGGAATTTGATTCTCTTTATAAAAATAGACATAAATGGGCCTTCAGAAAGTAGACTGCCTCTTGTTGTCTACCACTGCCTAACTTGATTCAGCCTCAAGCTTTTAAAGAGATGAATAGACTGATATGTGAGGGCAAAAGAATAAAACTTTAAAAAAAATTAAATTGGAAATAAATGATAACATGTTGGAGCAGTTCCCAGAAGCAATTTTACAGATTTTTCTCTAAAAACACAAGACAGGAAGTTAAAAGCTTAGTGCAGGTCACCCATGGCATGTCGAGTTATCATTTCCTACCACTTAGGGTGGAAGGGAAACTGCACATTCGGGTGGCAAGTTTAGAAGCGCATACTTTTTATCCTACTCTCTCTTTCTTTTTCTCTCCCTTACCTCTTCTCACATCTTGATGTCTTTTAAATGTCACTTATTTTACATGAGGCAGTTGGTGGAGACATGAGTCAACAGCAATCAGAACCATTATCCCCTGCAGCGAGTCCTGGTCTTAATGCATTGTGACACCTTTGCTGGCCAGCCACCGATTTACCTTTCTGCTTCTTAGGGAATTAAGTGGCATCATGTGAAAATGGTTGTGATATGAACAGCATGGGCATAACTGGTATTAAATTTACCTCTCAGCCTAAGTGAATTTTCCTCACATGTGACTAATCAAAATGAAAGCTTGTGGACCCAGGCTGAGCTGGCCAGCACTTCCCCACCCCTGGGACCGGGGCTATTTTGTTTTATCTCTTTGTACAAGCTGGCAGAAGTTTAAAGTGAAGGGGATAATCCAGTGCTGGTGTCTTTATGAAATAACATCCTTACGTGAAGAGGCTTTTAACTGTCTGTCGCTGTCCTCTCAAAAAAAGAGTGTGACAATCTCATTTTGCTGAGCACCCTCCCATGAAAAGAGAAAATAATAGCCGTGGCCGCCATGGCTACTACTGACCTTACATGATTCATTATCCACTAAACACTTTAAAAGTCAGTTTTACATACACTGCAGGGGGAAATGAGGGAACTATCACAATCATTTTCACTTTAGTGAATTTGCCATCCATTTGAAGTCAGTCACTTGATATCCCAACACATCCAGCCCGTCTCACAGTATAACGCAAAAGAAAACACAATTGATTAAAAGATGCCAAGCACAGACACCCTGGCACCCTACTATTTAAGACACTTCCTAGGAGCAATGGCAGTGGCGGAATGGCTTTGCATGAACTTTCCTCAAACTTACACGTAAGAAAAAGAACAATCAAAAACGAAATCCTTCAAATTTTTCAAAGTGCTTGACATTCCTACAAAAATGTTTTACTAACCACTTAGCAGAGATCAGTAGGTGCCAAAGGAAGTGAAGGCAGAGCAATTACCATCCTGCACAGTCAGCCTGATGCTTATTCGCAGACAAGAGTGGCCTGCCTTCCGCCATGAGCCAACTGCGAGTGTTGCTGATAATAGAGCCGAGGTATTGCTAAACTGGTACTGAAATAGCACACCTCGTTTACTTCCAGCAATGTATTCATGGAAGGCAATGAAGGCTGGAATATTTTCTCATCACTACAAGAATACTCAACTCATTGTTAACAATAAAATTAGTTTTCTGACAGGGTGCCTGCTATGCATTTACTTTTCCTTAAATAGGAACTTCCGTGCCCAGAGCAGAACACTAATGGCATTGCTTTCCCCTTGTGGATAATGCACTGCTTCATTAATAAACCATCTAGAAGCCTGACTGGTAATCAGACTGTTGGCCACTTTACAGTCCTTTACTCTGAAGTTCAAAGTCTTGTTTTCTTCATTTTGGTAATACATTTATTCTTGAACCCTCGGCTCTGAGGCAAGTGCATGGAGTGGAAAAAAAAGTGAGGGGGAGAGATAGTTGAGTGTGGCAGCAATATAATATAAAATAGAGTCACTGCCAAATCTTGAGCCACATTTGTGAAATTTAATTTTACTATGTTAAGGGGCTAGGTGAGGGGAAAAAGAGAATAGCCAAACAAATGTGATTGCAATACCCTAAAAGAATTTATTTAACCACTCACCTCCAAAACACTTGAGTTTGAAGTTTTGAGTTTATAATTTCATTCTGAACTGCATGACCCAACTCTAATAAGTCACTTTCGAGACAGTCCTAATGGTTCATTCAAAAGAGTCTGAGGAATCCAATTCATAATGGAATGGAAAGAAGATTCTTTCAAGGTTCTACTGGGACCAAACCAATGTAAAACCCAGTCAGCCTCTGGATTCCTATAGCTTTTTAATTCATTGTGGAGTCTGGAGAACAAGGATTCTTGGGCAAAATGAGAGAAAAACAGGACTGAGGGCAAGACAGTTATGGGTAAATAAGAGTGAGCAGCAGAGTGCCATTTTCATAGAACATGAACACAGAATACTAGAGAATGTCATTCCTAGATCTCGTGAAGGGAAAGGCTGAGAAGAGATGGGAAGGGAGGCTATCAGAACAAAAATTTAGAAGACAACATATAAGCATTCACATTTACTCATGAGAGAAAAGTAAAACACAAAACATCAGGAAGTAGCAAGTGAACTGCTAAATTACTCATTCAGTAGAATTGTCTGCTTTTGATAAGCAAAAGAAAAACAACAACTCCCAAGCAATTGGTCTTAGAATTTGATTACATACTTCAGGAATGAGACAAAAGTAATGCTCCAACCCAAGTGTGTGGATAGATCTACCATCTTGCTGCTGCTGCTAAGTCACTTCAGTCGTGTCCATGCGACCCCATAGACGGCAGTCCACCAGGCTTCCCCCATCCCTGGGATTCTCCAGGCAAGAACACTGGAGTGGGTTGCCATTTCCTTCTCCAATGCATGAAAGTGAAAAATGAAAGTGAAGTCGTGTCCGACTCTTTGCGACCCCATGGACTGCAGCCCACCAGGCTCCTTCATCCATGGGCTTTTCCAGGCAAGAGTACTGGAGTGGGGTGCCATTGCCTTCTCCAAGATCTACTATCTTAGACATGATCAAACCATTAGCTTGAAGCTGGAGTGTGGTGCCAAGGGCAGTCATGATCTTTATTGTGAGGGAGCACCACCGTCAAGGAATGCTTGGTTGAGTTTGGAGAATTATATACATGGCTATGCCGGCACGTCTAGTACAAGATGGGGAACTAATGCCATCCCCATCTTCACTACCTCCTTTCTTACCATGCCAAAATATGAAAGGAAAGCATCAGTCTGAGGTACATGGAAACATGCCTGCTGCTGCTGCTGCTGCTGCTAAGTTGCATTAGTTATTACTAAAACCTTTCTCCAAACCACTCATAAAGATTATTTGGAGGTTTTATTGTTACTGCTAGTGGGTTTTGGGGGACCCAGTAACCCAGCTAGGTAAGAAACAGAGTTCAGGATCCATACATGAAATTTCTATCTTCAGTATAGCTGGACGTGGCCTGGCTACGCTGGACAGCTCCCTGGAGGGCAGATTGCTGATGAGGAAGTTGGGATTTAACTTGCCTACTTCCCCTTACTTCACAAACTGAAGACAGTATTCTGCCCAGGTGTCCCTTCTGCTGAAAATGCACAAATTGGCCTTTTTTTCTTGCCATATTGTACTTTGGCATTTGGGTGGGGCAGGGGGAATATTTCCTCACTCCACTTATCCCAGTTAAAACTTGGTGCACTGAGAGTTATCCATTAAGTTCATGCCACTTCTCCATTAACCCCTCCAACTGCTCTTAATCATGGAAATCTCACTTAACTGACTTCAAAGCAGTCTTTTAAAAAATTAGACTAGGCTCAATAAATTTTGCAGCTTTCAGTTGTTTTGTATAAGACAATTTTGATGAAGGAGTTTAATACATGGAAATTTCAAGATTTTTTTAGGAATTCTAAATGTGAAATAATGGGGCTTCCCTTGTGGCTCAGCTGGTAAAGAATCCACCTTTATGGGGAGACCTGGGTTTGATCCCTCGGTTGGGAAGATCCTCTGGAGAAGGGAAAGGCTACCCACTCCAGTATCCTGGCCCAGAGAATTCCATGGACTGTATAGTCCATGGGGTTGCAAAGAGTCAGACATAACTGAGCAACTTTCACTCACTAAATGTCATATCAAGTCTCAAACACAAATATGAAGTGTCAACCCTGAACACAATCACTGTTCTCTGGATACAGAATCAAGGCATTGTAAAATGAGAGATAATGCTAAAATAAAGTACTTTGTTTCCTGCAAGTAACTAAATACTGAAAGAAAACTCTTTATGAGGGAAGAAGGCTAGTGAACTAGAAGTAGGAAGACAGAATTTAAAAAGAGAAGAAATAATTACTATTTAGTGTCTACTAAATGTTAGGTTCTGTGCTGGGCAATAATAAATATCATCACATTTACTAATCAAAATACCTTGCACACTGGGCTTTTTTGCACAGATAAGGAAATTGAGGCTGTGTGAGATCAGGCGACTAGTTCAATACCTTCCTTCTTCTTCAAGCCAGGAAGTAAATGAGCTGAGGTTTGAACCCAATTTAAGCTCTTAGATCCACCTCGTTATAGAACCTCTTCTACAAGGACAGCAAGGCTGAAATGGGTATGGATAGGATTAGGGACGCACAGTTGATAGGACTTTATGACACTGAATTTGGAAAATTCAAGGATGGGAAAGGGGGTTCAAGCATGACTCAGAGGTTTAAGTCCAGGTGGTTGAAGAATTTGTCATCATTAACAGCAATAGGGATGTTAGAATGGCAAGCCTATTTTGAGGATCAAATGATGATGGGTTTGTTTTGCACAATGAGTCAAAGACATCAGAGGGATATTCTGCTGGATCTAGTGGAAATATAGAATTGGATTCAGTAGCAAGGTTAAGTGTGGAACATACATTTGAGACCATAAGGAGATTTATAACTTAAGATGTGGGATAACATCAGCAAAGAGGAAAGAGAGGGGAGATAAAACTGAATTTAGAAGAAGGCTTCCACAGGGAAAAGTTATGTGGACTGAGTTTTACTTGTCTGAGCCACAGTTTCACTATTTATAAAATGGGGATGATCAATGGATAAGTGATTATATGTACAGTGGAATATTACTCAACCCCCAAAGAGGAAATTCTGACAAACTACAAAATGAACGAACCTTGAAGACACTATGCTAAATTAAATGTCAGTTGCAAAAAGACAAATCCTATATGAGTTGATTTATAAAAGGTACCTAGAATGGGTACAGAAAGATAGACATAGAAATTAGAAGTGTGGTTACTAGGAGCTGGGGAGATGGGAGCTGTTGTTTAATGAACACAGAGTTCTAGTTTTGTAAGATGAAAAAGCTCTGGAGATGGGTGGTGGTGGTGATGGCTGCACAGCATTGTGAATGTACTTAATGCCACTGAATTGTACACTTAAATGATTATTAGAAATTTTATATTATGTATGTATTATCAGTTATAAATAAATAAGCAAATAAATAAGATTTTTAAATGAGGGTAATAATGTTTATATCCTAAGGTTGATGTGAGGATAAAAGAAGGTAGTATTTGAATATTCGGCAAAACACTGGGCATATAATTCATTTTCAATGTCAATAACTATTAGTTTCTTTCTTATCCTCTCTTACCAAAAGGAAGAAAAGAAAGGAGGAAAGAAGAAAGAAAGGGAAGGAGAGAAATCGTAAAGAGAAGTGAGAAGAAAACCAGGAAGGTTTTCATGGAATTCACGAAAAGATACATTTTAGAAAAGGGGCAGGTCAACAATGTGAAAGCGGGACGATCAAGGGAAATGAAGATTCTGGAAATTTAACTATTAAAAATACATTGATAATCACTTCTTAAAGAAGTGCTGAAAACCAGAAGAAGAGTTTAAGGGAATAAGACGTAATCAGCACTTAAGCTGAGGATGCAAGGAACACAGATTCCTTTTCCAAGAGTTTAGAGAAAAGAGAAGAAAGATGGTGGAGACTTAAGGGACTGCAGAATAAGAAAAGATACTCTTACTCTCATTTGCTGCCTCACTTTTTTCTTTTTTTCTTTAAAGGCTGGTAACCCCTGAGCATGTTTGTAAACAGAAGAGAAGAAATTAGTGGAGAAGGTGAGGTCAAAGATGCCAGAGACAGATTAGGAAGGAGAGAAGGATGATGAGCGCAGGTGGAGGATTCAGTTTGGGAAAGGACAAAGTTCTGCCTTACCCAGGATGGGAGAGAGGAAGTGGCCGAGACTGATGGTTGGTTTTTTTTTTTTTCCCTAGTGAGGAAGAAATCATTACAAGCCAAGAATGAGAGGCTATTAGCAGGGTAGAGAAACAACAAAGCTGTATAATCAACTCTTAATTATCAGCATTTTGGTTTATCAGCTTCCAATCTTGCTTTCAAGCAAGTTAGCACTTACTCAGCTTAATTACTTGCTTTGTTAGCATTTCAAACTCAACGTAATATAACTTTGTATGCGGCCCGCAGCCCAGCGGGGTAGCATTCTGACACCTGAACACTTAACCACTTCCGTTGTTCTCGGGAAGGATTTACTGTAGGGCACTTGGGTTGAGGTTGGGGGCTTCACAGCAGTCTGAGAGACAAGTAGTTAAGCTTTCCAGGTGTTACTGACTGTGTTTTCATTGTGTGGAGGCATTACTTTGTTCACAGGGATTTCTCAGATCAGATATATCTATTTCTTCAATCATTTATTCAACTAACATTGATTAAACCCAAGCTACATGCCAGAGACTGTGCTCTAGGTTTTGGATGCTAGATGGGCCCTGCATGCACTGATGGCCTGTTGGTGAGAACAAATGTAAACAGACCCCTATCATACAAAGGGACGTGTACCACATCAAAATACAAATGTAAATAACCAAGAATAAATCACAGTAGGTTGCGTTACCATCTTGGATTATCAACCTTTCCTTCCATCTTAAGTAGCTCATATAATAATAAATTGACTATATTCTAGTCCACTCATATATAGCACCATAGAGAAATGAAATATCCTGATATATCTGATAGAAATGTCAAATTTAGTGAACCCGGTCACAGTGATTTCATGTAGACTTCTCTTATGGGGAAAGTTAAGTTCTTTTTTTTTTTTAATTTTTTTTAATTAACATTGAAGGTTTTGGTGAATAAAAAAATAACAAACGTGATTCAAACTTTTCTTCATTCCTTATGAAGTGGGTTTGCTGTGAAGATCGATGATTATGCTGGGCCGTAGGAAGTATAGCAAAGAGCTCGTGGGTGCTGGAAGCACCTGCGCTCTGGATTGTCCCACTCTGTGTCCCTGGTGCCCTGAGGGGTGGGTGTCCTAAAAGGTTGCTCAGCTATGCTGGGCTGTTTGCCCCCACCCTTCTCATTCTTTGCCACCGCCATTCTCATTTTCTTAGGTTAGTATTTAAACCGTTGCTTTTCTTTCCTGATTGTCCTCCAGTCTCCCTCTGTACTCTTTTTTTTCTCCCCCTTTCCTTTGTTCTCATTTTGCCTGGTTTCTTTATCTGGCATCCTCCTTGTTTCTAGCGTTTGCAGTAAGTGGTTTGGTTTATAAGGCTACTATCACCAAGTCAGAGCCCTTTTTTTTTTTTTTCCCCCTTCCCCTTTCGATTAGCAAACCAATCAATCACACGGCTTATGTAATCTTTAGGTCTTTGGTTGTTGTTGTTGTTGTTGTTTTAACCATTCATTGTCCCAAAGCTTCTTTCTTTGCCTATGCGGTGGTGGTGGTTTAGTTGCTAAGTCGCATCCGACTCTTGCAACCCCATGGACTGTGTAGCTCACCAGGCTCCTCTGTCCATGGGATCCGCCAGGCAAGCATACTGGAATGGGTTGCCGTTTTCTTCTGCAGGGGATCCTCCCAACCCAGGGATCAAACTCCAGTCTCCTACACTGCAGGCAGATTCTTTACCACTGAGCCACCACGGCAGCCCCTTCTTTGTCTATAGCACTAACTTTTTAAAACAAACAAGGTCATATATATGTATGTATGGAGGTGCTTTGGCATCTACCAGGAAACACACAATTAATTAGGATTATTGTTATTCTTTGTTTCAGCACTATTCTGGTGTCTAAGGTTGCCTCAAGAAAAAATTACTGATACTTGAGGTATTGATTTAAATTACTTACGAAATATCTATTTACAAAACCGTTACTTTTCAAATAAATAGTTACAAATAGATAAAATTCAGGTAAGCCCCAAACTGAACAAAACATTGTTAATGTTTAGTCTTTTTAAAAAATGACTCACAAGGTACTTGTAAATCTTATGATGCTTCAGAGTTGCAGAATCTCAACACAAAACTATAAATGTACAAAACTGTCCAGTATCCAGAGTTCGGTGGACAGTCCGGCAAACAAAACAACTCTGAGCTTCTGAAATTGGGAAACAAGAACACAATGCCCTCTGTGTTCCCAAGCCATATTCTCCAGCTGTGTCATGGTGTTCCCCTTGAATGAATAGACACTCTGCTCACGTCAAAGGAGACTAAATTGGAGAAGGTCCCTAAACACAACTAAAAAGGAGCAATGGCCTAATGGTACAAATGGCTGTCTTGTTCTGCAAACGTAAATTCAAGGCGGCGGGGGGCAGGGTGGGGTGGTTGGGGGCAGGAGGTCAGCAAATGTCAAACTAAGAGCAGCTTGAGAGGGACAAAAAAAATCCACACAAAATTATTTACTGTTTTAGCTCCAGAAATGAGAAAAGTGGCATTTCCAATCAAAATTGTAAAAAGCTCTCCCAACTCTACTTGTGAGCTGCATTCAGCCTGGGCAGGTTGTCCTGAGAGTGGAATGCACTCTTCCCAAGTGTTACTGCTGCCATTCACCAGCCCTCCTTGCGTGCTTGCAAGCAGCTATCTCCCCATTATACATCCAAAGAGTAATCAGGGTGAAAAGGACAGTCAATGTAAGAGGAAATAATTGCAGCTTAAACTACTCTTACTCATTAGGAAGCAAGACTCTTTGGGGGAGTGTGGGGGGTGGGGAGGGTCAGGGAGAATGGTATTGAGTTTTCATCATCCTGTCAGGGCAGGTCAAGTTTTAGCTCTAGCAATTTTGGCATGATTTTCTATAATCGCATTACAGTTAAAAGTATATTAATCACAGTAACTATCACCATCCTATGGTGAGATTAATACTTGCAGGAAGGACGGGAAAAGAATCTGAAGTCTGTCCTGCGGTCTGCTCTGTGTGTTTGGTGAGAGCTGCCTTTTGTCTTAGACTGAGGGTCAGTCAAGAACAATTGTGAAAATACAACCTCTTTTTTTTTTTGTTTTCACTGTAGTCATAAGAGAAAGAGATGAAAGAAAGTATTAGAGATGGTTAAGAAGGACCGGGGGCTGAAATGTAAAGACCCAAACCAGTTGATAATATTTCACAAGAAAATCTGTGAAAACTCAAGCATAACATGTCTCTATACTGGTGGTTCTCAACCAAGGGAGATTTGACCCTCAGGGCACATTTGGCAAGGCCTGTAGACATTTTTGGTTGTCACACTGGGTGGCAGTGGGATGCTTCTGGCATAAATAGAGGCCACTGATCCTGCTTAACACCCTCAATGCACAGGGCCACCTCACACAAGGCAGACTTATCCAGTCCCCAAAGTTAAGAGCACCACTGATCAGAGTATTTGCCCTAAATAAACTAGAAGGAAGACTTCAGTATTAATATTTATATTTGATTTTTCACTCTATATTCCTAACACTCATTTGAGGCTTTATTATTAAGATGCTTGTGATTGTTATGCATGTCCTAGAAAAATACATGGACCATCACAAATAGGGCTGGAGAGAAGAGGGACTAACCAGTGATAGGAAACGATAGTGATTTGAAATGAGAATTTGAAAGGAGGAAAAGGGGGTATGGTTTTTGAGAAGGATAGTTGGTACTGGAACATGATAAGACAGTGAGTTTGATTCATGATTTAATACTGTTTCAAAAATCACACAGCACCCTCCTAGAGGAGACGACACAATCAGCTAATCAATCAATAGGGACACTTAAAAAGCTACCTGTTGGGTTTGAACAGAATGGCGCCATCTATTAACAAGGCTAGCCTTCCCTAGGCAGCTCTCTGCACCCAGGACTGCAAAGCCCTGGTGGAGTCAACTAAGGCAATGCAGGGTCTGGAAAAGATTGGTAGGCCAAGAACGTCCTTGATACAAAGGATGCTGTGGCGAGCAGGAGAGGTGGGCTCTATTTCAGGCACAGAGTGCAATCTCTTAAGAAACTGTGGAGGGATGATTGGCTAAAGGTGATGTTGAAGAGACAGAATTTCTCAGTGTGGCTCCTGGATCAGCAGCATCACCTGGGAACTTACTCGAAATGCAAATTCTCACCTTCTACTCCAGACCTCCGAAATCTGAGACTCTGGAAGTGGAACCAAGCAATCTGTGTTTTAATGAGCTCTCCTGGAACCGTATGGAATGGTACTTGTAGGTCAAAACTGATCATGGATCAGCAGTTTCTTAGAGTTCAACCTAACACATTAAGAACTTCTGTTCATTAAGTCACCATGACAGTAGTAAAAAGACAAGCTGCAAACTGAGGGATCACTGTAACATGTAACTGACCCAGGATTAGTATCCAAAATATATAAAAGGAATGCTTTAAAAACCAGTAAGAAAAAGACAATCCAATAGAGAAATAGGCTGAAAATATGAAAAGGCATTTTACAAAAGAAGAAACATGAAAGCTAAGAATCAATGAAAGGAGCAAACTAGTAAGAAAGGAAAATACAGATGAAAACCATAACTGGATGCCATTTTGAACTATCAGACTAGCAAAAGCTAGTAATAAGTAAGATGGTATAAGTTTTGGCAAAGATTTGGAGGAATAAAAAGCTTTCATTCATTATTTATTTTAATATAAATTGATAAAACACTTAGGAAAATACTTTGGTAATATCCAGTAAAATTGACCCAATAATTCCACTCCTGAGAGCCCTACAGAAATTCTTGTACATACACACTAGGAGCCAAGTACAAGAATTTCCACAGTAGCATTGTCAGTGATAGCAAAAAAATAACCTAGAAATGACCCAAGTCTATCAATAGTTAAAACAGAAAAATACATTATGGTATGATCATACAGTCAGATAGATCATACAGGCTTTCCAGGTGCACAGTGGTAAAGAATCTGCCTGCCAGTGCAGGAGGCACAAGAGATATGCTTTCAATCCCTGGGTTGGGAAGATCTCCTGGAGTAGGGCATGGCAACCCACTCCAATATCTTTGCCTGGACAATTCGCATGGACAGAGCAGCTCGGTGGGCTTCAGTCCATATGGTGACAAAGAGTTGGACAAGACTGAAGCGACTTAGCACACACAACCACCAATGCAGGAGGTGCAACAGACACAGGTTTGATCCCTGTGTCGGGAAGATCCCCTGGAGTAAGAAATGGCAACCTGATTGCCAGGAAAATTTCAAGGACAGGGGAGCCTGGTGGTCCATGGGGTCACAAAGAGTCGGATACAAGTGAGCAATGTGATCATACAGTAGAATACTATACTGCAATGAAAATTAAACATACCCAATATGGATTATTTTTTAATCTAAAGATGAATGGCAGGGAATTCCCTGGTGGTCCAGTGTTTAGGATTCTGGGCCTCTCCTGCAGGGGACACAGGTTCAATCCCTGCAGTGCAGCCAAAAAAAAAAAAAAAAAAAAGAATGACAAAGCAAGTCACAGAGGAATATATAAGTTTTTGTCTATATAAAGTTCAAAACAGGCAAAACAAAATATATTGTTTAGGGATCCATATGTAAATGGTAAAATCACAGAGAAAAACAAGAGAAGGATGGCAAAACTTCAAGAGAATAGTTACTTTGACAGTGGAGGGAGAGGAATGAGCGTGTAAAAGGACACACAGGTGTTGTAAAACATTAGTAATCTTCTATTTCAGGTGGTGGGGACACAGGTATTACTTTTTATTTCTCTTTAAACTAAACATACACATTATATATCCTCTCTTGTATGCATATTTCCTGCAAAAAGTAGAGGAGAATAAAAGTCAACTGGAGGTAAAGTAGTAAAACAGTACAGACAACTCTCTGGGGCATTTTGCTGTCAGGGGAGCAGAGGATCAAGATAGCTACAGGTGTCAAAGTCAAGAGAGATCTTTCTTTGCTTTTCTTAAGATGAAAGATATTGCCATATGCTTTTATGGTGATGGGAGTTAATCAGCAGTGAGGGAAGTTTAGTATTGAGGTAATAATTATATGAACAGACCCTCTGCACTTATAAACCTTAGATCTTTGTACACGTCATATATAGAGGCTGAAGCCATACTCATCTAGACATTTCATAAAATGGTCTTAAGTGGGCATTTTAGCTGTGGGAGAGGTGAGACCCTAGAGAACTTTGCATCAGTTTGTGTTCTTGGAAAGAACGCCTCCATTTCAGCCCACCCCACACTGGGAACTCCAGGATCTAACCATTTCCTAATGGCCCTTCCCTTCTAACTTAAATCTCCCAACTCTAGTTGGAATTGATACCACAGCATCTGAGACAGGGGTCCTCAACCTCTGGGCTGAGGATTAGTACCTCCTGTCAGATCAGCGGCAGCATTAGATTAGAAATAAAGTACAAAATAAATGCAATACCCTTGAATTATCCCAAAACCACCCCCCACCCCCTTGATCTGTGGAAAAATTGTCTTCCACGAAATTGGTCCCTGGTGCCAAAAAGGTTAGTCACTGTTCTAAGAAACTGTTGACTAATCCCATAATGACTCACTCCCCTACTCATTTCTATCATTAGCAGAAGGTACTCCCATCTAGCTCTCTCCTAAGGACCCTGCTTCCTTGCAGTCCTCTCAGAAGGAGGTTGTTTCTCTTTCACTCCCTTACTTTACTTAGCACATCCTGGGGGGTCAGTGGAGGAGGAGCCCTGGACCTTCTCATCAAGGTGAGAGTAGGTAATGGATTGGGAAAATGTTGTCAAAGAAAAAGTGGCAGAAGTTAGTCAAGTTTAGCATAAAGAATATGAAAAGTCCAATACTAGTTTAGTCTTTATTTCTTAAGACAATCAGCGACTTGATGAAACTGCCTGAAATTCTGCTCAGAAACACTATCTCCTACCACCCTCATTCAGATTGGACAATTTTGTTCCTCACATTTTAGTTTGTCCTTATTTAGATTAATACTTAAGTTAAAAATATAAATCTTTTAACCTCTTCTCAAGGATCAAATTTGCATTTCTAAAGAAACTGGATGTGAAGGTGGAGCTTCCCAGGTGACACTAGTGGTAAGAGAACCCACCTACCAATGCAGGAGACATAAGAGATGCGGGTTCCAAACCCTGGGTGGGGAAGATCCCCTGGAGGAGGGCACGGCAACCCACTCCAGTATTCTTGCCTGGAGAATCCCATGGATAGAGGAACCTGGCAGGCTACAGTCCATAGGGTCGCAAAGAGTCAGATACAACTGAAGCAACTTAGCATGGGTTTGCCTTAGGAATCACGAGGTTTCTACAACTGGAAGTATTCAATCAAAACTAGAACAACAACTCATCTGAAGACACTAAATAGCTTCAACAAACATTCAACGGTTGAAATAGATGATTTTTAAAATTCCTTTCTAACCTTGAAAGCCTATTAATTAAACCTACTTAATTGACAGTTCTGAAAGTCCTTGAGAAAGTAAAAAGTTACACACACACACACACACAAACACACATATATATATGAACACATTAGATAGATAGGCAAGCTGTCTTTTAGGCAAAGGCACAGTCTGACCTATGAAAAGTATGATGATGTATAAATGTACATGTATAACTGATTCACTTTGCTGTACAGTAGAAACTAACAACATTGTAAAGCAACTATACTCCGAATTAAAAAAAAAAAGTACAATGATATGATTTTTAAGGTGATTTGAGAGGGAGGAGCTAAGATGGCACAGGAATAGGACGGGGAGAACACTTTCTCCTCCATAAATTCATCAAAAGAACATTTAAACGTCGAGTAAATTCCACAAAACAACTTCTGAATGCCGGCAGAGGACATCAGGCACCCAGAAAAGCAACCCATTGCCTTCTAAAGGAGGTAGGAAAAAATATAAAAGACAAAAAAAGACAAAAGAGGGAGGGACGGACCTCTGTCTGGGGAAGGGAGTCTTAAAAAGAGAGAAGTTTCCAAACACCAGGAAACATTCTCACTGTCGAGTCTGTGCTGAGCCTGGGAAGCACAGAGGGCAACATAACAGGGAGGAAAAATAAATAAACAATTAAAACCCACAGATTAGGAGCCCTGCAGTAATTCCCCCAGCGGAGAAGCAGCGCAGACGCCTGCATCTGCCATTAGCAAGTGGGGGCTGGGCAGGGAGGCACGGCACGGGCTGCATCGCTTAGAGTAAGGATCTGGCCTGAATATCCCGAGCACTACCTGAGCGAAATAATTTGGGCTAGCAAACCAGACTGTGGGATATCTACCACGCAAAAAGCCAGCCCTAACCTAAGACACTGCCAGGCCCGTGCACGGAACAAAGGACTATACAGAGATAACCGGCTGCAGATCATCCCCCTCTGGTGACAGGCAACCAGAGCCGGAAGGGGGCAATCGCAGCCCCAGAGAGACATTATCTACAAAACTGTAAGCAGGCATCTTTGCTAACTAAGACTTCTTGGGGCTCTGGACGGTCAACATCCGCCTGAGAAGGTGTGCTGGTTGTACACCTAGAAAAATGAGTGGTGGGGAGGCAACAAGTTGCAGAAGCTGTGCTCATGAAACACCTTATCACCTGCGCTGCTCGGACATGCAAAGGGCACAAAATGCAGGCCCAACCGAGTCTGGGCCTCTGAGGACTACCCAAGTGCCTGAACTTGAGCGGCTTAGACCTGGGAGGGGCAAGCAGCCCAGGGCCAGCCGCAGATGGTTCCTGGCAGAGCAACCTAGAGCCTGAGCAGTGTGGGCAGAGAGGCTACATGCGCCGTGAGTGGGGGCAGGCCCAGTGTGGCTGAGGCACTGCGAGCACACGCCAGTGTTATTTATTTGCAGTGTCCCTCCGTCCCCACAGCGCGACTGAACAAGTGAGCCTAAAAAAAAAAAAAAAAAAAAAAAGGGTGTCTACCACCGCCCCCTTTGTATCAGGGCAGAAATCAGACACTGAAGAGACCAGCAAACAGAAGAAGCTATAACAGAGGGAACCATCTTGGAAGCGAAGGCAATAAACTAAAACCCTGTGGTTAGTACCAACTTCATAGGAAGGGGCCTATAGATCTTGAGAAATATAAGCTAGAACAAGGAACTAGCCAAAAATGAACTGAAACCACAATACCCACAACAATATCAGAGAAAGTCCTATGTATATTTTTACTATTTTTACGATCATTCTTTCTTTTTTTTTTAAATTTAAAAAAAATTTTTTTAAGTCCTCTCTTACTCCTTTAATTTTCACTTTTATAACCTACTATTACTTTGTAAAAAAAAAAAAAAAAAAAGACCCTTTTTAAAAAAAAAACAAACTTCATATATATATTTTTTATAGCTTTTGTGACCCTTTTTTTTTCTTTCTTTTCTTTAACATTGTATTTTTGAAATTTCAAACTCTGCTCTAGATTTTTAATTTTAGCTTTTTGGTATTTGTTATCAATTTTGTACCTATTTTTTTAATAACTTTTGTGACTTTTTTTTTCCTCTCTCTATCTCTTCATCTTTTCTTTAACATTGTATTCCTGAAATTCCAAACTCTACTCTAGATCTTTAATTTATGCTTTCTGGTATTTGTTATCAATTTGTACCTATATCTTCTTTATAATTTTTGTGACTTTGATTTTGTTTTCTTACTTTTTTTCATCTTTCTTTTTTTCTTCTTTTCTTTAACATTGTATTTTTGAAATTCCAAACTCTACTCTAGTTTTTTAACTTTTGCTTTTTGGTATTTGTTATCAGTTTTGTACCTATATTTTCTTTATAACTTTTGTGACTCTTTTTTCCTTTTTCTCTCTTTCTTTTTCTTCTTCTTTTCTTTAATATTGTATTTTTGAAACTCCAAACTCTATTCTACATTTTTAATTTTTGCTTTTAGGTATTTGTTACCAATTTTGTACCTTTAAGAACCCAATCTTCAGTACCCATTTTTTGCTAGGGAGCAAGATTACTGGCTTGACTGCTCTCTCTGCCTCCGGACTCTCCTTTTTCTCCACCAGGTCACCTGCATCTCCTCCCTAACCCCTCTCTACTCTACCCAACTCTGTGAATTTCTGTGTGTTCCAAATGATGGAAAACACTTAGGGAACTGATTACTGACTGGATCTGTCTCTCTCCTTTTTATTCCCTCCTCTTATCCTCCTGACCACCTCTGTCTCCTTCCTCCCTCTTCTCTTCTCTGTGTAACTCTGTGAACATCTCTGAGTAACTCTGTGAATATCTCTGAGTGGTCCAGTTGTGGAGTGTACATAAGGAAGTGATTACTGGTTAGCCCGCTCTCTCCTCTATTTATTCCACCATATCTCATTCGGGTCACCTCTAACTCCCTCCTCCCTCTTCTCTTCTCCATGTAACGCTGTGAACCTCTCTGGGTGACCCACACGGTGGAGAAACTTTTCATCTTTAACCTAGATGTTTTATCAATGGTGCTGTATAGAAGGAGAAGTTTTGAGATTACTGTAAAAATAAGACCGATAACTGGAAGCAGGAGGCTTAAATCCAAACCCTGATTCCAGGGAACATTAATTGACAGGAGCTCATCAAATGCCTCCATACCTACACTGAAACCAAGCACCACACAAGGGCCAACAAGTTCCATGGCAAGACATACCAAGCAAATTCTCCAGCAACACAGGAACACAGCCCTGAGCTCCAATATACAGGCTACCCAAAGTCACCCCAAAACCATAAACATCTCATAACTCATTACTGGACACTTCATTGCACTCCAGAGAGAAGAAATCCAGCTCCATCCACCAGGACACCGACACAAGCTTCCCTAAACAAGAAACCTTGACAAGCAATCTGTACAAACCCAAACACAGTGAGGAAATGCCACAATAAAGAGAACTCCACAAACTGCCAGAATACAGTAAGGACAACCCAACCTCAGCAATTTAAACAAGATGAAGAGACAGAGGAATACCCAGCAGGTATTTATCCTGCCCACCAAACCAAACAAAAGAGGAAGAAATAGCGAATCTACCTGATAAAGAATTCTGAATAATGATAGTGAAGTTAATCCAAAATCTTGAAATCAAAATGGAACCACAGATAAATAGCCTGGAGAAAAGGATTGAGAAGATGAAAGAAAGGTTTAACAAGGACCTAGAAAAAATAAAAAAGAGTCAATATATAATGAATAATGCAATAAATGAGATCAAAAACACTCTGGAGGCAACAAAGAGTAGAATAACAGAGGCAGAAGATAGGATTAGTGAATTAGAAGATAGAATGGTAGAAATAAATGAATCAGAAGAGAAAAAAGAAAAACGAATTAAAAGAAATGAGGACAATCTCAGAGACCTCCAGGACAATATTAAATGTTACAACATTTGAATCATAGGAGTCCCAGAAGAAGAAGACAAAAAGAAAGACCATGAGAAAATACTAGAGGAGATAATAGTTGAAAACTTTCCTAAAATGGGGAAGGAAATAATCACTCAAGTCCAAGAAACCCAAAGAGTCCCAAACAGGATAAACCCAAGGCGAAACACCCCAAGACACATATTAATCAAATTAACAAAGATCAAACACAAAGAACAAATATTAAAAGCAGCAAGAGAAAAACAACAAATAACACACAAGGGAATTCCCATAAGGATAACAGCTGATCTTTCAAGAGAAACTCTCCAAGCCAGGAAGGAATGGCGAGACATACTTAAAGTGATGAAAGAAAATAACCTACAGCCCAGATTATTGTACCCAGCAAGGATATCATTCACATATGGAGAAATCACAAGCTTTACAGACAAGCAAAAGCTGAGAGAATTCAGCACCACCAAACCAGCTCTTCAACAAATACTAAAGGACATTCTCTAGACAGGAAACACAAAAAGGGTGTATAAACCCAAACCCAAAACAAAAAAGTAAATGGCAACGGTATCATACTCATCAATAATTACCTTATACGTAAATGGGTTGAATGCCCCAACAAAAAGACAGAGACTGGCCGAATGGATACAAAAACAAGACCCCTACATATGTTGTCTACATGAGACCCACCTCAAAACAGGGGACACATACAGACTGAAAGTGAAGGGCTGGAAAAAGATTTTTCATGCAAATAGGGACCAAAAGAAAGCAGGAGCAGCAATACTCATATCAGATAAAATAGACTTTAAAACAAAGGCTGTGAAAAGAGACAAAGAAGGTCACTACATAATGATCAAAGGATCAATCCAAGAAGAAGATATAACAATTATAAATATATATGCACCCAACATAGGAGCACTGCAATATGTAAGACAAATACTAACAAGTATGAAAGGAGAAATTAACAATAACACAATAATAGTGGGAGACTTTAATACCCCACTCACACCAATGGATAGATCAACTAAACAGAAAATTAACAAGGAAACACAAACTTTAAATGATACAAAAGACCAGTTAGACCTAATTGATATCTATAGGACATTTCATCCCAAAACAATGAATTTTACCTTTTTCTCAAGCGCACACGGAACCTTCTCCAGGATAGATCACATCCTGGGCCATAAATCTAGCCTTGGTAAATTCAGAAAAATTGAAATCATTCCAAGCATCTTTTCTGACCAAAATGCAGTAAGATTAGATCTCAATAACAGGAGAAAAACTATTAAAAATTCCAACATATGGAGGCTGAACAACACGCTCCTGAATAACCAACAAATCACAGAAGAAATCAAAAAAGAAATCAAAATTTGCATAGAAACGAATGAAAATGAAAACACAACAACCCAAAACCTGTGGGACACTGTAAAAGCAGTCCTAAGGGGAAAGTTCATAGCAATACGGGCATACCTCAAGAAACAAGAAAAAAGTCAAATAAATAACCTAACTCTACACCTAAAGCAACTAGAAAAGGAAGAAATGAAGAACCCCAGGGTTAGAAGGAAAGAAATCTTAAAAATTGGGGCAGAAATAAATGCAAAAGAAACAAAAGAGACCATAGCAAAAATCAACAAAGCCAAAAGCTGGTTCTTTGAAAGGGTAAATAAAATTGACAAACCATTAGCCAGCCTCATCAAGAAACAAAGGGAGAAAAATCAAATCAATAAAATTAGAAATGAAAATGGAGAGATCACAACAGACAACACAGAAATACAAAGGATCATAAGAGACTACTATCAGCAATTATATGGCAACAAAATGGACAATGTGGAAGAAATGGACAAATTCTTAGAAAAGTACAACTTTCCAAAACTGGATCAGGAAGAAATAGAAAATCTTAACAGACCCATCACAAGCATGGAAATTGAAACTGTAATCAGAAATCTTCCAGCAAACAAAAGCCCAGGTTCAGACGGCTTCACAGCTGAATTCTACCAAAAATTTAGAGAAGAGCTAACACCTATCCTACTTAAACTGTTCCAGAAAACTGCAGAGGAAGGTGAACTTCCAAACTCATTCAATGAGGCCACCATCACCCTAATACCAAAACCTGACAAAGGTGCCACAAAAAAAGAAAACTACAGGCCAATATCACTGATGAACATAGATGCAAAAATCTTTAACAAAATTCTAGCAATCAGAATCCAACAACACATTAAAAAGATCATACACCATGACCAAGTGGGCTTTATCCCAGGAATGCAAGGATTCTTCAATATCTGCAAATCAATCAATGTAATACACCACATTAAAAAAATGGAAACATAAAAACCATATGATTATCTCAATAGATGCAGAGAAAGCCTTTGACAAAATTCAACATCCATTTATGATAAAAACTCTCCAGAAAGCAGGAATAGAAGGAACATACCTCAACATAATAAAAGCTATATATGACAAACCCACAGCAAACATTATCCTCAATGGTGAAAAATTGAAAGCATTTCCTCTAAAGTCAGGAACAAGACAAGGGTGCCCACTTTCACCATTACTATTCAACATAGTTTTGGAAGTTTTGGCCACAGCAATCAGAGCAGAAAAAGAAATAAAAGGAATCCAAATTGGAAAAGAAGAATTAAAACTCTCACTGTTTGCAGATGACATGATCCTCTACGTAGAAAACCCTAAAGACTCCACCAGAAAATTACTAGAACTAATTAATGAATATAGTAAAGTTGCAGGATATAAAATCAACACACAGAAATCCCTTGCATTCCTGTACACTAATAATGAGAAAATAGAAAGAGAAATTGAGGAAACAATTCCATTCACCATTGCAATGAAAAGAATAAAATACTTAGGAATATATCTACCTAAAGAAACTAAAGACCTATATACAGAAAACTATAAAACACTGGTGAAAGAAATCAAAGAGGACACTAATAGATGGAGAAATATACCATGTTCATGGATTGGAAGAATCAATATAGTGAAAATGAGTACACTACCCAAAGCAATTTATAGATTCAATGCAATCCCCATCAAGCTACCAACAGTATTCGTCACAGAGCTGGAACAAATAATTTCTCAATTTGTATGGAAATACAAAAAACCTCGAATAGCCAAAGCTATCTTGAGAAAGAAGAATGGAACTGGAGGAATCAACCTACCTGACTTCAGGCTCTACTACAAAGCCACAGTCATCAAGACAGTACGGTACTGGCACAAAGACAGAAATATAGATCAATGGAACAAAATAGAAAGCCCAGAGATAAATCCACGCACATATGGACACCTTATCTTTGACAAAGGAGGCAAGAATATACAATGGATTAAAGACAATCTCTTTAACAAGTGGTGCTGGGAAAACTGGTCAAACACTTGTAAAAGAATGAAACTAGAGCACTTTCTAACACCATACACAAAAACAAACTCAAAATGGATTAAAGATCTAAATGTAAGACCAGAAACTATAAAACTCCTAGAGGAAAACATAGGCAAAACACTCTCTGACATACATCATAGCAGGATCCTCTATGACCCACCTTCCAGAATGCTGGAAATAAGATCAAAAATAAACAAATGGGACCTAATTAAACTTAAAAGCTTCTGCACAACAAAGGAAACTATAAGCAAGGTGAAAAGACAGCCTTCAGAATGGGAGAAAATAATAGCAAATGAAGCAACAGACAAACAATTAATCTCAAAAAATATACAAGCAACTCCTACAGCTCAATTTCAGAAAAATAAATGACCCAATCAAAAAATGGGCCAAAGAACTAAATAGACATTTCTCCAAAGAACATACAGATGGCGAACAAACACATGAAAAGATGCTCAACATCACTCATTATCAGAGAAATGCAAATCAAAACCACTATGAGGTACCTTTTCACACCAGTCAGAATGGCTGCGATCCAAAAGTCTACAAGCAATAAATGCTGGAGAGGGTGTGGAGAAAAGGGAACCCTCTTACACTGTTGGTGGGAATGCAAACTAGTACAGCCAGTATGGAGAACAGTATGGAGATTCCTCAAAAACCTGGGAATAGAACTGCCTTATGATCCAGCGATCCCACTGCTGGGTATACACACTGAGAAAACCAGAACTGAAAGAGACACGTGTACCCCAATGTTCATCACAGCACTGTTTATAATAGCCAGGATATGGAAGCAACCTATATGTCCATCAGCAGATGAATGGATAAGAAAGCTGTGGTACATATACACAATGGAGTATTACTCAGCCATTAAAAAGAATACATTTGAATCAGTTCTAATGAGGTGGATGGAACTGGAGCCTATTATACAGAGTGAAGTAAGCCAGAAAGAAAAACACCAATACAGTATACTAACGCATATATATGGAATTTAGAAAGATGGTAACAATAACCCAGTATACGAGACAGCAAAAGAGACACTGATGTATAAACAGTCTTTTGGACTCTGGGAAAGGGAGAGGGTGGGATGATTTGGGACAATGGCATTGCAATAAGTATAACATATATGAAACGAGTCACCAGTCCAGGTTCGATGCACGATACTGGATGCTTGGGGCTGGTGCACTGGGACAACCCAGAGGGATGGTATGGGGAGGGAGGAGGCAGGAGGGTTCAGGATGGGGAACACATGTATACCTGTGGCAGATTCATTTTGATACATGGCAAAACCAATACAATATTGTAAACTTAAATAAAATAAAATAAAATTTTAAAAAAAAAATTAAAAAAAAAAAGGTTATTTGACTTCCCTCGTGGCTCAGATGGTAAAGCGTCTGTCTACAATGCAGGAGACTCGAGTTCGAGCCCTGAGTTGGGAAGATCCCCTGGAGAAGGAAATGTAATCCACTCCAGTACTATTGCCTGGAAAATGCCCTGGACAGAGAAGCCTGGTGGGCTGCAGTCCATGGGGTCGCAAAGAGTCGGACACGACTGAGCAACTTCACTTCCACTGTCACTGGGCACAGCAGGGAATACTGTTGTCATTAGAGCTACCAGTTGACACTTCTTGACCATGTTTATTGTATCACGTTTTGAAACTTAAAGAGATTTCGAATGTGCCTCATAAAGAAAAAACTCTGTTTATCTTCACTTCAAAATATCTGGAACCTAATTCCAATGCTACCACCAGGCAAGTTAAACATTAACAGCCTCAAATCTCCCCGGTTGAAATACTTGAAAGTTTAAGATTATTCTTTCCTAGAAAGAAAAACAGAAAGTCCCATTAACTACTGGAAACAGCACCATCATACTATAATGGAGAGCCCATCACACTGGAATCTTTAGGGTCCTTATAGCAATATAAAGGCTTAAAGACTTGCTCACATCCATCGTTACCTGAAGAAAAATAAATAGAATACAATAAAATAAAATGTGTTGTTCTCCTGTACTAACTTATTCTGAACCTAATGCTACTTGCTTAGGCAAGTCATCTAACTTTCATAATGAACCACCTCATGGCAGGAATGAGAGAAATCAATCTTCTCTACTCTAGTTATTCAATGATATACAGATGATATAACAAGCAACACATACAAATAAAAGTAATGGTTTAATAAAACTAGTTTACTATTACAAATTAGAAGAGTAAAAAAGCTAACTCTTCCTATATGCCACAACTAAAAGGATTCTCTCTGTTCAACACATATATATTTTAAAAAATCTATTGCCAAAAGCATAACATGGATTTCATATATCACTGCTGTTGCTGCTGCTGCTAAGTCGCTTCAGTCGTGTCTGACTCTGTGCAACCCCATAGACGGCAGCCCACCAGGCTCCCCTGTCCCTGGGATTCTCCAGACAAGAACGCTGGAGTGGGTTGCCATTTCCTTCTCCAATGCATGAAAGTGAAAAGTGAAAGTGAAGTCGTATCCAACTCTTAGCGACCCCATGGACTGCAGCCCACCAGGCTCCTCCATCCATGGGATTTTCCAGGCAAGAGTACTGGAGTGCAGTGCCATTGCCTTTGCCATATATCACTAATAGCTTTCAAAATACATAGTTGGTCAGATCTTAAAAGAAAAGTCTAAGCATTCCCATCAACTATAGTTTTTTGTTTTTTTTTTTCATTCCCATCAACTATAGTTTGACCTTAATGTTTCTATCAACTTTGAGAGAAGGGTAAGAGGCACTTTTAAAAAAACTTTAGCTCACTGAAATGACTGAAAATTGAAATGTGGGCAAGGCATTATTTCCTTTTCTTATACTGCCATTTTTATTGGCTATATTCTATACCAGCAGTTGTGTGATCCAGGGTCCAAAGCATTCCAAGACCCTTGTGAGGGTTCGTAAGGTCCAAGTTATTTTAATAATAACAACAATGATGATATCTGTCCTTCTCATTCTCATTTTTTATGACACTATATGGAAGGCAATGGCACCCCACCCCAGTACTCTTGCCTGGAAAATCCCATGGACGGAGGAGCCTGGTAGCCTCCAGTCCATGGGGTCACTGAGAGTCGGACACGACTGAGCGACTTCACTTTCACTTTTCACTTTCATGCATTGGAGAAGGAAATGGCAACCCACTCCAGTGTTCTTGCCTGGAGAATCCTGGGGACGGAGGAGCCTGGTGGGCTGCTGTCTATGGGATTGCACAGAGTCAGACACGACTGAAGCGACTTAGCAGCAGCAGCAGCAGGCATGATGTATAATATTGTAACACTGACTGTAGAAGTAGATGGGAGAATCTAGCTGTCTTCTATTAAGACAATATGCTAGGATGTTAACTAGACTGTGTGGTGATCCTTTCACAAAATATATAAATATCAGATCTTTATGTTGTATACCTGAAGTTAAAATAATGTTGAATGTCAATTATGCCTCAAAGACAGATACAAAATAGGTTCACAAACACAACTCTATTCTTTTCTTCTAGTGGGCTGGCCAAAAACTTCATTTGAGGTTTCCCATAACATCTTCCAGAAAAACCAAAATAAAATTTTTGGCCAATCCAATAAAATGTTTTAGTGTTGTTTTGAAAAATATACTTAGTTTTCAGAAAAATATGATATTTGTGTTAATATAAAAAAGATTTAATATATAATGGGTTAATATACAATAGGTTTTTAAAAATAATTTAGAAATATTTTTAAATTTCTCAATTTTAATTTCCTTATTTTCATATAAATATTGAGAGATTAAACTCACATAAACAAAAGCTCTTTGAGTCTTTAATAATTTTTAAAAATGCAAAAGGGTCCTGATTAGAAATGATGAGAACCACTGTTCTACAGGGCTATGGTAAGATACAGCAGCAATGCAAATTATTCTTCTGATTTTTGCTAAGAAAATAGAATTAAATAATTTATATTGAACTAACTCTATGGAAGTGGAGAGTTGGCTTAAAGCTCAACATTCAGAAAATGAAGATCATGGCATCTGGTCCCATCACTTCATGGGAAATAGATGGGGAAACAGTGTCAGACTTTACACCAAACAGTGTGGTGTGGTGTTGGAGAAGACTCTTGAGAGTCCCATGGACTGCAAGGAGATCCAACCAGTCCATTCTGAAGCAGATCAGCCCTGGGATTTCTTTGGAAGGAATGATGCTAAAGCTGAAACTCTAGTACTTTGGCCACTTCATGTGAAGAGTTGACTCACTGGAAAAGACTCTGATGATGGGAGGGATTGAGGGCAGGAGAAGAAGGGGACGACAGAGGATGAGATGGCTGGATGGCATCACTGACTCGATGGACATGAGTCTGAGTGAACTCCAGGAGTTGATGATGGACAGGGAGACCTGGCATGCTGTGATTCATGGGGTCGCAAAGAGTCAGACACAACTGAGTGACTGAACTGAACTGAACTGAACTCCATGGATGGGTATTTGGGGTAAAATAGCATCTCAGTTATTGTCATATTTCTCCAGGTAGGTGATACAATAAGGATTTACTTTGGCTACCTGATGTGAAGAACTGACTCATTGGAAAAGTACCTGATGCTGGGAAAGATTGAGGGCAGGAGGAGAAGGGGACCACAGAGGATGAGATGGTTGGATGGCATCACCAACTTGATGGACATGAGTTTGAGCAAGCTCCAGGAGCTGGTGGTGGACACGGAAGCCTGGTGTGCTGCAGTCTACGAGGTCGGACACAAGTGAGCAACTGAACTGAACACTATCTTTAACAAACAACATACATTAAGGGGGAAAGGGGAACTTTGCCATCTATAGAAATAAACACCATAAAGAAAAGGGAGCCTTATTATTTCATTTTTATTTATTTTCTACTTACTTTTGAAAGGATTTCTTACAATTTACAGTAAAAGATGAAAGTGCAAAATTTAGTGGGAGGGGGTAGTGGAGGAGGGAATGAAATGGGAGCAAACTATGTTAAGAAGCCCTATTTGAGGAAAGCCACAGTAATTAAGCTTGAGTACTTAGCTCCATGTGCACTAGCAGTCAAAGTCAAGAATAAAACGGCATGAATGAAATGGCTCCCACTGTTAGACTAGCACTTTAGAAGGCATAATCTTTCTTAGGGACCTGAACTTTGAAGACATTTAAAGTAATCTGTCATGAAACTCTTCACTAAGAGTGATGAGGAGAATGAAAGCAATAGCAACCTTGTCAAAGGAGTTTCACAAGTTATCTTATTTTACAATTGAGGAAATGAAGTTGACAAGAGGGTAAACAGACTGCCCAAGGTCATACAGCTGTAAGTCTCAAAGCTAAGATGTGTATTAAAGTCTGCCTGACTCTGAAATATGTGTCTTAAACACTTTGCTAATCTATCAACGTCTTCACATTAAATCACACTTTTCTAAAAGAAAATTTTCAGCATGCAGTGCAGAGGCAGCTCTAATATACAGTCAACAAGGTCACCACTTATGGCAGTGGTCATCCACTCTAACATACCCAATGCCCCCTTTTTATAATAACTATCTTGTATTTCCTTTGATCTCCTGAAATGAAACTCATAAATAGTATTACCTACCTAGGAGGATATTTTTAATGCCCTAAACATGCCATCAGGACAAAAATAATTCATAATAAACAATACATATATTAATATATAAATATGCAGGCAGGATAGTTCTAGAAGATATTTGAAAGCAGCCAGATGCTTGCTTGTAAGTGCAGAATCATCTTGAATATAGCAATATCAGCACAGAATGATATAGGTGTTCTGTATCTAAGGCTCAGTTACGAGTAGCTTTTGCTAGCAACTCACACAATTTTTCTGGAATAGGAAAGTTCTGAAACAAAATGTAGTCTTCCTTTGATTTATAAGTAGCTACATTTCTACAAAATTCAGGGAATTAACTCTGTACCAAAAATCATTTGTGTTTATATGTAAAACGGTGCTGAGTTCTCAACTCAGATTTTTTTACTACATAAACCTTAGTGGAAATCTTAATGGTAACTGGAGACAAGGGACTGGTATCTTTCGATTCCTGGAGAAGGCAATGGCACCCCACTCCAGTACTCTTGCTTGGAGAATCCCATGGACGGAGGAGCCTGTTAGGCTGCAGTCCATGGGATCGCCAGGAGGTCAACGTGACTGAGCGACTTCACTTTCACTTTTCGCTTTGGTGCATTGGAGAGGGAAATGGCAACCCACTCCGGTGTTCTTGCCTGGAGAATCCCAGGGATGGGGGCGCCTGGTGGGCTGCTGTCTATGGGGTCGCACAGAGTCGGACACGACTGAAGTGACTTAGCATAGCATAGCATAGCCAGTAGCTTCTCCCAATAATGTGATAGTTTAAAAATATCCTGCAAAATTAAGAAAACATAGAATTGATGCTTTCTAATTGTGGTGCTGGAGAAGATTCTTGAGAGTCCCTTGGACTGCAAGAACAAATCAGTCAATCCTAAAGGAAATCAGTCCTGAACATTCATTGGAAGGACTGATGTTGAAGCTGAAACTCCAATACTTTGGCCACCTGATGCGAAGAGCTGACTCACCAGAGAAGACCCTGATGCTGGGAAAGATTGAAGGCAAAAGAAGAAAGGGGCAACAGGTGATGAGATGGTTAGATAGCACCACCAATTCAATGGATATGAATTTGAGCAAATTCTAGGAGACAGTGAAAGACAGAGGAGCCTGGCGTGCTTCAGTCAGTGGGGTCTCAAAAGAGTTGGATACAGGTTAGCAACTGAAAACAACAAGACTTTAAGAACCACTGGCCTAGAACCTTGTAACAGGTATGGTCATGAATTACAACATCATAAATACTCTCCCCCAGTCTAACATGATCAAGGAGAACACATGATTAATTTAAAAAATGAAAAAATGTATTACTTTGGAAGAATGGGACTTGATTCATGAATAACTTTCTTCTGGGAGCCTCACCAATTCTAGAGACACCTCTGATTGCCATGTGCATAATAATTCAACTTCACAGGGATAAAACTTGGATAATCAAAGGGAACAAAAGGTACTATCTGTCAGTTATGTGTATGCATTTACAGGCTCAAGTACACATACTCCATCAGGGGTATACAGTGGTATGCCAGAGCTATGTAGCACCACAGAATCAAACAGCCTACCCAAGAATCAAACTTAACCAAAGACGAGGGGACGAGACACCATTATCTTATATAAAAACATAGTATGGAGAAGAATGTAACATTACGTGAATTTTAAAACTAAAACTTCTAAGATTGTAAAGAAATGTGGAATTTGCTGTGCTTTGTTAAACTCCAACTCTAAAGGAGTTGGTGAGTAGAAACGCTTGAGAATTCACCAATGTCAGTCAACCTCTGTTACTAAAATAAGATTTTTTTGTTGTTCTAAGAACCTACAAAGTAGTAAGCATGGAGCCAGCAAAGATAGATTCCGAATAACAGAACTGCCTTGCTCTCATGTTCTAATGAAGTGGTTCTTCAGAAATGGCCTCAGGAAAACCTGAAGTCAAAGGCATGATTTATTCAGAAAACACTCGATGTTCCTCTATTCATGAGCTTAAAGACTTAATTTAATTTCAAACTTGTGCAACATAAAACATGGAAGGCCTGACTTGGCCAGAAATATATCAATGGCACAAGCAACCAAATGTCTGGGGAGGGAAGGGAGGTCATTTGGTTCTGGACTTCAGATTCATGATATTTTTGAGGAGCCTCAATACTAAGATTCGGAGAAGACAATGGCACCCCACTCAAGTACTCTTGCCTGGAAAATCCCATGGATGGAGGAGCCTGGTGGGCTGCAGTCCATGGGGTCGCTAAGAGTCGGACACGACTGAGCGACTTCACTTTCACTTTTTCGCTTTCATGCATTGGAGAAGAAAATGGCAACCCACTCCAGTTTTCTTGCCTGGAGAATCCCAGGGGCAGGAGAGCCTGGTGGGCTGACGTCTATGGGGTCACGCGGAGTCGGACACGACTGAAGTGACTTAGCAGCAGCAATACTAAGATTTAAAGCTCTCTCCAAATGAGTTTGGTGAGATATGTGGTCATTACATTTGGGTTCAGTTCAGTTCAGGTCAGTCACTTAGTCATGTCAGACTCTTTGCGACCCTGTGAACGCCAGGCCTCCCTGTCCATCACCAACTTGTGGAGTCCACCCAAACCCATGTCCATTGTGTCAGTGATGCCATCCAACCATCTCATCCTCTGTTAACCCCTTTTCCTCCTGCCCTCAATCTTTCCCAGCATCAGGGTCTTTTCAAATGAGTCAGTCCCTCGCATCAGGTAGCCAAAGTATTGGAGTTTCAGCTTCAACATTAGTCCCTCCAATGAACACCCAGGACTGATCTCGTTTAGGATGGACTGGTTGGATCTCCTTGAAGTCCAAGTGACTCTCAAGAGTCTTCTCCAACACCACAGTTCAAAAGCATCAATTCTTCGGTGCTAAGCTTTCTTTATAGTCCAAATCTCACATCCATACATGACTACTGGAAAAACCATAGCCTTGACTAGATGGACCTTTGTTGACAAAGTAAATGTCTCTGCTTTTTAATATGCTGTCTAGGTTGGTCATAATTTTCCTTCCAAGGAGCAAGTGTCTTTTAATTTCATGACTGAAGTCACCATCTGCAGTGATTTTGGAGCCAAAAAAAATAAAGTCAGCCACTGTCTAAATCACTGATTTGTTCCATGTAAACATGAAAACTAAATCAATAATTTTTGCAACCCTGTTTTGGCATTTCTTCAGTTCTTTAATGTACTGCTGCTGCTAAGTCGCTTCAGTTGTGTCCGACTCTGTGCGACCCCATGGACTGCAGCCTACCAGGCTTCCTCTGTCCATGGGATTTTCCAGGCAAGAGTACTAGAGTGGGGTGCCATACTAGAAGGCTCAAAATGTAAAAGGTGTCTGGAATTTCCTCTAAAACCCCATTCTGAGAGAGGACGGCCTTCACATGGCTGTCACACAAGTTAGATCCTGGCTGGGACTACACCCTCATCAGTACACTAGAACAAATTAGAAATTACCTATATCCTCAGATATCTGAAAGAGTTAACTTGTTAAACACATGTATGTTACTCATCTGGATGTCAAGATGTCTCTGTTAAAAATGTCTCAGTCATTTTAGTTTTGTGGTTCTTTCTGACAACAGCTAGCCAAAAGGTTCCAGTTGCTTCTCGAGAGTGTTTGTGGTATTAGTATACAAGAGGATGCTTACCCTCCCACTTGTTGGGACAGAAAAGTATTTACCCAGTGCATTCAAAAGCTATCAAATAGTCTGAATATAAGTATGTGTGATATCACGTAAAACAGGAACTTTTCTGTCAGAAGCTCAGTTCTGCCCATGCCAATTCTTGTTGTAATTTGTTTTTTCTTATATTGAAGGCAATGGTGAGGGGATGAGAAGAATGTTACTGGCAAAAAACAAAAAACCAACAACAGAAAGCCTTTTCTGGAGGCCTTCTTTACTGTTAAAATTAGAGGGCCTAATGGTTTTCAGAGGGAGTTCAGTGAAACTCAGAGTGACTGTCATGGTGGAATGGAAGAGAGAGGAAGAGCCCATCTAGGTTTCAACAGCTATTTGTGTTTCTGTAATTTGTTTCACTGCAGTAATGCAACTTGAAGGCAACAAATACCCCAGAATTTACATTTATTATCTATTCTTACTATTAAGCACAGGCCTTCTAGAGATACCTGAAAAGAAACTATTGCTTTTGGAAAAATAATTTTTTTCTCAGAAAAAAATTAGTATGTCTCAGAATCTACATTCATTATCCATTCTTTCTTAAGCCCTGGCCTTCCAAATGTATGTTTGCTGCTGCTGCTAAGTCGCTTCAGTCGTGTCTGACTCTGTGCGACCCCATAGACGGCAGCCCACCAGGCTTCCCTGTCCCTGGGATTCTCCAGGCAAGAATACTGGAGTGGGTTGCCATTTCCTTCTCCAATGCATGAAAGTGAAAAGTGAAAGTGAAGTCGCTCAGTCCTGTCCGACTCTGAGCGACCCCATGGACTGCAGCTTACCGGGCTCCTCCATCCATGGGATTTTCCAGGCAAGAGTACTGGAATGGGGTGCCATCGCCTTCTCTGTAAATGTATGTTTAGAAGTGCCATTATTATTACACAGCTTTTTTTTTTTTTTTTTTTTTAAGAGAAAACCAGTAATTCCCTTTGAGAAAAATTTCTCATAGGACATAAATTAATTACCTGATGAATTAATGAATAATTTAGTAAAACACATTACCTATTCCATCACAGCCTCATTGAGAGATAAACAAAATATTTCAAATAAACAACATTCCCTTATTTTCTTCAAGCAAAAAACCACTTGTAGGCAACTTGAAATAGTTTTGGTAATTATACTTCTCTAATGCTTTAGAAAGAACTCATTTCATAAAATATAATCTTCAGTGTTCTCATAGTGCTCTAATCTCCTTTTGCTTGTTACAGATTATTTTCTTCATAATATCACTTAAAAGAAACTAATATTTTGCCTGCTTCACTCCCCTCACCCACATAAATCAACAAAACTGAAATGGAAAGCCTTCTGACCTATTTTTAATTTCATGTCTCTTTTAGTTAGCACACACACAAAATTGTACCCGAAGAGGCTGATGTTTGCTACATGATAAATGAGGCAGGCTGGCTCCTCCAGATTCCAAGGCCATTAAATTACATATAAAAGATAAAGGTTATTGCAGACTTTATCATGAAAATTATAATGTCATCAAGCTGAACAAGCCTGGTGAGCAAAGCTTCGCTCTCCTGCCTCCCCTGGGTCTCCTCTCATCCTAATTGGCCAGCGCTGTTCTTATATCCCATCTCATGGAAAACTGGAGAAGACTCTTGTGCTCTTTGCTTTAAACACTCTTCAAGAGTGGCCTTGCCTGAACAATTATACTCTCATCTGGGTATAGATAATGCAAGACTTCTTTAGCAGATAAGTTCAGACTGTTGAAAAGCACCTGTAATGTGTCACTTTCACTTAATTAAAAAGGCAACACCTTATTGTTTATATAATCAGCCTGGAAATGGGTAAACTCAGGGGGAGAAAGATTAGTGCACGGTCCAGTGACATTTTGCCTCCAGCAAGAAACTGCCTCATGTCTACCAGCCAAACAAAGCATCTAGCTTTTTGAAAATAATGCGGGAAAACCGATCAATAATATTACTATTATTAAGAGAACACTATCAACAGAACAACATTTTAAGGCATTGAATTATTTGAAAAACATCTAAAATTATGGGTTTGGGAGATTATCATTTGTCCAATGTATTAATAATGTCCAATGTATTTGACAACTGTATTAACATATAATAAAAATGTGTTTATTAAGAAGAACCAAAATTAAGTGCAAAATCTCTAAGGACATTTTAGTTTCTGAAAATTTCAAAGTTCATATGAAAGTAATCTTTTTGACACCTAAAATTTCTTTTTTTCTACCCTTACGACTAAGTATATTTTAAATTTAGCAATTGTGCCCCCAAAATGTTTTCTAAGAATATCATTGAATGTGTGAATCAAGATATATAAATAAGGAAGTTCACCACAGCATCATTTATAATAGTGAAAAATGGGAAATAATCTAAATAGCCAAAACCAAGGGATTAGTTAAACAAATTATGGTACTCATCCTAATGGAATATTCTGCAACCTTTAAGTATGGCTTCTAGAAATACTTACTGGCACTGAGAAATAGTCATGAGATAGGAAAAAAAGTCAAGTTTAAAACAGTATGTAGTATATAACCCCATGAACATGCATTAAAAAAAAAGGTCTAGAAGGATGTACAATTAATAGTTAAAAGTTAATCTTTGACTCCTGGGGTTAAAAGTGGTTTTATTCTTCTTTATGATTACCTCTGTTTTCTAATTTTTCTATAGTAAACATATATTGAGTTATGTAAAAAAATTTAAAGAAAGCAAGGTAAATCAATTTGCCTTCATGTAAATGTTCATGAATTATAGACATCTAAACCTAAATACTCTTTAAAATTGCATTGTTTTTTTCCCCTCTAACAGGAATTGGAAATGCAATCTGATGTTCGAGATTCACCTTGGAAATTTATATTAATCATATCTGAGATGTTCAGGCTAAGAACATAGACTGTTCAATAGATACTTCATTTGTAAGCAACACAGTACTAGTTTTCTCTGTGCGACCCCATGGACTACAAGGTTCCTCTGTCCATGGGATTTTCCAGGCAAGAGTACTGGAGTGGGTTGCCATTGCCTTCTCCTATGACTCCACAACAGGTACTTAAATTCATTGTCATTTGTAGCTTAATTGTTTGTCCAGAGTCAATTAAAAAATGTGGCAAAACCAAGAAACTTTTGATTCAAAGAAAAACTCTACTATTTTTCATAAATGGGTTTGGCAACACTATAACCAAAGAGCACCCAACAGCCTTTAAAAATGGGTTATTGTCTCATTTTCCCACTCAGCAAATTTTGATTGACTCCTACTATGTCGGGTTTGTTCTAAGCACTTGGATGAGATCTTTTCAATTTTTGTTTTAGACCAGTCTTTAAAACAAATAAAAATAACTCCAAATAATTGCTATTTTTCTATAATAGCTATAATCCCAATAGATCAATGTATACAAAAAAGGATATAATTTTCTTCAATCGTCATAATTTGTTACTAATACATTCTCTTCCTCTCAGCATTGTAATTCAAGCCACTCCTTTTCTGCATACCTTCTGCATGACTCCACCCTATATAAGACTTCACAATTGGAGTGTAACAGGAACAGACTCTAAAGAGCTGAATTCTAATCCAAACTCTGCTACAAATGTTCTGGTTGATCAAAGACAAGTTCCTTTACTCCTCTGAGTCAAAGTTTCCTATTAACAAGATAAAATGATCTCTAACGCTCCTTCCAGTTCCAAAAGCCTGGATATTCTCTTTTAGTTGATTTTTATAGAGAATGGCAGTTCTGCTTACTGCTGCTTACTGCTGTGACTTTCTTACGACTTACCTGACTGAAATGGCAATAAATAGTACTGAGTCAGCCAACAGCACTTGTGTCACACCCACCCTGTGAAGAGGAGCTCTCTGGGCCAGCTGAAAAGGATGTGAAAGGCAGGGGAGATACTCCTTAATTTAAAGGAGCTCACTAGCTAACTGGAGTGATAAAGAACACATCCAAGAGATGACTAAATGGCTATGACGAGGCAAGGATCAAGCCAAAGACTGTACATTAGAGACTAACCGATACGTCCTGTGAAACATCATAGTATGCCAAGTGACCAGATTGGACCCAAATGTGCACTGAAAAAGCTTAAAAATAGGGTTGAGTACAGGTAATAGAAATGGTTTGGCAGAAATGGACTGAAGTATTTTGAGTATGTTCTCTGTTAATAAGAAGGGAAGCAGGCAACCAGCCAGATGGCAAAGGAGGAGAAGCATATGGCCTGGATAATCCACACTTTGGATGATCAGTCCCTGAATAACTGAGGGCAGGCTGGGTTTCACTAGGGAGCCTGTAGCTGTCAATTGTCCAGCACTGCTTTGCATGGATCCCCATTGTCTAGTCTTTACTTTGGAGACAGGGATTAACTTCTTTCCATCATCACTCCCACACCCACTCCACCAGACGCCTTTTCTCTTAAAGGATATAAGTTGGTCGTTTTGCACTAAGCCTGTGTGCATGTGTACGCATGCATGCAAGTTGTGTGTGTGCATTATTTTAGGAGGTGGTGAGATGCACTAGCACTGACTTTAATCTTCAGGTAGTGAATTCAAACTAGTGAATTCAAAGCCTAGTCAACCATAGAGACATAATCTAATCAAGCCTGGGCAGTAGACGAGACGGCCCAAAGGGGTTGTCATCCCTGGTTATTTCTCACACCCCCCAAAGAGAGTCGGCTGCTTGTGTTCCCTCGGGGACAGAGGGCAGCTCAGCAAGTCAGGGAATAGGCAAGGTACATACAGCTAACCAGGAAGAAGGAGCTAAACAAATGATCATGTTTTTACAGTTCTTATAAACTCAGTCTCTGAGAAAGGAGGAACAATTTCTCTTCTTTATAAGAACACAAATAGATTGCTAAAATGGTGTCAACTGCATTGGTCACTTGGCATTAAGTCCATACTATTAAGTCATACCTACAAAGTCAGAAGAGATCATTTGTCATGGTGAAAGTAAAAACTATTTTTCTCCCCCCTAAAGGTAAGTTATTTTCTTTGAAACTTATGGCTTTTAAATCTAAGCCACAAAATCAAAACTAAAGTTAATGATGAGACAGGATTAAAATAATTACTTCACCAGTCAAAAACATCGCCACTAACCATGCATTGTACATATACTATCTGAAAAAGCTTTCTTCAGATGTCACTTTTTCCTATCAAAGTAATCCTATCACTTAGTACAAGACTTATTTATGAAAGAAAAACATCTAGTGTGATTTAAAATACTTCTGTGAGCAAAATTTTTTTCTCAGAAAGCTCATTAAATTCTCCTTACCTCCTGATGGTTTCATTAACATGCAAGAAGTACAGGGGAATTTTAAACCAAATGGTAAACTGAATATGTTTAACAATCATCTAAAGAAAGTTTGGAAATGATAGAAAACTGATGCATAATCGTATTACCTTATCATGGCTCCACGCTCCCTAACACCCTCTGCACATTCTACTATGTCATTGTTGCTGACTTTTTTCCTTGTGCGTGCTTTTCAATTTTACATTATTGTAATCATATATGGCACTTAAAAAAAAAAAAACACATGTAACTTTAAAATGAAAGTACTTCTTCCATGTTGCCACAGGTCATTATTATTAAACTTTTCGATGACTGCTTATTCCAACAAAAGGATGCATCGTAATTCAGTCACCCCTTCATCTACTCTCAGGAAATTAGACAGCTCCCGCGTGTTCACTATTACAAATGATTCTGCAGTTAATAAAGAGCTGCATGAAGTCTATCAGTTACTTTATGAGCACATTTTTTTCTTCTTTAGGATGATTTAACTTAGGTTAAATTTTCAGAAATATTAATTGTATAAACATTTTTATAACTCTGAATGTATTTGCCAAATGTTTTTCAAAGGTACTGTATCAGTTTATATCACCATCACAATGTAATAATTTATCAGTTACACTGCAGTTTAAGTTTTGGTGATTACTAAACATTTTCCTATATATTTGCCTGATAAACATATGGTGTTTTAATACATTGCCTGGTCACAGCCCTTAGCCATCTATCTGCTGGGGCCTTAAGAGTTAGTTATATGAATTTTTATGTAACATACACTTTATGTTTATTGTCTGAATTATTTTTTATAACATTTCCCAATCTGTTATATCCCCACAGAGCTTTTCTAGCATAAAAGGCTTTACATTTTTATTATAACTTATAACTTATGAATCTTTCATAATTTCCACTATTTCTTATGACCACAAATATTCAAAATGCTAGGTTCTTTCTTTTTCTGCAGTTCTATGCACTCTATTTAACTTGTTTAATACATTTGTATATATATTTTTTAGCATATTGTATTAGGTATCAGTTTGAAAATTATTTTTGCTAAATTCATAACCAGTTATTTTGAATACTATTTATCAAGTAGTATTTCATATTGCTACAGTTTTGGAGTTAAAATAAATACAAATTATTTTTAAATAATTAGGAATTATTCTTAATTATCTTCTAAATTATTTTAGGAAAAGTAGGATTTATGTTAACCACAAAACTAGAATAAACTAGGAGTAACAACTAAACTGAATAAAGCTTGGAATTTAACTAGGGATGAAAATAGGGCTTTTAAAAGTTCTCTACAAAATCTGTGAAAGTCGCTCAGTTGTGTCCGACTCTTTGTGACCCCATGTACTATACAGTCCATGCAGTTCTCTAGGCCAAAGCACTGGAGTGGGTAGCTGTTCCCTTCTCTGGGGGATCTTCCCAACCCAGGAATGGAACCCAGGTCTCCCCATTGCAGAAGGATTCTTTACCAGCTGAGCTACCAGAGAAGCCCCATCAGGAGACCCCGGTGTGATCCCTGAGTCAGGAAGATCTGCTGGAGAAGGGATGGGCTACCTACTCCAGTATTTTTGGGCTTCCCTGGTGGCTCAGCTGGTGGTAAGGAACCTGCCTGCAATGTGGGAGACCTGCGTTCCATCCCTGGGTTGGGAAGATCCCCTAGAGAAGGGAAAGGCTACCCACTCCAGTATTCTGGCCTAGAGAATTCCATGGACTGTATAGTCCACGGGGTCACAAAGAGTTGGACATGATTGAGAGACTTTTACTTCACTGCAAAATCTAGGTATATAGAAACATAATGTGGAAATAGAGGATTTCTTTTTTTTTTTTTTCTGAATGTTGAGCTTTAAGCCAACTTTTTCACTCTCGGAAATAGAGGATTTCTTATTTATATACCAAGTGCAAAGTAACGGTGTTATGAATTAATTTATAACCCCTATGGCCAAAAAAAAAAAAAAACAAACAAACCCAACAACAAATATGTTTAAGTCCTAACTCCCAATACTTCAGAAATGCTACCTCATTTGGGAATAGAGTCATTCCAGATGTAATTAGTTACTTGAATATGAGGTGCTACTGGAGTAAGGGGAGGGGATCTCACATTCAATATGACTGGTCACGTGAAGACAGAGACACAAGGAGACCATCACGTGAGGACAAAGGCAGAGATTGGAGTTATGCAGCTAAGCAGAACAATCAGATCAGATCAGATCAGTCGCTCAGTCGTGTCCGACTCTTTGCCACCCCATGAATCGCAGCACACCAGGCCTCCCTGTCCATCACCAACTCCCGGAGTTCATTCACACTCACATCCATCGAGTCAGTGATGCCATCCAGCCATCTCATCCTCTGTCGTCCCCTTCTCCTCTTGCCCTCAATCCCTCCCAGCATCAGAGTCTTCTCCAATGAGTCAACTCTTCGCATGAGGTGGGCAAAGTACTGGAGCTTCAGCTTTAGCATCATTCCTTCCAAAGAAATCCCAGGGCTGATCTCCTTCAGAATGGACTGGTTGGATCTCTTTGCAGTCCAAGGGACTCTCAAGAGTCTTCTCCAACACCACAGTTCAAAAGCATCAATTCTTCAGCACTCAGCCTTCTTCACAGTCCAGCTCTCACATTCATACATGACCACAGGAAAAACCATAGCCTTGACTAGACAAACCTTTGTTGGCAAAGTAATGCCTCTGCTTTTCAATATGCTATCTAGGTTGGTCATAACTTTCCTTCAAAGGAGTAAGTGTCTTTTAATTTCATGGCTACAGTCACCATCTGTAGTGATTTTGGAGCCCAGAAAAATAAAGTCTGACACTGTTTCCACTGTTTCTCCATCTATTTCCCATGTAGTGATGGGACCAGATGCCATGATCTTCGTTTTCTTAATGTTGACCTTTAAGCCAACTTTTTAACTCTCCACTTTCACTTTCATCAAGAGGCTTTTTAGCTCCTCTTCACTTTCTGCCATAAAGGTGGTGTCATCTGCATATCTGAGGTTATTGATATTTCTCCCAGCAATCTTGATTCCAGCTTGTGCTTCTTCCAGTCCAGCGTTTCTCATGATGTACTCTGCATAGAAGTTAAATAAACATGGTGACAATATACAGCCTTGACGTACTCCTTTTCCTATTTGGAACCAGTCTGTTGGTCCATGTCCAGTTCTAACTGTTGCTTCCTGACCTGCATACAAATTTCTCAAGAGGCAGATCAGGTGGTCTGGTATTCCCATCTCTTTCAGAATTTTCCACAGTTTGTTGTGATCCACACAGTCGAAGGCTTTGGCATAGTCAATAAGGCAGAAATAGATTTGCATTATAGGGGACTGGAATACAAAAGTAGAAAGTCAAGAAACACCTGGAGTAACAGGCAAATTTGGCCTTGGAATACGGAATGAAGCAGGGCAAAGACTAACAGAGTTTTGCCAAGAAAATACACTGGTCATAACAAACACCCTCTTCCAACAACACAAGAGAAGACTCTATACATGGACATCACCAGATGGTCAACACCGAAATCAGATCGATTATATTCTTTTCAGCCAAAGATGGAGAAGCTCTAGACAGTCAGCAAAAACAAGACCAGGAGCTGACTGTGGCTCAGACCATGAACTCCTTATTGCCAAATTCAGACTGAAATTGAAGAAAGTAGGGAAAACCACTAGACCATTCAGGTATGACCTAAATCAAATCCCTTATGATTATACAGTGGAAGTGAGAAATAGATTTAAGGGCCTAGATCTGATAGATAGAGTGCCTGATGAACTATGGAATGAGGTTCGTGACATTGTACGGGAGACAGGGATCAAGACCATCCCCATGGAAAAGAAATGCAAAAAAGCAAAATGGCTGTCTGGGGAGGGCTTACAAATAGCTGTGAAAAGAAGAGAAGCAAAAAGCAAAGGAGAAAAGGAAAGATATAAGCATCTGAATGCAGAGTTCCAAAGAATAGCAAGAAGAGATAAGAAAGCCTTCTTCAGCAGATATAAGCATCTGAATGCAGAGTTACAAAGAATAGCAAGAAGAGATAAGAAAGCCTTCTTCAGCGATCAATGCAAAGAAATAGAGGAAAACAACAGAATGGGAAACACTAGGGATCTCTTCAAGAAAATCAGAGCTACCAAAGGAACATTTCATGCAAAGATGGGCTTGATAAAGGACAGAAATGGTATGGACCTAACAGAAGCAGAAGATATTAAGAAGAGGTGGCAAGAATATACAGAAGAACTGGACAAAAAAGATCTTCATGACCCAGATAATCATGATGGTGTGATCACTGACCTAGAGCCAGACATCCTGGAATGTGAAGTCAAGTGGGCCTTAGAAAGCATCACTATGAACAAAGCTAGTGGAGGTGATGGAATTCCAGTGGAGCTATTCCAAATCCTGAAAGATGATGCTGTGAAAGTGTTGCATTCAATATGCTAGCAAATTTGGAAAACTCAGCAGTGGCCACAAGATTGGAAAAGGTCAGTTTTCATTCCAATCCCAAAGAAAGGCAATGCCAAAGAATTCTCAAACTACCGCACAATTGCACTCATCTCACACGCTAATAAAGTAATGCTCAAAATTCTCCAAGCCAGGCTTCAGCAATATGTGAACTGTGAACTTCCAGATGTTCAAGCTGGTTTTAGAAAAGGCAGAGGAACCAGAGATCAAATTGCCAACATCCACAAGCAGAACGAAGGAGACCACAAACTGCTAGCAAATCAGCAGAGCTAGGAAGAGGCAAAAGGGCATTCCCTGAAAGGCTGTTTTTTTTTTTTTTAAAGATTTTTCTTTTAATATGGACCATTTTTAACATCCTTATTCAATTTGTAAGAATACTGATTCTGTTTTAAGTTTTGGGGGTTTTTTTGACCGAGAGGCATGTGGGATCTTAGCTCCCTATCAGGGACCGAGCCCACACCCCCTGCATTGGAGGGCAAAGTCTTAACCACTGGATCACCAGGGAAGTCCCTCCTCCATAGGTTTTAGGTGTCTACTGACACCTTGATTTGGGACTTCTAGCCTCCAGAACTGTGAGGAAATACATTTCTGTTGTTTTAAGCAATTCAGATTGCGATACTTGTCAAAAGAGCTCCAGGAAATGATTACAAGTGGCAACAACTATAAGAAAAATAAGACCAGATTGTTGATTGCTAATTTAAAAGTTGTATTGTTCTGGCAGACACTGTAGATTGGCCAGTCCCATCCACAATTCTTCTTTCCTTATCTTCTTCTTCCAGAATAATTTTTCAGCTTTTCCCACAGTTCATGGTGGTGGCCTTTCTGTCTAAGAGGTATAAATGGAAGATTCGGGAGAAGGACTTTCCGTCCTGGTAGAATTACAAAGCCTCACAAGAAGACCTTGATGGACAGAACAGTTGCCCTTTTGATACTGAGGATGAAAGCCATATTGATAAGGATACTGGAGCAGGAAGACAAATGAAGCCTGTGTCATTAGATACACCTCTAACCTGTTTAAATGATTATTTATTGGGTTTTCTGTCATTACAACCAAATATTGGGAAAAGATAAATCAAACATAGTGTCTTTTCAGCTTTATAAACAGTGGTGGAAAACTTCACACCAAACATCAAGCAGTGTCTCCATCCGTCCTTTGACAAGGATTTCTACCAAGGAGATTCCTGCTTGCCTTTCAAGCTCCAGTTCGGGTGTTTCCTCTTTTATGAAGTTTCCTATGGAGAAAGCAGAAAAGTGTATGGAATACATTTCCCTGCTTTCTCCATTACTATCATTTCTACACCTTTAATTTTAACATAATCACATCACATTGTATTTATTTGAACTTCTCTTTCATTCTGACCCTACAGGAGCTCCCTGTGCATAGAGCCCCTATTTTTTTCCTTCATTTTACTACTACCAGCATGTAGGATTGAACCTGGAACTCAGTAGGTACTCAATAAATGATTATTGAATGAACAAAGGAATAAGAAAAGTCATTGAACCTCAAGGACAGGAAAATTGAAAGGAAATGAGACCAAAGAACACTAAGTGTGTGTCAGGCTTTTAATCATTAAACCATTTTCCCCCATGTACTGAAAGAAAAGCCTGACAGACGTACCCCTAGAATCTTTAAAATGTCGTCTCACTTATAATAACATTTTGATTTAGTGGGCTACATGTGTGTATATAATTTTTATTTCATTGAATATTTACTCTCTGCTAGGCATTGTGCTAAAAGTCTTACATTAATTATCTCATTGAAACCTTCTGAGGCAGTGGTGGCTCTAGATGACTTTTTATAAAGAAAGGGTTTATATAGCAGCAATTTGGTTAGAAGTGGATGAATAAAGTACTTGTTGGAAAGCTGTATTCACCTAGCTGGCCCACATTTTTTCACTCAGATTATATATTTTTGGGGGGTGGTCTAGGGGAGAAAGCTGAAGGAAATTGTGGAAGGGGAAGATATGAAACAATTCTAATCCATCTGATGATATCACTGCTGGCAAAGGTAATCTTAGTTTAATTACTGCTTATCACAGATATGAAAGCTGAGACCTAGGAAGGATAAGGAACACCCAGGCTTTGTAAGTGCAGGAGTGGACACAGGTAGTCTGACCCACAGCCCTGCTTTCAACTCCTACAAATACTGTCTCAAGTAGGTTGATTTCAAACTCTCACAAGTGAGACTGAAAGCAATCCACTTTTAACAAAGGGGCTGAACATGACCAAAGCAGGGCCATAAACAAAGTGCAACTGTGAACCGTCTCTTAAAACCCGGTGACATCTAAAATGACTCCAGGCTTGTTGTGTCTGGTCTTTATAAATATCGCTACATTTTTAAACACAATTTTTAAAGGTTACTTTCCACTTACAATTATTACAAAATATTGGCTCTATTCCCTGTATTGTACAATATGTCCTTGAGCCTATCTTAAACCCAGTAGTTTCTACCTCCCACTCTCCTACTCCTTCATTACCCTCCCAACTGGTAACCACTAGTTTGTTCTCTATATCTGTGAGTTTGCTTCTCTTTTGTTTTATTCACTAGTCTGTTGTATTTCTTAGGATTCCACACATAAGTGATATCATACGATATTTGTCTTTCTCTGTCTTACTTACTTTACTTAGCATAATGCCCTCCAAGTCCACCCGTATTGCTGCAAATGGTCTTTATAAATATTTTAAACTTTTTATAGTTTCAAAACTTTATCTCTTTCTTGAACCGACTGGTCCTATTTCTGTAGTTAAGTATCCTTCACAACAAACCCAATCTCTCTTTCAGTGGCTACCCTTCAAATATTAAAGATGCCATTATGTTCTCCTTGAGATAGGATTTATAAAAGTTAAATAGCTTAACTTATTCATCATGTGAGATGTTAAAATTTTGTACTTTTCTGAAAATTAACCAAAGAATCATGAATTTATTCACAAAAATTAAAATGATAGAGAAATGTGAAAAGACAATATGAAAGTCTCCCCATCACCAAACTCCAGTCTCCTGTTCCTACTCTCCAAGAATAACAGATGCTGATAATTGAGTGGGCTTTCCAGAGCTTTTTTCTACCAAATCTAACTAGAAACAGAAATATGTATGCATTATATATTTGTGTGTGTATGGGTATATATATATGTGTGCAGTTGTGTGTATACACACTTCTTTTTGTATACATGGGATCATACATGTACATTGTTCTAAAACTAGCTTTTTTCACTGAATAATATGTCATGGACATCCTTCCCTGTCAACACATATACACAAGATGTGCCTCACTCTCGTTAACAGGTGTATAGTATGAATGTGCTTCCTCTTAACTATTTCTTCATTTGGGTTGTTTGTCTCCACTTTTTCTTAATACAAACAACAGGGTAGGGAACATTCTTATATAGGCATTCCTTGCTTTTCTCTCAGCTTGAGATGGATTTACCATGAGAAGCAGGAAGCTCAAGCTCCATGGCCTTCCATATGCATGAGCCTCTTCTGAGGCCTTGGGAGGAGCCTTGAAGTTTAAGCTTGCACTAGCTGTCAAAAACTGAGAAGGCATTTGCCCATTTTTAGTGTTGGGCCACCTCTAACATGCTCCATGATTTCTTAAAGATTTTTAAAAAGATGATTGTTTCTTAAAGATTTTTTTAAAAGATGACTCATACAGGCTTAGCTAATGCTACCTGTGGTTTATAATTCATTCAAGAAATGCTGTCTATCTTTACCTCTGCATTAAATGCCTCTTAAGATCACCAATGACTTCCCAACTGCTAAATGCCATGAACAGATTTTGGTCTTTTTTTCCCTTAATTTATTTGTAGCACTCAACAGCACGCTATACTCCAAACTAAAATTCTCTGCCTCCTTTATTTCTGAAATAATTCTGATTTTCCGCTTATCTTTGGTGCTACCATGTGAGACCGCTTCTCTTCCTCGACTGTCCCACTCCCCACTCCAAGATTCCTGCCCGTCAACTCTCTCCTCATTCTCATCACTTCTGCTTCAGCTCAGGTCTCAGCCTCCATTCTGGAGCAGGGCAAGCGTCTCCTCATGCACGTCCTTGCTTGTCACCTGTCCTCCACATGGCTGCTGAGGGGAGATTCCTAAGTATAGATCTGACTGTGTCACTTCACTGAATACCCATGGCATACAAAGTCCAAACATCTCTTTTCAGACTCATTCTGTGCTGCTCCTCTACTCAAACCATATCCTTTAACCCCAGTGGAACTCACTTTTCCTAAGTCCATATATTAGCCTTTCTTCCCTTTTCCACCTATTCACTCCTCACAAACCCAGCCTATGTATCATCTCAGAGGAGTCTCCCCTACTTTTCCCAGGCAAAGGAAATTGCACCCTCTTTTCTGTTCACTTGGTCTGTTGTATGCTGCTCAGCTGCACCACTTTTCACACTGTATTGTGAGTTCCTAGGGGGCTGAGTTATGTGCCCTTTCCCATTTCCTGTGCCTGGTACAATGTTCACCACTGAGTAGGTGTGCAATAATGTTCATGGAATGAACAAAAAGGAAGAAAGAAAATTACTGTCTTTTGAGTCAGGCACTGTGCTATGTATTTACATATATATCATTTAGTTTAAAACTCTAAACAATATTTTGAGCAAGTATTATCTTCTTTGAATAGATGAGGACTAGAAGGCTCTGAGAGATTAAGTGTTGTTCAAGGTCAAATATGCTTGTAAAATGCAGCTCTAAGACTCACATCAGGTCTGCCTGCCCCAAAGCTCAGGGTCTTGTTAGAAAGTAAAAGCTGTGTAATCCTCCTGACCTAAAATCCAATGGCAAATATCATTCACTTTTACAGTAAGAGGCACCAAGTGGTAATACAGTATGTGTAGATGAACTTTTCATTGCAATCAAGTACTATAAGGGAACTCAAGGAATATTTTTTAAATATACCATTTGTAAGAAAAGCAACCAGGAAAGATATTTTCCCTAATAGTCTCTCATTGTCTCTCATTGTCCAACCAAAGAATCACACAGACCTATTGGTCCTCACCCTTTCATCTAAAACATTAAACAACCCACAGAGTTGGCCAATGAGGGACAATATGCTGTTCTTTAAAGAATCCCACTATTCCTTCCCTGATGACCTAGTATTTCTGAAGTAGTTCAGATCAGATCAGTCGCTCAGTCGTGTCCGACTCTTTGCGACCCCATGAACCGCAGCACGCCAGGCCTCCCTATCCATCACCAGCTCTCGGAGGTCACCCAGACTCACATTCATCGAGTCAGTGATGCCATCCAGCCATCTCATCCTCTGTCGTCCCCTTCTCCTCCTGCCCTCAATCCCTCCCAGCATCAGAGTCTTCTCCAATGAGTCAACTCTTCGCATGAGGTGGTCAAAATACTGGAGTTTCAGCTTGAGCATCATTCCTTCCAAAGAAATCCCAGGTCTGATCTCCTTCAGAATGGACCGGTTGGATCTCCTTGCAGTCCAAGGGACTCTCAAGAGTCTTCTCCAACACCACAGTTCAAAAGCATCAATTCTTCGGTGCTCAGCCTTCTTCACAGTCCAACTCTCACATCCATACATGACCACAGGAAAGACCATAGCCTTGACTAGGCGAACCTTTCTTGGCAAAGTGATGTCTCTGCTTTTGAATATGCTATCTAGGTTGGCCATAACCTTCCTACCAAGGAGTAAGCGTCTTTTAATTTCATGGCTGCAGTCACCATCTGCAGTGATTTTGGAGCCCAAAAAAATAAAGTCTGACACTGTTTCCACTGTTTCTCCATCTATTTCCCATGTACTGATGGGACCAGATGCCATGATCTTCGTTTTCTGAATGTTGAGCTTTAAGCCAACCTTTTCACTCTCCACTTTCACTTTCATCAAGAGGCTTTTGAGTTCCTCTTCACTTTCTGCCATAAGGGTGGTGTCATCTGCATATCTGAGGTTATTGATATTTCTCCCAGTAATCTTGATTCCAGCTTCTGTTTCCTCCAGTCCAGCATTTCTCATGATGTACTCTGCATATAAGTTAAATAAACATGGTGACAATATACAGCCTTGACGTACTCCTTTTCCTATTTGGAACCAGTCTGTTGTTCCATGTCCAGTTCTAACTGTTGCTTCCTGACCTGCATACAGATTTCTCAAGAGGCAGATCAGGTGGTCTGGTATTCCCATCTCTCTCAGAATTTTCCACAGTTTATTGTGATCTACACAGTCAAAGGCTTTGGCATATTCAATAAAGCAGAAATAGATGTTTTTCTGGAACTCTCTTGCTTTTTCCATGATCCAGCGGATGTTGGCAATTTGATCTCTGGTTCCTCTGCCTTTTCTAAAACCAGCTTGAACATCAGGAAGTTCACGGTTCACATATTGCTGAAGCCTGGCTTGGAGAATTTTGAGCATTACTTTACTAGCATGTGAGATGAGTGCAATTGTGCGGTAGTTTGAGCACTCTTTGGCATTTCCTTTCTTTGGGATTGGGATGAATACTGACCTTTTCCAATCTTGTGGCCACTGCTGAGTTTTCCAAATTTGCTGGCATATTGAGTGCAGCACTTTCACAGCATCATCTTTCAGGATTTGGAACAGCTCCACTGGAATTCCATCACCTCCACTAGCTTTGTTCCTAGTGATGCTTTCTAAGGCCCACTTGACTTCACATTCCAGGATGTCTGGCTCTAGGTCAGTGATCACACCATCTGAAGTAGTTAGTTCCTCACTAAGGAGACCTGGTGCTTGGTTTTGGTTTTCTTTTAAGTAATTTGAATAAAGTGTCTCCAAATGTCAATAAATGTTAAGTAATTGAAACCCCAGAGTTTTAGGGGAGAAAAAGGTACAACATTTATCATGGGAGGGAGTTCTAGGCTAGCTTAAAGAGCTGGCTGGGCAAATATTTGGGCTTCAGAGGTTAAAGCGTCTGAATGGAATGCCAGAGACCTGGGTTCGATCCCTGGGTTGAGAAGATCCCCTGGAGAAGGAAATGGCAACCCACTCCAATACTCATGCCTGGAGAATCCCATGGAGGGAGGAGCCTGGTAGGCTACAGTCCATGGGGTCGCAAGGAGTCAGACAACTGAGTGACTATCTCAGCGCAGCATGTACAGATCTGAGGGGAGGAGTCTGACAGGACTTCACACAGATAAACAGTGAAGATTTTAAGTTACCTACTGGGCTTTACAGCAGTAAATATCAGTTCAGCTTTCAAATCACTAGATGTAAGAAATTTGTTAATGTTTCTCTTTCCTTCAGCACCTCCTTTTTCTAAAAGGTTGTTACGTAGTCATTCAACTCGGATGACCTTTTGAAACATCGTAGAATTTGATATTGTTTAAGAAAAAAAACCTGGCAATGTCTAACTTTGTAAAGTTATAAACACACAGGAAACAAAGCTAACACCCATGAAACTGCCATGCACATCCAAGTTGAGCTGAACTAATCCCTTTGGTAGATGGACTCCACATTCTCACATAAACTGGAAAGGCTAAACTGTTACTAGCTTCCCCACAATCTGCTTTTTGCTCTGATACCTCCAATGCTTTCCTCATACTTTAAGCAGCGTATAATATCACAATTGATGTTCACCAGCGTGATGCCCTCTAACTGTTCTACGATCAGTTGTCTTCTCAGGCTGACTCTGGATCTCTTTTTAAAGTAGAAGAATTCCTAAACACGAAGTGGGAACACAGGTAAGGTTACAAAGGTCATAGTGTTGCCATAGTGTTTGTGATGGTATAGAACAGACAGTCTGACACTGAGCAAAGGTAATTTCTTTTTCTGGCTCTTGGGTAAGAATCCGTCCTTCATCACAACCAGGCTCCCCCCGACCCCACCCTTTCAAAAAGGATTAGTGAGGAGTCCAGAAGTTTTCCATCTTTTCTATTCATTCTCCACAGTAAGTACTTTTATGGGGTTGGTCAAAAATCTGTGTGGGAATACAGAACAATCCGAAGGAACTTTTTGGCCAACCAGTAATTCTGTTGTTGCTGTATACTGGGCTTCCCAGGTGGCGCTAGTGGTCAAGAACTTACCTGCAATACAGCGGACACAGAGACACTGGCTTGATCCCTGGGTCAGGAAGATCCCCTGGGGTAGGAAATGGCAACCCACTCCAATGGACTTTGTGAATAAGGGCCTTTTCTCACTCTTTCTTGGTTTTGTCTGAGCCTTCTTTCAGTCAAGCAATTCTAAAACCTCTTGTAAACTTCCTGGAGTCCAGAACTACGCTACTTTCTCCCTTCTTGTGCACACTTTTTTCCCCCCAATTTGAAATATGTGATAATTTTATTTGTCAACCACTCCAGTATTCTTGCCTGTAAAGTTTCACAGATAGAGGGGTCTGGTGGGGTACAGTCCATGCGGTCACAAAGAGTTGAACACGACTGAGTGACACACACACACACACACACACATATTCCTCAATAAAGCTGAGAAAAAAGTCACTTAAAAATATCATTTTAATTTCAGATCTATCTGATTTGCTTTCCTGGGTGATTTCTTTTTCTTTTTTTAAATTTAATTTTATTTTTTGGCATACTGAACAGCTTGCAGGACCTTAGATTCCAGACCAGGGATCGAACCCATGACCCCTGCAATGGAAGCATGGAGTCCTAACCACTGGACTGTGCAAGAATTCCCCCCAAAAGCCACTTATTAAAGGGGTCCTAGATCTTGCAGGCATGGACCTGCCTTAGTATCCCCCTACTGTAATGACTGACTGGTGTCTCATGAGAAGCATGGCTGAGGTGCCACTGTTGGGATGAATCCACAAGAGTCCCAGCCGGGAGTCAACAGTGAGTTACGTCCCCCTGCAGCCAGGGATCTGATCCTTGTGTTTACCTTTACACTGACCCTTGCCCCATGCGTCTCTGCTGCGATTCATACGTGGCCTGAATAAGCCGCCAAGTGGCATTTTGGGCAGATCTACTATCTGGCTTCTCATCATGCTGTATGATTCCATGGAGCTAATGATTACACTGTACTTCTTTCCTTCAGTTCTTACCCCTGGCCTCCTAATGACCACAAGCCTCCTTCTCCTGCCCCGACCCTCTCGTGGGAGCACGTGCGCTCAGCCCTGTCTGACTCTTTGAGACCCTATGGACTGTAGCCTGCCAGGCTTCTCTGTACATAGAATTTTTCAGGCAATAATACTGGAGTGGGTTGTCGTTTCCTACTCCAGGGGATCTCCCTGACCCAGGGATCGAACCCAAGTCTCTTGTGTCTCCTGGATTGGCAGGCAGATTGTTTTACCACTGAGCCACCACCTTCTAGTTTCTACCAAATCAAATCTGGACTAAGTTCGGGCTATTTACTTGCATTCCTACAAGAACAAGGTGATGCTGGGATTGCACAAGATGTAAAAATAACATTAACATTCAGACGTGAATGACTCTTATGGATGGGGAAAGAGTGTGAGAAGAAAGCAAGCTTTCCTCTATCTTTTAATACAAGTCTGTCTGAGAAAACGACAGAACTCTTGCTTCTCCAACTCAGGGCTGAGCTGGTAATTATATAGTTCAGAAGAATACCACGTACAATTAAAAAAATCATAAAAAAACCTACTAGCATAAAAATGTGACATGACATGAAGCTCAATATAAAGTTGTTCAATGCACATACAGTAATTGCACCAATTACATTTAAAATATTTATTTGCTTACCAAAAACCCCAAGATATAAAAGGCTAATTATCAAAAATGACACCAGTGAACAGCTTTATTCAAGCTAACCAAAAACAGAATAATATTAATAGTGCAAAGAAATGAAAAGAAACTTCAGTTTACATTTTGAATTAAAATGTCAACTAAATAAAACAGCAAATTCATCAGCCTTGTTGTTCACATACATGGCTCTAACATTTGAAGACAATACAAAAAGCCTTTTCAGCCTTGATAATCACTTTGACTCTTTGGAACTGACTGAGAAAGGAAACTACATCAAAACTTCCATGTGTGAAGATAGGTTAAATTAAATGCATAATTCAAAACCACGTGATGATTTTTTAAAGAATACACAAGCCTAGTTAATGGTTACCACTCTGAGTACCTTGATAACATCGACCTACAGACTTAGGTGCCATAGGGTCCATTTTTATTTCCAAAGACCACATAAAGTGTCTTACACAGGACAGTTCTTTTTGGTGCATTTTACACAGTATTTCTTTCAGAATTTTTCAGGCCTAAAATTAAAGAGTTATACATGATGACACTAAGGGGGCGATTTACTGAAATGACTGACGTTCTCCACTGACAGCTCGAAATTGGATTCAAATTCCTCTGCACTAGTACAATTTGATCTCTATGAACAATTAAATAATGGCACATAGACGATCATAGTCATGTTAGTTAAAAACATCTCTGCCTACTTTTATGCTTTGACTTAAAGTGAAGAAATAAGAAGACACTGTCTTTTGTCGCAAGAAGTGATCACTATGGGAGAATTGCTGCAACTCGCCTGCAACAGGCAGAGACAATGTTTCATCAGTATCACAATCTCAACACTGGGTCATTATCTCTAGTTAGTCCACTTTATCATATTGTATTCATACCCATCAAGTGTTCGTGTGGGCTATCTTGCTTCAGTCATGTCTGACTCTTTGTGACCCCATGGACTGCAGCCCGCCAGGCTCGTCTGTCCATGGGATTTCCCAAGCAAGAATATGAGAGTGGAGTGCCATTTTATTCTCCAAGGAATCTTCCCGACCCAGGGATCAAACCTACGTCTCCTGCAGCTCCTGCATTGTAGGTGGATTCTTTACCACTGAGCCACTGGGGAAGCCCACCATAACCATCATAGCCACATAATATTGAAGAGTTAGAATACTAAGATCTTTCCAGGTTCATGGGAAAAGGTGTAACTGCAGAGTCACAGTGATATTCAAATACAGAAACATTTCTGAATCATACCAAAAGGGTTTAAGGTTACTTTCAAATAGAAGGATATTTACTTTTTTTCTTGAGAAAAATACAGAAAATTTATACAATTTTTAAAATTTCCAAATTCCTTTAGAAATATTTTGCTCCTTTCCTAGCAAGTAATAAATAAGACTGAGTATTTTAAAAGTTTGGTTTTTTAAATGTTTCTAAGACAGTTTTCTGAATGTTGAGCTTTAAGCCAACTTTTTCACTCTCCTCTTTCACTCTCATCAAGAGGCCTTTTAGTTCCTCTTCACTTTCTGCCATAAGGGTGGTGTCATCTGCATATCTGAGATTATTGATATTTCTCCCGGAAATTGGATTCCAGCTTGTGCTTCTTCCAGCCCAGCGTTTCTCATGATGTATTCTGCATATAAGGTAAATAAGCAGGGTGACAATATACAGCCTTGACACATTCCTTTTAGTATTTGGAACCAGTCTGTTGTTCCATGTCCAGTTCTAACTGTTGCTTGCTAACCTGCATATAGGTTTCTCAAGAGGCAGGTCAGATGGTCTGATATTCCCATCTCTTCCAGAATTTTCCATAGTTTATTGTGATCCACACAGTCAAAGGCTTTGGCATACTCAATCAAGCAGAAATAGATGTTTTTCTGGAACTCTCTTGCTTTTTCCATTGATGCTTTTGAACTCTGGTGTTGGAGAAGACTTTTGAGAGTCCCTTGGACTGCAAAGAGATCCAACTAGTCCATTCTGAAGGAGATCAGTCCTGTGTGTTCATTGGAAGGATTGATGCTAAAGCTGAAACTCCAATACTTTGGCCACCTCATGCGAAGAGTTGACTCATTGGAAAAGACCCTGATGCTGGGAGGGATTGGGGGCAGGAGGAGAAGAGGACAACAGAGGATGAAATGGCTGGATGGCATCACCGACTCGATGGACATGAGTTTGAGTAAAATCCGGGAGTTGGTGATGGACAGGGAGGCCTAGTGTGCTGCAATTCACAGGGTCGCAAAGAGTCGAACACGACTGAGCAACTGAACTGAACTGAACTGAGGACAGTTTTACAAGTTAGATATTATTTCCTTAGCTTGAAAGCTTTCTTAGCTCATCTTTGCTCATCCAACTCCTTTAAGAACTGGCTTAAGCTCATTTCCCTCCATTTTGCCCTCCCTCACTTCTCTAGCCCATAACAATATTCCTCTCTTTTGAATAACTCCAATATAATCCATCCTATATATTCGTATATAATTATATATCTACTCCTGTATTACTTTTCAACAGTTTTATAATGTGTCTTTGACTTTCTAGTAAATTGAAAAATTTGAACTCTCATTTTTTACCCTCACCACACCCTATGTTATGCCCTCAAATCTATCTAACAGGTTGAAATATCTTATTTTCACTAGTGTTTTCTAAGAAATATTCAGTAGCCTAAATTTTGCAAATGAAATGGAAGAGCACCTTCAATATACTCATGGGAAATAATTTAATTGGGAAGTTCTTTGAAAACTATGATGGATGCTAAACAAAAATAGGGTAGTATGACATTTGCTGACTGATCTGTGTTTGTGTGCGTGTACATGTGCACATGTGATCAGTCACATCAGACTCTTGGAGACCCCATGGACTGTAGCCAACCAGGCTCCTCTGTTTATGGGATATTTCCAAGCAAGAATACCAGAGTAGGTTGCCATTCCCTTCTTCAGGGGATCCTCCCAACTCAGGAGATCTTCCCAAACCAAGGGATTGAACCTGTGTCTCCTGCGACTCAAGATTTGGCAGGCAGATTCTTTACTACTGATGTCTGGGAAGCCCAGTGACTAATCCACGGATAGTTATGTACATCCAGAATGTTCTATGTTTGTGTTTTCTGCCATTCTGTCTCTCCTGCCCAAGTTACTGTCAGTTCTTTCAGAGTAGGGATTAGGTGTTCTGTTCTTATGACACATTAAGCGTACAACCATGCCATGAACACGGCAGACACCGAACATGAGCCTTTTGCTCATGTGCATGAGAGTCATCTGTGGGTAAGTGCACATTCTGTTTATTCAAAGAAGCATTAACTGTTTCACACACTGGATGAAATCCTTTACCAAACCTTGTCTGAGCCTCAGTGCAGCTAGGTCCCCACGTGTCACTCCCTTTGGTGCTCTGGGAAGACTGGACCTAAGGGCTCCCCACCCCCACCCCTTGCACTTCTCCAGAGTGGTTCAGACACATTCATCATGCTTGCCAACACCCTGATTGGAGCATGCCTTATTTCACAAACAAGAGAATCTGTGTAAAGAGAAGGTCAGAGACTTCTCACACAGTCACACACGTTATCACAGACACACAATGCAGGGAAGCAGAAGGAATGTTTCCTGATGACCAGTCTTCTTTTCAAATACCTAGATCACACTGGTTCCTTAAATTATAATAAATGTGGACGAAAGAGCTGTACCCTTTTCGGCCTCAGGAAACAGGAGGTCAGGAAGGCACTCAGCTTAGACTCAACACAGCTGCCTTATGCCACCAGTGCCACTAGCAAGCACTTGAGACAATTCAAAGGGCCCTTTATACCTTTCCACCAGATGAGCCTCTGTTTCCTCCATACTCTTATTTTTTCTCTGCCCATTCTTTGCTTAAGCTCTTTAGGTTTCTTCTCATCCATTCCCAACGCCTGCCTATACCACCTGTGCATTATTCAGATTGGTACTCAAGATGGTTTTTAGCCAAAAAAAGTATAAAATATCTCTCCTTATAAATATCTTCCATTAATAATTTTGTACGGGAGGCAGAAAAAAAGACAAGCTAGTGTATCATTACCAATACGCTATATCTTTATGATAAAACACAAACTATTAAAGAGGTCTGGAAACAACATAAGCTTTAAGAAGAGCAGGCCAGAGAAGGCTTTCATCCAAATTCAGGTGTGCCAGCTGGCAAGATGGATAAAGATCGCTCAGTAGATGCCAGAAGGTTATACTTAATATTGGTACAATGATGGTATTTCACTTCTAAAACTCTGATTCATGTCTGGAATCAGACAAAAATACAACAGTACAAAAATTCAGAGAAATAGAACTTGACCCTGTAACAGGATCAATAAATGATGGTCAGACGTATGTGCTTGAATCTGCTAGTTTGGGGTAGGTTGTTTTTGTAAGACTAGGGCTATGCTATCATCTCAACTGTGAAAATTGTTCCCCCATTACATGGAAAGTCATGTTTGCCCAAGTAAGGGGCCAGACTGAATGGGCTCATAAGACCACATTCTCCTATTAAGTAATTCTTTGAAAGGAACTTAAAAGGAGAACATTAGAAAAGAATGTAGGTAAGCATGAATTACCTATGCTGAAATCTGAAAAAATTAAAATGATGATAGAGAAATAACTACTTCTTTACTCTTGAATGTGATCTTACTGAGGGAAAAGCTGACATTTAAAAAGATTTTTATATTCCCATATCATTACTTGGAAGATTCATCAGGTTTAGAAGATAACACGTGAGATAGAGGCGGACAGCTGAGATTCACAAAAATCACTCTTAGTGTGTTTCAAGACCAAAAGTGATACGTGCACCAAATCTATAACATGAAAAAAAGGAGGGAGGCATCACTGGATGAAGCTAGAGCAAGTGGCCATGGTCATTCCACATCAGGTTTACACCACACAGAACAGGCTTGCGGACCTAATTATTCTGTGAGGGGGAGTGAACTGGGCATGTTCAGAAGTTTGGCGAAGTATGTGGCTGACCGATTAACAGTGGGATATTAAAGGAAGACTGGGAACATCTGAAATCTTTTCAATATTATTATCATAGGAGTGAACTATGCCCTCCACTCAGTACCTCTTGGAGATTCTATTAGGGACAAAAACCTGAGTTCAGTGAAGGCACTATTAGTGGTAACAGCAGCAGCAGCAACTAACTTTTACTGAGATGAAGGACATGCATTGTGTGCTTTAGATTATTACATTATTTAATTCTCACAACACTTCCACGAGGATGGTCTCTTCACTTCATGCATGAGGAGATAGTTCTACAGGAGTTAGGTAATTGGCACAAGTTGTTGAGATAGTAAATGGCACAGCCAGGATGTGAAGACGGGCTTATGTTCTGCACCTGGAGGCTAAATATACAGAGGAGTTCAAGGTCTCAGATATTCAAAACAGTATCTTCCAAAGCAGAATTCTACATCCAATAGGAATCATAGAAGATATTTCTTTGTATCATGTTGTTACCTTAAAAATGCATTAAAAATATTAAGAACCACTGATCATCTCAGTTATGATGGTTCTATTTAAAGCACTATTTCTATTCCATTTCACCAGAAGTCATATTATTGATAGTTGTATAGTCATATTGTCTGTTTGATGACACATCAATAGTAAAATAACTTTGAATTGTCTGTCGCTTAACGTGAATATTCAAACACCCAGGTATTAAGTGAAGGGATATGTGTTCCACAAGGAAAGCTCAGTTTTCTAACAGGAGAGAAGTGGATGATCAGCGGGTACTTGGTTGCCACTTCCCCAACGGTGAAAAGTCAAGACTGCAATAAAATCACGTCCAAACTCTGGGTCAACCAAGTTACACAGACTGTTTAGACAATCCAAAACATGACTCAATTTTAAATGTTTGCAAATACATTATAAGTCTTTATGTTATCCTGGCATCCTTAGATAATTCATGAACTTAACTTCTATCCCTAGAGCATCTAATCAACTTCTATTAATTAAGGTCCCCTTAGAAACAAGCTTGAAGAGAATAAAACAGTCCCAAACTGAAATATCTCCATGCATAGTCCTCAACATGAGTTATCTCCATTTGGATTATTGAGAGTTGATTGACTACAGATGGAAAATCTAAACTTATATTTGGGTGATCTGCCTTCCCCAATAGGAGTAATCAACAGGGTGGAGTTGAATAACGGACTTTAGCCTATCATTAGCATCCAAATATTCAAAACCACAATAAATGAGCTGGTGTTGAAAGTTACCCTAATAATGTGTGTCATACATAAACCACACCACTGCTACCACTACACTTGTGTAGTGCTTTCTATGTACCAGGCACTATTCTAAGTGCTTTTACGTTTATCAAGTCATTTATTATAACCCACTACAATTGGGCTACAGTCCATGGGGTCTCAAAGAGTTGGACACAGTTAAGTGACCAAGCACGTGCACGCACATGCACAGACACACACACAATCTTAAGAAGTACCATTATTATTCCCAATTTATGGATGATGAAACTGAAGCACAGAGATTAAGCAATTGCCCAAGCCTACCCAGCTAGAAAATGGCAGAGTTGCAATTTAAAGCCATGCAGTCTAGCACCAGCATCTGTGCTCTTACCCACTATGCTAACGTGTCCATAAGAACTGAATAAAAACCCTTGGGAAATCTGAAAGATGACACTGCTGTTTGTGCAATAGGAAAACCATAATCTATCCACTACCTTAATGAAAACACACTGGCAGTCCAGATGAACACAATAAATTAATAAAGTCCCCCACCAACTACTTATTTCAGTCAGATAGTCCAACCTGCTAAGTCACTTCAGTCGTGTCCGACTCTGTGCGACCCCATAGACGGCAGCCCACCAGGCTCCCCCGTCCCTGGGATTCTCCAGGCAAGAACACTGGAGCGGGTTGCCATTTCCTTCTCCAGTGCATGAAAGTGAAAAGTGAAAGTGAAATCGCTCAGTCGTGTCCGACTCTTAGAGACCCCATGGACAGGGCCCACCAGGGTCCTCCGTCCATGGGATTTTCCAGGCAAGAGTACTGGGGTGGGGTATTAGCTTTAATATTCCAAGTTGGTTTTGGGAATATTACCCAATCTACTTAGTCTTGATTGGACTATTTCTTGAATATCAAAGGATGAGTCTTGGTTGGTTTTCTTGTGTCTTGCTCCCTCCATGTCAAAAACCCAAAGGAAATAACAAAATGTGATTCAGATATAATAAAAAGATCAAATCTTCCATGGAACAAACCATTTAGGGAGCTAATTTGGCAGTTCAGACAACCAAAATCTCCACTACGTGGAGCCTTGGTCTTGCCAGTGACTACAAGTGTGTTCTTCCTACCCTTCTGCCAGCTAAGAAAGCAAAACTGGCTGTCCTAGGCTTCTGCTAGTGCCCATATGTGCTGGAGTGGGCAAAGGTCATGGAATGGCACAGGCAATTAATCACATGATATTGAGAAGATGTCTGCTACTTGTCTACTTTTCTGGTAGACCAAAATACATTTCTCCTGGGAAGACCTACACAGTTGACAAACAGGCAATCAAACTGTCTAAGATCCTGTGCAATTTTTTAATGAGAGGGAAAAAAGTCACAAATTATATTGCACCTTACAATTTTATTTCAGAGGAGAATTTTCTTTCCCTTAAGAGGGCTTGGTTCCATTTTAAAGATAACAGAAGGTCTATCTATGAAGAACCAGAAGAAAGGCACAGTATTTTGCCATATATTCTCATTAGGAAAGATTTCATATGAAGCAGACGGCAGGATTTTTGGCTTCTCATGACACAATGAAGTAACTTTAGGTTCTTTCCTTTTGTTTTTAACCTGGAATAATGACTGCAATAGGTGACTTTTAGATTTCATGGAGTTTGGTGGATTCTCTGCAAATCTTGGGACAAAACGACTTATTTCAAAGAAATTGAATAATAATGACTGATAGCCCAACTTTCCTAACACTTCCCTGAATCTTGAAAGAAGCAGAAGAGAAATATTCATTAAAAGACATGGTTTATTCTTTCTAGGAGATGAAACCATAGTTTCATGTGAAAGTGGTTTCATGTGAAAGTTTCACATATAAACACATACATACATATATGAGTTTAAGAACACTCTAAGTCTCCCCCAAACAAAAGATGCTCTGTAAATAAGTGGTAGACTTAGACTATTTTAAATAAGTCCTGTCACCCTGGGTTTAGGATTGCTAACAGGCATCTTAACACTGCAGTCAAATCTGATGACGGAGGAAGAGATCTACCTTTGCTGAAACATCTTACAGTAAAGAGGCCAATGGATAGCTCAAAAAAAAGAATTATAGCTTATATATATATTTTTTAAATTTTAAAGGGAAATTTGGTATTTGAGGCTGAAGTTAGTATGTGTGAAGGAGATAGAGAAAAGATTAGCTTCCTAATGAAAATGGAGACCCAAATGATTTCTTTAAAACTAAAGGAACATTGAGAAAATCCTAATTTTTTAAAAAAAAAAAAAGGATAATAAGAAAACCAAAAAGCATTCAGTGAAAAAAATTCTCCTGACAGACTAATAAGGACTTTAATATGATAATCTGGTGTTTATCTGCACTTTGCTTGTAAAACTGCAGTTTTCTCAGCTATTATGCAAGGGCTGCAAAATGAAGAATACCTAATTGCCTCCTGGAGAAAAGTGTTACTATTGAAATGACTTAAGCAAACACGTTCTGAACTAACAAAGTATTTTAAAAATAATTTGAGCTGAAAAATGAATGACAGCTAAATGACTGCCATTAACTCTCCTACAGGTTCCCCTGGCCACAGCCCATTTTGGTTTTAGAGAACACCCACTAACCTTGGGCCAGCTTCAGCTGCACTACTTCACATAGTTTGGTGCTTTGAATTTTTCCCTCTTACCTGCCAAAATCACCTGTCAACTTGTAGTACTACTCTGTTGCCAGGTGAACTTGTAATAGAGAATGTCCCCGGCTTCTGTTTCTATTAACAGTAACATGCCTCAGCTGTTTGAAATAGGTTAGGTAAGACAGAGCAAGAGATAGGCATGTTGGCCTCAATGATATTTAGGTGGGACACAAAATCAACGCTGGGGAGAAGTTGGAAAGGCCCACTGAACTCGCTCCTACCTGCCATTAGTATTGACTACATCCATCGATATACACTTTGCTCTTAAACTACGGAGGAGGTATACATAGACGGATATAGTCAATACATTCTCATATAATTTAAGAAGAACTTCTTTCATTCTATTCAAAAGCAGAGACATTACTTTGCCAACAAAGGTTCGTCTAGTCAAGGCTATGGTCTTTCCTGTGGTCATGTATGGATGTGAGAGCTGGACTGTGAAGAAGGCTGAGCGCCGAAGAATTGATGCTTTTGAACTGTGGTGTTGGAGAAGACTCTTGAGAGTCCCTTGGACTGCAAGGAGATCCAACCAGTCCATTCTGAAGGAGATCAGCCCTGGGATTTCTTTGGAAGGAATGATGCTAAAGCTGAAACTCCAGTATTTTGGCCACCTCATGCGACTCATTGGAGAAGACTCTGATGCTGGGAGGGATTGGGGGCAGGAGGAGAAGGGGACGACAGAGGATGAGACGGCTGGATGGCATCACTGACTCGATGGATGTGAGTCTGAGTGACCTCCGGGAGTTGGTGATGGACAGGGAGGCCTGGTGTGCTGCGATTCATGGGGTTGCAAAGAGTCAGACACGACTGAGCAACTGATCTGATCTGATCTGATCTTACATTCTATGAGACAATGCTTTTTAAAACCATAAATAGAAGTGTTGAGAGCTTGAAAGGAGAGAATAGAAACGTTCTGACCAGAGGATAAATCTGGGGCACACTGACTTCTTCCGCGCCACGTTTCTTTCAGCCTTTGTGTCTCACTAGAGCCAGGTTTTCGGTTCCACCTAGGCAGCCTGCCTCAGTGGCTGCACAGAGATTCTGCAGTGAAGAAGGCCACCTCTTCAGGCACTCGGCTTTTCCTTGGGGGCTGGTTGTTCGCATCCATCCTCCAAGCTCTTACAGACCTCATGGGTCCTAAATCTGGTAATTCTAATTTTCTGGTTTGGAGGCACCAGGTCCTAATTCTGATAAGTCTGTCTTCCAGAGTTGACTATATCCATCTATGTATATTTTCTCTGTAGTTTAAGAGCAAAATGTATGTAGACAGATATAGTCAGTACTAATGGCAGACAGTAACTCTGTCTTCTGGTAACTTCTGGTTACTATCCTGTCAACCACCTGGCTTCTCATTCTTCCTGCCGTCTTCAGCTGCTCTGACTTTGGCTTTACTGCTAGCCCGTACTGCTATATCTGGGATCTCCAATACTACTCAGTTTTGTTTCCAAGGTCCAACTTCTTATCTGGGACGCCGAGCTTTTATTTCTCCACTTCTGGACATAATACAGGTTCAGTCAAAACTAATTTGCCCAAGTGTAAAGTGATGGCTTGCATGTGACAAAGTCAGTTCCACTGAGGGGAAGGCCAGCTCCACAATGGGTATTATACTATTTTAAGGCACTTGGCCAGTCTACTGTATTGTATCTGAATAACGCCACAAATAACCATGGTCTAACTTAGACTTTTAACCTCTTCTAAGAAGAAACTCCAGCTACCTCTTCTAAGAAGAAACTCCAATCCCAGGGTTGGAAGGAATCATATTAGTTCAGCTTCTCCTCTGCTTTTAAAAGCATTCATTAGCATGACTAGAGTAAAAGTCATGTTAGGAATCTTTATCAAACAGAACTCTGATCAGTCTCATTTCCTGAATGAGAATCTTGAAAACTTCCCATTACCTGTGCTAAGTTGATTCAGTCATGTCCAACTCTGTGACCCCATGGATTATAGCCTGCCAGGCTGCTCTGTCCATGGGATTCTCCAGGCAAGAATACTAGAGTGGGTTGCCATGCCCTGCTCCAAGGGATCTTCCTGACCTGGGGATCGAAAATGCATCTCCTGTGGCTCCTACATTCCAGATAGATTCTTTACTTCTTGAGTCACCAGGGAAGCCCCTACTATCGACAAAGTGAGGGATGTAAGCCTGGGATGTACAAGATGAAGCATGGAGTGCAGGAAGAGAACACTAGAATATGTATGTATTATTTACATTATCCCATTACATTTATTTTTTTGCATATTTTTATAGCCTATATAATATGTCAATATAGTAGTGCATGCTGCTGCTGCTAAGTCGCTTCAGTCGTGTCTGACTCTGTGCAACCCCATAGACGGCAGCCTACCATACTCCACCGTCCCTGGGATTCTCCAGGCAAGAACACTGGAGTGGGTTGCCATTTCCTTCTCCAATGCATGAAACTGAAAACTGTTCAGCATGAAACTGAAGTCTCTCAGTGCATGTATAGAGTTTATTAATAAGTGAATATATGAATATTGGGGGTAAATGTGTAAAAAAATTATAGGTACAACAAAAAATGTTTGGAGGACAGTGCCATTTAGAACAATAACTAATCCCTTAGAGCAGCAATTAAGTACTTCACAATCTTCCTTTAGCCTGCATTTCGCAAATATTTCCCTGATCTGGGCACACTATTGTCTATTCACACTGAAGTGCTAGACTGGAAGGTCTATGATGGCAAGAAACATGAACATCTTACTTACCCTTTGGATGCCCAATCCTTAGCACACTGTATAGCATTCACTAGACACTAGATATACATTTACTAAACTAGAGATACATTTACTAAATGAATGATGAGTGAATAAAACAAGCTTTATAAGCATATTGTGCTATTTCATATTTCTGTTTCTTTCCACTTATTGTGCTGTTTGGAATGCCCTTTCTTCTAGCCTCAACAGGAACACCTATAAAACTAGATTTCTTCATCAATACCTCTACCCCTACCATACTTATGCCCTCTTTTGGGCTCCCATATATCTTCCTGATTATTTCTAATATGTGCTTGTCTTCTCTAGTATCTCCTTGCATCCTCAGATCCTGGCATGGCACTGAGCACATTGCAGGTGCTTAATAAGCATAGTGGGATGATGTCTAAGTGAATTTCTAAACAATTATTAATCTTTGAAGGGCATCAGACTGTTTCTACTTCTAATGATGATTGAAAATAGGTACCAGATTTGATCCCCGACTACGAACAACTGGACTAAATACATGAAACCACTGCATTCAGCTATTGGACAACAGACAGAGCAGGACTGTAATTTCTAGGAGAAGGGAGAAAAATGAAGTGAACCTTAATATTGCTTTAAGCACAACATGGGTGATTTGTTGAGTTGAGGAGGTAGAGACAGAATAAGGGGAGGCTGAGGTGGATGGAATTTGTAGGACAGAATATCTAAGAGGACAGAACGATACATAAGCAGAGATTCAGAAATTTGTATAGGGTACCCCACCACCACCACTTGAATCCTTGCCTGAGTATTAAGCTGTGATTCCAAAGAGCGACTCCATGAGGCTGGGCAAAGAATGTCATGCTGGAAGTTGTTCCATCTAGCCATAATTCAAAGATCATTAAATGATGGAGGCATTCAGTGAAAATCCCAAAACGTAAGATTTTAGTAGTAGGACTCAACTAGCCCTAAAGTAAAGGCTACTCTAGATATGCCCCAACAAAGCTTTAAAAGAAAAACAATCCTTGAAAGAATCAAGCTGCTCCACAATCAACTTAAGTGACTCTACAAAGAGAAAATAAAATTCAGACCTTCAACAATGTAATCTTCTGAACATCTTGCATCCTCAAAAATGTATTTAGACTTGCAAAGAAGAAAAACATGTGATCAAAAACAGAAGAAAATTTAATCAATAGAAACAGACCCAGGAATAACAAGAAAATGGATTTAGCAGAAGTCATAAAAAAGATATTACAAACATATTCAAGGATTAAAGCAAAATATAAAAATAATGAGGAGTGAAATGGAAACTATAAAAAGGAACCAAATGAACTTTTAGAGTCAAAAATACATTATATCTGGGATTTTAAAAATTCAACAAAAGGGTCTTAATATCAGATTAGTCAATGGCTGAAAAGATTGATAATAGTGATAAAAACTCACCAAGTTGAAGGAAAGAGAGAAAAAAGGATGAAAAAAATTGAACAGAGCTTTGGTGATGAGTGAGACAATATCAAGTAATCTAGTATACACATAATTAAAGCCTCAATAAGGACTGGGGAGAGAAATATATTCTAAGAAATAAGTCCTAAATTTGATGAAAAATTTAAACCAAAACATGTATGAGGCCAGCAAACCTCAAGCAGGCTAATTAAAAAGGAATTTATATTAAGGTACATCACAGTCAAATTACTGAAAACAATCTTTTTTTTGCACTTAAAGGATAGTTTCATTGAAATATAGTTGATTTATAATGTGTCAAGTTTCAGGTATATAGCAAAACGATTCAGATACACACATATATAGTCTTTTAGACTTTTTCATTATAGGTTATTACAAGATATTGAGTATAGTTCTCTATAGTAGGTCCTTGTTGGTTATCTGTAATCAACCTTGTTGGTTATCTTCCAACTTATCTTCCCACTTCCCTTTCCCCTTTGATAACCATAAGCTGCTTGTCTATGTCTGGGAGTCTGTTTCTGTTTTGTAAATAAGTATGAGAAAGTCTTAAAATCATCCTCTCCCTTCCAAAAAGACATAGTAAATTTTGAAGAACAAAAATAAGAATTACCACTGACTTCTCATTAGAAATAATGTAAGCCAGCAACCAATGAAATGACATCCTTAAAACACTAAACAAGCTATCAAACTGAAAGTCCTTATCCAGAGAAAAATGTTAAAGAAAAAATATCATTAACCTAGAATTCTATATCCAGTGAGAAGAAACTTCAATAATGAAGGAGAAAAATGCCTTTCCGTGACAAATAAATGATGACAGAAGCGGCTGCCAGCCAACTCAGCATTGCTAGCATAATAAGAAAGGATTAAAGAAGGTTTTCAAGTGAAAGGAAATTATATTACATAGAAATTCAGATCTATATAAGTGATTGAAGAGCACTGGAAATGGTAATTATATGGGTAAGTATAAACATTTTTCTTGCTTTTAAGTTACTTTCAAAGATAACTGTTTGGGGTTTCCCTTGTGGCTCAGTGATGAGGAATCTGTCTGCCAATGTAGGAGACCTGGGTTCAATCCTTGGTCTGGGAAGAGCCCACATGCCACGAAGCAACTAAGTCCATGTGCCAGCACTATTCAGCCCATGCTCTAGAGCCGTGGAACTGCACCTACTGAGCCCATGTGCTGCGACTGCTGACGCCCAGGTGCTTGAAGGCCCGTGCTCTGCAACAAGAGAAACCGCAGCGATGAGAGGCCCGCACACCACAACGGTGAGTGGCATTCACTTACCGCAACTAAAGAAAAGGCCATGCAGCAATGAAGACTCAGCAGAGCCAAATATAAATAAATGAATAATTAAAAAAAAATAACTGTTTAAAGCAAAAATAATAACAACGTATTGTGAGGTTTATGAAACATGTAGAACTAAAATGTATGATACCAATAGCATAAAGAATAGTAGAAAGACTAGAAGTATATAGTCTTGAAGGTGCTAACATCATATACAAAGTAGGGTAATACTATTTGAAGATAGATATCAGTTAAAGTTACATAGTTTAAGCTTTAGAGCAAACGCTACTTTAAACAAAGAGTTTAGTCACTAAGCCAATAGCAGAGAAAATGGAATACTAAAAAAAATTAATACAAAAACAACAGGAAAAAAAGGGATGAATGTGGCAAACAGAACAAATAGAAAGACTGTAAACTTAAGCACAACCATATAGACAATGAAATTCAGTTCAATTGAAAGCAAAGTTTGTCAGTGGGTTTGAAATCCAAGACCCATCTGTATGCTATCTACAAGAATGTATACAAAATATGAATTGGTAGATACGGTAAAGATAAAGGCTGGAAAATGATATACCATTCAAATAACAGTCATGAGAAAGTTAGAATAGCTACATTAATATCACACAAAGTAGACTTCACAGAAGAAATATAACCAAGAATAAAGAGGGACATTTCATAATGTAAAGGGGTAGACTCATCAGAAAGACATACAGTCATTAATATGTATGCAACAAATATAACAGCGTCAAAATACATGAAGGAAAAATTGATAAAAATGAAAAGAAAAATAGACAAATATGTCATTATAATAGGAGATTTTACAACTTCTCTTTCAGTAATTGATAGAACAAGTAGGCACAAAGTTAGTAAGGATATAAAAGATCAGAATAATACTATCAACCAATTTGATTTAACTGACATTTATCAAAAAATATCTCAAGCAATGGCAAAATACATGTTTTTTTCCCAAGTTCACATGGAACATTCACCAAAAGAAACCATCCAAAGGGCCATAAAACAATGCTCCATGAATTTAGAACAATGAAATTATCCAGAATCCATTCTCTGACCAAATTAAAATTGTTAGAAACTGGTAACATAAAGATATCTGAAAACCTTTAAATACTTGAAAATTAAAACATTTTAATTAAAATTAAACACACTGCTAAATAATCCATAGATCAAAGAATAAAACACAAGAAAAATTTAAAATATCTTGAACTGAATAATTAAAATATACCAAAATTTGTTGTATGTGAAATACTTAGGAGGGAAATTTGCAGCTTTGAATGCTTAAGTTAAAAAAAAAAGATAGGTTTAAAATCAGACTTAAGCCTTCACTTTTGGAAGCTAGAAAAAGAAGAACACCTTAAAACCAAAGTAATTGGAAATAAGGAAATTAGAAAAGATAAAAAGAGAAAGAAGTGAAATAGAAAAGAGATAAACAATAGAGAAAATCAATGAAGTTAAAAGCCAGTACTTTCAAAATATCAGTAAAATGGATAAACCTCTAGGTAGACTGCTCAAGGAAAAAAAAAACAAAGAAATGAAATACAAATGTTGAGAATAAAATAGAAGACATAGCTACAGATCCTATAGACATTAAAAGGGTCATAAGGGGATAGAATAAATAAGGAAATTTGGAGAAAAAACCATGAAATGAAAAAATTCCTTGAAAGACACGATTGTCAAAATTGATAAAATAAGAAATAAAAAATCTGAAGCCCCTTGTCTATTTAATTGAATCTGCAAATAAAACTTCCACAAATATTCTAGGCCAGATGACTCCACTGTTTAATTTTATCAAGCACTAAGGAAAGAATTACTATCTATCTTATATAAATTCTTTCAGAAGAAAAAGAGGAAGGAACACTTGCCAATTCATTTTATGAGTCTAGCAATACCCTGATATCAAAACCAGACAAAGAAATTACAATAAAGAAAACTATAAACCATTATGACTACCATGAACATAGAGGACATAATCTTTAGTAAAATAATAGCAAATCAAATTCAGTAGTATCTGAAAATAATACCATATTATGACAAAATGGGGTTTACCACAGGAATGAAAGGTTGGACTAATACTATAAAATCAAGTATAATTTACCATACTAACAAAACAAAGAAGATAACTATATAACTGTCTCAAAAAATACAGGAAGGTGGTTTGACACAGTTCAACGTATTCATGACAAAATTTCTCAACAGAAGAATACTTCCTCTGTTGATAAAGGGCATTGACAAAAAAACCCTATACTTAATTTTTTTTTCCTCCAAAGAAGACATACAGATAGCTAACAAACACATGAAAAGATGCTCAACATCACTCATTATCAGAGAAATGCAAATCAAAACCACTATGAGGTACCATTTCACACCAGTCAGAATAGCTGTGATCCAAAAGTCCACAAGCAATAAATGCTGGAGAGGGTGTGGAGAAAAGGGAACCCTCTTATATAGTTGGTGGGAATGCAAACTAGTACAGCCCGTATGGAGAACAGTATGGAGATTCCTCAAAGAACTGGGAATAGAACTGCCTTATGATCCAGCAATCCCACTGCTGGGCATACACACTGAGAAAACCAGAATTGAAAGAGACACATGTACCCCAATGTTCACAGCAGCACTGTTTACAATAGCTAGGACTTGGAAGCAACCTAGATGTCCATCCACAGATGAATGGATAAGAACGCTGTGGTACATATACACAATGGAGTATTACTCAGCCATTAAAAAGAATACATTTGAATCACTTCTAATGAGGTGGATGGAACTTGAGCCTATTATACAGAGTGAAGTAAGCCAGAAAGAAAAACACAAATACAGTATACTAACGCATATATATGGAATTTAGAAAGATGGTAACAATAACCCTGTTTACGAGATAGCAAAAGAGACACTGATGTATAGAACAGACGTTTGGACTCTGGGAACGGGAGAGGGTGGGATGATTTGGGAGAATAGCATTGAAATATGTATAATATCATATCTGAAACGAGTCGCCAGTCCAGGTACGATGCCTGATAACGGATGCCTGGGGCTGGTGCACTGGGATGACCCAGAGGGCTGGTATGGGGAGGGAGGAGGGAGGAGGGTTCAGGATGGGGAACACATGTATACTTGTGGCGGATCCATTTTGATGTATGGCAAAAGCAATACAATATTGTAAAGTTAAGCAAAATAAAATTTAATTAAAAAAAAAAAAAAACCTATACTTAAGATCGTAGTTAATGGTGAGACTAAATGTTTTCCCCGAAGAAACAATATCCTTATCAACACTTCTACTCAGTGTTCCACTAGAGGTCCTAGCTAGCACAATAAAGCAAGAAAAGGAAACCAAGGCATTTAAACTAAAAAGGATGAAGTAAAACCACCTCTATTCATAAAAAAAATAATTTTATAAATTTAAGACTCTTATAAGTGGAGAGTGAAAAAGTTGGCTTAAAGCTCAACATTCAGAAAACGAAGATCATGGCATCTGGTCCCATCACTACATGGGAAATAGATGGGGAAACAGTGGAAACAGTGTCCGACTTTATTTTTCTGGGCTCCAAAATCACTACAGATGGTGACTGTAGCCATGAAATTAAAAGACGCTTACTCCTTGGGAGAAAAGTTATGACCAACCTAGATAGCATATTCAAAAGCAGAGACATTACTTTGCCAACAAAGGTTCGTCTAGTCAAGGCTATGGTTTTTCCTATAGTCATGTAGGGATGTGAGAGCTGGACTATGAAGAACGCTGAGGGCCGAAGAATTGATGCTTTTGAACTGTGGTGTTGGAGAAGACTCTTGAGAGTCCCTTGGACTGCAAGGAGATCCAACCAGTCCATTCTGAAGGAGATCAGCCCTGGGATTTCTTTGGAAGGAATGATGCTAAAGCTGAAATTCTAATACTTTGGCCACCTCATGGGAAGAGTTGACTCATTGGAAAAGACTCTGATGCTGGGAGGGATTGGGGGCAGGAGGAGAAGGGGACGACCGAGGATGAGATGGCTGGATGGCATCACCGACTCGATGGATATGAGTCTGAGTGACCTCCGGGAGTTGGTGATGGACAGGGAGGCCTGGCATGCTGTGATTCATGGGGTCGCAAAGAGTCGGACATGACTGAGCAACTGAACTGAACTGAACTGATGAAATCTTAAAAAAAGCTATTAGAATTAATAAGTGAACTTAGCAATGTCATACAAGGGCAATATACACAAAATCAATTATATTTCTATAAGTTGCTGCTGCTGCTGCTAAGTCGCTTCAGTCGTGTCCAACTCTGTGCGACCCCATAGACAGCAGCCCACCAGGCTCCCCCGTCCCTGAGATTCTCCAGGCAAGAATACTGGAGTGGATTGCCAATTCCTTCTCCAGTGCATGAAAGTGAAAAGTGAAAGTGAAGTCGCTCAGTCGTGTCCGACTCTTAGCGACCCCATGGACTGGAGCCTACCAGGCTCCTCCGTCCATGGGATTTAACAGGCAAGAGTACTGGGGTGGGGTGCCATTGCCTTCCCCGTTCTATAAGATAGCAATAAGTTAGCAATAAACAATTGGAAAATGAAATAAAAACTACAAGGCCATTAACAAAGCAATTTTTTAAAAAGCATAAATAATAGCAGTTAGTATGCACACCAGAGTGGATGAACAAGATCTGTTACTAAAAACTATCAAGACATGTTTACCAAAAATAATAAAATACTGATGGGAATTAAAGAAGAATTAAACAAATGGAGTGATAAATTAGGATTATGGATGGAAAGACTTGCTATGTCAATTCTCTCCAAATTTATGTGTGGATTCAACACAATTCCAATTAAAATAGCAATAGATTTTTATGGGATAGAGATTGCCAAGCTGATTCTAATATTTATATGAAATTCAAAGAGCCAGGGATATCCAAAACCATTTTAGTAAAAGAAAATAAAATTAGATGATTTATACAATCTGATTCCAAAATAATAGTTAAGACAGTGTGATACTGTCATAATGATAGACATATAGGTCAATGGAACAAAGGAGAATCCAGGAAGATATTTGAACACTTATAGTCAATTGATTTCCACAAAGATGCAAAGGTAATTCAATGGGGAAGAAGGATAGTCCTTTCAGCAAATAATGCCATAACAATTCAATATCACTACTATACCACATCATATTAAAAATAAATCCAAATGTATAACATTCCTAAGTAGAAAAGCCAACATCTTAAACTTCTAGACAGAAACAGAGGAGAATAAGCTTTATGATGGTGGTGTGAGCAAAGATTTGTTAGGACACAAAAGGCACTAGCCAAAAAGAAGGGGGAAAAAAAGAGATAACTTAGACTTCATCAAAATTTAAAACTTTTGCTCCTCCAAAATCACTATAAAGAAAACAAAAAGAAAAGCCCCAGACTGGAACATATTTGTAGTTCATGTATCAAATACTTGTTTCCAGGTTATATAAGGAACTCTTAAATAAAAGAAGATTAAAAGAAAGTATATAATTCAATTAGAAATGACACAAAAAATTTAAATAGAATCTTTACACTTCACAAAAGAAGATATACAAACACATGAAAAGTTATCAACATCAGTAATCATCAAGGAAATGCAAATTAAAATCACGATGATATGATAACATTACAAAGCAACTACATTGGGTAAAATTTAAAAGAGTGATTATACCAAGTATTGGTGAGATGTGAAGCAACTGAAATTCATGCATTGCTGGTTGGAATGAAAATGGTACAACCACTTTGTAAAGCAGTTTGTCAGTTTCTTAAAGATTCAAACATATACCATACATATCATATTGACCCAGCCATTTCACTTGTAGGTATTATCCAAGAATAATGAAAACAAGTAGATGAATGAATAGATTGTAGATATACTCATACAATGGAATACTACTCCAAAATTTTAAAAGGCTGAATTCCACATACACAAGTGGAAGTTTTCCTTGCCAGCCAACATACTAGGTGGAATGAGAAAGCACAGCCTTTTTGAAACCAAAATGAATAACTTTGTGGTTTATCTTGAATTATACATATTTTTACGTTTGCCTGCTAGAGATTATGGACTCTGCTAGAGAATGATTTATATAAATAACCCCACCATCCACCATATTGTTCAAGTCAATGACTTAGAAGTCATACTTGATTCTTATCTTTCCTTCACCATCCTCCCCCCACCTCAACCAATCCATCACCTTGTCCCCATTTGAATTCCCAAATTATATCTAGAATTCATCTTATTTCATGTCATTACTACTGCTATCACCACAATCCAAATCACTACCATCTCTCAATTAAAATATGCAACAATCTTTAATCAACATTTTCCCATTCCATTCTTGTCCTTCTAACAATCTATTGTCCATGAAACAAAAAGAGTAATCTTCAAAAATATAAGTTAGATTATGTTGTTTCTCTGGATAAAACACTCCAATGGTCTGCCATTGCACTTAGAATAAAATATACAACCTTTTAAGGTAGCCTACTAGGCACCTATATGATGCTGATTCCAGCTACCCCGCAAACTGCATTTTGGGCATTCTCTCCCTTCTTGTTACATATCAGCCTTAACTAGTTTCCTTTCATTCTTCAAAAGACCAAACAATCCCCTTCTTTCAGGGTCTTTACACCAGTTTCCTTTGCTTAGAGTGTGTTCTCCCAGTTTTTCACTTCACTAGATTATTCTCATCCTTTAAAGCTCAGATCAAACATTACTTCCTCATTGAGGCCTTCCCCCATCAACCTATGTAAAGAAGCTTCCTCCTGTTCCTCACACTGCTTATCATAATCAAGAACAAAGGTAGAGTCTGGAAAAGATAACAATGACAACTACTACTACATATAATGATACCTTCTGCACCAGCCTCTGTAGAACTTTACATATAGTAAGTCACTTAATCTTTGCAACCCTACAGGCAAGAACTATTAGAATTTTCATTTTGCAGATGAGAAAACTGAATCACAGAGGAGTTGAAAAACTTGTCCACTGACATACAGTCAAGAGAAGGTGAAGCCTTAATTTTAAACCAGGCAATCTGGCTTCAGAGTCTATGGTCTTAAATATTAACTTTGTTAGAAGGAAACTTTTAATTTTGAGACAGAGGGTAGAAATTAAAGATTAATAAAGATACATTTAAATTAGGAAGAAGAAAGAAAATTGGATATAACTTATGACTATTTTCCTCTCTTAGGGAACCAGAAATCTAAGTCATCTGTTAAATCTAATAATATTGGCTAGAGACAAGGTTGAGGAATTGAGGAAAGAAGAATGTATTTTAAATAGTTCTGGTAGGGAATCAGAAAACTGATCACCAGGAGGTACCAAGGGGTCACTTGAGGCTGGAAATCATAAATGTAATGGTGTCATCAACATTTATGCATTTTTCTTCAGCAGCATTTAGCAGTTCAGGAGCAGAGAAAACCTATTGTTAGCTTTATTAGGTGGTTGGTGATTGGATGAGTAAGCACAAGAGAAGGTCAAGAGGTGGGAATTTTAAAGGTGCTGATCAGAGTGCTTGGCTGGGCAGGAGGAGAAGGAGTCAAAAATAAGCATCAAAGAACAATACAAAAATAGCTTTAAGGAGGGAAATGTGTGTGTTTAGAAAAAAGGAAAGATGTGTATCAACATGGTAACCATTGACGATTCTGTATAACAACAATATGTGACTCTATTCTTGATGATATTATGGAATTATTGCTTAAAAGATTAAGGAATCTTTTCAGATGTGGGGCTTCCCATGTGGCTCAGTGGTAAAGAATTCACCTGCCAATGCAGGTAGTTCAGGTGGTAAAGAATCCACCTGCAATGTGGGAGACCTGGGTTCAATCCCTGGGTTGGAAAGATCCCCGGGAGGAGGGCATGGCAGCCCACTCCAATATTCTTGCCTGGAGAATCCCTATGGACAGAGGAGCCGAAAGGGTACAGTCCATGGGGTCACAAAGAGTCAGACACGACTGAGCAACTAAGCACAACACGGCCAATGCAGAAGATGTAAGAGATGCAGGTTGGATTCCTGGGTCAGGAAGATCCCCTGGAGGAGGAAATGGCAACTACTCCAGTATTCTTGCCTGTGAACTCCCATGGATAGAGGGGCCTGGCAAGCTACAGTCCATGGGGTTGCAAAGAAGTTATACGTGACTGAGCAACTGAGTATTCAACTTTTCAGATATATTAATGGTATTGTGGTTTTCTAGTTAGATACTGAAATATTTATAGGTGAAACTTTATGCTTATCTTGGTTTTGCTTCAAAATAATACAAGAGAATACATGAATGTGTGTTCTGATGGGCAAAACTGGCCATGGAATATTGCTTGTTGGGATTGGGTGATTACCTGGGGCTCTGACCAAACAGGGCTATCTTAAGAAGTAGCAAGGAGAATCCACTTGAAAACACGATCTGATGTTGAAGTATTTATTTCCCACATATTCTAATTGCCATCCAGAGCAAAGTATACCCACGAAACCATAGGGTCAGATTTCTAAATCCACTGTTAAGTACGTACACCAAAGATGCTCTGTTTGTAAATCAAAGTTCTACAGAAAAGACTTAACTATTGTAGGTCACCAAGACGCTAGCTCCAGATTTTTTTTTCACTGTGCCATGTGGCATAAGGACCTTAGCCAACTAGGAATGGAACCTGTACTGCCTACTGTGGAAACACAGAGTCTTAACCACTGGACTGCCAGGGAAGTTCCTTTCATTATTTTTTTGGGGGGGGCTAGGTACAAATTTTAAGTCTCACTCAGCAAAGGAGTACTCTCTAGTAGCCCCAAATCATTTATACATGTAAAATACTTTTACTTTCCTCCCTTTAGAGGGGTCAACAATTACCAAGCAATAACACCATAATGTACTGTAGAAATTATAGAACTGTTACAAATATGAATTATGTACACATTTACAGATGCATATGACTACATCTACACAAATATAATCAGCAACAATCATTCTCCTTTATAAAAATATAAGAGTTAGGCACAACAAGTTGCAAATGATTGCAAATGAGTTATGTGCCACATAGCTCTGTTAACTATTGAAAACTTTAAATCAGAAATCTCAATTATCTATATAATGTAGAAGCACACCCATAATAGTTTTCTGAGGTTAGCAGAGGTTAAGGCTTTTCAGTATGTGCAGATGCAGACTTGAGTAATGATATTTTCAATACTTCAAACGAGTATCCTGAATAACTTTTCCAAGGTCAAAACTGAAGCTTCTCAAAGATATCCTGCCTCTGCCATTTAAGACAAGATTAACTGCATTTTTTATTACATCCATGTTTCGATCCTTGTGTTTATATCCCTTCCATTCAAAGCTGTCTCAGTTTCTTGGAGAAAAGGTCATGGAGTAAAACCAACAATGTCCTTCCTAATCCCCATGGTTCCCAAACTATTATGAGAAGTAAGCAGATCTGAGTATATGGTAGTCTGGAAGAGAAGCAGGATGTCAGGAAAGCTCTTTAACTTTAGCCTAAATGAAGTAATCAATAACTACATGAAACACTGTCATCAATTATATATGAAATAGAATAAAAGGTAGTTATACAAAATAACTGCTTAGAGAAGCAAAAAATAAAATAAAATAAAAAGTAGAAAAGTAGGGAGAAACCCTGAGAGCCTTACTGCTGAACTCTGCAGAAGGCGCCTTCAAATAAATATTTCAAACCTTCATATGAATATTTTAAGCATGACAACTACACATAAACACACAGCCAAAGTGCTCAAATCCACTCAAGAAAGACTATTAAGTCATCAACTTGCTCCTGACAGGATCCACTGAATATGGCAACAGTGAGAAGTCAGGAGACAGTTGGAATCATTTCAAGACTGCTAATTTAACTTGTCTTAAAACCAACCAATGCTCAACGTGTCATCATCAATGTCATCTCATCGCAGTCTGAAAAGCCTTCGACCTAAAGCAAAAAGGTCCCCAAGTGCCACCCTTCTTGTCTACTGGTTGAAAATCTAATTGGTTCTGCTGACAGGCTTGGGAATTGGTAGGAAGGCTGTTCAGTTAATCTCCAAGGGCCAGCAAAGAGCTCAGTATCTATCTCTGCGCTCTGCTCCCTGGCTGTCGTAAAATGACTCTGATGGCAGTGCAAGCTCTTATGCTTCAGCTGTCTTCTGACTTCTGTTAAGTCAAATTCAATAAAGTTTGTCACTCAATAATCTGAGAGCTACCCAACAAAACCTCTTTGATCAATAACAGCTTGCCTGCTTGCACTTGGGAAGGTGACCTATTAAAGATTAAAAACACACCTGCTGCTTAAAGCAGAGAATTCGTCCATTAAAAGCAGTTTAACTATTAAAAGATATATATATATATGTGTGTGTGTGTGTGTGTGTGTGTATTAAGCATTGCATGGGAGAAACAGGAATGAGATAAAAAGAATGGCTCAGATATCATACTATCTTGATGTCTGAATAGAAGAAAGTTTGATATTTGTATGCTTCTGCTATATTTGCTTCCCATATAAGCCACCTTTATCCCGTTTTTGCATTTAAGGATCATGTATTTATTTATTTGTTGCCTGTGTACAGACAAAGCACTGGTACTGTAACATTTATTCAATCCTCAATCAAAACAAAGTAATCCCTTGTTCCATGTCATCTCCCTTTCTGCAGAGACATCATGAATGCTCACACAGGGAAAATGCATTGTATTCTTTAAAGTCACAACACCTTCTTTATTTAAGTGGTTTTCCTCACTCACCCACACATATTAGGTCAGACTGTGACAAGGTAGAACTCCAGGTAACTTCAAAATGAAGATACAGCTCAGTGAGCCCAGGAAGCCATATAAATTTTTGGAGAAAAGTAAAGAAATGTCAATATTTACATCTCACACACAAGCCTCCCATCTTGATGATTAAAACTCTTTTAGAATTTTGAGAAAGTAAATTTTATAAAGCATTCCAATAGAACTTAAAATTTCATCAATATTTGTTCTTTTTTAAGAAACAGAAAATTGTAGAACTCTTTAACTTTTTTTACCCCAAAGCAGAGAGTAGCAGAGCTTGGGACTTTTCCTGAATGTATGTCTAGGATGCATTTTGTCTGCAATCCCAACAATAATAACTGAAATGCATTATCATATTACAAAGGACACTCCATAAACAGAATAAGATAAAAACTTTTACAGAGCCACAATTATGGGTCAATACTAATAAAAGGCTCTGCTAGAATGTGGCTTTGAGTTTCCTGATTGTCAGCTGCTCTCACCATATAGCAGATGAATTTCCTTGTCCATCTCTGAATGTATATATATATATCAAATCGGTCTCCTGTGTGGGTATTTTTCATAAAGTTTCAACATGTTTATATTGTAAGGCATTAATTTTCTCCCATGACATTCACGCTGCTATCACATAGGACATATGTGACAGTGAGATATGGATTACATCTCCAACAGCCCCTAATAATTTCATCATAGTCTCTTTGAACTCTGTAGCTTTTTCCTGATCTGAATTAATCACTTCTCCCCTTCATTGGCTATTATCTCCTTAGTTTTGTGCTTCTGGTTTTCCAGTTTCTATTTGAAATGTCTTCATCAAAGCAGCTTGCATACAGAAACATGAGTTCATTTCTGCTTTCGTTTGTTTTCTCATGATTTGTGTGATATGCATAGATCAAGGTTTTTAACTCCTGTATGTAGCAACACATAAAGTCCAGAAAGGCCAACCTAATCTAATTAAGGTTTTCTGACTAAAATAAGGTAATTCTTCATGCCAGTTGAACCCTGGGATGAGGTGACTCATTTCCAGAGGCTATCTTAGTTTGCTTAAATGTACAGTTATAATGAGGTTGAGCTGAGGACAAGAAATATTATGGCTTGTGATCAAGAAATAATCACCTTTCCCAGTGAATCAAAAAAATATATATTGTTGAAGGTTCTTCTAGTAGTATACACATGGCTTGTGATGGAAAAGCCTTGAAGTCATCTAAATCAAATGACAAAATAAAGTGGGTTATAGAATATTAGAAACAACAAAGGAATAAGCAGTCGCTAGAGCTCTTCCTTCCATGGGAGAACTGTTTGGCAGATAAACACAAAATTATTTATAGGTCTAAAAAATAAGTTGGCATGTGAACAGGCACTTTAGGGTATGTTTGCAAAACTACATTTCAGTATTTTAAAACAACAACAAGAATTGAAGTAGACAAAACTATTGTCTTTGATCTACATGCTAAACCCTGCCCAGACCATGTCTGCTGCTGCTAAGTTACTTTAGTCATGTCTGACTCTGTGTGACCCCATAGACGGCAGCCCACCAGGCTCCCCCATCCCTGGGATTCTTCAGGCAAGAATACTGGAACGGGTTGCCATTTCCTTCTCCAGTGCATGAAAGTGAAAAGTGAAAGTGAAGTTGCTCAGTTGTGTCTGACCCTCAGCGACCCCATGGACTGCAGCCTTCCAGGCTCCTCCATCCATGGGATTTTCCAGGCAGGAGTACTGGAGTGGGGTGCCATTGCCTTCTCCGAGACCATGTCTACTACCTCGCAAATTCAATATGCCCAAATCATTTTCCTCATCTCATCTAAAAGCCAAAGAAACCCACAAAAACCCACAAATTTTTATTTTTCTCTGTGAATGACATCATCATACATCCAGCTATCCAAGTCAGAAAGCTGGGAATAACCTGGAGAGCAATCAGCAAGAGATTTAATGAGTCTTTTCCTTCTAAGTCCCTCTCTGTCTGTATACTATTCTCTATCTCATTGCTGGTTGTAGTCACAGATCAGGGGCTAAATCATATCTTACCTTGATTACCGCTCCTCCCTATCCCTGAACGGTCTGCACTTACATCTCTCTAATTCATTCCCTGTATGGCAGCTTGATCTGTCACTGCCATGCGTAAAGTTCCTCAGTGGCTCCCACTGCCATCAAGACAAAGCATAGCTCCTTGAAACGGTTTGCAAGACCCTTTGTAATCTGGTCTCTACATCTTCTCCAGAATCATGTTTCAGTATGGATCCACAGACACCAATAATTTGCCCCTTTCTTGCACATCATCAATCTGCCACTGCTGTCCCCTGTCCCACTCAGGTTAGCACCACTGTCCCCTTGCTCACTCCAGCCAGCCATTTGGTCTCCCTGCTGTTCTAGGAACATGCCAGTGGCTTTAATCTCAGGGAGTTTTCATTTGGCATTCTTTCTGCCTGGAGTAATTTTTCATTCTGGAGAGTCACAGGGCTTATTCCCTTATGGCTTTTCAGCATTTTATTCAAATGTCTGCTCACTGAAGCCATTTTTTTTTAGAAGCTCTAATGTTTTTATTATTTTATATACTACATTTTTTTTCCATGCCTCTACTTAACATGTGTAATCTCTCATGTTGCTTCACTGAAGCCATTCTTGACCTCTCTATTTAAAACTGCCAGCTATGCCTCCCCAGCACAACCATCCCATCCACTGTCTTCTTTTGCTCCCCTGCTCTTTTCACCAACTGTTATATACTATATTTTATTTATTTGCTTATTTTCTGTTTATCTTGCTCACAAGAGTATAGGCTACATGGAAGCAAAGAGTTTGGTCTGTTTTGTTCTTTGGTGTATCTCCAGTGTCTTGAATGTACCTGGAATGCTGGTACAAATTAGAACTCTACACACATCCTCCCATGCCCTTTCAGGACTACCTGATATGTATTATGACCTCACTTCTTTTTGTTTGTATGGCCTTGAAAAAATTATTTAATCCCCTTATGCCTCAATGTTCTCATCTGTAAAAGAGAGAAAATACACGCCTAAGGATATCACGTGGAGAAGGCCATGGCAACCCACTCTAGAACTCTTGCCTGGCAAATCCCATGGACGGAGGAGCCTGGTAGGCTGCAGTCCATGGGGTTGCTAAGAGTCGGACATGACTGAGCAACTTCACTTTCATGCATTGGAGAAGGAAATGGCAACCCACTCCAGTGTTCTTGCCTGGAGAATCCCAGGGACAGTGGAGCCTGGTGGGCTGCCGTCTATGAGGTCACACAGAGTCGGATACGACTGAAGCGACTTAGCAGCAGCAGCAGCAAGGATATCATGAGGGTTAATGAGATAATATATGAAACATGCTTAGAACAGTTCTTGGGCTTCTAATAAGTGCTGGGTAAATGTCAGCTGTTGTTATAACCTTTACTACTGATTCATCTGTGAGCTCTTTGGGAACAGGGGATGTGACTTATCCACCTTTTTACTCCCTGGTGAGTTAAATGCAATGTTCTGCATATAGCCGAGGTGATTTAAGTGTTAATTTTAACAACTGGTGCACATGGTGTGTGTGTGTGTGTTAGTCACTCAGTTGTGCCTGACTCTTTGCAACCCCATGGACTGTGGCCCGCCAGGCTCCTCTGTCCATGGGGTTCTCCAGGCAAATATACTAGAGTGGGTTGCCATTTCCTTCTCCAGGGGAACTTCCTGACCCAGGGATTGAACCCCGGTCTTCCGCATTGCAGGCAGACTCTTTACCGACTGAGCCACCAAGGAAGACATGGGGTTCTACCCAATCAGAACGATGCTGGCCCTCAAACTAAAGTTCTGAAGATGCTCTACTTTGTCTTTTATGATTCTTTTATTTACTAGATCATAAGGAGATCAGAAAGTGAAGAGGAACTAAAAAGCCTTTGATGAAAGTGAAAGAGGAGAGTGGAAAAGTCTGCTTAAAGCTAAACATTCAGAAAACAAAGATCATGGCATCTGGTCCCATCACTTCATGGCAAATAGATGGGGAAAAATGGAAACAGTGTCAGACTTTATTTTTTTGGGCTCCAAAATCACTGCAGATGGTGACTGCAGCCATGAAATTAAAAGACACTTACTCCTTGGAAGGAAAGTTATGACCAACCTAGATAGCATATTCAAAAGCAGAGACATTACTTTGCCAACAACGATCCATCTAGTCGAAGCTATGGTTTTTCCAGTAGTCATGTACGGATGTGAGAGTTGGATTGTGAAGAAAGCTGAGTTCCGAAGAATTGATGCTTTTGAACTGTGGTGTTGGAGAAGACTCTTGAGAGTCCCTTGGACTGCAAGGATGTCCAACCAGTCCATTCTGAAGGAGATCAGCCCTGGGTGTTCTTTGGAAGGAATGATGCTAAAGATGAAACTTCAGTACTTTGGCCACCTCATGCAAAGAGTTGACTCATTGTAAAAGACCCTGATGCTGGGAGGGACTGGGGGCAGGAGGAGAAGGGGATGACAGAGGATGAGATGGCTGGATGGCATCACTGACTCGATGGACGTGAGTCTGAGTGAACTCCAGGAGTTGGTGATGGACAGAGAGGCCTGGTGTGTTGCGATTCATGGGGTTGCAAAGAGGTGGACATGACTGAGCGACTGAACTGAACTGAACTGAAGGAGATCTAGAGGTTTCTGGAAGAGGGTCTGGGCCTTCCAGACCATGGAAGGGGAGATCTCCCAACTACTGTAGAAATATTTCGATCTTTTAATTCCTTCATGGATCACTTCCATGTCATGGCAAAGGGGCCTGCATAACTCAGTGAAGCTACAAGCTATGATGTGCAGGGCCACCCAAGATGGATGGGTCATGGTGGAGAGTTCTGACAAAACATGATCCACTGGAGGAGCGAATGGCAAACCACCCCAGTATACTTGCTGTGAGAATCCAATGAACTGTATAAAAAGGCAAGAAGATATGACACATAAGATGAGTCCCCCAGGTTGGAAGGTGGCCAATATGCTACTGGGGAAGAATGGAGGACAGCTACTAATAGTTCCAGAAAGAATGAAGTGACCTGGCCAAAGTGGAAAAGGAGTGCAGGTGGGGATGTATCTGGTGATGAAAGTAAAAATCCAATGCTGTAAAGAACAGTATTGCATAGGAACCTGGAATGTTAGGTCCATGAATCAAGGTAAATTGGATGTTGTCGAGCAGGAGATGGCAAGAGTGAACACTGACATCTTTGGAATCAGTAAACTAAAATGGATGAGAATGGGTGAATTTAATTCAGATAACCATTATATCTACTACTGTGGGCAAGAATCCCATAGAAGAAATGGAGTAGCCCTCATAATCCACAAAAGAGTCCAAAATGTAATACCTGGGTGCAACCTCAAAAATGACAGAATGATCTCAGTTCGTTTCCAAGGCAAACCGTTCAATATCACAGTAATCTAACTCTGCCCCAACTACTGATGAAGTTGAGCGGTACTATGAAGACTGAAAAGACTTCCTAGAACTAAAACCAATAAAAGATGTCCTATTCATTATACGGGATTGGAATGCAAAAGTAAGTCAAAAGATACCTGGAGTAACAGGCAAGTTTGGTCTTGGAGGACAAAATGAAGCAGGGCAAAGGCTAACAGAATTCTGCCAAGAGAATGCACTGGTCATAGCAAACACCCTTTCCCAACAACACAAGAGATGACTTTACACATGGATATCACCAAATGGTCAATACTGAAATCAGATTGATTACAGTCTTTGTAGCCAAAGAAGGAGAAGCTGTATATAGTCAGGAAAAACAAGACCTGGAGCTGACTATGGCTCAGATCATCAGCTTCTCATAGCAAAATTCAGGTTTAATCTAAAGAAAGTAGGGAAAATCAGTAGGCCACTCAGGTACAACTTAAATCAAATCCCCTATGAATATACAGTAGAGGTGATGAATAGATTTAAGGGATTAGATCTAGTAAACAGAGTGCCTAAAAGAAGTTCATAATGGACAGAGGTTCATAATATTGGATAGGAGGCAGTAAGCAAAAACATCCCAAAGAAAAAGAAAAGCAAGAAGGCAAAGTGGTTGTCTGAGGAGGCTTTACAAATAGCTGAAGAAAGAAGAGAAGTGAAAAGGAAGGGAGAAAGGGAAAGCTACACCCAACAAAATTCAGAGTTTCAGAGAATAGCAAGGAGAGATAAGAAGGCTTTCTTCAATGAGCAATGCAAAGAAATAGAGGAAAATAACAGAAGGGGAAGGACTAGAGAGCTCTTCAAGAAAATTGGAAATATCAAAGGAACATTTCATCCAAAACTGGGCACAATAAAGGACAGAAACTGGGCACAATAAAGGACAGAAATGGTAAAGATCTAATCGAAGCAGAAGAGATCAAGAAGAGATGGAAAGAATACAGAGATGAACTGTACAAAGATCTTAATAACCTGGATAATCACGATGGTGTGGTCACTCACCCAGAGCCAGATATTCTGAAGTGTGAAGTCAAGTGGTCCTTAGAAAGCTTGGCTGTTAATAAAGCTAGTGGAGGTTATGGAATTCCAGCAGACCTATTTAAAATCCTAAAAGATGATGCTATCAAAGTGCTGCACTCAATATGTCAGCAAATTTGGAAAACCCAGCAGTGGCCACAGGACTGGAAAAGGTCAATCTTCACCCCAATTCCCAGGAAAGACAGTATCAAAGAATGTTCAAACCACCAGACAATTGTACTCATTTCCCAGGCTAGTAAGGTTATGCTCAAAATCCTACATGCTAGGCTTCAGCATTACACGAACCAAGAACTTCCAGATGTCCAAGCTGGGTTTAGAAAAGGCAGAGGAACCAGAGGTCAAATTGCCAACATTCACTCAATAATAGAGAAATCAAGGAAATTCCAGAAAAACATCTACCTCTATTTCACTGACTATGATAAAGCCTTTGACAAACTGTGGAAACTCTTAAAGAGATAGGAATACCAGAGCATCTTACCTGTGTCCTGAGAAACCTGTATGCAGGTCAAAAAGCAACAGTTAGAACCTTGCATGGAACAACTGACTGGTTCAGGGTTGAGAAAGGAGTACAACAAGGTTGTTTGTTGTCACCCTGTTTATTTAACATATTGCAAAGCACATCATGTGACATGCCGGCCTGGATGAGTTACAAGCTGAAATCAAGACTGCCAGGAGAAATATCAACAACCTCAGACATGTGGATGATACCACCCTTATGACAGAAAGTGAAAAGGAAATAAAGACCCTCTTGATGAAGATGAAGGAGGAGAGTGAAAAAGCTGACTTAAAACTCAATATTAAAAAAAATAAGATCATGGCATCTGGCCCCATCACTTCATGGTAAATAGAAGTGGAAAAGGTGGAAGCAGGGACAGATTTCCTCTTCTTGGGCTCTAAAATCACTGCGAATGGTGACTGCAGCCACGAAATTAGAAGACATTTGCTTCTTGGCAGGAAAGATAGACAGTGTAAAACCTAGACAGTGACTAGACAGTGTAAAGACATCACTTTGCTGACAAAGGTCCATCCAGTCAAGGCTATGGTCTTTCCAGTAGTTATGTACAGATGTGAGAGATGTGAGAACTGGACCGTAAAGAAAGCAGAGTGTTGAAGAACTGATGCTTTCAAACTATGGTGCTGCAGAAGATGCTTGAGAATACCTTGGACAGGAACTAGATTAAACCAGACCATCTTCAAGGAAATCAACACTGAATACTCATTGGAAGGACTGATGCTGAAGTTGAAGTTTCAATACTTTGGCCACCTGATGCAAACAGCTGACTCATTGGAAAAGACCCTGATGCTGGGAAAGATTGAAGGCAGGAGGAGAAGGGGATGACAGAGGATGAGATGGCTGAATGGCATCACCGATTCAATGGACATGAACTCGGGCAAACTCCAGGAGATGGTAAGAGACAAGGAAGTGTGCCATACTGCAGTCGATGGGTTCACAAAGAGTTGGACACGACTTGGTGACCAAACAACAACAAATACTTGTTCTGCTGCATACACTGCATATTGCTGATGGCATTGCATATACTAGATACTTAAATACTAGTCACACAAATATAAAACAAATAATAAATAAAATTTCATATCAGAGACACCACTGTGTTAGCAAAATACTGTCAAATACAGGAATCTTACATTGCTCTCAAATAGACTCACTGAAATCTTATATAAATGTAAAAGAACCATGGATTCTTTATATCCTTATACCCATCCATTTTTTTCTTTTCACCATTATCCCTATTGCCACATAATTGTGTTTGGAAGAAATTTACATGCAGGCAGCAGGCATAGTAGATTGGCAAAGATCTTTTCATATTCAGAGAAATCTTGATTTCAGTTTTAAAAGACAATGTTAATGGGTGAGAGGAAGAAAAAAAGAAGTGGTGAGGGGAAAGAGAAAAAAACGAAAAGACTGAAAAGTGAACTCAACAATAATTAAAATAGTCTTGAAAAGAAAAAGTGAATGCGTTAGTCTCTCAGTTGTGTCCAACTCTTTGCGACCCCATCAATTGTAGTCCACCAGGCTCTTCCATCCATGGAATTCTCCAGGCAAAAATCCTGGAGTGGGTAGCAATTCCTTTCTCCAGGGGATCTTTCTGAGCCTAGCCAGGGGTCAAATCTGGGTTTCCTGTGTTGCAGGCAGATTCTTTACCGTCTGAGCTAGCAAAATAATCTTCAATTCAGTTCAGTCGCTCAGTCGTGTCTGACTCTTTGCGACCCCAGGAATCACAGCATGCCAGGCCTCCCTGTCCATCACTAACTCCGGGAGTTTACTCAAACTCATGTCCATTGAGTCAGTGATGCCATCCAGCCATCTCATCCTCTGTCGTCCCCTTCTCCTCCTGCCGCCATCCCTCCCAGCATCAGGGTCTTTCTGCCATAAGGGTGGTGTCATCTGCATATCTGAGGTTATTGATATTTCTCCTGGCAATTTTGATTCCAGCTTAGCTTCCTCCAGCCCAGTGTTTCTCATTATGTACTCTGCATAAAGTTAAATAACAAGGGTGACAATATACAGCCTTGACATACTCCTTTTCCTATTTGCAATCAACCAGTCTGTTGTTCCATGTCCAGTTCTAACTGTTGCTTCTTGACCACGTATAGGTTTCTCAAGAGGCAGGTCAGGTGGTCTGGTATTCCCATCTCTTTCATAATTTTCCACAGTTTATTGTGATCCACACAGTCAAAGGCTTTGGCATAGTCAATAAGGCACTTCAGATCAGATCAGATCAGATCAGTCGCTCAGTCGTGTCTGACTCTTTGTGACCCCATGAATCACAGCACGCCAGGCCTCCCTGTCCATCACCAACTCTCAGAGGTCACTCAGACTCACATCCATTGAGTCAGTGATGCCATCCAGCCATCTCATCCTCGGTCATCCCCTTCTCCTCCTGCCCTCAATCCCTCCCAGCATCAGAGTCTTCTCCAATGAGTCAACTCTTCGCATGAGGTGGGCAAAGTACTGGAGCTTCAGCTTTAGCATCATTCCTTCCAAAGAAATCCCAGGGCTGATCTCCTTCAGAATGGACTGGTTGGATCTCCTTGCAGTCCAAGGGACTCTCAAGAGTCTTCTCCAACACCACACTTCAAAAGCATCAATTCTTCGGCACTCAGCCTTCTTCACAGTCCAGTTCTCACATCCATACATGACCACAGGAAAGACCATAGCCTTGACTAGGCGAACCTTTGTTGGCAAAGTGATGTCTCTGCTTTTGAATATGCTATCTAGGTTGTCATAACTTTCCTTCCAAGGAGTAAGCGTCTTTTAATTTCATGGCTGCAGTCACCATCTGCAGTGATTTTGGAGCCCAGAAAAATAAAGTCTGACACTGTTTCCACTGTTTCTCCATCTATTTCCCATGTAGTGATGGGACCAGATGCCATGATCTTCGTTTTCTGAATGTTGAGCTTTAAGCCAACCTTTTCACTCTCCACTTTCACTTTCATCAAGAGGCTTTTTAGCCCCTCTTCACTTACTGCCATAAGGGTGGTGTCATCTGCATATCTGAGGTTATTGATATTTCTCCCGGCAATCTTGATTCCAACTTGTGTTTCTTCCAGTCCAGCATTTCTCATGATGTACTCTGCATATAAGTTAAATAAACAGGGTGACAATATACAGCCTTGACATACTCCTTTTCCTATTTGGAACCAGTCTGTTGTTCCATGACCAGTTCTAACTGTTGCTTCCTGACCTGAATACAGATTTCTCAAGAGGCAGATCAGGTGATCTGGTATTCCCATCTCTTTCAGAATTTTCCATAGTTTATTGTGATCTACACAGTCAAAGGCTTTGGCATAGTCAATAAAGCAGAAATAGATGTTTTTATGGAACTCTCTTGCTTTTTCCATGATTCAGCGGATGTTGGCAATTTGATCTCTGGTTCTTCTACCTTCTCTAAAACCAGCTTGAACATCAGGAAGTTCACGGTTCACATATTGCTGAAGCCTGGCTTGGAGAATTCTGAGCATTACTTTACTAGCATGTGAAATGAGTGCAATTGTGTGATAGTTTGAGCATTCTTTGGCATTGCCTTTCTTTGGGATTGGAATGAAAACTGACCTTTTCCAATCCTGTGGCCACTGCTGAGTTTTCCAAATTTGCTGGCATATTGAGTGCAGCACTTTCACAGCATCATCTTTCAGGATTTGGAATAGCTCAACTGGAATTCCATCACCTCCATTAGCTTTGTTCATAGTGATGCTTTCTAAGGCCCACTTGACTTCACATTCCAGGATGTCTGGCTCTAGGTCAGTGATCACACCATCGTGATTATCTGGGTCGTGAAGCTCTTTTTTGTACAGTTCTTCTGTGTATTCTTGCCACCTCTTCTTAATATCTTCTGCTTCTGTTAGGTCCATACCATTTCTGTCCTTTATCGAGCCCATGTTTGCATGAAATGTTCCTTTCGTATCTCTGATTTTCTTGAAGAGATCCCTAGTCTTTCCCATTCTGTTGTTTTCCTCTATTTCTTTGCATTGATCACTGAAGAAGGCTTTCTTATCTCTTCTTGCTATTCTTTGGAACTCTGCATTCAGATGTTTATATCTTCCCTTTTCTCCTTTGCTTTTCGCTTCTCTTACTACCTATCAATTCAATGAGTTTTTTTTTAATTAAATTTTATTTTGCTTAACTTTACAATATTGTATTGCTTTTGCCATACATCAAGATGGATCCACCACAAGTATACATGTGTTCCCCATCCTGAACCTTCCTCCCTCCTCCCTCCCCATACCATCCCTCTGGGTCATCCCAGTGCACCAGCCCCAGGCATCTGTTATCAGGCATCGTACCTGGACTGGCGACTCATTTCAGATATGATATTATACATATTTCAATGCTCTTCTCCCAAATCATCCCACCCTCTCCCATTCCCAGAGTCCAAAAGTCTGTTCTATACATCAGTGTCTCTTTTGCTGTCTCGTAAACAGGGTTATTGTTACCATCTTTCTAAATTCCATATATATGCGTTAGTATACTGTATTTGTGTTTTTCTTTCTGGCTTACTTCACTCTGTATAATAGGCTCAAGTTCCATCCACCTCATTAGAAGTGATTCAAATGTATTCTTTTTAATGGCTGAGTAATACTCCATTGTGTATATGTACCACAGCTTTCTTATCCATTCATCTGTGGATGGACATCTAGGTTGCTTCCAAGTCCTGGCTATTGTAAACAGTGCTGCTATGAACATTGGGGCAATTCAATGAGTTTTAAAATCACTTTTGAGGCCCTGTCAGACTGCAATAAACATGTTTCTTTATTAACTTTGAATCCTTTCTTGACTCAACCTTTCATCTGTATTTGATCCGTGATCTTGATGATCTTTTTTGTGGACCAGTCCAATTGCAAGTAGGCCTTTTTCTATTCATGGACCTTTACAGAATAAGTAGTAGAAAAGTACTAAATAAGTATTTTGTTTTAAGAATAGGATATATTTGTAATTGTCACACTATTCAGAGTAAGAAGAACTTCCTACTACTAAAATTCCACCATCAATACTTTCTGAGAATCATTTCTCTTCTCTGCTTTTTAAAAGTACTGTTTTAGTCAATAAGGACTTCCCTGGTGGCTCAGATGGTAAAGCGTCTGTCTACAATGCGGGAGACCTGGGTTCGAGCCCTGGGTTGGGAAGATTACCTGGAGAAGGAAATGGCAATCCACTCCAGTACTATTGCCTGGAAAATCCCATGGACAGAGAAGCGTGGTAGGTTACAGTCTATGGGGTCGCAAAGAATTGGACAAGACTGAGCAACTTCACTTCACTTCACTTCACTTCACTTTAGCCAATAAATGCATCATTCTTGACAACTAAAGCTACAGTGATAAATGTGATGCTGCCTTTGTTGATTGGCAGAGAAAATTTTCTATAAATTTTTAACTGTTGATAGCATATACTGATAGTCATTCCTCTTTAAAGCTACAACGCCTGTGTACTCACTCAGTCATATTTGAGTCTTTGTGACCCCATGGACTATACCCCATGAGGCTCCTCCGTCCATGGGATTTTCCTGACAAGAATACTGGAGTTGGTTTCTGTTTCCTTCTCCAGGGGATCTTTCCCACCCAGGGACTGAACTCACATCTCCTGAAGTGGCAGGTGGATTCTTTACCGCTGAGCCACCTGAGAAGCCCCCTAAAGTGACAATATTCTGTTAAAGTAACCAGTTATTCTATTGACTGAATCATCTTTCCTATGAATTAACTTTCTTTATGTGATATTATCAAGTTTTGATCACTGTAGTGACAACAGCTTCCTGTTAGTTTTCAAACACAACTCGAGTATGTACAAGTTAAACAAAAGGCTTTTGAAAATTACATATGGTGCTACTGAGCATCGAGGACAGTTTAATTTGAATGTTATCCAGACTTAATGGGCTAAAGAAAATAATTTAAACTCCCTTTTGTGAATTCTTCAGAGCCTAAGTTTTTTAATTAAGTCTGCTACAGATAGTGTACTTTGTAATTTGTTCATTTTTCACTACGAATTTTAGTCAAAATTGATCTGTATTCTCCTTTATGTATCTAGTATACACTCTTTAAATGGATTCAGCTGAAACATGGAATATGCTTTCAGATAATATATGAAAACCAAGTTTCAGATAACACCCTGGGACGACTACCCTCCCTGAGTTCACCCCCTTTTCACTGTGATTACTCTTCTGGACCTTACAATGTTTCTTGGACCCAATTTGTTAAGTGTTTATAGCTTTAATCCTACTAACCTTCTCATCACTTGAGGGGATTTAGAAATTTTAGTTCTGTTTTTTTCTTACATGATAGGATTTTCAAAATTTGGAGTTGATGGGTCAGCTTTCAAGGATCCATGAATCTCTGAAATATGTGCAAAATTCTGCAAACAAATACAATTATTTTTCAGAGAAAAAAAACTCTACAGCTTGCATCAATTCTCCACAGAATCTCCAACACAGAAAGGTTAACTCTGTTTTTTTCCACCCTCACTTAAATAACAGAATGCAGTTGAGGCTTACTACTCATACTTTATTTTTACTTTGAGATGTTTCACTTATTTTTAGCAAACAGGCTGCAAGTATAGCTTGTCAGTTTAATTGAAAGGGTACATTATTTTGGTGGTACTGACAGTTTTTGTTCACTGGAACTGTAGATTTTGGTAATTTGGGTAATTTTCTTGTGTGAATCACAAATATTGAGGAAGCTTAAGAGCTTTTGGAGAGGGTCATCAACTTCACTTCACATGATAAAATCACTACCTCTCAATTAGCAGAAGCCCCAAATTTCCTCAGAAATCCTTTGGCCCTTATTCTCTGCTTCAGTCTACCTCCTAAACTTTTTCATCCTCAATCCTAAGGCTTAATTAAATATTATCTTTCCTTTTTATTAAACTCTTTTTTTGTGACTGTGCGTTTTCAACAGAACTGTAAGCTCTCAGGGGACAGAGACAGTTTGAATTTTTCTTTCTTTCCTCCCTCAGAGATCTGCACACACCCACAGCAAGTAGATGCTCAAAAACTTCCCATTAGGGAACTTCTCTGGTGGGCTAATGGTTAAGACACCAGTCTTCCACTGCAGGAGGCACAGATGTGACCCCTGGTCAGGGAACTAAGATTCCACGTGCCCCGAGGTCTAGCCATAATAAAAACAAAATCCCCACTAAAAGAATAAACCCATTTCTGTAGTCAAAAATGTATCCTCATCCTTAATATATGCTATGTATGTGAATTAAGCCTTCTTCCTTAGTGGGGAAAGAGAGGCCATTATTTCCTCTGACATTTTTGTCTTCCTGATAGTCAACATCTTGGGCTAAGATGCCACTGAAAGTCAACTGCTGCTGCTGCTGCTGCTGCTAAGTCACTTCAGTCGTGTCCGACTCTGTGCGATCCCATAGACGGCAGCCCACCAGGCTCCCCCATCCCTGGGATTCTCCAGGCAAGAACACTGGAGTGGGTTGCCATGTCCTTCTCCAATGAATGAAAGTGAAAAGTCAAAGTGAAGTCACTTCAGTCGTGTCTGACTCTCCGCAACCCCATGGACTGCAGCCCACCAGGCTCCTCCATCCCTGGGATTCTCCAGGCACAACACTGGAGTGGGTTGCCATTTCCTTCTCCAATGTGTGAAAGTGAAAAGTAAAAGTGAAGTTGCTCAGTCGTGTCCGACCCTTAGCGACCCCATGGACTGCAGGTGCACTGCAAATTCCTTACCTAAACAGATTGCTGACTATGGTTTCTAACCTATTTTCCACCCCAGCACAACTGACAAATGTTTGATGATTCCATCAGTAGCGTTCACTGTAATCATACTCTTCAGTTCAGCAGGGGCATGCGGAGAAGAGCAGAGGGCCTTAAGAGTCTTAAGGGTAATTCTGATACATCCTTCTGGAAATAAGTTCTTTCTCCCCTATTCCTTCCCAGCAAGCAAAGAAACACTCAATTAGAACAGTTAGGAAGCAAGTGAATTGGTTTATCGGAACACATTTTGTAATTTCAGGAACTGAAGTCTATAAAAATAAAATGGGTCAACAAACACTTGGTAATTAAGCATTTATGACCATATTAGGACTCACTTGCAAAGGACTAAAATTCTTAAAATGGCCTTTGTACACCTCAGTGCAACTCTATGTTATCCACAAACAAGAATAAGCTAAATTTTTAGTTGATTAATCTCTTTTTGAGGTTTACTACAAGTGGGAAAGCACTCTTTTTATATGTAATTTTCTCCTAAAATATCTGCAAATAGATTGACAAATATTTCAAAAAAAAAGTTAGGTTGGGGATTGGACTTTACTTGAATGAAGTAACAAATACAGCACTTTACTCGAATGAAGTAGAGAAGCGAAGACATTTGAGCTTTACTTTCAAAGATGGAAGATAATCTTAAAATACCAAAACTTAACAATATGGGACACCTGTTAGCAACACCCCGAAGGGGGTACAATCAGAATAATCTAGAATGTAGAAAATTCTGCAGGACAAATGGCCCATTTTATTCTGTAAATGATTGGCAAGAAAATAAAAAAGCAAAGAGGAGTAAAACAAAGTTTAAGAAGTTCAGGAAAAATATTAGCCAAATACAATTACAGCATGTGGATTTTAATTTGATCCAGATTCAAACAAAATGTAGAAATACACATACATACCTCCCTCACACACACACACACACACACACACCACAAAATGAGAAATTCAAGGGAGGGAAACTTGAACTCATTGTGTATTTGATGGTACTAAGAAAAAATACTTTAGATGTGTTATTGGTATACAACTTATGCATGAAACTCTTTAAAAATGAAATGATTTATATTAATGATAAAAGGATTATATTCAACTTGACATAATACAGTAGAGAGAAAATGGTAGTAGAGACGTGAAGTAAGATTGGCATACTTTGATTATTTAAGTGGGTGCACATATATTGGGATCATGATATTATTGTTTTTACCCTTGTGAATGTTTTTTAAACTTTCACAACAAAAATCTCTTTAAAAGAGATTCCCAGGTAATGCTAATGGTAAAGAACCCACCTGCCAATACAGGAGATATAAGAGATGTGGGTTCCTTCCTTGGGTTGGGAAAATTCCCTGGAAGAGGACATGGTAACCCACTCCAGTATTCTTGCCTGTAGAATCCCATGGACAGAGGAATCTGGTGAGCTACAGTCCACAGTATTGCAAAGAGCTGGACAAGACTCAACTGGCTAAGCACACATGCACTGTAATTCCAAGAAAAATAGAGGGTAAAAATTCAGAATATTTCAAATTATACTTACTTACATATGCACAACTACAGACTTCATTTAAAATGCCAATTAGGCATCTAATTGCATCAATTATATATTTCTGCTCTTAAATCACATAGCCAAGTATTTACCTATTTTGGTTCTCATTATGGTATATAAAACGCCACATTTCACTAACAAATGTACCAATAATTTATAGTATTTCCTATTCTTTCAGTACATTATAGGTAGACTTGCTAATAAACAGAACTTTCTATGCATGTATAAGGCATTCACTAATAGAACCCATGGTATATGTAAATGATACATGCAACTTAGTGTTCAGTTAAGAAATAAATGAAGGTACTGCTAATTTTTAAAATATTTTTAAAGATTCATATATGAACCTACCTTCACAAAATAACTTCCCAAAGAGAAAAACAGAGACACGCTATCATTTTACTATGAGTTAAACCTTTTTATGTTATATGAAGATGATGGAAAACATGAGGAAAATGTTTTAAGAGGTAGAATGATCTCATCAGCATTACTGAGGCATTCTGAATGTAATCAAAGAGGTAAATGGGAATAAAAAATATTCTTTGACAGATGAGCCTGCCATGTCATGGGAATTTGCAGCTTGTCTGCACAGAATGAATTTCCTATTGAGGCAAAATGTTCCCTCTGATGATAAAGGAACTGCTACCAAAATAACTTTTCAAACCACACAACTGTTGTAAGAACAGTAAAGAGGTGCTGTGTGACAAATCACAATTATGAGCTACTAATACTGACAAACAGTTCAGTATCTATAGAAGCAGGCTGCAATTCAATGAAAGCGTCAGCATAGTCATGAAGATGGAAGGGGGAAAATCACTGCCTAGAATTAGCTTCAATAAATGGCTGAAAATAACTGAAGACAAGACTTTCACAGTAATCTTGGAGGTGTTGAATAGGGTCATATTAAGAACCTTCTAAGTAATTTATTCCACTTCTATTAAATAACTGAAATCCTATAGTAGGTACATTACATTCCAAAGAGTAGACAATTAAATGGGATGATATTTAAGGCGATGATGCCCAGACTTTTATAATTTCCTAAACAGTTTAATTTTTTTTAAGTCTGGGGCCTCCAATGCTGCTAAGTAAGAAAATTATAAAAACAATAACAGCAAAGATCTATTATCACTACCATCTCAAACATGACATTTCAACCATAAATAGCTAGATGTATTTAGCTTTATGACAAACTTAACCACATTGCCCTCCTCTCTTTTTCCTTTGACTATTGAGAGACAAAGTGCTCACACAGAGTGCCTGTCACAGGCCAGTACCAGTCTGTGGATGGGCTTTAGACACCATCACTCTACAGTCTCTTCCAATGCTGAGTGAGAATCATAGAATCTAAGTCTCTAAATGTTAGAGAAGCTGAGCTCTTAGGTTATTTAAATGGAAAAGGATATTAGCCATTTTAAGAGGCAATTTTTTTTAGCCAATCTGTTTCTGTGAATGATCACATATTATCTAATTTCCTAACAATCTGTTATCCTTTCAAATCACTTAACAAAATAGGTATTTTAGACACATGGTTTATTATAGCATTGGGCATCACTTTTGGCTAATACGTTAGGGGCTGGTTTAAAAGTTTAGATTTTGGAAAGCAGTAGACAACTGAGTTTATATTTTAAAAGGTAGATCCAAATACTGCTAAAACACAAAAACATTTAACTGATGTTCTGAAGTAGCTCATCTTGAACAACACTCATGTGAACTATTAGTTGAATGTTGCTTCAAATTCTTCAAATGATTACGAGCTATCTTACTTCCCTTTAAATTTCCCAATTAAAAGGAAAATTTACCTAGAGATTATTATAAATCTATCAACAGAATTCAGTTCAGAAATCAACAGAATTAGAACCTATTAAAAAATTTAAAAGTTCAATGTATAAAAGTGGCTGCTTTCTGTCACTGACATTATAATTTCGTAAGAATATATAGGGCAAGACAGTGAAACGGAACAGTACCCTATGGTCCTCTCCCGCCATGTCCTCCACCTGTCTTTTGTTTGTTTTAGTTGCTCAGTCATGTCCAACTCTTTGTGACTCCATGGACTGTAGCCCACCAGGGTCCTCTGCTCATGGGATATTTCCAGGCAAGAACACTGGGGTGGGTTGCCACTTCCTTCTCCAGGGGATCTTCCTGACCCAGGGATTGAACCCACATCTCCTGCATTGACAAGTGGATTCTTTACTGCTAAATCATGTCTTTAGCCGAAGAATAAGTTGAATCAGAGAACTGAGAAAAGAGAGGCGCAAAGGCAACAGGACAAAACAACAACAGTTCAGTCAGTAAGCAAAGTCATGGACCTCTAGTTCCTTCTCCAGGGCTAGAGATAATATTCTGAGCCATATCCTGTGAGCTATCTATGCTGAAACCCACATCTGGTGGAAAAGTTAACTACATGATGACCAAACAGTAGTCAAGACATAAGCTGCCACAATTCCGAGAACTGGCCCCAAATAAATGGGAACAAACTGATCCTGGAGCTGAAGATGAATTGTTCTTAAAACAATCAAGATGACTGGTCAGACCAATTTCAAGATGACGTCAGAGTTGACTGTGCCATTTCTCCATGTACCCCCCTCCTTCTGCCTATAAAAGCTCTTGCCCACTCGCTGTCATTGGGGTGGGGGGACTTAACCTTTGGACAAGAGTCTTCCCCCTCCCCTAAAGCCCTGGCTCCCAACTGTTGGCATCTCAAATAAAGCAGATGCCAGACTTCTGCCAGACTTCCCTCTTTATTGGCTTTTGAGTAGCATGCTGCCAGACCCCATTTTCAGTACAACTCTATTCTGTACAAGAACTCACTCTCACATCAAGGAATTAGGACAAACAAGATGTGTGATCACAGAAGGAAAAAAAACAGTATCTCAAGAGCTCTTAATCACTGACCAAAAGACCTCAGATGACTCATTCCACTGTTCTGTGTCTTAGTTGCCTCAGATCAGATCAGATCAGATCAGATCAGTCGCTCAGTCGTGTCCGACTCTTTGCGACCCCATGAATTGCAGCACGCCAGGCCTCCCTGTCCATCACCAGCTCCCGGAGGTCACTCAGACTCGCATCCATCGAGTCAGTGATGCCATCCAGCCATCTCATCCTCTGTCGTCCCCTTCTCCTCCTGCCCTCAATCCCTCCCAGCATCAGAGTCTTCTCCAATGAGTCAACTCTTCGCATGAGGTGGCCAAAATACTGGAGTTTCAGCTTTAGCATCATTCCTTCTAAAGAAATTCCAGGATTGATCTCCTTCAGAATGGACTGGTTGGATCTCCTTGCAATCCAAGGGACTCTCAAGAGTCTTCTCCAACACCACAGTTCAAAAGCATCAATTCTTCGGCGCTCAGCCTTCTTCACAGTCCAGCTCTCACATCCATACATGACCACAGGAAAGACCATAGCCTTGACTAGGCGAACCTTTGTTGGTAAAGTAATGTCTCTGCTTTTGAATATGCTATCTAGGTTGGTCATAACTTTCCTTCCAAGGAGTAAGCGTCTTTTAATTTCATGGCTGCAGTCACCATCTGCAGTGATTTTGGAGCCCAGAAAAACAAAGTCTGACACTGTTTCCACTGTTTCCCCATCTATTTCCCATGCAGTGATGGGACCAGATGCCATGATCTTCGTTTTCTGAATGTTGAGCTTTAAGCCAACCTTTTCACTCTCCACTTTCACTTTCATCAAGAGGCTTTTTAGCCCCTCTTCACTTTCTGCCATAAGAGTCGTGTCATCTGCATATCTGAGGTTATTGATATTTCTCCCGGCAATCTTGATTCCAACTTGTGTTTCTTCCAGTCCAGCATTTCTCATGATGTACTCTGCATATAAGTTAAATAAACATGGTGACAATATGCAGCCTTGACGTACTCCTTTTCCTATTTGGAACCAGTCTGTTGTTCCATGACCAGTTCTAACTGTTGCTTCCTGACCTGCATACAGATTTCTTAAGAGGCAGATCAGGTGGTCTGGTATTCCCATCTCCTTCAGAATTTTCCATAGTTTATTGTGATCCACACAGTCAAAGGCTTTGGCATAGTCAATAAAGCAGAAATAGATGTTTTTCTGGAACTCTCTTGCTTTTTCCATGATCCAGCGGATGTTGGCAATTTGATCTCTGGTTCCTCTGCCTTTTCTAAAACCAGCTTGAACATCAGGAAGTTCACGGTTCACATATTGCTGAAGCCTGGCTTGGAGAATTTTGAGCATTACTTTACTAGCGTGTGAGATGAGTGCAATTGTTCGGTAGTTTGAGCACTCCTTGGCATTGCCTTTCTTTGGGATTGGGATGAAAACTGACCTTTTCCAATCTTGTGGCCACTGCTGAGTTTTCCAAATTTGCTGGCATATTGAGTGTAGCACTTTCACAGCATCATCATTCAGGACTTGGAATAGCTCCACTGGAATTCCATCACCTCCACTAGCTTTGTTCGTAGTGATGCTTTCTAAGGCCCATTTGACTTCACATTCCAAGATGTCTGGCTCTAGGTCAGTGATCACATCATCATGATTGTCTAGGTCTTGAAGCTCTTTTTTGTACAGTTCTTCTGTGTATTCTTGCCACCTCTTCTTAATATCTTCTGCTTCTGTTAGGGCCACACCATCTCTGTCCTTTATCGTGCCCATCTTTGCATGAAATGTTCCTTTGGTATCTCTGATTTTCTTGAAGAGATCCCTAGTCTTTCCCATTCTGTTGTTTTCCTCTATTTCTTTGCATTGATCACTGAAGAAGGCTTTCTTATCTCTTCTTGCTATTCTTTGGAACTCTGCATTTAGATGTTTATATCTTTCCTTTTCTCCTTTGCTTTTCGCTTCTCTTCTTTTCACAGCTATTTATACCCAGCTGTGGGTGTGTCTGGTGATAGAAGCAAAGTCCGATGCTGTAAAGAGCAATATTGCATAGGAACCTGGAATGTCAGGTCCATGAATCAAGGCAAATTGGAAGTGGTCAAACAAGAGATGGCCAGAGTGAATGTCGACATTCTAGGAATCAGTGAACTAAAATGGACTGGCATGGGTGAATTTAACTCAGAGGACCATTATATCTACTACTGTGGGCAGGAATCCCTCAGAAGAAATGGAGTGGCCATCATGGTCAACAAAAGAGTCCGAAATGCAGTACTTGGATGCAATCTCAAAAATGACAGAATGATTTCTGTTCGTTTCCAAGGCAAACCATTCAATGTCACAGTAATCCAAATCTATGCCCCAACCAGTAACGCCGAAGAAGCTGAAGTTGAAAGGTTCTATGAAGACCTACAAGACCTTTTAGAACTAACACCCAAAAAAGATGTTCTTTTCATTATAGGGGACTGGAATGCAAAAGTAGGAAGTCAAGAAACACCTGGAGTAACAGGCAAATTTGGCCTTGGAACACGGAATGAAGCAGGGCAAAGACTAATAGAGTTTTGCCAAGAAAATGCACTGGTCATAGCAAATACCCTCTTCCAACAACACAAGAGAAGACTCTATACATGGACATCACCAGATGGTCAACACCGAAATCAGATCGATTATATTCTTTGCAGCCAAAGATGGAGAAGCTCTATACAATCAGCAAAAACAAGACCAGGAGCTGACTGTGGCTCGGACCATGAACTCCTTATTGCCAAATTCAGACTGAAATTGAAGAAAGTAGGGAAAACTACTAGACCATTCAGGTATGACCTAAATCAAATCCCTTAGTTGCCTCAGGGTATTATAATAAACGATCACTAAGCCTCTTACAGTGAAAGTGAAGAGGAACTAAAAATCCTCTTGATGAAAGTGAAAGAGGAGGGTGAAAAAGTTGCTAAAGCTCAACATTCAGAAGACCAAGATCATGGCATCTGGTCCCATCACTTCATTGGAAGTGGATGGGGAAAACAGTGGAAACAGTGTCAGACTTTATTTTTCTGGGCTCCAAAATCACTGCAGATGGTGATTGCAGCCATGAAATTACAAGACACTTACTCCTTGGAAGAAAAGTTATGACCAGCCTAGATAGCATGTTGAAAAGCAGAGACATTACTTTGCCAACAAAGGTTCGTCTAGTCAAGGCTACGGTTTTTCCTGTTGTCATGTATGGATGTGAGAGTTGGATTGTGAAGAAAGCTGAGCGCCGAAGAATTGATGCTTTTGAACTGTGGTGTTGGAGAAGACTCTTGAGAGTCCCTTGGACTGCAAGGGAGATCCAACCAGTCCATTCTAAAGGAGATTAGTCCTGGGTGTTCATTGGAAGGACAGATGCTGAAGCTGAAACTCCAATACTTTGGCCAACTCATGCAAAGAGTTGACTCATTTGTAAAGACCCTGATGCTGGGAGGGATTGGGGGCAGGAGGAAAAGGGGATGACAGAGGATGAGATGGCTGGATGGCATCACTGACTCGAGGGACATCAGTCTGGGTGAACTCCAGGAGCTGGTGACGGACAGGGAGGCCTGGTGTGCTGCGATTCATGGGGTCACAAAGAGTCGGACATGACAGAGTGACTGAGCTGAACTGAACTGAACTGAAGCCTCTTTCAGTTTGAGTCTTAACATACTAAAGTGTTTTGCCTAAACAAACACCATGAACACCTTAGGAAACTACAGCTTTTCAATGATAGACTATATATTAATTACATTGTATATGCTGCTGCTGCTGCTAAGTCGCTTCAGTCGTGTCCCACTCTGTGCGACCCCATAGATGGCAGGCCACTAGGCTCCTCGGTCCCTGGGATTCTCCAGGCAAGAACACTGGAGTGGGTTGCCATTTCCTTCTCCAATGCATGAAAGTGAAAAGTGAAAGTGAAGTCGCTCAGTTGTGTCCAACTCTTAGTGACCCCATGACTGCAGCCCACCAGGCTCCTCCATCCATGGGATTTCCCAGTATATGCATAATTGTATTTCCATGTAAGAAAATGTGTATGTGTGTGGAGACACATCACCCAGAAGGTTTCCATCCACTTAAATCACTAATAATGATTGTAAATAATCTGTACCTGCTTCCAAAACAAACCCTCAAGAAAAAAGAATGGCCAATCACCAAGTATATTCAAGAGAATACACTACAGTTTGGAAAGATCATAGCAAAAATGCTTTGACCAATGGCAGCAGAGTTGGGCTAAGATGATAAATATGAAGAATGTAACACTCACATGTATGATAAGTATATTCATGTGCTACAGTATGATCGCCATTCTCAACTTTGAGTTTCCCTTAAGTGAAACTTACTTTCAATGATGGCTTCTTCATCCTCAAGACTGTTATATTCCCTATCCCTCAAATAACTAAGGAAGGAAGGAACTTGAGGTTAGAAAAAGAAAAAGGAAATAGAGAGTAGGAAATTATTATCATGAATCTCTTGGGAGACAGACAGGAACTAAGAAGCATATAAAGATCTTGAAATTGCAGTCTCATCTTTTAGGCTGAGGAAACTAAGTTTATCGAGGGGTGAAGAAGACACTCAGTGGGAGCTAAGGCAATCTAACACTCATACTGAAATGGAGAAAAGAAATACTTGTTCTGGCTGGTTAAATAAAATGAGCCACAAGTAGCTTACATGTCCAGTTTTCTGGGACTATGGTGGGAATTAGATAGTGGAAGTCAACAACCTTGTATCATGAAATTTGCTGGAGTATTAATACTTTTACACTGAGAAAAAAACCCAAAAAACTAAACACCCAGCATTTAGCACAAGCATTCTCTGCAACAAAAGCAAACTGAATTCATAAGCATAGAGTCAAAATCAAGGATGATTGAGAGCCTGAAAAATGTACTGTTTTAATTCTTCAGAACTTAATTCTTTAGAATCTTATTATACCACTACTAAGTCACTTTAGTCTTGTCCGACTCTGTGTGACCCCAGAGACAGCAGCCCACCAGGCTCCCCCGTCCATGGGATTTTCCAGGCAAGAGTACTGGAGTGGGGTGCCATTGCCTTCTCCAGTGCATGAAAGTGAAAAGTGAAGGTGAAGTCGCTCAGTCGTGTCCGACTCGTAGCGACCCCATGGACTGCAGCCCACCAGGCTCCTCGGTCCATGGGATTTTCCAGGCAAGAGTACTGGAGTGGGGTGCCATTGCCTTCTCCAGAATTGTATTATAAAACTTGTAATAAGTGTATTTAGGTGCTGAATAAATATTTTATTTTAGTGAATATAAAAAAAATTTTTTTAGATGAGCTCTCATAGGTTTGCTGGTGACCACAAAATCCCCAAATATATTTTCCCCAATATGTTGTAAATCTTCCAACTCTGAATTCTTCTACTACATGTGGTCTGTAGATAAGAGTTTCTGAATTTGATAAAATTGATTCTTTCCCTTCCAGTCACACTTTATAGTATTAAAGATGGTCAGAAATAAAAATGTGGTATTGAAAGAAGCACTTTGGCAATCCTAGTTACAGGCTCTGTAAGCAAATATTTCAGCAGATGATATAGCATTGTGCTCATGATAAACAAGAAGGTAATTTCTAAGCATAAAATTTTTGAAGAGTAAAAAGTAAAATGAATGTAAAAGAAAATGACTCTCTGCATGAATCTGTATACTTTCCCTTAGTTTATATCAACTGTACTTCTAAATCAAGGCTCAAATTGTGTCCCATCTCTTTAACAAAACCCTTAGATTAGAGGCCTTTAACTCAGCTCTCCTCTGAAATCCAGTGGTAGTCACTAAGTAATTGTTTACTGAACACTTACTAGATGTCAAGTAATTAACCCAGCCTATCCTCTAGAAAGAGAAGGCAATGGCACCCCACTCCAGTACTCTTGCCTGGAAAATCCCATGGACGGGGGAGCCTGGTGGGCTGCAGTCCATGGGGTCGCTAAGAGTTGGACACGACTGAGTGACTTCACTTTCACTTTTCACTTTCATGCATTGGAGAAGGAAATGGCAACCCACGCCAGTGTTCTTGCCTGGAGAATCCCAGGGATGGGGGAGCCTGGTGGGCTGCCGTCTCTGGGGTCGCACAGAATCGGACACAACTGAAGCGACTTAGCAGCAGCAGCAGCATCCTCTAGAAAGGGGAAAGAGGTAAGCAATTTGACAATTAAACAAGACCATATAATACAATTTTACTATTTATGACTAGTTTATGTGTTGGTGTTATTTTCCCAATTAGATTATAATTTCTGGAAGAACAAAGACAATGTCTTTGTATTTCTTTTCTATTGTTCTTAATGCCTAACCAAATATATTCATGAAAATGAATCTGGTGAGCATCTCAAAAAGTTAATCTGAACTAAAATGGCTTTGAATTTTAAAAAATGCAAAGGGAACCTTTAGGTAGAAAACTTTTAAATAATTAACGAAGTTAATTTGGTTATATGTGTGTATAAGTTTATATAAAGTAATTTTAAGAATTTAAAAGTAAGGACATCTTGCTCCAGATGACTCAGGAGAGTTGCCAGATGACAGCAGCTGCATGAAGAATTCCTAGTAAGGTCAACAGAAAAATCACACAGCTGAGTGGAATGTATACTGCTGACCCACAGAACCATGAGCAAATAAAGTATTTGTGTTGCTAAGCCATTAAATTTGAGGATATTTTGTCATGCAACACTATAAAGCTGATCTCATTATACTAATAAATATGTATTTTTTCCCCAATATATTGAAAAACAATGTAAATGGAAAACAGTTTTCAAAAATACAACTTGGGCACACAAGCAAATACTGAACTCTAATTAATGATGCTGAAGTACAACTTATTTTGAAATACATAAAAATACAAGATGGATTGATGGGTAGAGAAGGGTAGTTCAGTTGATATGTGATAGAGTATAATGTTAGTTATAGCATCTAAGTGGTGGGTATGTGTATGTTGACTGTAAAGTTATTTCAATATTTTTCTAGTTTTTTTTTCTTAATAAAAATATTAGAAAACAAGTGGAGTCACACTGTGCATCAGACTATGGAATATGAGGTAGTCAATAAAATGGGGTGAAAGAATGTCTATTACCAAAACTGACTGATTAGTCTTTAAAAAGCTATATATAAAATAGTATTTGTAATATATCATTTTTATAAAACAAAATTAAAGAGTACAGTCATAGAGAAAAAGAACTAAAGGACATATACTGAGTTAGTACCTCTAGAAATGGATTGTGAGTTTTTTTCCTTTCACCTTTATGTTTTCCAAACTGTACTACTGAATTAGAAAAAAATTTTAAGTAACTAAGAGAATGGGAACATCTATCAACAGAGGAATAGGTAAAGAAGATGTGGTACATATATACAATGGAATATTACTCAGCCATAAAAAGGAATGAAATTGTGCCATTTGCAGAGATGTGGATGGACTCAGAGACTGTCACACTGAATGCAGTTAGAACAGAAAGACAAATGTTATATGATATCACTTATATGTGGATTCTAAAATAAAAGGGTAAAAATCACAACGGATGTAGAAAAAAAACCTTATGGTTACCAGAGAACGGAGGCAGAGAGGGATTAAATTGGGAGATCGGGATTGACATATACACATTACTATGTGAAAGTGAAAGTTGCTCAGTCATGTCTGACTCTTTGCAACCCCATGGACTATACATATACAGTCCATAGAATTCTCCAGGCCACAATACTGGAGTGGGTAGCCTTTCCCTTCTCCAGGGGATCTTCCCAACCCAGAGATCAAACCCAGGACTCCCACATTACAGGTGGATTCTCTCCCAGCTAGGCCACAAGAGAAACCCAAGAATACTAGAGTGGGTAGCCTATCCCTTCTCCAGTGGATCTTCCCAACCCAGGAATCAAACCAGGGTCTCCTGCATTGCAGGTGGATTCTTTACCAACTGAGCTATAAGGGAAGCCCCACACATTACTATATATAAAATTGATAACTAATAAGAAATTTACCCTGTAATCTATAATGGCCTATGTGTGAAAAGAATATTTAAAAAAGACTGGATATATGTATACATAAAACTGATTCACTTTGTTGTATACTTAAAACAAACACAACATTATAAATCAACTATATGTCAATACAATTTTTTAAAAAAGTAACTAAGAGAATGAGGAGAATGTTTAATAGTGAGTTTAAATCCTCTGGTTTGAAAAGAACTTTTTTTTTTTTAAAAAACAAAGGTATTCAATGTGTAATAACAAGAAAAAATAAAATATGGAGAATGGAGTTTACAGAATAGCAAGAAAGAGTTTTTTCAGCTAGGTTAAGATATTTGATAATAAAAGTAACTACCTGTTAGAACAGACTATAGCTTCCCTGTTTTTTGGAAACATATTCTCCAAGAAAGGAAACTTGTAAGTGATCTCTTGAGATTTCTTCCAGTTTTATGACTTTGATGGCAGAGCTACTATTAATATTCAGTCAGAGTGTCAAAATTTAGCCTGATGTTATAATTAGTATGGACATGGATGTTATTCCGTCCTTAAATTTAGGCTATGAAAGAAATCTAGTAAACAGAAGAATAGAAAGTATCAATAAAGGAGACTGAGGGACTCGAATTACAGAGTCAGCTCAATCATCGGCCAAGTCTCTCATAAGTTCCTGAGTCTACTTAACACTATGGTAGTTTCATTCTTCATATTATAGAAAACAAAGAGAAATAATTTCCCAGAAGTCACCATAAGTGAAAAAGTTAAAGTTGCTCAGTCATGTCCCACTCTTTGCGACCCCATGGACTTTGCAGTCCATGGATTTCCCCAGGCTAGGATACTGGAGTTGGTAGTCTTTCCCTTCTGCAGGGGATCTTCTCAACTGAGGGATCAAACCCAGGTCTCCCACATTGCAGGCAGATTCTTTACCAGTCGAGCCACCAGGGAAGCCCAAGAACACTGGAGTGGGTAGCCTATCCCTTTTCCAGCGGATCTTCCCGACCCAGGAATTAAACTGGGGTCTCCTGCATTGTAGGCTGATTCTTTACCAGCTGAGCTACCAGGGAAGCTATAAAACTCTCTAAGAAATTTTGAAAATTAATTTTCACACTAACAAAACTAAGGGAATAACAAATCCATCTCAACCTACAACTTAGGAAGAGTTTGTGTAAGTGCGTGTGCAGGTGTGTATGTGAGAAAAACTTGCTCAAGTTAAGGTACCTAAATTTGAAAGTGAAAAACATTGGGGCAGAAAGGGTTTTTTGTTAAAATCTTGGTCCTGCGATGGTGGTGGTAAGCAGTGGGATGAAGAAGCTGAGGAAAGAGATATTTTGAATAGAGTTTTAAACTCTGAATCTGAAAAAAAGGATCAATACCACTTTTTTCTTTTTGATTAAGAATATAGAAATAAGTAGGGCTTTCCAGGTGGTGCCAGTGGTAAAGAACCTGCTTGCCAATTCAGGAGACACAAGCAATGCAGGTTCAATTCCTGGGTTGGAAGATCCCCTGGAGGAGAGCATGGCAATCCACTCAAGTATTCTTGCCTGGAGAGAATCCCATGGACAGAGGAACCTGGCAGGCTACAGACCACAGGTTTGCAAAGAATCGTACATGACTGAGCAACTTGGTGGACATCCATGGAAATAAGTAATAGTCTTTCTAATAAAACTCTTCAACCAACAGGAGTTCTTTTGTGAAGCAAAACCTAGGTTAAAATGAAAACACTGGGCACTTTACATGACTCTTATCATAAATCATCAAAAAAGGTATTTAAAAACCACTAGTTATTCAAAGTCCACAGAGTACCAAATTGTTTTTGAAGGAAAATTCATAAAATTCCTACACTGGGATGAATCTCTTCCTAGCTTCTTAAAGCAAACTATGAAAGAAATATGTAAGTTCTTTCATTGACCTCAATGAGGTATCAACTCCACCATTCATATAAACTCTTTCTCAGGTAGACAGTCAATCATCCCGAGCTTGCTTATTATACTCGACATTTGAGAACCCAGATTGAAAAATAAGACCAAAAATGAGTATGGAATTTAAGCCTAAATTCCCATTTCTGAGATTTTTAATGAATGTATCTGAGATTCTTTAAAAAGAAAAAAATCTATCATTTCTTTTATTTTAAAAAAATTTACATAGATTGATCTTTAAATTTTAAGAAATGATTCTGACAAATTACTTTTCATTTCCACAGAAGATAATGGCCCTATTAAACGAAATAATAATAGGGCATGGATTAAATGGGCTCTAAAAGAATATGATATTGATGTATCTACATTTTCCAGCTCATTCATTGAAAGGATTAGCTGTAACCTACTGCAATAGCTATAAAATGTTGAGAGAGAGGGGTTCCTGAGAACTGTCAGATGGTCAGCAAAAAATATCTTAAAATAGTATTATTGGAACCCTTCACACAAGGACAGCTATATCTAGTTTTGAAAGCTGCCAAGTATTATGAAGTGTTACTTTCACTTGTAAGTAAATTATGAGTTATTGTCAAAACATTTAAGAAATGGAAGACAACAGAAATTTCTAACAAAGTCCTGAAGTTTCTCATGGCTAGGCAATTCTCACTAGTGTTTTTTCCACTTAAATATTAAAACTAACTGTTTAGTAAACAATCATACCCACAAGCGTCAGGATCCATAGAAAATATAGGATTTTTACCTCCCCAGTGCTATCAAATTTATAATTTACAAGAATTTAAAAGACATGCTAAATGGATGAATCCTACCAAGAGAAAATGCATACATTTTTCTTAGGTAATTATGACTTTTTACCGACATGTGCAATCACTCAATCTAATCATGCAATGCCAGTTAGCAACTTGCAAATAGGAGGTCTGGTATATGTACTGAACACCTGCAACAGGATATAATTCCTGTGAACCTCATACTTTGAAAACATAACTTTATTCCTTCTTTTTGCTTTCTTATACCTTCTCATCACCTACCACTCAGGGCCTTTAATAAGGAAGTTTCCAAGACCAATCCTAAAGAACTTCTGATTTGAAGAGTCCCAGGCTTGTTGCCATTAGGTTCTTTTGAACTGAGACTTCATTTTGGCATATAAACACTCCTTTGTATCATTATATTTCTATTTTGTGCCACCATTCTAAATAGGTTTTACAGATTAAAAGTGCTATATGATTAAATTATTCTTCTCAGGCTGTTCATTAGTGGTTCATTGAAGAGGACAATGCTAATTTCAGCAGGAAATAATGAGATGTATATCAAATGTTTAATAAAGCTGTATATCAAAATATTTAATAATATTTCTCCATAATTTTACTAAACTAACTAAAGTTTAGCATTTTCTTATATTACAAAGTAGGCTATGAATAATATTTTCATGTAACATTATAGTTGTTGCAGTTATTTCAAAATGCCATTAGGTAGCTCATTCTTAATAAAAAATTACAATAATAACAATAGTTATTACAGCTGCACCTAGATCTTATTATTTAATTGTATTAATAAGGAAACACATACATTACTGTATCACAATTGTGTTTCAAATATATTTTGATAGCTGTATTTCAATGTTTCTTTGTATTTCTATAATTTTATTAATACATTTGAATTCATACACTTGAAAAATTATTTTGAGAAAGCATCCATAAGTATCACCAGGTACCAAGGGGGCTCATGGTACAAAAATGGTTAAGATTCTCTGAGCTAGAGGAAATATAATGCATTTACTCATACAGAATACAGCACATAAAGCTGTATTCCCGTTTCCTGAAAGTGAAAGTGGCTCAGTCCTGTCTGACTGTTGCAATCCCATGGACTGTAGCACACTGGGCTCTGCTGTCCATGGAACTCTCCAGGCAAGAATACTGGAGTGGGTTGCCACTTCCTTCTCCTAGGGATCTTCCCAACCAAGGGATCGAGCCCATGTCTCCTGCATTACAGGCAGATTCTTTACTGTCTAAGTCATCACATAAATTAGGATTAACAAAGAGCCCAGAAAGTGACATTTCCTATATAAGGTGATGATATCACTGCCTTTTCTTTCTTTTGGGGATGGTTTTGATTACCACCTCTTGTACAATGTTACAAACCTCCATCCATAGTTCTTCAGGCATTCTGCCTATCAGAGCTAATCCTTTGAACCTATTTGTCACTTCCACTGTACAATCATAAGGGATTTGATTTAGGTCATATCTGAATGGCCTACTGGTTTTCCCTACTTTCTTCAATTTAAGTCTGAATTTTCCAGTAAGGAGTTCATAATCTGAGCCACAGTCAGCTCCCAGTCTTGTTTTGCTGACTGTATAGAGCTTCTCTATCTTTGGCTGCAAAGAATATAATCAATCTGATTTTGGTAATGACCATCTGGTGATGTCCATGTGTAGAGTTGTCTCTTGTGTTGCTGGAAGAGGGTGTTTGTTATGACCAACGTGTTCTCTTGGCAAAACTCTGTTAGCCTTTGCCCTGCTTCATTCCATATACCAAGGCCAAACTTGCCTGTTACTCCAGGTGTCTCCTGACTTCTTACTTTTGCATCCCAGTCCCCTATGATAAAAAGGACATCTTTTTTTAGTGCTAGTTATATAAGGTCATATAGGTCTTCATAGAATCATTCAATTTCAGCTTCTTCAGCATTAGTGGTTAGGGCAGACTTGGATTACTGCAATATTGAATGGTTTGCTTTAGAAACGAACAGAGATCATTCTGTAGCTTTTGAGACTGCACCCAAGTATCTGTATTTTGGACTCTAAACCATTCCCAAGAAAAAGTTCCAAAGAATAGCAAGGAGAGTTAAGAAAGCCTTCCTAAGTGATCAAGGCAAAGAAATAGAGGAAAACAAGAATGGGAAAGATTAGAGATTTCTTTAAGAAAATTAAGAGATACCAAGGGAACATTTCATGCAAAGATGTGCACAATAAAGGACAGAAACAATATGGACCTAACAGAAGAAGATATTAAGAAGAGGTGGCAAGAAAACACAGAAGAAATATACAAAAGAGATCTCAATGACCCAGATAACCATGAGAGTGTGATCACTCATCTACAGCCAGACATTCTGGAGTGCGAAGGCAAGTGGGCCTTAGGAAGCATCACCACAAATAAAGCTAGTGGAGGTGATGGAATTCCGGCTGAGCTATTTCAAATCCTAAAAGATGATGCTGTTAAAGTCTTGCACTCAACAACATGTCAACAAATTTGGAAAACTCAGCAGTGGCCACAGGACTAGAAAAGGTCAGTTTTCATTTCAGTCCCAAAGAAAGGCAATCCCAAACAATGTCAAACTACCACACAATTGCACTCATTTCACAGGTTAGCAAAGTAATGCTCACATTTCTCCAAGTACGTGAACCAAGAACTTCCAGATGTTCAAGCTGGATTTAGAAAAGACAGAGGAACAAGAGATCAAATTACCAACATCTGCTGGATCATAGAAAAAACAAGATAATTACAGAAAAACATCTACTTCTGCTTCATTGACTACACAAAGCCTTTGACTATGTGGATCACAACAAACTGTAGAAAATTCTTAAAGACTGGGAATACCAGACCACCTTACCTGCCTCCTGAGAAATCTGTACGCAGGTCAAGAAGAAATGGTTAGAACCAGACATGGAACATGAACTAGTTCCAAACTGGGAAAGTAGTATATCAGGGCTGTATATTGTTACCCTGCTTATTTAAGTTATATGCAGAGTACATCATGCAAAATGCTGGGCTGGATGAAGCACAACCGGGAATCAAGATTGCCAGGAGAAATATCAATAACCTCAGACATGCACATGACACCACCCTTTTGGCAGAAAGCGAAGAGGAACTAAAGAGCCTCTTGATGAAGGTGAAAGAGGAGAGTGAAAAAGCTGATTTAAAACTCAACATTCAAAAAATGAAGATCATGGCATCTAGTCCCATCACCTCATGGCAAATAGATGGGGAAACAATGGAAATAGTGACAGATTTTATTTTCTTGGGCTCCAAAATCACTGCAGGTGGTGACTGCAGCCATGAAATTAAAAGATGCTTGCTCCTTAAGCTATGACAAACCTAGACAGCATATTAAAAAGCAGGGACATTACTTTGCTGAGAAAGCTCCATATAGTCAAAGCTAAGGTTTTCCGGTTGTCATGTTTGGATGTGAGAATTGGACCATGAAGAAGGCTGAGTACTGAAGAACTGATGCTTTTGAACTGTGGCGTTGGAGAAGACTCTTGAGAGTCCCTTGAACTGCAAGGAGATCCAACCAGTCCATTCTGAAGGAGATCAGCCCTGGGATTTCTTTGGAAGGAATGATGCTAAAGCTGAAACTCCAGTATTTTGGCCACCTCATGCGAAGAGTTGATTCATTGGAGAAGACTATGATGCTGGGAGGGATTGAGGGCCAGAGGAGAAGGGGACGACAGAGGATGAGATGGCTGGATGGCATCACTGACTCGATGGATGTGAGTCTCAGTGAACTCCGGGAGTTGGTGATGGACAGGGAGGCCTGGTGTGCTGCGATTCATGGGGTCACAAAGAGTTGGACACGACTGAGTGACTGATCTGATCTGATCTGATCTGAAGGATGGGGCCCGGTTGCAACCAACCATGTGATTGGAGGGTTGGTACTTTCAGTTCCACATCTTGACCTCTGGGGAAGAAGAGGAGCTGAGGGTAAATCAATCGCCAATAGTTGATGCTTTATCAATCCTGCCTACATAATGAAGCCTCTATAAAACTCCAAAAGGATGTGGTGTGAAGAATTTCTGGGTTGGTGAGCTCACGGAGATTCTGGTGAATGGCATTCTCAGAGAGCATGGAAATTCTGCACCCTTCTGGCACACCTTGCCCTATGTATCTCTTCCATCTGGATGTTCATCTGTATCCTTTTGTAATAAGCCAGTAACCCAGTGAGTAAATGGGTTTCCTGAGTCCTGTGAGCCACACTAGAAAAAAGAACTAAACTCAAAGAAGGGGTCACGGGAACTTCTAATTTGTAGCCAGTTGATCAGAAGCACAGGTAACAACCTGGGCCTGTAATTGGCATCTGAAATGGAGAGTGGTCTAGTAGAACTGAGCTTTTTCCTTGTAAGATCTGAGGCTCCTTCTGGGGATACGGGGTGAGAATTGAGTTGAATTATAGGACTCCCAGCTGGTATCCTATGCATTACTTGGTCGTATGGGGAGAAAATCCTCCCTCCACAGTTTGAAAATTAGGTCTCAGAACAGCCTTTAACAAATATACCAATGAAACTCAGTAGAGAACCCAGAAATAGACCTACACATACATTTGAAACAACTGATTTTTGACACAGGTTCAATGACATTTCAGTGGAAAAAGAATAGTCTTTTCAACAACTAATACTAGAAAAACAAACATCCATATGTAAAATAACAACATTGATCCATACCTCATACCATATAAAAAATTTACTCAAAATGGATAAAGACCCACTATAAAACTTGAACCACAAGACTTTTATAAGAAAACATACGAGAGAGCTTCCCTGGTGGTCCACAGTTAAGAGGTTGCCTTGCAATGCAAGGGATGCCAGTTCAATCCCTGGTCTCAGAAGATACTCTTTGTCAAGAAGCAACTAAGCCCAGGTGCCAAAAACTACTGAGCCCTCTGTGCCTAGAGTCTGTGCTCCACAATGAAATAAGCTACTGCGGTGAAAAGCCCACATAGCTCAATGAAGAGTGGCCCCCACTTGCCACAACTAGAGAAAGCCTGAGTGCAGCAATGAAGACCCACCATCAGATCAGATCAGTCGCTCAGTCGTGTCCAACTCTTCACGACCCCATGAATCGCAGCACGCCAGGCCTCCCTGTCCATCACCAACTCCCGGAGGTCACTCAGACTCACATCCATTGAGTCAGTGATGCCATCCAGCCATCTCATCCTCTGTCGTCCCCTTCTCCTCCTGCCCCAATCCATCCCTCCCAGCATCAGAGTCTTCTCCAATGAGTCAACTCTTCACATGAGGTGGCCAAAATACTGGAGTTTCAGCTTTAGCATCATTCCTTCCAAAGAAATCCCAGGGCTGATCTCACCATAGCCAACATATAAATTAATAAATTAAAAAAAAAAAAAAACAGAACACCTTTAAAAAAATACAACCCAGGAGAAAACATTTGTAACATTGGGTCAGCCAAAGAGTTCCTAGACATGAACAAAGGACAATCCATAGAAGGAAACAAAAAGGATGAATTGGACTTCATCAATATCAAAAATTTCTGCTCTTTGAGAGACACGAAAAGGCAAAACTACAGACTGAGAGAAGATATCTGCAGATCATCTATCTGCTAAAGGACTTGTACTGATAAAACACAAAGAACTCTCAAAACGCAATAAGAAGACAAATACCCACGTTAGAAAGTGGTAAGGGAAAAAAAAAAAAACTTGCCAAAAAAAATACATAGATGGCAAATAAGCACAGGAGAAGATCCTCAACATCTTTGGCCATTTGGGAAGTGTAAATAAAAACCACAATGCGATACCACTACATAGCTATTAGGATGTCTAAAATCAAAGAGTCTCATCATTTCAAGTGTTGGCTGAACTCTCCCACAATGGCTGCTGGGAGTGTAAAACAGAAATACCACATGGAAAACAATTTGACAGTTGTTTTAAAAGTTAAACACATATAAAGTTAAACACATAATATTACCATATAATGCTATGATTCTAGAGAAATGAGAAAATAGGTCTTATCAAAAGTTTATCTATAAGTGTTCATAACAGCTTTATTTGTAATAACCCCAAATTGAAAAGAACCCAAATGTCCATCAATGAATAAATGGATAAATAAACTGCATACATACAATGGAATACTACTCAGCAATAAAAAGGAATGACCTATTGAAACACATTACAACATGGATAAAGTTCAAAATAAATATACCCGGTGAAAGCCAGGTGGAAAAGAAGGCAAATTGTTTGATTCCATGTACATAAAATTATAGACAATGCAAATTAATAATCTCCAGGGACAGAAAGTAGATAAGGGTTGCCCATAGAGGGTTGGGAAGAAGAACTCCATAAGGGCATGAAAAAACCTTTGGTGATGATGAATATGTTTGTTATCTTGAATGTGGTGATAGTACCATGGGTACATACATAAGTCAAAATATCAGATTATATGATTGAAATATGTGTAACTTATAGTAGGTCAATTATACTTCAGTAGGCTGTTTTCTAAAAAATTCTATCCAAGCAGTCCCGACTCTGTCAGATTCTGGAACCACTGGACTAAACCAAAGCGTTGGACATCTAGGCCACCTTAGGCAGAAGCCTGTCTCTTCTGTTTTCAAACAGATTCCAAGAAAAAATATTTCAGAAACTCTCTGATAACATGTTTCAGTGTTTAATGACCTCAATAGTAAAATAATTCTTCCTTTATCTAACCGAATTCTCACTTCATTTAAGTGCATTTGTTTTACATTATCCCCTATGAAAATTAAAATAAAACAATCACTTCATAAACTTATCCTGACAACCTGACATACAGTCGCTACTCAACAAGTGACTATGAAATGCAATAATACCTCTGCACAATTTGAAATGTGGTCTTTCTTCTCTATGGACTTCCCAGGTAGTACAGAGGTAAAGAATTCGCCTACGGCTGATTCATGTCGAAGTCTGACAGAAAACAACAAAATTCTGTAAAGCAACTATCCTTCAATAAAGAAATAAATTAAAAAAAAAAAAAAAAAAAGAATTCACCTGCCAGTGCAGGAGACACAAGAGATGAGGGTTTGATCCCTGGGTTGAAAAGATCCCCTGGAGTGGGAAATGGCAATTTGCCCCAGTATTTTTGCCTGAAAAATCCCATGGACAGAGGAGCCTGGTGGGCTACAGTCCATGGGGTCGCAAAGAGTCAGACACAACCTAGTGTGTGTGCACACACACTCTTCTCTAGTCTGAACTTCAAAGAAACATCTAGTCATCATCTTACACGTTTAGAATGTTGTTTTACTCTGGGCCCTCTAGCTTCCCTGCAGGATACAATTAGAATAGTCTGCAAGTTGTAACTCTAACTAACTCTAAAGTTGTAACTCTAACTAACTCCAGAATTGTAACTCTAAAACTAACTATTACAGAGTAATGACTCTGGACTCCTATGCTTGCAAATCATATTCCTTTTTACACATTCTAAAATTATGTGTTGCTTATAAATAACAACACAGAATTGCTCAGGGATATATAGACTGGGTTTCACTACTGACTCCCAATTTTGTCTTTGTCATATTGCATTTATCTTTGGTACTGCTTATGATCCCCACAGCACACTATTTTGAACTTGGTCCTATTGCCCTACATAGAGTACATACTCGGAGAAGGCAATGGCACCCCACTCCAGTACTCTTGCCTGGAAAATCCCATGGACAGAGGAGCCTGGTGGGCTGCAGTCCATGGGGTCGCTAAGAGTCAGACAAGACTTAGCGACTTCACTTTCACTTTTCACTTTCATGAATTGGAGAAGGAAATGGCAACCCACTCCAGTGTTCTTGCCTGGAGAATCCTAGGGATGGGGGAGCCTGGTGGGCTGCCATCTATGGGGTCGCACAGAGTTGGACACGACTGAAGTGACTTAGCAGCAGCAGAGTACATACTGGTTCCTTTATAATGGTTTAAGATCATTGCATTTCAACTATAACAACTTTTCAAAGCACTTGTATTAGAGTTTTCCTTGGAACAGATTTATTGTTGACACTGAACCCCTGGTGACCATTTTCAACTGTGGCTTATCAGTGAGGTGGGCTCCTTACTACAGGAATACAGTCTAGACTGGACCACATCCTTGGAGTTAGTGCTAAAATGTCAGGTGTGACTGAATCAAAATCCCTTCTGAAGTTCAGATAAATTACATATCCTGCTTCTTAAATGTCTGTACAAACTGTCAATCTCTTGAAGAAGGAAATTAAATCGATCTGGTACAATTTGCCCTTTGCAAAGCCGAGAGAGTGACTACTCAGTGCTTCACGCCCTCCTATGTGGTGACTAATTGAGTGTTCAGTGATTTCATCTAGCACAGAATCTTTAAAAGTATCAAAATTAACCTGTCTGGCTGATAGGAGGTATAATTTTTTCTCCTTTAAAAAAGCTGGACACTAAAACTGCTTTGGTTTAATCAACAAGCCTTTTTACTGTTTTTTAAAACATTTCATGCAGATATCCAATTTCCTACTTTAGACTACAGCACTTCCAGGATCTCCATCTTGTTTGTCTTCTATAGGCTTAAAGAACTGAATACTATGCTTCATGTATGCATGTGTGCAAAGTCATTTCAGTTGTGCCTGACTCTCTGCAATCATAGGGACTATAGCCCACCAGGCTCCTCTGTCAATGGGATTTTCCAGGCAAGAATACTGGAGTGGGTTGCCATGTCCCCCTGCAGGGGATCTTCCTCACCCAGGGATCCAACCTGAGTCTCTCATGTCTCCTGCATTGGTAGGCAAGTTCTTTATCACTAGCGCCACCTGGGAAGCCCATGCTTTATAAATAGGTAACATAAGTACTTGTTGACTTGAATTTTAATCCAAAAAATTATTGCTGCATTCCATAAGTATCTTATAATGAATGGGATTAGGTTAATTTTAATTTAGTATCTCCCATTTTAGATCACTGGGCTTCCCTGGTGGCTCAGTGGTAAAGAATCTGGCTGCCAAAACTGGAGACGCAATTTCAATCCCTGAGTTGGAAAGATCCCATGGAGAAGATAGCATTCTGCTTAACAATTTAGAGAGCATTTAACACTATCCATAAATTATCAGTGAAACAGTATTTCTCTAGGTAGGACTTGTCTTTATAACTGACTTTCATTTGGAGATGAAAATGATTTCAATGAAGGCCATTATTCAAATACAAGGTAATATCCCACATCCTCTGGCACACTTCCACATCTTACAAATTAAAATACTCCACTACTTTCATCTTACCTTGTAGGCAATAGGTTAAGGAGCAGCAATGCAATCCATAATCTCATTAGAAGAGGTTATATTTTATAAACTATTCAAGTAAGATATAAACATCATTGAGGATACTTTAAGAAATTATATGAGGTAAGCTTAATGAAACATTTTATTAAATAACAAAATAATAATGACTCTTTTTTTAAATTGAGAATTCATGTGCCAAACTTCTAAATCCTTTTATTACCATTGGATCTTTTAATCCTCACAGCAACCCTGTGACGAAAGGCAACACAATTATATCCATTTCAGAGTTAAGGAAATTGAGAACTAAGGTGATTCAATAATAGGTAACAAACTGGCTAATTAATAAAGAAGAGATTTAAATTCTTGTCTGTCTTACTGGAGAGCCTAAATTCTATTTATTCCGTTATTCTGTTAATTCTGTAATTCTGTTATCCTGTTGCTTCTTGACATGCATACAGGTTTTGCATGAGGCAGGTAAGGTGGTCTGGTATTCCCACTCTTTAAGAATTTTCCACAGTTTGTTGTGATCCACAGTCAAAGGCTTTAGTGTAGTCAATGAAGCAGATGTTTTTCTGGAATTCTCTTTCTTTTCTATGATCCAATGGAACAGTGGCTGAGAGGTCTGAAATTCTTAATTTAAAAAATTAAATTAGGAGAAGGAAATGGCAACCCACTCCAGTATTCTTGCCTAGAGAATCCCGTGGACAGAGGAGCCTGGTGGGCTGCTGTCCATAGGATAGCACAGAGTCGGACACGACTGAAGTGACTTAGCACGCATGCATGCATTGGAGAAGGACATGGCAACCCACTCCAGTGTTCTTGCCTGTAGAATCCCAGGGACAGAGGAGCCTGGTGGGCTGCTGTCCATAGGGTAGCACAGAGTCGGACACGACTGAAGCGACTTAGCAGCAGCAGGAATCTCTAGGACTTCTGGCAGTAAGCTTACCCAACAATAAGAACAAGGTATAAACAAAGTATTAATCAGGTGTCATATATAAGCCAAATTTTTCTCTTCAAACATTCTTTTTTTTTTTTTTTTTTAACTGCTCTATTGGAGCCAATGTTGATTAGCTAAAGGAAGAAAAGTTTATTTTCCTTTCCCTTATTTCTCTTTGGAATATTCTACTCTGACTGAGACTTCATGCTGTAGTCAATTCCTGACTTACTCAGGCCACCAGCACCCACCTACATAGCCTATTCAGGAAGACAGAAATTTGACAGACAAGAATTTGAACAAGAATAATGGTCTATGTTTTCTTAATTTTAACTACAAAATAAAAATTTCTAAATGTTAATTCTGTAACTAATAAATTTTTTTCCTATTAATTTTCCAAACTGAAAACCAGGACTAAATTTTGTTTTTCAGAAATAAATCTCTTCATGTTCTATATTTACTCTTCTCACATGCATTCCTTAATTTAAAGATTGGTGAGGCCTTTAAAATTGTTTGAACCAACTTCAGTGTGGGACAAAGTGAGACTAAGAGATAGCTAAACGTTGGCTGGGGCAAAAGTGAGACAATTTCAAGGGAGAAATGCTATTTGAAAAACATTTCACATGTTATATGAAAAGACACAGGGGCTAAACAGCGTGCAGCATTTTAGTCCTTGAGATAGTAGACCTGCAGAAGCGAAAGGACTTATTTTAGAACACTGGAAAATATAAGAGTTTAGCTTCGGGGGTAGGGTGAGGGTGGGAGGGTATGATCTGAGGGAGGGGAGAAGATGTTATAGGGCTAAGAGAACCAGAAATGTTGGGACTTAAAATTGTTGGTCAAAGGGACTCACTGTAGAGTTCTGGCAAAGGAGAGCAAAGTAAAGACTTTGGGCTTTGTATTCAGATAGAACTAGGTACAAAGTCCAGTTGTACTGTTGGGAGCCTTAGTTCTTGTTATATAAAATGTGGTTAATGAGACTAACTTCCCAGAATGAAATGAAATCATGTTTGAAAGTGCCTACTCGAGTGTCCCCAGTAACAGATTCTTTTCCTTTCAAAAGAGTGACAGGAAGAAAATGAAATGTCAGATTTATCTGGCAGGAATGGAAAAAACTGAAGGGAGTGCTTGGTGAAAAAGAAAAACTAAGTTAGGAGATTAGTGCAGAAAAGTAGATTAAGATGAGGAGAATGTGGCAGTGAGAAGTAAAAAGAACCAAATTTGAGAGGTTTTCTGAGAAAATAAAAAATACTAAGCTTCATGAAAAATTAGATAAAGAAAACAACAAAGAAAAGTCAAGATAATTCCAAGATATCTAGCTTAAGCACAGGAAAAAAGGTGATGGAAATGGAAACAGAGTTGAACAAAGTGAAGAGAAATGATGACCTTGGGTGTCTTCCTCTCCGATATACTGGGTTTAAGGTAAAGTTAGGCCATTAAGAAAAAATACCAAAGTGCCTGGGAATATAACTGAAGTCAGTGAACTAGTGAAATTTCTAAGGAATAGAGAAAAGAAAGAATAAAGCTAATGTTGATCATAGAGCTAAAAAGATCCCCTTCCCATTCCAATCATACTCATCCAAATAACCATATGCTCATCAGAATCATCTTTCTAACACAAAAATCTAAAATATAAATCTGATGTTGACATCCTGCCCTCCTCCACTAAACACAGCTTCATTTTGCCTTTGCCGTCCAATAATATAACAGCGAAATACCCAAACTTTCAGTATATAATCTTAGCCTCCTTCTACAGCACACCTCTCCCTTTCTGGTCTCATTTTCTCCTTCCTCTCTTTTTCACTTCTCACCTATCAAAATGCCTCACCTTCCTCAGAAAATGCCATAGTGTCTGTGTCTGTACTGCTATTCCATGGAGAAGCAGTGGAATGAAAATCGATAAGGAGAGGGAGAAGGGGGAGACTGTAGTCTGATTTTTTCCACCTCCAATTCTGGCCATACTGAGATACCACTAGACTTCCACATAGGAAGTGTCTGCCAAGACTTAGAGCAATGGGAACCCTAAGGCACAGCTGGAGGCAATGGAAGAAGATAAACCATTTTGGAAAAACAATTTGACAGTTTCTCAGAAAGTTAAATATATATTTCCTGTATTATTCATACAGCAATCCCAACTCATATTCTCATTTCAGAGTAATGAAAACATAGCTCCACATACCAGTGTTTATATCTTTATTCTTAGAGATTAAGAAAAGGTAGCAAGAATATACAGAAGAACTGTACAGAAAAACTCTTAATGACCCAGATAACCATGATGATGTGATCACTCATTTAGAGCCAGACGTCCTGGAGTGTGAAGTCAAATGGACCTTAAGAAGTATTACTATGAACAAAGCTAGTGGAGGTGTAGGAATTTCAGTTGAGCTATTTCAAATCTTTAAAGATGATGCACTCAATATGCCAGCAAATTTGGAAAACTCAGCGGTAGCCATAGGACTGGAAAAGGTCAGTTTTCATTCCAATCCCAAAGAATGTTCAAATTACTGTACAACTGCACTCATTTCATGTCAGCAAGATTATGATTGAAATCCTTCAAGCTAAGCTTCAGCCATATGTGAACCAAGAACTTCTAGATGTAAAAGCTGGATTTAGAAAAGGCAGAGGAACCAGAGATCAAATTGCCAACATATGGTGGACCATAGGAAAAGCAAAGGAATTCCAGAAAAACATCCACTTCTGCTTCATTGACTCTGCTAAAGCCTTTGACTATGTGGATCACAACAAACTGTGGAATATTCTTAATGAAATGGGAATACCAGACCACATTACCTGCCTTCTGAGAAGTCTGTAGGCAGGACAAGAAGCAACAGTTAGAACTGGATATGGAACAATGGACTGGTTCAAAACTGGGAAAGGAGTTCATCAAGGCTGTATATTATCACCCTGCTTATTTAACTTAAATGCAGAGCACATCATGTGAAATGCCAGGATGGATGCATCACAAGATGGAATCAAGATTGCTGGGAGAAATATCAACAACCTCAGATGTGCAGATGACACCACCCTTACGGTAGAAAGCAAAGAACAAGAGCTTCTTGATGAAGGTGAAAGAAGAGAGTAAAAAGGTAGCTTAAAACTCAACATTTGATAAACTAAGATCATGGCATCTGGTCATATCACTTCATGGGAAATAAATGGGGAAAATGTGGAAACAGTGTCACATTTCAATTTCTTGGGCTCCAAAATCACTGCAGATGGTGACTGCAGCCACGAAATTAAAAGATACCTTTTGCTTGCTACTTGGAAGAGTAACTATGACAAAACGAAACAGTGTATTAAAAAGCAGAGACATCACTTTGTCAACAAAGGTCTGTATAATCAAAGCTGTGGTTTTCCAGTAGTCATGTACGGATGTGAGAGCTGGACCATAAAGAAGGCTGAGTGCCAAAGACTTGACGCTTTCAAACTGTGATGCCAGAGGTTACTGAGAGTTCCTTGGACAGCAAAGAGATCAAACCAGTCAGTCCTAAAGGAAATCAACAGTGAATATTCTTTGGAAGGACTGATGCTAAAGCTGAAGCTCCAATACTTTGGCCACCTGATGCAAAGAGCTGACTCACTGGAAAAGACCCTGATGCTGAGAAAGATTGAGAGCAAGAGAAGAGGATGACAGAAGATGAGATGGATGGCATCACCAACTCAATGGACATGAGTCTGAGCAAATTTAGGGAGATAGTGAAGTACAGCAAAGCCTAGTAAGCTGCAGTTCTTGGGGTCGCAAAGACTCAGCCATGACTTAGTCACTATACAACAACAATTCATAATTGCTATAAACTGGGAGAAAAAATATCCTCAAATGTCAAGAAACTAATAAATGAGTAAATGAATTATGGTATATCCATAAAGGCTTCCCTTGGAAGAGGAAATGGCAACCCATTCCACTATTCTTGCCTGGAAAATCCCATGGACAGAGGAGCATGGCAGGCTACGGTACATGGGGTCTCAAAGAGCTGGACACAACTGAGCACAACAATGATGACTGTGGCTCATATGTGCTGCTGCTGCTGCTAAGTCGCTTCAGTCGTGTCCGACTCTGTGCGACCCCATAGACGGCAGCCCACCAGGCTCCCCCATCCCTGGGATTCTCCAGGCAAGAATACTGGAGTGGGTTGCTGTTTCTTTCTCCAATGCTTGAAAGTGAAAAGTGAAAGTGAAGTCGCTCAGTCGTGTCTGACTCCTAGCGACCCCATGGACTGCAGCCCACCAGGCTCCTTCATCCATGGGATTTTCCAGGCAAGAGTACTGGAGTGGGGTGCCATTGCCTTCTCCTGGCTCATATGTAGTAAGCCCTTAATAAATACTTGTTGACGGAATGTCCAGTCCATTCCAACCCATATTTGAGTTCCTTCTACATAGAAAGCATAGTATTACACAACGAAGTAAATATTAAAATATGTCAGACATGAAGAGCTAATAATACAATAATGCATGAAATAATGACTACATAAGTATAACATGTGGTTAGCTTTGGGTACAGGGGGAATCTGAAAAAAATAACTATTTTCCTTTCAATATTTTTCAGGTAGTCAGTGCCTATTTCAGCAGTCATAAGAAAAAGGAAAGGAATATGCACACAAATTAAGGATTCTGTTGCAAGGTTTAAAATTTTAGAATCTGGGAGTTACTTTTTAGCTATTTGTCCAACTTAGGTAAGATTATCTGTTGAGGAGTACTCAAACAGCTGTTTTCTTTGGTGCTCACAGAGATATAAAATGCAAAATATTTCAACTCCAAGACACCTCTGCATGTAACTTTCATGTACTTTACCCATTATCTCCTGTAATATTTTAGGTAAGAGATCAGTCATTCAGTCTTTTAAAACTAAGACTATAAAATAGTGTTCAAGAAGGGAAAAATCATTGTCTAATCATGATTCAACAGCTGCAGAATTTAAAACCAAAGAGGAATGTGGTACTGTAGTACTCGCTTCTAAGACTACTTGCTGAGAGAGTGCCTTTAAAATACAATGAGCAGGTAACCACTGACCTTTGCAATACAATGGACAGCAGAAGGAAGAATAGTTAGCAGAAGGAAGGAGACAGTTCACAACCAAGAGCATTTAGAGATGTAGAATTTTGTTGTTCTTTCATCTAGATTACTATTGGAATTATCAGTTCCAAAGTGTTCATATTTTCAAGGCACTGCACTGTTAGTAATGTACACGCTATTTACATTTTTTTCTTTTCAGAGAGAAAGAATGAACATTGTGAGTACTGTCAGGTTTTTTTAAAAAATATATGCGTGGAGTAATTTGAATATCAAAATAGGTTTCCACATAGTGGAAAAGGCCTGGTCTCGGCATTAGGACATGAAGTCATGCTGTAGTTACCTACAAAGGGTAGACAGTTTCAAAGTGTGACGAGTAATCAGACTAAGAAAAGCAAGAAATGGCAAAAGAAATAAGGTTGGAGAATTTTGCCACAGGAGTGAAACATTCCACCGGAAATATCTAGTTTTTAAATAGCCACTGGCTGTAAAATTCACATTGTTCTTTATATAAAATAATTTTGTCTTTTAAAATAGTTCCATGCTGGACTTTGGCTTTTGGAATGCTATAAATATTTAAAGGCCTAAATAGTCTCAAAAGTTACCCAATGCAATACTTTATTTAAATAACATTAAGAATAACATTAAGGCCTTTCCCCCCAATCTAGCTGGATGAAACATTAGATATTTCAGTACACACATATTTAATGGTCAGGTCATAACCTAACAAGGCAGAGTTACAGAATACAACAAGCTTGACTCACATTCAGAGGAAATGGACTTAATTCCAAGCTCTGCGACTTTCACTGACCATGAGCTTTTAGTCCATTTGCTTAGCTTAATCTAAACCTTGTTGTTCCTACGGGCAAAATCAGAATATTAATTGACTTGTCATAACCCTTAGCCCATGATAAAGTGCTCATTATTATCATCCTCTAGACACACACAGGCTTTTCATCATTACCTTCAAATGGAGAGACACATACAGAAAAGGTAAAGTCCTTGAAAATTTCTCCTTTTTAATATCACCTGGAACACACTGGTACTTCCCAGTTTTCGGGCTAGCTGCATTCTGACATTTGTGTAGTCAACCACAACCACAGCAAGCAGGATGGCATTTATCTTTTATAATAATACAGAGTGCTCTGTCGTAAAGTAGGGTCACTGAAATGAGTAATAATCCCACCGGCATCTAAGGTACAACCAGCAGGGTCCAGGTCAACAGGCAAGCAGCCGATAATTTGCCCAACAACACTGAATTTCATCTGCCCACAGCCTCTATCTACTGATTATACAATCAATACACCCCAGATGAGAAGAGCTAACAACTGACCGGGGCAGATCAATGCGAGCAAATAAGCGCTTCATGACAAAAAGTTTGATAATTACCATTCTGAGGCCGTGTAAATGTTGTTTCTATTGTAACAACATTCATGATGATACTGCTATGATTGCACTGTTATTATAGGTTTAATGTTAGGCAATCAAGCTACAGTGGTCTAGATATCAACACACAGCATCAAAAGAAAACATCAAATTGTCCCTATTCTTTTGACACTGTAGCTGAGAAATTTTTCTATGTTAGTGGCCCTAAATGAACAATAATAAGTGACAATTTAGTGAAAAACACTATTTTCACATCTTACAAAAGTCATGCAATATAGATTGATACAAGTATGATTATTTCTAGGGCCACTTGAACCAGGGGATTAAAACAAATTCAGTCCTGTGACCACAGCTTTCTTTCCTTTTTTTTTTTCCCCACCTACATCATTTAAAGAGGATTTATGTAAATTTTCTCTGTACTCATAATTTTTCAAGCATTAGTACAGTCATAAGTATAGGGCACCTTGACTTGATTTAATTACCACCATTTCTACTACAGCACACTTTTTTATTTTGTTTTTGAGCCCTGATTGCTAGTTCATTCTCAATCATTAACATTTAGAAGAACTAGTCATTACTGGTTTTCAATAGCTGCTTGGGTTCCTATAAGCACTTAGAGTCTTAAAACACAAAAGTGAAAAACAGATATTTCAAAGGTAGAACAAATCTTGATTCCTAGAGTTAGAGTCCAAGAAGCCTGAGGTGTGTGGTCACTGGAGCACACAAATTCTTAACCTTCCTATTTGCTTTTTAAAAACCACAAGGAACTGGGTTAAAAAAAACAACAACAACAACTAAGACACCTCATTTCTGTAAGATGCCTGCTCATATAAAAAGCGGGAACCGATTCCAAAATGAAAGGCTTTTCAAAAGAATGACAGTCACTTTGGGCCATAATCATTTTGATGAAGGTATGTCTGACTTTTGATTTGTGTGACACACATTTTTAATTGTCACTTCCATAAATTCATGCCCAGCTGCACCCAGACAGTCATAAAGTTACCTGTCTACAACTTGGTCACCACATCCCTGAGTGGCCACATCTCTCACTGTCTGGGATAAATCAGCCACCTTTCCACATAGATAAGAGATACAGGGAGGAGGAGAGCAATGCTAAAGAGTTTGTCAATAGCTCAGGAGAGAAAGGGCAAACCGAAAACCTTTTGTGGGCAGCAGTGCGAGCAAGATTTCCAGCATGCTCAGGGGTTGCTGTTAAATGTCTTTTTCAGGAGTATTCTCTTTCTTTCCATGCAGCTTCTACCTCGCAATAGAGTCAAAGAATATGATGTATATTAAAATGCTCTGCCTCTCAGATGGGGTTCATTTTTATTCAGGGACAATTTTGCTGACTGACAGGTAAGCGTTTGGCGCTGAAATTGGACCTGTACAAGAGCTTTGCATTTCATTTGCTCCATTACACCAGTGCATGAATTACTGGGCCTCCACGTTGGCATCTTTCCATTACTTTCAAATATCTGACATGAGCAAAATGACTCATCTGACATTTCATGTAACAAATTTGTTCCAAAAAGAATAGAACATTATTATACTATTTTATATACCTGGGAACCACAACCTTCCACCCTAATCTGACCAGAAATTGTAAGTGTATAAATAGTAGCTGATCTCAGTTTAAGAAAACACACTGCCAGTGACAGCTGTAAAGTATCATGGCAAGAAATAGGCCTGCTTTTTCCCGTTATCCACTGTCATTTCAACCTACTTCCTGAAATGTTAGCAAACTCTAGTCAAAGAGGTAGCTTTATGTTTTGATTCCATTCCCACCATTGAGTAAACTTGGAAGCATTATTTATTCCAATGCACCAATGCATCAACTTTTCACTTTCCATCAATTGCCTTAATAGATGTTCATTTTCCTTACATAAATGTATTTCTTGAAACCATATACATAGCTAAGAGTCAAGGAATTAAAAGGCCTATATCAAATAGTCACTCACAGTTGTATCATACCGTTGTAATGCTACTATTTTGCTGACCAGAACAGAATTCTTTGGTCTCTAAATCCTGAGCTCTCACTTTCTCTTTGAATGCTTTTTTTTTTTTTTTTTAGAGCAACAATTATACAGACCATTACAACCTTAAGGCATTTCATTTTAAAACTAACATCACACTCAATTACCCAATTCGCCTTATAGAACTAGGAAGGTGTTTCAATTCTTTGCTAAAGGCCAGTGTTATCCTAGAGAGCATAGCTCCAGGTAGAAGATTAGGGAGAAAAGAATCTTCAGCTTTATGACTCAGCCAAGAGTTTTTCCCACCTCTTCACTTAAAAATATCTCAGTGACACATTACAGTCTGCCATCTCAAGCTGAAGATGGGAGATTTATACTCAAAGAAGGGTTTTTCTAGGTGACAGTATAACATTTCATAAAGTAGGAGAATAATTATGTGACAGCAAAATTTTAAATATCATGTTCACTGTTAGTATGAATACATCAAATTAATACAGTATTATTTCCATATGAAATTATTAGCCTCATTATTGTATAATGGCATTTTCTTTAATAAATGGTCTCTTTTATAAGTGTTAATATACTTTATATTATGGTATATCTTTCTTAACAATGTTAATTTATCTTCAATCATTACTCATATGCTGAATTTATATAAAGCTATAACAAAAATATGAGACATTCAAAAAGTCTCAATTACTTTTGTCATTATAACTCATCTGTATTAAAAAAAAAAAAAAAGCATCTGGGAATTCATGGCATTTTTCTGGTACAACCAGCATCAAAATGATTTGACTACTCTGGGGAATCAGTGAACTAGAATACCTATAGAAGACATTACACATTTGAATAACATATATCTTTAAATAAATAGTATTAATGACCTCCGGGAGCTGGTGATGGACAGGGAGGCCTGGCGTGCTGCAGTTCATGGGGTCGCAAAGAGTCGGACACGACTGAGCAACTGATCTGATCTGATGGTCCAAGAAAGTAAATATTTTAAAAACAAACCCCTTAATAATAGGTCCAACATCAAACACAAGCCTTCTTTTCATAGAAACTGAAATATTGCATGAATATTCTTTGCAATATTTTTGTCTTGATTGTGATGAGTGTTGAAGATATGGGCTACTTAACTGTCAATGATTATCTTCTGAGTTTCATTTTTAAAAGTGTGGAAGTGAGTCTATTTCTGAACAAATCCTAAGCAATCTCTAGCTTCAATAGTGTACTTACTATTACTCTTTGACTCCTCTCCCTCACTAATCCTAATATGCTACTCCTAAGGCCTACAGAATCTCACCAGCCACCTTCTCCTCACCTGCTCCTATGACTGTTGAATGCTCTCAGTCACAAAATCACATTGACTTTGATCAGTGATCACATTCATACTGGACCCTCGGGTAACTCAACACACTTTTATCTTCTTTACTTCAGATTCCCTGGGTCTTCTTTTGTTTCTGCCTTCCCCTCCTTCTACTTTTTTTTTTTTTTTTTAATTTCATTCATTCTCATTTCCTCTGAGATCTGCTTCACCACCTGGTAAAGGTATGCTTCCACAGGTATGCTCAAATTTCCCAGATCTAGATTGTAGGTCACTAGGGAGAAAGATGCCTAGTGTATATCTTATAGTTTGACCCATACTTTGTAAGTAGTCCAAAAATAGGAAAGTAAATGAATGATTGAATATTGAAATAAGATCCTATAAGGGTCTCATGCTATGTGACATCATAGGCAAAAAATAACAAAAATAATAAAGATATTTATAAAACAAATCTAACAAAATAGGCAAGATTTATGTGAAGAAAAATATACAATGCTACTGAAAACATTAAAGAACACCTAAATAAATGGAGAGACATGTCATGTTCCTAGATGGAAGCATTCAATATTGTAATGATGTCACTTCATTATCAAATTACTCTATAAGTCAATGCAACTCTGATCAAAATCACAATTTGTATTGACAATATATATACACATTTTGGAGGACATTCTTGCTGTACTGGTATCTGCGGCCTTGATCTTGGAGAGACTGTCCCTCCCAGGGCTAACTAATTCTTAGAGAAAGCAAATGACTCCCCTTGTAAGAGTGCCTTTGACAGACAAACCAATCAATCCAGAGCCCACACTTTCAGCCAACTCTTTTATCACATTCTCACACATCAAGTCACTATTTCTCCCTGCTAATAAGTCACTCCAGGGCCAGGTACTGGAAAACTAGAGACCCCCCCATAGTCCAGAGCCTACCAAAATTATTCAAACTATCCAGTACTAAGCTTACTCAACATATCTACCCTGCCTTCCCATGAAAATCCTGATAAAGGCTCTGAGCCATCCTGTCCTCCCCCCTCTTCTGTCTTCTATCTGACCTTGGTGCTTCCCTACATGGCCCCACCTCCTGTTTCTAGAGACCTCTGAGTACAAGCTTCTTCCTTCAGGACAATCATTTCTGTATCTGCATGTCTCACCATACATGTTTAAAACATATCCTAAGCACATTTTAATACATAATTTATATTTTTTAATCCAAGAAACAGATTCAAATGTTTACCTGGGAAAATAAATAAGAAAAGTCAAGAAAATTTTAAATAGAAGAATAATGAGGGTGAGTGAGAGATTTGCATGATCAGAAATCAAAACATAACTATAAACATATAGTAATTAAAGTAGAAACAGTCAAATCAGTGAAGCAGGACAGAACATCCAGAAACAGACACACTTACATATATGGATAGCATATATGATAAAGATTGTATTTCTGAACAGTGAAGAAAAGATGAAGTACTTAATACATTTTGTTTGAACAAATGAAAGACCATATACTAATAGAAAAAAATAAGATTTGGAATCTTATTTCATATCATATGCAACCTAAATTTTAGATTGATTTAGCTTTGAAATTCCAGATTGGAGTTAAAATTCTACATGTTTAAAAAATTTATAGAAATGCTGAAGAAAATTTAAGAAAATATTTTTATAATATTATGATGGAGACAGCTTTCCTAAACAAGACACAAAAGCGAAAAGCCCCCCCAAAAGAGGGGCTGTATAAAGAATACTAAAAGATAAAGTCACTGGGGGAAAGATAGGAAGCATATACAGCAAGCTTGGCATGTGTTTTCATGACCCTCCACGTCTTATTTCCTACTATTTCTTCCTTTCAGATGGGATGAATTAGGCTGGCCCTTTGGTAAGCATTGTCTTTACTTTCCTAATACCTCACCTTTTCTCATGTTTCCCTTCATTTACAAAGTCCCTTTCTTGCCTTTTAAGGTTTATCTCAAATGTACCTTCCCTAAGAAATCTTACCTTAACTCCCCTTCTTACTACCCCTACTGCTGCTGCTAAGTCGCTTCAGTTGTGTCCAACTCTGTGCGACCCCATGGACTGCAGCCCACCAGGCTCCCCTGTCCCTGGGATTCTCCAGGTAAGAACACTGGAGTGGGTTGCCATTTCCTTCTCCAATGCATCCAAGTGAAAAGTGAAAGTGAAGTCCGACTCTTAGCAACCCCATGGACTGCAGCCTACCAGGCTCCTCCGCCCATGGGATTTTCCAGGCAAGAGTACTGGAGTGGGGTGCCATTGCCTTCTCCACTTACTACCCCTAAGCCAGAGGATAATCTTTACCTCTGAATTTCTATAGCACTTTTGTTCATTTTAGGAGAATAATAATAAACATAATGTCTTATACATACCTAACTCATCTATTAGGCGTAAGGCTCACTGAAGACCCAGATTTATTTCTGTGTTCCCCACAGGTCTTAGCTCCTTATATGACACTGTTTCCAAAGTGGGATATCTACCGTGAGAGGCAAGATGGCTGACCATTTTTAATTTTAATATTGTAATGTTATTTTATGAAACGTTTTCTATTTACAGGAAATGACATTGGTGTTCTATTTTAGTAGTGAGTTAGGATGTTCTTTTAAAATAAATTCACGAGCTTCCCTAGTGGCTCAGTGGTAAAGAACCTGCCTGCTAATACAGGAGACACAAGTTCAGTCCCTGTTCTAGGAAGATCCCACATGCCTCAGGGCAACCAAGCCTATGCACCACAGCTATTGAGCCTGTGCTCTAGATATTGAGCCCATGTGCAGCAACAACTGAAACCTGAACACTAGAACCTGTGCTTTGTAACAAGAGAGGCCACTGCAATGGGAAGTCTTCACACCACAACCAGAGAATAGTCTCTGCAACTAAAGAAAGCCTGTGCTGCAACAAAGACCCAGCACAACCATAAGTAAACAAATAAAAGTTTTTTTAATTCACTTAAGTAAACAGTCTAATATATATTAAATTAAAAGACGCTTACTCCTTGGGAGAAAAGTTATGACCAACCTAGACATCAAATCCTGGGTCGGGAAGATCTGCTGGAGAAGGGATAGGCTACCCACTCCAGTATTCTTGGGCTTCCCTTGTGGCTCAGCTGGTAAAGAATACACCTGCAATGCAGGAGACCTGGGTTCAATCCCTGGGTTGGGAAGAAGGGGAAGGCTACCCACTCCAGTGTTCTGGCCTGGAGAATTCCGTGGACTATAGAGTCCATGGGGTAGCAAAGAGTTGGACATGACTGAGCGACTCACTTTTTACTAGACAGCATATTAAAAAGCAGAGCCATTACTTTGCCAACAAAGGTCCATCTAGTCAAGGCTATGGTTTTTCCTGTAGTTATGTATGGATGTGAGAGTTGGACTATAAAGAAAGTTGAGCACCAAAAAATCGATGCTTTTGAACTGTGGTGTTGGAGAAGAACTCATAAGAGTCCCTTGGACTGCAAGGAGACCCAACTAGCTAATCCTAAAGGAAATCAGTCCTGACTATTCATTGGAAGGACTGATGTTGAAGCTGAAGCTCCAATAGTTTGGCCACCTGATGTGAAGAATTGACTCATTTGAAAAGACCCTGATCCTGGGAAAGATTGAAGGCAGGAGGAGAAGGGGATGACAGAGGATGAGATGATTGGATGGCATCAGTGACTCAATGGACATGAGTTTGAGTAAACTCTGGGAGTTGGTGATGGACAGGGAGGCCTGGTATGCTGCAGTCCATGGGGTTGCAAAGAGTTGGACATGACTCAATGACTGAACTGAACTGAGAGAGAGAGAGTATGCACACCAAGAGCACAGGCAATGAATGAAAAAATAAACTGAACTTTATCAAAATTAAAAACATCTGTGCATTAAAGGACAAGATCAACAGAGTGAAAAGGCAACACATGGAATGGGAGAGAATATCTGCAAAATCACGTATCTGATAAAGGATTAATATTCAGACTGTATAAGAATCTGTGTGCAATGTGGGAGATCCAGGTTAGATCCCTGGGTTGGCAAGGTCCCCTGGAGAAGGAACCCCCTCCAATATTCTTGCTGCAAGAATTCCACGGACAGAGGAGTCTGGCGAGCTATAGTCCATGGGGTCACAAGGAGCCAGACACGACTAAATGACTAACACACATGCACACACATACACATAAAGAAGTCCTACAGCTCAACAAGAGCAAAAAAAAAAAAAAAAAACAAATAATCTGATTTTTAAAATGAGCAAAGGACATGAATAGACATTTCTCTAAAGAAGGTATACAGATGACCAAGGAGCACATGAAAAGATGCTTAACTTCAATGACCAGTAGAGAAATGCAAATTAAAACCACAATGAGATAGCACTTCATACTTGATAGGTTGACTATTATTTAAAAGAAAGAAAGTGAGGGGAAGAGGGAAGGAAGGAAGGAAGGGAGAATGGAAGGAAACAAGGGAGGGAGGGAGGGAGGGAGGAAGATGGGGGGGAGATATAAAATGTTACAGCCACTTTGGAAAATAGTATGAAAAAAGAAAAACTAAAAGTATTAGTCGCTTAGTCGTGTCAGACTCTTTGAGACCCCATGGATTGTAGCCTGCCAGGCTCCTCTGTCATGAACTTCTCCAGTTGAGAATACTGGAGTGGGTTGCCATTCATCCTTTAAAAATTAAACAGAATTATCATATGATTCTGCATATAAGTTAAATAAACATGGTGACAATATGCAGCCTTGACGTACTCCTTTTCCTATTTGGAACCAGTCTGTTGTTCCATGACCAGTTCTAACTGTTGCTTCCTGACCTGCATACAGATTTCTCAAGAGGCAGATCAGGTGGTCTGGTATTCCCATCTCTTTCAGAATTTTCCAGAGTTTATTGTGATCCACACAGTCAAAGGCTTTGGCATAGTCAATAAAGCAGAAATAGATGTTTTTCTGGAACTCTCTTGCTTTTTCCATGATCCAGCGGATGTTGGCAATTTGATCTCTGGTTCCTCTGCCTTTTCTAAATCCAGCTTGAACATCAGGAAGTTCACGGTTCACATATTGCTGAAGCCTGGCTTGGAGAATTTTGAGCATTACTTTACTAGCGTGTGAGATGAGTGCAATTGTTCGGTAGTTTGAGCACTCCTTGGCATTGCCTTTCTTTGGGATTGGGATGAAAACTGACCTTTTCCAATCTTGTGGCCACTGCTGAGTTTTCCAAATTTGCTGGCATATTGAGTGTAGCACTTTCACAGCATCATCATTCAGGACTTGGAATAGCTCCACTGGAATTCCATCACCTCCACTAGCTTTGTTCGTAGTGATGCTTTCTAAGGCCCATTTGACTTCACATTCCAAGATGTCTGGCTCTAGGTCAGTGATCACATCATCATGATTATCTAGGTCTTGAAGCTCTTTTTTGTACAGTTCTTCTGTGTATTCTTGCCACCTCTTCTTAATATCTTCTGCTTCTGTTAGGTCCACACCATCTCTGTCCTTTATCGTGCCCATCTTTGCATGAAATGTTCCTTTGGTATCTCTGATTTTCTTGAAGAGATCCTCTTGATGAAAGTGAAAGTGGAGAGTGAAAAGGTTGGCTTAAAGCTCAACATTCAGAAAACGAAGATCATGGCATCTGGTCCCATCACTGCATGGGAAATAGATGGGGAAACAGTGGAAACAGTGTCAGACTTTGTTTTTCTGGGCTCCAAAATCATTGCAGATGGTGACTGCAGCCATGAAATTAAAAGACGCTTGCTCCTTGGAAGGAAAGTTATGACCAACCTAGATAGCATATTCAAAAGCAGAGACATTACTTTGCCAACAAAGGTTCGCCTAGTCAAGGCTATGGTCTTTCCTGTGGTCATGTATGGATGTGAGAGCTGGACTGTGAAGAAGGCTGAGCGCCGAAGAATTGATGCTTTTGAACTGTGGTGTTGGAGAAGACTCTTGAGAGTCCCTTGGACTGCAAGAAGATCCAACCAATCCATTCTGAAGGAGATCAATCCTGGAATTTCTTTAGAAGGAATGATGCTAAAGCTGAAAATCCAGTATTTTGGCTACCTCATGCGAAGAGTTGACTCATTGGAGAAGACTCTGATGCTGGGAGGGATTGAGGGCAGGAGGAGAAGGGGACGACAGAGGATGAGATGGCTGGATGGCATCACTGACTCGATGGATGCGAGTCTGGGTGACCTCCGGGAGCTGGTGATGGACAGGGAGGCCTGGCGTGCTGCGGTTCATGGGGTCGCAAAGAGTCGGACACGACTGAGCGACTGATCTGATCTGATCTGATCATATGATTCAACAATTTAACTTCTAGGTATATATCCTAAAGAAATGAAAGCAGTGCTTCAAACAGATATTTGTAGTCATATGTCCGTAACAGCATTATTCACAATAGCCAAACAGAGGAAACAACCCAAAATGTCCATCAGCAGATGAACAGATTAACCATGTGATATATACATACAATGGAATAATATTCAGCATTAAATGGGAATGAAATTCTGAAATATATTACAACATGAATGAACCTTAAGACATTCAGTTCAGTTCAGTCGCTCAGTCGTGTCTGACCCTTTGCGACCCCATGGATTATAGCTCGCCCCATGTGCACCAGGCCTCCCTGTCCATCACCAACTGCCAGAGTCTATCCAAACCCATGTCCATTGAGTCGGTGATGCTATCCAACCATCTCATCCTCTGTTGTCCCCTTCTCCTGCCCTCAATCTTTCCCAGCATCAGGGTCTTTTCAAATACGTTAGTTCTTAGTATCAGGTGGCCAAAGTACTAGAGTTTCAGCTTCAATATCAGTCCTTCCAATGAACACCCAGGACTGATCTCCTTTAGGATGGACTGGTTGGATCTCCTTGCAGTCCAAGGGACCCTCGAGAGTCTTCTCCAACACCACAGTTCAAAAGCATCAATTCATCAAATCTTATTAAAACCAAATAACCATTGTGGTTATTTTTTATTAACCACAATAAAAATATTTTTAAATAGCAGAGTATTTATTAATAATTCATGAGGAGAGGTTATAAGAGAGTCACATGTCAAACACAATGTTCTAATGATCTATTTCATACATTAATGTCATCTCAATATAAGTTCTGCAAGACCTATAACTTCTATTTCTTTTTGCTTATTTATACTTAGTATCATATCGAAGAAGGCCTTAGAACAATGCTATATGTTTAATGTTGATTATGAACAATTGTGCAAATTAAATGAAATGGTAAAATAGTTATTTGTTTACAAGAGAATACACAGGATTGTGACATACAGATATTATATTAATTTAAAAAAAAATGATGCCTAGCTTATCAACTGTGAAAAGAGCAGACTAGATTTAAACCAGAATAATGTTATAGTTTTCTTTGCATAGACCTAGGTCTGTATGTGTTTATTTGAAAGCATATTAAAATATGAATAAAATGTGGACCTTAAATATTATCCCAATGGGACAATTTTTTCCTTCCCCTAAGTTTTAAGGAATTCTCTCCTCTTTTACCTTACCCCTACTAATTCTTTATTTCTCTATCTGAAAGAAACAAAATAAACCTCTAGTTAAACTACATCTTTCTGTATCACTATACAAAGCTACCTTTTTATTCAAGTGTTATCTCTTAAATTCCATTACGTTAGTAAAAAGGACTGGATTTAAAATATCAGCTCTAGTTCCCCCAAACAGAAGAAAGATTGCATTAAATGTGGTTTTGTTTTTGGATCCTAAAATCTCTTATAACCTGGTCACCATGCTCTGAGCATTCAAGAACTTCAGACTATCTAACCTTTAGCTCAAAACATTTTATCTTTTATTTTTTCTATTAATGAGTTTATATAAAAATATAATAGAACTAAAATACAGTAGGCTGTCTTTTGAAGTTACAATATGTAATAACACTCTGATATCCTACCAGTCTCTGTTGATCTTCTTTAAACACGGTCCCCAAATTTGTGCATTCACAAGCTAAGTGGAATCACATTATACAGTAGCACTGATTGTTTTTAAAAGAGCCTGTGGCCCATTTTTGTTGGTTTATTTTTAATCTTTTTAAAAAACAAAATTTTTACACCAAAGCATCTAAAAATTGGGCATCTTTGATCAAGTCTGAAAAAAACAGAAGCAGATGAGAACAGCTATCAGCATTAGTAGTTTCCATCATAGATTGCTCCTGTTGTGGTTAGTACCAATAATAATAAATAGTTATTTAGCTCTGATGCACAGAAAAACTGTCTTCCCCCATGTAAATGAATAGATATCTGTAATGGGGAGACTCAGTTAACAGTATTTTGTTAAATTCCTGGAATGCAATTGTTTGAAAGAAGATGATAAATCTATTCCTCTAACAGATTTAGCATTGCCACTGGGATTTCATCATAGCTCAGTCATAAATTAATTGCACAGTAGATTTATTCATCTATCACTCTCCCATAACAAGTCTGATCATGACTGTTTTTATGTCTCCATTTGGTACACTGGGGTTTTATTTGTTTAACAAGATTATTTATTAATCAGGCATATATTGAATACAGTTTAAAGGAACTCAGTGGGTCTGAGACAGAGTGCATTAGATCTATCATTAGGATTATTTTTATTTCAGGTACTCCTTTAAGTGGACCTCACTGTATTTAGGGGGAAATGTTACTCATAAGATGGGTATTTTCTCTTAAATACATTTATCCTGGCTTTATGAAATACCTGATATGGGGATAATCTAGTTAAAAAGGAAAAAAATTAACTATGTAGCATCTCTATGAATTTGGTATTTAGAGGGCAAAACCCACTTCTAATTTAATATCAGATAAAGGAATAATCCTAGCTAAGAAATAAAATCCTCCTTGATCCAAATGGCAACTTAAAAAAGAAAAAAAAAGTACCCAATAACTATAAAAACTCCCCACACAAATAAAATCTGGCAACTGCTATAAAATTCACATTATCAAACTGATATGTCATTTTGCCTTATACCAGGGGAAAACTGTCATTGCAACAAAAAGCATTTTATTTGAGGACTAAATGAGTAATGACTGCACTTGAAGCTAATGCACAGAGGAAATTGAGGAAAGAGGGTTGGCAATGACCAGGGCTCCAGCTTCCCTTGGTAACTACACTCCTTGACTATTCTAACCTAAATCTATCATGCCACCCACTATCTCCACAAAGAGAGAGAGAGAGAGAGATGAAAACTGAGAGAGGATATGGGATGAGAGAGGCAGGAAAACTATGTAATATCAAGTTGGAAGGGATCTTACAGAACTACTGAGGAAGAGTAATAATAGTAATAGTACACAGATTGGCAATGCAAAATAATTAAATCAAGCTCATTTTTAAAGTAGGGAGAAAAAGTGATTCAAAATAATTTGAAATGAATATATTCCATTGGATTACATATGTGAAATTAGTGAGATACTCCAAGAAAATCACCATTCCTATGATAAGCTGTAAGAAACTTCTGATATTTGCATCTTAATGTATAGGTCTTTACCATGTGAACAGAAATATTGCAAGTAACTGAACTTAGAACTTTTGAAAATGAAAAACATCTATTTTGAGGCTGTGAGATGATATTATCACCAATTATTAGTAGTCTTCCTATTGAGTTGTCTCTGGGTACAATTGTTCTATGACTAGAAATCACAGGAGAGTGTGATTTTTTTTCATGAGGCAGAGTTTCCCAGAATACATACTTAGTTTGGGGCTCTGTAATAGAATTAATCTAAACAATCCAAAAACCAAGATGAGACAGCCAAATGAAATTCTGAGACCGTCCCAAAGACTGACATTTCAACCACCATCACTGCATCTAAGCCAAGACTTGACCACTGCACCATACAAATGTATCTTGAATGCTTCTACTCCTTTCCCTCCCTTGTTGCAGTTCTCTGTTCTGGGCTTCGGCAGTAGCCTCTCTTCAGAGCTCTCAGAATCCACATTGTGTTCCAGCCTGGTCTGGTCCTTTGTGCACTCTGTAACCAGATGGTTCTTTAAAAGTACCAGGCTGTGCATGTCGTCCCCCCAGCTTTGCAACTTCAATGCCTTCTGATTGTTTTTAGGATAAAGGCCAAAACCCCTGTCACTTGGCCCATGAGGTTCTACAAAGTCTAGTTCTTTCTCATTCTTCTCCTGGTTTGCTGACCTGCTCCAGCCAAGTTCGCCTTTTTATTTTTTTTTTTAATTAAATTTTATTTTGCTTAACTTTACAATATTGTATTGCTTTTGCCATACATCAAAATGGATCCGCCACAAGTATACATGTGTTCCCCATCCTGAACCCTCCTCCCTCCTCCCTCCCCATACCAAGTTCGCCTTTTTAGATTTTTAGTTTCTTCAGTACCAAGCTACTTGCTATCTCAGGGACTTTGCAAGTGCTCTGCCAGCTGTCTAGAACATTATGTCCCACTCTTTTGCTAGTGTATCATTTAAGTTTATGCTTTTTTAAAAAATTATTTTTTATTGAAGTATAGTTGCTTTATAATGTTATGCTAGTTTCTACTATATAGCAAAATGAATCAGCCATACAGGACTGCATTCCTTAACCATCCTAGTCCCACCATAGCCAAGTTGGATCTCCTTATTATAAATTCTAACAGCAACTTTTATCACTCTTGTAAGTAAACAATTAACCTCTCCAGGGCTTTCTTGTAAACTACTACATGAGGGCAGGAATAGTATTTTGTCTCATTCACCAGTTTCCCCAGGGCTAAGTAAGCACTTAGTAAATGAATAATTCTAGATCCATGGAAAGCAGCGAACATCAACACTGATACCAGCTTCTAGGCTGTGCTGTTGAAGTTCATGCCTGGCTTGGCTCCCAAACTCTGTATTCTGCCAAAAGTTGTATAAGCAGGGTTGTGCCAAAACAGTAGACTTAACTACAGAAGAAACTTGACCCAGGAAAGCATCTCTTTTTATCTTCTTTCAATTCTCATCCCTCCCACATCTGTCTGTGCCTAATAGCAATCTTTTCCTTCCAGAAAACAAGCTGAGCCCTAAATTGAGCTTCATCCAAAAGGGACCCCATTTTTATCAGTATACTCACCTAGACAATGTTACTCAAAACTGTGTGTGTGTGTGTGTGTATGTGTGTAGACGCACGTATCCCTTCTCTGACTTTATGAGAAAGGATTGGCGTGAATGAGAATGGCAACATTGCAAGACTCTCCAGAATGAACATAATTTTTCCATCACTTTTGATAGCTGTTGCTCTGTGCAGTGCAGAAATATGAGTATTCTTGCTCAACAGACATCGGGTCCATGCAGAGGTCACCTACAGCTCTGTGGTCCTGTGGAGAGCATTTTAATATGCCACTGACTGACGGTTGCATTGCATATGTCACACAAGCCTTACGGAAGGGCTGAATTAATGTCAATTAGGACAATCTGAGAGAGTCCTTTGGACAGCCCAAAGGCTGAGCCAGTACTACTAAAAGAGCTGCAGGAAAATTTCTGTTCTTCCATTAAATCATCCTAATAATTTCATACTGAGAACCATAGATTTGACACTCTTTACAGACCCACACTGGAATCTTTCTGGTCTAGTGGTGACTCTCCCAAGCAGAATTTACTTCTGGAATACTGGTTCCCACAGTAGCTGTCCTTCTCCCTTAAGCTTCTGACTGTGGCTATACAGTGACATTCCAATTCTACTTTCTGCTATCACTAGGTGTTTAATCCTAGCGGTAATCTGTCTCCCTGAGAATTATTTACAAATCAGGGCCCCACTCTTGAATATACACTTACATAAATCCTTGTTATAAGCATGGAGGGCAGTATCAACTGTGATGTTTTAACATGCATGCTTTCTGTTTGCCTTAAATTGTTTCAATTCAAAGCACCCTTACCTGATCCTTCTTATACAACTCCTCAAACTGCATCTCCTCATCAACATTAAATAAATTTCTCAGATTGCCAGTTGAAAGGCTTAGATTTGTTTTGATTCACCACAACTTCTTAACCTCCTTCCCTATGGTTGATATTTTCTAAAAAAATCACGTTGACATCATATTTCACTGCTGTGGAGAAGATGGTCACTTGATCCTTCCACCATCAACTAGAAGCCCCTATGGGGGCCTTGGGTGCATAGGTCTTTAGGACTGCCCCTATGTGAGTCAAACAATAGCTTACATAGGGTCCAGCACACAGACTGCAAAGAAATTCCAAATTCTGCCCCAAAGGACTAATTGAACTTAGCAATTTGTTCTTTTTTGTTAAAAAAAAAAAAAAGAAAAATACTTGTAGTACCTTTTTGTAATGCAACAATAAGCTACAATGTGGATTTCTGCAGAATTCTGGAACAAAGCCAGAGCAACAATAGCTCTTTTTCTTGAGGAATAAGACCCATATGTCAAAATTTATCTAGAAACTCAATTTGCCTGGCTGCTTCATCACACTAGGAGAATAACTACAAAATTATATTACTGTTCATTATGTCCAGGGGGACCCCAATTTACTATAATTCATGCCAGAGTAGTACAGTAGCCTCAGCAATGACTCTTGCTGTATGGAGATGTGCCAGTCTCATAATGGTTACAAGTGGATCATAATACTATACTTGGTTTTTGCAAATGTTTAATTGACATGAAATATTCAACAGCCGGTAGAGATAATTTGTAATCCTCAATTCCCTTTTAGCTCCATCTAATTTACCCAACAGATTTATGGGCTACATATACCCATGCATGCACTCACACACAAACACATGTTGTGGAATGACAACACAATATTGTAAGGTAAATTCTTATACCTCTGTGTGAAGACAGCAGAAATCGCATCATCAACTTTTGAGAATTCAGTCTTCCTATTTATTCCTAGGGTCAAGACAGTAATACTTGTGGAATTACCAGGACTCGATCACTTATTAATAAGACAGTGGGGAGATCTTTTAAAACTGTAGTTTTGGCTGAACATAGAATCACCTGGAGAGGGTTTTTAAATTACAAACCCAGGCCACACTCAACCTCACTTAAATCATATGTTCTGGGGTAAGATCCAGGCATCAGGTTTTCTTTTTTATTTTATTTTTAATTAGGGGAAAATTGCTTTCCAGTGTTGTGCTGGTTTCTGCCATACAACGCGAATCAGCCATATATGTATATAACCTCCCTCTTGAGCCTTGCTCTCCTGTTTGTTTTTTTAAAGCTCCCCAGGTGACTGCACAAACTTCAGAACTGCTTTAGAATCTATTTAGTCCTGAGGTTTAGTTCTCTCTTATTCTTTTTTTTTTTTTTTGGTAAGGTAAGTGTGTTGTTTAGTTTCTAAGTCATGTCTGACTCTTTGGAGACCCCATGGACGGTAGCATGCCAGGCTCCTCTGTCAATGGGATTTTCCCAGCAAGAATACCAGAGTGGGTAGCCATTTCCTTCTTGAGGGGATCTTCCCGACCCAGGGATCGAACCTGCATTTCCTGCACTGGCAGGTGGATTCTTTACCGCTGAGCCACCTGGAAAGCCCAAAATTAAGTATAAGCTCAGGCAAAATTAAATTACACAATCCTCATATATCATGAGGACAATCATAGAGATGATCATATCTTGTCATAGTTTCATTTTCAAGAAGAGAGACAAAGACCCAGAGAAGTCAAGCGACTTTCCCAAGTTCTCTCAGAAAGACAGTGACAAAGTTTTACATCTATATCTTTGTACTCCAATCCAGTATTCTTTCCAAGATACCACATTACCTGATTACTCACACTTTAATTTCACTTCTTTCTCTGATCCAGTTTATAGATTTAAAAATTGTTTGAGCAATTAAGCAATCTCTCATTAAGCAATCTCTGACATTTATTAAGTGAACATAAGTAAGTTAAACCATTTGGAAGGGGTCTCTTGACCAGCCCTATGCCAGGAAATGCAAGAGATCAGCCATAGGTTTACCCATGTCACTTCCCACTTGAACATGAAAAACATACTTTGTTATTGTTTTTACCCATATCCCACCACCAATAGCAACATAACCAGTACTAATGGATGCACATCCTCTTAAGCAGGCTAGGAAGATGTGAAGATCATGTTTTGTTTTTTTTAAACTAATTTACTTATTTTAATTGGAGGCTAATTACTTTACAATATTGCAGTGGTTTTTACTATATACTGATATGAATCGGCCATGGGTGTACATGTGTCCCCAATCCTGAACCCCTCTCCCACCTCCCTCCCATCCCCTCCCTCAGGGTTGTCCCAGTGCACTGGCTTTGAGTGCCCTGTTGCATGCATCAAACTTGGACTGGTCATCTATTTCACAGATGGTAATACACATGTTTCAATGCTATTCTCTCAAATCATGCCACCCTCTCCTTCTCCCACAGAGTCCAAAAGTCTGTTCTTTATATCTGTGTCTCTTTTGCTATCTCGCATATCGGGTCATCATTACCATCTTTCTAAATTCCATATATATGCGTTAATATACTGTATTGGTGGTTTTCTTTCTGACTTACTTCACTCTGTATAATAGGCTCCAGTTTCATCCACCTCATTAGAACTGATTCAAATGCATTCTTTTTAATTGCTGAGTAATATTCCACTGTGTATATGTACCACAGCTTTTTTTATCCATTCATCTGCTGATGGACATCTAGGTTGCTTCCATGTCCTGGCTATTATAAACAGTGCTGCGATGAACATTGGGGTACACGTGTCTCTTTCAATTCTGGTTTCCTCAGTGTGTATGCCCAGCAGTGGGATTGCTGGGTCATAAGCCAGTTCTCTTTCCAGTTTTTTAAGGAATCTCCACACTGTTCTCCATAGTGGCTGTACTAGTTTGCATTCCCACCGACAGTGTAAGGGGGTTCCCTTTTCTCCACACCCTCCCCAGCATTTATTGTTTGTAGATTTTTTGATAGCAGCCATTCTGACCGGCATGATATGATACCTCATTGTGGTTTTGATGTGCAATCTTCTGATAATGAGTGATGTTGAGCATCTTTTCATGTGTTTGTTAGCCATCTCTATGTCTTCTTTGGAGAAATGTCTGTTTAGTTCTTTGGCCCATTTTTTGATTGGGTCATTTATTTTTCTGGAATTGAGCTTCAGGAGCTGCTTGTATATTTTTGAGATTAACTCTTTGTCAGTTGCTTCATTTGCTATTCTTTTCTCCCACTCTGAAGGTTGTCTTTTCACCTTGCTTATAGTTTCCTTTGTTGTGTAAAAGCTTTTAAGTTTAATTAGGTCCCATTTGTTTATTTTTGCTTTTATTTCCACTACTCTGGGAGGTGGGTCAGTGGATCCTGCAGGATTTATGTCAGAGAGTGTTTTGCCTATGTTTTCCTCTAGGAGTTTTATAGTTCCTGGTCTTACATTTAGATATGTAATCCATTTTGAGTTTATTTTTTCTGTATGGTGTTAGAAAGTGTTCTAGTTTCATTCTTTTACAGGTGGCTGACCAGTTTTCCCAGCATCACTTATTAAAAAGATTGTCTTTTCTCCATTGTATATTCTTGCCTCCTTTGTCAAAGATAAGGTGTCCATAAATGTTTGGATTTATCTCTGGGCTTCCTATTTTGTCCCACTGATCTATATTTCTGTCTTTGTGCCAGTACCATACTGTCTTAATGACTGTCGCTTTGTAGTATAGTCTGAAGTCAGGCAGGTTGATTCCTCCAGTTCCATTCTTCTTTCTCCAGATTGCTTTGGCTATTCGAGGTTTTTTGTATTTCCATACAAATTGTGAAATTATTTGTTCTAGTTCTGTGAAAAATACCATTGGTAGTTTGATAGGGATTGCATCGAATCTATAGATTGCTTTGGGTAGTATACTCATTTTCACTATATTGATTCTTCCGGTCCATGAACATGTTATATTTCTCCATCTATTTGTGTCATCTTTGATTTACTTCATCAGTATTTTATAGTTTTCTATATATAGGTCTTGCATTTCTTTAGGTAGATTTATTCCTAAGTATTTTATTCTTTTCATTGCAATGGTGAATGGAATTGTTTCCTTAATTTCTCTTTCTGTTTTCTCATTGTTAGTGTACAGGAATGCAAGGCATTTCTGTGTTAATTTTATATCCTGCAAGTTTACTATATTCATTGATTAGCTCTAGTAATTTTCCGCTGGTGTCTTTAGGGTTTTCTATGTAGAGGATCATGTCATCTGCAAACAGTGAGAGTTGTACTTCTTCTTTTCCAATCTGGATTCCTTTTATTTCTTTTTCTTCTCTGATTGCTGTGGCTAAAACTTCTAAAACTATGTTGAATAGTAGTGGTGAGAGTCTTGTTCCTGACTTTAGGGGGAATGCTTTCAATTTTTCTCCATTGTGGATAATGTTTGCTGTGGGTTTATCATATATGGCTTTTATTATGTTGAGGTATGTTCTTTATATGCCTGCTTTCGGGGGGTTTTATCATAAATGGGTATTGAATTTTGTAAAAGGCTTTCTCTCCATCTATTGAGATAATCATATGGTTTTTATCTTTCAATTTGTTAATGTGGTGTATCACATTGATTTATTTGCAAATATTGAGGAATTCTTGCATCCCTGGGATAAAGCCTACTTGGTCATGATGTATGATCTTTTTAATATGTTGTTGGATTCTGTTTGCTAGAATTTTGTTGAGGATTTTTGTATCTATGTTCATCAGTGATCTTGGCCTGTAGTTTTCTTTTTTCATGGCATCTTTGTCTGGTTTTGGTATTAGGGTGATGGTGGCTTCATAGAATGAGTTTGGCAGTTTACCTTCCTCTGAAATTTTCTGGCAGAGTTTGAGTAGGATAGGTATTAGCTAGTCTTTAAATTTTTGGTAGAACTCACCCGTGAAGCCATCTGATCCTGGGCTTTTGTTTGCTGGAAGATTTTTTATTACAGTTTTGATTTCCGTGCTTGTGATGGGTCTGTTAAGATTTTCTATCTCTTCCTGGTTCAGTTTTAGAAGGTTATACTTTTCTAAGAATTTGTCCATTTCTGCCAAGTTGTCCATCTTATTGGCATATAGTTTCTGATAGTACTCTCTTATAATCCTTTGTATTTCTGAGTTATCTGTTGTGATTTCTCCACTTTCATTTCTAATTTTGTTGATCTGATTCTTCTCCCTTTTTTTCTTGATGAATCTGGCTAATGGTTTGTCTATTTTATTTATCTTCTCAAAGAACCAGCCTTTAGTTTTGTTGATTTTTGCTATAGTCTACTTTGTTTCTTTTTCATTTATTTCTTCCCTAATTTTTATGATTTCTTTCCTTCTACTAACCCTGGGTTTCTTCATTTCTTCTTTTTCTAGTTGCTTTATGTATAAAGTTAGGTTATTTATTTGATTTTTCTCTTGCTTCTTGAAGTAAGCTTGTATTGCTACGAACTTTCCCCTTAGCACTGCTCTTACTGAATCCCATAGGTTTGGGGTTATCGTGTTTTCATTTTCATTTGTTTCTATGTATATTTTGATTTCTTTTTTGATTTCTTCTGTGATTTGTTGGTTACTCAGAAGCATGTTGTTTACCCTCTGTACACTTGTATTTTTCCCCCTGTAGTTGACATCTAATCTTACCACATTGTGATTAGAAAAGATGCTTGAAATGATTTCAATTTTTTAAATTTACCAAAGCTAGATTTATGGCCCAGGTTGTGATCTATCCTGGAGAATGTTCTGTATGCACTCAAGAAAAAGGTGAAATTCATTGTTTTGGGGTGAAATGTCCTGTAGATATCAATTAGGTCTAACTGGTCCATTGTATCATTTAAAGTTTGTGCTTCCTTGCTAATTTCCTGTTTGGTTGATCTATCCATAGGTGTGAGTGGGGTATTAAAATCTCCCACTATTGTGTCACTGTTAATTTCCCCTTTCATATTTGTTAACATTTGCCTTACATATGGAAATGGCAACCCACTCCAGTGTTCTTGCCTGGAGAATCCCAGGGACGGGGGAGCCTGGTGGGCTGCCGTCAAATGGGGTCGCACAGAGTCGGACACGACTGAAGTCACTTAGCAGCAGCAGCAGCAGCCCTACATATTGTGGTGCTCCAATGTTGGGTGCATATATAATTGTTATATCTTCTTCTTGGATTGATCCTTTGATCATTATGTAGTGTCCTTCTTTGTCTCTTTTCACGGCCTTTATTTCAAAGTCTATTTTATCCCATATGAGTATTGCTACTCCTGCTTTCTTTTGGTCTCCATTTGCAGGAAATATCTTTTTCTGGCCCTTCTCTTTCAGTCTGTATGTGTCCTTTGGTTTGAAGTGGGTCTCTTGTAGACAGCATATATAGGGGTCTTATTTTTGTATCCATTCAGCCAGGATTGTCTTTTGGTTGAGGCGTTTAACCCACTTACATTTAAGGTAATTATTGATAACTGTGGTATGATGGAGGAGAGGGAGGAAGAAGGGGGAAGAAGATGGAACTGTGGTGTGGAGAAGACCGAGAGCCCTGGACGCAAGGAGACAACAGTCCACAAGGAGACAATCCGGAACAGAAGGAATGATGAAGCGAAACCCAGATTGGCCACCCATGCGAAGAGTGACAGGAGAAGAGAGGGGAGGAAGAGGGAGGAGGAGAAGGGGACGACAGAGGAGAGATGGGATGGACACTGACCGAGGAGGAGCTGGGTGACCCCGGGAGGGGATGGACAGGGAGGCCGGCGGGCGGGGGGGGGGACTGGCGACTGATCGATGATCTGATCTGATGATCCCATTACCATTTACTTTGTTGTTTTGGTTTCAAGTTTATAAACTTTTTCTGTGTTTTCTATCTAGAGAAGATCCTTTAGCATTTGTTGAAGAGCTGGTTTGGTGGTGCTGAATTCTCTCAGCTTTTGCTTATCTGTAAAGCTTTTTATTTCTCCTTCATATGTAAATGAGATCCTTGCTGGGTATAGTAACCTGGGTTGTAGGTTTTTCTCTTTCATCACTTTAAGTCCGTCCTGCCATTCCCTTCTGGCCTGAAGAGTTTCTATTGAAAGATCAGCTGTTAACCTTATGAGGATCCCCTTGTATGTTATTTGTTGCTTTTCCCTTGCTGCTTTTAATATTTGCTCTTTGTGTTTGATCTTTGTTAATTCGATTAATATGTGTTTTGGGGTGTTTTGTCTTGGGTTTATCCTGTTTGGGGCTCTCTGGGTTTCTTGGACTTGGGTGGCTATTTCCTTCCCCATTTTAGGGAAGTTTTCAACTATTATCTCCTCAAGTATTTTCTCATGCCCTTTTTTGGTCTTCTTCTTCTGGGACTCCTATGATTCGAATGTTGGGGCATCTAACATTGTCCCAGAGGTCTCTGAGGTTGTCCTCATTTCTTTTAATTATTTTTTCTTTTTTCCTCTCTGCTTCATTTATTTCCACCATTCTATCTTCCACCTCACTTATCTTATCTTCTGCCTCAGTTATTCTACTGTTGGTTCCCTCCAGAGTGCTTTTGATCTCAGTTATTGGATTATTCATTATTGATTGACTCTTTTATTTCTAGGTCCTTGTTAAACATTTCTTGCATCTTCTCAATCCTTGTCTCTACTTATCTGTAACTCCATTTTGTTTTCAAGATTTTGGATCACCTTTACTATCGTTGTTCTGAATTCTTTTTTCAGGTAGACTCCCTATCTCCTCCTCTTTTGTTTGATTTGGTAGGCATTTATCATGTTCCTTTACCTGCTGAATATTTCTCTGCCTTTTCATTTTGTTTAGATTGCTGTGTTTGGGTGGCCTTTCTCTAGGCTGGAAGTTTGTGGTTCCTCTTTACTGTGGAGCTTGCACCCTGTGGGTGGGGTTGGACTAGTGGCTTGTCAAGGTTTCTTGGTTAGGGAAGCTTGCGTCTGTGTTCTGGTGGGTGGAGCTGGATCTCTTCTCTCTGGAGTGCAATGAAGTGTCCAGTAGTGAGTTTTGGGGTGTCTATGGGCTTGGTCGGAGAAGGCAATGGTACTCCACTCCAGTACTCTTGCCTGGAAAATCCCACGGATGGAGGAGCCTGGTAGGCTGCAGTCCATGGGGTCGCTAAGAGTCGGACATGACTGAGCGACTTCACTCTCTCTTTTCACTTTCATGCATTGGAGAAGGAAATGGCAACCCACTCCAGTGTTCTTGCCTGGAGAATCCCAGGGACGGGGAAGCCTGGTGGGCTGTCGTCTATGGGGTCACACAGAGTCGGACATGACTGAAGTGACTTAGCATAGCATAGCATAGCATATGGGCTTGGTATGCTTTGGACAGCCAGTATTTTAAGGCTCAGGGCTGTGTTCCTGGGTTGCTGGAGAATTAGCGTGATTATGTCTTGCTCTGGCTTGTTGGCTCTTGGGTGGAGCTTGGTTTCAGTGTAGATACGAACGCTTTTGGATGAGCTCTTGTAGATTAATGTTCCCTGGAATCAGGAGTTCTCTGGTGTTTTCAAGTTTTGGATTTAAGCCTCCCACCTCTGGCTTTCAGTCTTACTCTTACAGTAGCCTCAAGACTGCTCCATCCATACAGCACAGATGATAAAACATCTAGGTTTATGGTGAAAAGATTCTCTACAGTGAGGGACACCCAGAGAGGTTCACAGAGTTTCATGGAGAAGAGAAGAGGGAGGAGATAGAGGTGACCAGGAGGAGAAGAGGGGGAGTCAAAAGCAGAGAGAGCAGTCTAGCCAGTAATCAATTCCCTGTGTGCTCTCCACAGTCTGGAACACCCAAAGAGGTTCAGAGTTACACAGAGAAGAAAAGAGGGAGGAGGGAGATATATAGAGGTGACCAGGAGGAGAAGAGGGGGAGTCAAAAAGGGAGAGACCAATCTTGCCAGTAATCAGTTCCCTAAGTGTTCTCCACAGCCCAGAACACCCACAGAAATTCACAGAGTTAAGTAGAGGAGAGAAGGGGAAGGGAGGAGATAGAGGTGACCTGGGGGAGAAAAGGGAGAGTCAAAAGGGGAGAGAGAAATCAAGCAAGTGATCACACCCCTCCTTTCGAAGAGAATGGACTGCCTTTCTGGGTGCCTGGTATCCTCTGCCAGTGTTCAGAAGTTGTTTTGTGGAAGTTGCTCAGCATTCAAATGATCTTTTGATTAATTTGTGGGGAGAAAGTGGTCTCCCTGTTCTATTCCTCCACCATCTTTGGACTGCCCCTGGGAATACCATGTTTGAAGAGCATGGTTTTGGACATAGATATGAATCCTGGTTACTTGCTGTGTGACCTTGGACAAGTTTCCCAACCTCTCTGAGCCTCAGTTTCCTCATCTGTGAAATGGAAATAGTAATAATACCTATCTCACAGAGCTATGGTAAGAGTTAAATGAGTTAATACTTATATTTGGCATGTCAATAAAAGCTCATAAAGTAGTAACTATTACTGTTAATAACCATGCTATTGTTCTAATAATAATTATAATTGTACTATGAAACAAGTGTATTAGAAGAGAAAGGAGAATAACAGAAAAGAACAGAACTAGTTTATGGTGAAACTGCTCTGCATCTGAAATCCTGATGTAAAACACAGGGTGGAGTAGGAAGGGGTTTGGGGGCTATTAGCCCCTCTCCATAGCTCAACACATCAGAGGAATCCTGACTCAAAGTCAGCAGCTATGTGGGTGGCATCTTCCGAAGCCCTTGGCAGAATATTCCAATAAACCTCCTACCAACTTGATCTTATATTTTCATTGTGTTCATGTTCAACTCCTATAAAAGCAAATCCACCACCAGTGCTACTTCACCATGACCACCACCACTACGATCACTACACTAAAAGAAGGCTTAGCATTTTCTCCTACTTAACGTTCTCCAGCCCTGTCTGGGGCTCACTTCCCTACTTGGTCACTGTCTGCTGATTTCCCAGACTTGCCCTAAGTAATCCATGGCCTCTTGGCATTGCACCAGACAATTCCTCTTCCCTGTACATCTAGAAGGATCAGATCTACTTTACTCTATCATAAGTGCCTGAAGAGGCCCCATATAACCAGGTCTTAAGGTTTGTCATTAATGTTCTAGTTGCCACTTGCCCTAGACCCCTGTAAACTGCTGCCTGTATAGCTTAAACTAGCAAATGGAAAACTTCTGATGTGGGATATAATTTATCTCCTGAAAAGCAGACAGTACTATGGCTGAACTGACTGATGTAAAATGGGAATATTAATTTTAAAAAGGCCTAGAGGTATGACTTAGAAGAATTCCTGGGTTGGCCAAAAAATTTGTTCAGGTCTTCCCACAAGATGGGATGGAAACCCAAACATTTTGGCCAAACCATATTGAGAAAGGTCACCAGGTCATCTCAGGAGAAATCAACAAGGGGAAAACGTCAAATGCTGCTTGTGATGATTAATTTTATGCATTAACTTGACTGGGCTACAGATGCCCAGATCAAACATTATTTTCAGTGTGTCTATGAGGGTGCTTCTGGATGAGATTAGCAATTGAATGTGTGGACTCAATAAAGTAGACAGACCTCCCCATTGTGGGTGGGCATCATCCAATCCCTCAAGGGTCTGAATAGAACAAAGAGAAGAGGAAAGGAGGATTTATTTTCCTTTTGGCATGCCTGCTTTGCTGTGACATGTTCTTCTCCTGCCCTTGGACTGGGATTTACACCAGTAGCTCCCTGAGTCTCAGGCCTTCAAACTTGGACTGGAATTATACCACCAGCTTTCCTTGGTCTCCAGCTTGCAGACAGTAGACGGTGGGACCTCTAAGCCTCCATAACCATGTGAGCAAATTCTTGATAAAAAATCTCCATATATATATATACACACACACACGTATATATATATATATATATATACTTCCTATTGGTTGTTTCTCTGGAGAACCTTGAGTTATATACCAATTCATAGAGATGAATAAAATTAAATTGTATGTTAAAACATACTCATCTACGTAAAAATCTAATCCAATAGGAGAGAACAGAAAAAACAGTAAGAACACAGTAATGACATCTTATGAGAGTATATACACTATAAACCACCAGTCAGATGGAGAATTAAGATGATCCACTTCTAAATCTAGATACGAAACTGACAATTTGTAGATGTAGTAGTGATGAAGAGCTTCATCTCATCAGACTTATGCTGGAAAGTTGGTGGGAACCTGTAAAACACAGTATCAGAAAGGCTAAATTCCAGAATGCTGAAGCTTGTAAGAAGAAAAAAAGTGATAAGGATTGCAAAAGGTTATTTGGAACAAAAAGAGAAACGAGAATGTTACAGAACAGTGTCCAGGGCATGCCATGGATAATGATAATAATAAAGGGTGACAGGAAGAATGCAGTATACTTATTAATTCCTTTTCTGAAAAATTTTCTCTCTGGAAAGGGTAGAATAAGAATCAAAAAAAGGACTCAACACCCCATCTAAGACGTAAGTTAGTAAGAAAACAGCATAAAGTCATTTAAAATGAATTTAAGTATGCAATTTAAGTTTGAATTTAAGTTGAAACCAACTACATCCAAGGGAATTGAAAGAATCCCAGGGCAAATGTGCAGAATCAATATTAGGAACTTTGAGACATCCCAAAGAACAGAGAAAGTACCAGGAGAGTGGAAATGTACATAGTTGATGTTCAGATTCTTTTAAAATGTGTATTAGGTAACACTGTAGCCAAAGGAGGCCCCAAATTATAGATATTAATAAATGAAGGTATGCCAAATATCTTTTTTTTTTCTTGTCAGATCAATCAGGCAGCCATTAGCAGAATGCCAGAGCATCTCTTGATTTCAAGAAGGCATTTAACTAAGCCTCAGGAAGATTCTTATGAACAAGAGCAAGAACAACCAACCCAAGTTAGTTGATGAAAACTCCCAGAATTGTGTGTGTAGATCTAGCCTATTCAGAAAAAAATTTATCAACAACTTGGAAAGGGACTTCAAGTTTTTGGACTACTTTTCCAATCGCCCAAAGCAGGAAGGTTAGTTAATAATCTGGGTGATGAATAAACATTTGAGTTGATTTTGACTGGCATACAAATGAGTTGAAACCAATAAATTCAAATTCAAATAAAATTCAGCAGGTAGAAATGTAAAGAAACTTATTTATCTTAAAACAAAAAATCAAACATCAGGTATAAATTAGAGAAGACAGCTTGCTGGCAGTTCAGATGAAAAAGCAGATGATTCTCAGTATCTATAATGTGCTTTATCATGATCCAATTTGTAATTCTAGTTCAACAAATTATTTCAGGCACTGTGCTAGATTCTCACCTACTCCTCAACTAGGCTTCAGTAGGTAGATGGAGGGTCCAGATGCACAGATGCAATAGTTTTCTATACTGGACCTTGTGCCAGACATATCTTTCAAAGGGATGACAGATTTGGCAGGGTAGAGGGTGTAAAGATGAAGACTGCATTAAAAAATTATATTTTGTGCAAAATAGAATTTCTCAGTGTGAAGAAATAGAAAAGTCATGAGAGCTATAATCAAATACCTAAAGGACACTCATGATAATTGGGTGGGGCCCTAGAGAGCAGGACAGAGTATATATTATAACAGAGAGGTATAACTGGGCTCATTCTGGGGACCACTTTCTCACACCTGCCCCAGTTTAACCATGGGCATGTCCTACTAGTGAAAATGCTCACAAATCTGTCAAGATGTTTATAGAAGGTGTTCCTGCAGTGGGGGGAAGCTACACGAAGTGACTGTCCGATCCCTTCCAAAATGATCATGTCATGATTCTGTGATGAATGTGTCCTAATTAAAACTATGCCATTGCTACACTGTGCTGTAATCCAACAGCTCTCAAGTTGGATGGCTTTCATAGTTCGAAGCCTTTGAAGAATCATCTGTTGTAGATACTGATAACTAATGAGTCTCTCTGAACCCTGTCTACTAAAGGTGGACTTTTGCCTTAAGAACATCTTTTGAGGCTACAATGGAAGACAAAAGCATTCCCTAGAACCTTCTGTTTGTGTAAACTGGCCCATCCCAAGGTTTACACTTAGGCAGCACCCAGGAAGCTGTGACAGTGCAAAAGAACTCTTAAAGAAACCTGACAACACTACTGCAGTTGATCATCTCAAGGACAAAGTCATCACAAGAGTTTTCTTTTAATGTTAGTTAGGTCCTGCTAACAGGTATTTTAAATTGACTGATGTGTGGTAGGGGTGGGTGGGAGAGGGCAACCTAAGTTGATATAAAGCAGAGAGCAATAGCTAATATGAAACTTCCAACTATCCCTTAATATATTATTAGTTTGCCTTAATATGTTCTTATACATTAAATAAAAGGAATATCTGCCTATCCCTTATCATTTAAAAATAGCAATATGGAACAGAAAAACCTGAAAACAAAAGTACCTTGAAAAAAGTCCTCTCTCCACATAAAGTGATCATAAAGTGAACAAGCAAATGGACAGTGACTTAAATATGGTACCAATCTTTTTTTTTTTTTTAATTTATTTGGCTGTGCCAGGTCTTAGTTGTGGCATGCAAGATCTTTAGTTGTGGCATGCTAACTCTTAGTTGTGGCTTGTGGAATTTAGCTCCCTGACCAGGGATGAGATCTGGGCCCCCTGCACATTGGGAGTGGGGAGTCTCAGCCACTGGACCACAGGGGAAGTCTTCAGCCACTCTTTGAGTTATTAGAAAAACTGTTCTCCCCCCAAACCTTTTCTAAAGAGATGAATGTTAACTGTTTCTATTTTAGACACAGATGAAGAAAGAGAGAAAGGGAGAGAGGAAGAGAGGAAAGGTAGAAATAAAGTAACTTGATTAAGGTATTTCCAGCAAGTCAGCTCCAAGTCAGGAGCAGTATCATCAGACCATCCATTAATATTCTTCTTCTTCAAAAAAGGATGCCTAAAGACACAAAAGGATTGACCCCTGCTGCTGCTGCTGCTAAGTTGCTTCAGTCGTGTCCGATTCTGTGCGACCCCATAGATGGCAGCCCACCAGGCCCCACCATCCCTGGGATACTCCAGGCGAGAACACTGGAGTGGGTTGCCATTTTCTCCTCCAATGCGAGAAAGTGAAAAGTGAAAGTGAAGTCGCTCAGTCATATCCGACTGTTAGTGACCCCATGGGCTACAGCCTACCAGGCTCCTCCATCCATGGGATTTTCCAGGCAAGAGTACTGGAGAGGGATGCATTGCCTTCTCTGGGATTGACCCCACAGAGCCACAAAATTCAATGCTTCATGAAACATAGTTCAGTGTTGCGTCCTATTTGTTTCACAGGTTAATCTTATTTCCTTAAATGAGGGAAAGGGCTAGCATTTAATCACAGTCCCCCATCCCTACAAACAAATAGAAAACATTCCTAATGCTTCCTTTCAATGCTGTTCTGTAACAGAGCTCTGAATACAATTGAAGTAATGCCAAAAAAAAAAAAAAAGCAGCAGTTATTACCATTATAATTTCCACTGGACTCTTTTGTGACAAATTATACATGCAAACCACATTCCATTAATTATGAATGAATCTGATATCTAGGAAAAATAATAAAGAAAGCATTTTCTCAGTGAAAAGAGAAGAAACAAACTGCATAGGCAAGAGTAAAAATGATAAATTTTGGCATGCTGTTGCACTCATGGGGATGAGGTGGGGTGGATATTTTCTGTATATTTTCTCCCTGAAATAATATGAAATCCTCCTAACTTCTATCTACCTTTTAATGGCTTTTCACTTTGCAATGAAGATGCCACTTATGACTCAGACAGCTATAACTCTACACTCCCCCTTTCTGCTGCTCCACGTCTTGATTTTCCTTTACAGACAAATCAGACTTCCCCTCCTCCCATTCACTCCTCAACCCACTGCAATCTGGCTGCCAGTCCTTATTACCCCTGGAAACCTCTCTGGCCAAAATCAATAATGACATCTTTGTTGCTAAATTCAATGGACACTTTTCTGTCTCCATCCCACCCAACATCTCTGCGGGATTTGACATGGTTGACCACTCTCTCCCTCTTGAAAGTTTCTCCCCTCTTCGTTTCTATGACAACTTCTCCCAGTTATCCTCTTCTTTGGGCATCACTTTTCAGTCTATTTCCCAGGTTTTTATGTGACTATCCACCCTTTAAATTAGTGATCACCAGAAATCTATCCTAAGCTTTATTTTGTTCTTTATTCTTTTTCTTAATGTAATCTCACCCATTCTTGTGGCTCTCATGCACATGCATAATTGAAGAAGATTCCCAAATACATTTATCCAGCTTTGAGTTCTCTTTTGACCCCCAGACCTTCTGAACAGCCAAGGACCTACTGGGGCAGCCCTTCTAAATGGCCCACAGACTCCACATACTCAATATACATAAATTGAAACTCACCCTCCCATCCCACCCTGTCCTAACTTGCTCTTGTCTCCTATAGTCTCTGCTTCAGTGTTACCAAACAAGCCAGAGATCTAGGAGTCTCATCTGATTTCCCCTCATCGCTGATCCCACACATTCAAACAGTCACCAAATCCTGACAACTCTTTCAAAAGCGTTCTCTAATCAGTCCCTTTCCTCTCCTTCCACATTACCAATACCCTTAGTTTAAGGTCTCAGTGATTTTTATCTGAACTATGTCAATAGCTTCTAAGGTCTCCCTGCCTCTGGACTAACCTCTTTCCCAATCTATCTTCTACAGAAAAACTGTAAAAATATGAATCTGAAAATGTGAATCATTGCTATGCTTTTATACAAGACTGTGTTCATGCTTACCTCTCCAGTTTCTTCTCTCATTACCACCCCTTCCTCTCTACTCTTTAGGCAGTTCCATGACCATTCTTGTTAAGTAGTTTTACATATGCAGTTTCCTTTGCTCAAACTTAACTATCTCCTCCACTCCCACTCCAAACAAAACTCCCTTCATCTAGTTAATTTCTACTCATTTTCTGTTTTTCTTATCTTATTTAACAGACCATATACTGCACTTGCTACATACCAAGCATTGTTTCAAGGGCTTTATGAATATTAACTCATTTTTACCCTCATTTTATAGATGAAAAAACAAAGCACAAAAAGGCCAAGTAATTTGTCTAAGACCATATAGCCAACAGTGGCAAAGTCAGGATTCAAACCCTGGTGTTCTAGGTCAAGTTTCTACTTAACCACCAAGAAGACATTTGTGCTCCTACAATATTCAGTGCATACCTCTATCATAGTGCCTTGACTAACTACTGGATTTTCCTACCCTAATGTCCCTCTCATCCATGAAACAGTCAGTGTCTTGAAGTCATAAATTATATTCATTTTGAATGTCTAATGGTTATCCCAGTAACCGCTGCTGAGTATAGAGAGACTAGATATTTGTTCAACGAATGAATAAAGTAGCGAAAAAGGTCACAATGTATATGCAAATCTTTCTAAAACTTAAACAAGTATCCTTTTCTTAAGCTCTTCCATACTTCCATACTACTTTATTTGCAAGTCACTTAATATTAATCTCTAGAACCTATTTTTTGGAGAAGGCAATGGCACCCCACTCCAGTACTCTTGCCTGGAAAATCCCATGGACCGAGGAGCCTGGTAGGCTGCAGTCCATGGGGTCGCTAAGAGTCGGATACGACTGAGTGACTTCACTTTCACTTTTCACTTTCATGCGTTGGAGAAGGAAATGGCACCCCACTCCAGTGTTCTTGCCTGGAGAATCCCAGGGACGGGGGAGCCTGGTGGGCTGCAGTCTATGGGGTCGCATAGAGTCGGACACAACTGAAGCAACTAGCAATAGTAGCAGAACCTATTTTTAAAATTGTCTGTTTTATAGTACCATAATACCCAACCAAACAAGAAAGGTAACCAAAATACTACTAAATTAAAGTATTTTGAAAGACAGATGTCTGAAACTCATTAAAATACCTTCATTTGGTAAATTATTCTTTTTATTTTAGAATAAAATTACAATTAGAAGCTATCAGAGCTGTGAGAATAATTGCTGTCATTCATTAGAATAGAGAGAGAAAGGATACAACTGTTGAATACCTTAGCATCCAACTCTGGTAGGTCACAGAGAAGAAATATCATGACAACACATTTCTCACAACAGCAACAAAAAATTGTGTCATACCCTGAACAAAAGGATGCCGTGTCTTTTTAACAGATAAAATGATACATGACAGAGGTTAAAAGTCAACTTGCCTTTCCTTGGGAGTATTTACAGATAGTTACCCCAGAATTACAGCACTTATATGAGAGAAAAAAGTATCAAATGAGGAAGGGTCTCATGCTATCTACACATGACCTTCCAGGTCAATAGCCAACAGTCAACAGTGAGCCAGCAGTGTCTTGGTCAATTACAGGTACTTGAATAGCATGGGCTATTGCTGAAGATGTGATGGATTTTCAACAAAAGATTTAGATGTGCCATGAAACTAAATCGTAGCACGTCTTTTACTTAATTTCTGTGATGAGGGAATATTCTGACTTTGAACTCTTTTCTAAGCACCATTTTGCCTCATGTCAAGTAGAATTTGGCAGGCGTATGTTGCCCAACACATGTCTGACATGCAGAGTTACTAAATTTTAATGAGTCCAAAAGAAAATTTTGTTTTCCAGGCTAATATCTGAAAACCTCTGTCCTGTCAACCAGAATCAGATCAGATCAGATCAGATCAGTCACTCAGTCGTGTCTGACTCTTTGCGACCCCATGAATCGCAGCACGCCAGGCCTCCCTGTCCATCACCAGCTCTCGGAGGTCACTCAGACTCACATCCATCAAGTCAGTGATGTCATCCAGCCATCTCAACCTCTGTCGTCCCCTTCTCCTCCTGCCCTCAATCCCTCCCAGCATCAGAGTCTTCTCCAATGAGTCAACTCTTCGCATGAGGTGGCCAAAATACTGGAGTCTCAGCTTTAGCATCATTCCTTCCAAAGAAATTCCAGGATTGATCTCCTTCAGAATGGACTGGTTGGATCTCCTTGCAGTCCAAGGGACTCTCAAGAGTCTTCTCCAACACCACACTTCAAAAGCATCAATTCTTCACCGCTCAGCCTTCTTCACAGTCCAGCTCTCACATCCATACATGACCACAGGAAAGACCATAGCCTTGACTAGGCGAACCTTTGTTGGTAAAGTAATGTCTCTGCTTTTGAATATGCCATCTAGGTTGGTCATAACTTTCCTTCCAAGGAGTAAGCGTCTTTTAATTTCATGGCTGCAGTCACCATCTGCAGTGATTTTGGAGCCCAGAAAAATAAAGTCTGACACTGTTTCTACTGTTTCTCCATCTATTTCCCATGTAGTGATGGGACCAGAAGCCATGATCCTCGTTTTCTGAATGTTGAGCTTTAAGCCAACCTTTTCACTCTCCACTTTCACTTTCATCAAGAGGCTTTTTAGCCCCTCTTCACTTTCTGCCATAAGAGTGGTGTCATCTGCATATCTGAGGTTATTGATATTTCTCCCGGCAATCTTGATTCCAACTTGTGTTTCTTCCAGTCCAGCATTTCTTATGATGTACTCTGCATATAAGTTAAATAAACATGGTGAAAATATGCAGCCTTGACGTACTCCTTTTCCTATTTGGAACCAGTCTGTTGTTCCATGACCATGTCAACCAGAATAAGAACCACAAATCTATCTCATAAGCCCAGAGTAACCACACAACTTGGTGTCCTTTTTCATGCTGTTGTTCTATTAACAGCACAGTTATTAACAGTACCCTCTTTCACTTCCTTGAGTGTCCCTATTAGAATGAGAAATTATATGGTCATCCTAAAGATGTCTTATCTGTTACATGCACAGAAACTGGATGGAAGACATCATGGAGTCCATACTTAGCACTATCCAGAGGAATAATGAATGGAAAATCATAATTCCCAGTTACATAAACACAAATAAAGCTGAAGATTTATGACAGCTATCAGCTCAGCATCAATATTACTATTACCAACCTGATAACACATTAATATTCCTTATACTAGAAACTGAACCTAAAAAGAGGAGTCTTCTCTTACTTTCTTTCCAACTCTTCTATTCTCTTTAAAATATTTATCTCTTCTAAAATTATTACAGATTTATCTAATGACCATCAGGGAGAAATGTCCTGCCTAAATTCCATAAACTTATAAACTTATGCCTAAGACTGAATGAAAGTGAAAAGTGAAAGTGAAAGTTGCTCAGTCATGTCCGACTCCTTGCAACCCCATGGACTATACCGTCCATGGAATGCTCCAGGCCAGAATACTGGAGTGGGTAGCCTTTCTCTTCTCCAGGGGATCTTCCCAACCCAGGGATCAAACCCAGGTCTCCTGCATTGCAGGTGGATTCTTTACCAGCTGAGCCACAAGGGAAGCCCCTAAGACTGAATAACAGGAGGCAACGTAGCCCAGTGGTTAAGAGGCAGGCTCTACTGTCAACTACACCAGCTTTCACACAGCTTTATCATCATACACTACGTGACTCTGGACAAAGTACTTAGCTTCTCTGTGTCTCAGTTTCCTCATTTATAAAATGAAATAATATTAGCAGGGCAGTTATGAGAATTAAATAAGATGTGCGTGTAATTAAACTGCTTAGCATGGTTCCTGAAACATAGCAAGTGCTCGATAAATGGAAACTATGAAGGTGAGTAGCTGTTTCGGACCTCATATCTGATTCTAAGCACTGCTATAGTATTTTATGTGGAATGACCCTATGGCACAAAGTTTTATTTATTTATTTTAATATTTATTTAGGCTGTACTGGGTCTAGTTGCAGCTGGTGGGATCTTCATTGGGGCATGGAGCATGCATGTGGGATCTAATTCCTCAACCAGGTGTCAAACCCTGGGCCCACTGCTTTGGGAGAGAGGAGTCTTACTCACTGAACTACCAGAGAAGTTCTTGTACAAAATTTTAGAGTTGTTACAGACTGTAAAACTTACCAACTAAAATCTCCCATCTCTAGAGAGAGGAATGGCAAGGTAAGATAGATAAGTGTCTTGGCTCAGTTTGCATGCTTGCCAATGAGAAAGCCAGGAGTAAAATGAGATTTTTTCAAAAGTTTCTCTTCTGGATTTTATTAAAAATATTCTTAAGAGGTAATGACTATAGGCAAAATTCCAATGTGCATCACTGTAAACATATATCCACAACACGTTACAAACTTATATTGCACTCTGTGTTAAACTGGTTCTGATATCAATGACAACATAGTATTAAGGAAAGTTATTCATAGCTGTATGAAGGTAGATCATTTATAGGCCTCAGTTTTCTCTTATGTAAAGCAGGATTAATATCATGCAATTCCCAGGGCTGTTATGAAGACAAATGAAATAACGTGCAAAAGCACTCAGTGTAGTGCCTAACTGTGAAGTCCCAAAGTTTACCATGCTGCTGCTGATCTCAATTCTTCCACACAAATTCACATAGAGTGACACAAAATTTTAACAAACCTTTTCCACTGCTGTTATTTAAAAAGCATTCTTTGTTTTAGAGCCCAGCCAGGATGTTCTGAAGAAAGCAAGGCCTCGATGCTAATGGACTGGCTATGTTCCAGCATCTTTTTGTTGGGAACTCTTTCTTGCAACTCATTGTTAAATACAGATCACAGGTGAGCCTGATAAAACTCCTCAAGAAGGCAAATTTGACGTCTTTCTTTCTTATGCACAAAACTCCAGGGAGCTTCAAGGCCCATCAGTAATGTCCAGAGGAATACAAAGGGCAACATACACAATTCCCTTCAGAACTTCCAATTCTTCCAACCTTACACTTAACCATCTGCTTAGAGTCACTTGGACAACAGAAATTTAAGGTCTTCATGCTCGGGTTTCTGAAGTACATTTATGAATTCAATTAATGTGACATACAAGGCATGCCCACCCACTGGACAGCATGAGGCCCCTGCATCCAGTTCTCTGTCTCAGCAATCTCAGAGAGAGAATGAAGATGCTGCAGATGTGGGCTTCTGCTCTATTAAGTAACCTTGTGATTAGATTACTACCATGTACTCTACCCCAAACTCTGGAACACCTGGAATTGTGCAGCTGAGTGAAATAGATGGATACTGAATGAACTATTCACTGAGCATACATTGGAAGAGATAGTTTTTTACAAAAATAAAATACTGAAGAAACGGTTTTAAAAACAATTGACTTCCAGGTCTTGCAAGTTGGCATAGACTGTGTACAGGAATTCAAGTAGACGGATGTTCACTGACGGGTAGTTTAAAACTTTAGCCCCAAGTCCCATTCTTGGCAGTCCTTGTGAAGACATGCAGAGAATATACATATGAGAGCCACAGTTTCCTTTATATTGTGCAATGGTCCTCATGTGTATCTTTAATCAAAGTATGAGGTAATACATCACTGCCTTAATCCCAAATTAGAAGACAAGTGGAAAAGAGGGACCCATGGAACTCAACTCATTCAGACATTACAAGCTTTTAGAGAACTTCTTTGGTTCAGAAGATGGTGAATAGATGCTCAAAAGATATTATTTGGTAACGACTGCTTTCCAGTCTACTCCATCACATGGAGGTAGAGAAAAAGATTCAAGGAGCTTTACCTCAAAAACAAACAAACAAACTCATCAGAGATCAGATCAGTCTCTCAGTCGTGTCCGACTCTGCGACCCCATGAACTGCAGCACGCCAGGCTTCCCTGTCCATCACCAACTCCCGGAGGTCACTCAGACTCACATCCATCGAGTCAGTGATGCCATCCAGCCATCTCATCCTCTGTCGGCCCCTTCTCCTCCTGCCCCCAATCCCTCCCAGCATCAGAGTCTTCTCCAATGAGTCAACTCTTCGCATGAGGTGGCCAAAATACTGGAGTTTCAGCTTTAGCATCATTCCTGCCAAAGAAATCCCAGGGCTGATCCCCTTCAGAATGGACCGGTTGGATCTCCTTGCAGTCCAAGGGACTCTCAAGAGTCTTCTCCAACACCACACTTCAAAAGCATCAATTCTTCACCGCTCAGCCTTCTTCACAGTCCAGCTCTCACATCCATACATGACCACAGGAAAGACCATAGCCTTGACTAGGCGAACCTTTCTTGGCAAAGTGATGTCTCTGCTTTTGAATATGCTATCTAGGTTGGTCATAACTTTCCTTCCAAGGAGTAAGTGTCTTTTAATTTCATGGCTGCAGTCACCATCTGCAGTGATTTTGGAGCCCAGAAAAAGAAAGTCTGACACTGTTTCCACTGATTCTCCATCTATTTCCCATGTAGTGATGGGACCAGATGCCATGATCTTCGTTTTCTGAATGTTGAGCTTTAAGCCAACCTTTTCACTCTCCACTTTCACTTTCATCAAGAGGCTTTTTAGCCCCTCTTCACTTTCTGCCATAAGGGTGGTATCATCTGCTTATCTGAGGTTATTGATATTTCTCCCAGCAATCTTGATTCCAGCTTGTGTTTCTTCCAGTCCAGCATTTCTCATGATGTACTCTGCATATATGTTAAATAAACATGGTGACAATATACAGCCTTGACGTACTCCTTTTCCTATTTGGAACCAGTCTGTTGTTCCATGACCAATTCTAACTGTTGCTTCCTGACCTGCATACAGATTTCTCAAGAGGCAGATCAGGTGGTCTGGTATTCCCATCTCTTTCAGAATTTTCCATAGTTTATTGTGATCTACACAGTCAAAGGCTTTGGCATAGTCAATAAAGCAGAAATAGATGTTTTTCTGGAACTCTCTTGCTTTTTCCATGATCCAGCGGATGTTGGCAATTTGATCTCTGGTTCCTCTGCCTTTTCTAAAACCAGCTTGAACATCAGGAAGTTCACGGTTCACATATTGCTGAAGCCTGGCTTGGAGAATTTTGAGCATTACTTTACTAGCGTGTGAGATGAGTGCAACTGTGCGGTACAAACTCATGGAAGAAGAGATTAGATTTGAGGTGGGGGTTGCAATTGGATAAAGGAAGTCAAGAGATACAAATTTCCAGTTATTAATATAAGACAAATAAGTAGCAGGTATATAATGTATAATTTGGTAAATATAATTAACATTGCTGTGTGTTACATATGAAAGCTTTTAAGAGAGTAAATTTTGAGTTCTCATCACAAGAGAAAATATTTTTTTCTTTTATTTTGTATCTGTATGAGATGATGGATGTTCACTAAATTTAGAGTGGTGTTCCCTGTTCATTGTCTCCCCAAGAGCCTATCTTAAGGTTAACTTCATAGCAGACAGTCCATAATTGATGTAAATAATTTATCATCACATACAAAATCTTCATATATGCATTTATATGTAAATATACTATTAAATGGTTGTCAGTCTTAAAAACATATATGCTGATACTTTGTTGCTGACATTGTCTCTTTCAGTTCAGTTCAGTTGCTCAGTCATGTTCAACTGTTTGCAACCCCATGGACTGCAGCACGCCAAGCCTCCCTATCCATCGCCAACTCCTGGAGCTTGCTCAAACCCATGTCCATTGAGTACGTGATGCCATCCAAACATCTCATCCTCTGTTGTCCTCTTCTCCTCCCACCTTCAATCTTTCCCAGCATCAGGCTCTTTTCCAATGAGTCAGTTCTTTGCATCAGGTGGTCAAAATATTGGAGCTTCAGCTTCAGCATCAGTCCTTCCAATGAATATTCAGGACTGATTTCCTTTAGGATGGACTGGTTGGATCTCCTTGCTGTCCAAGGAACTCTCAAGAGTCTTCTCCAATACCAGAGTTCAACAGGATCAATTCTTCAGCACTCAGCCTTCCTTATGGTCCAGCTCTCACATCCATACATGACTACTGGAAAGAATATAGCTTTAACTAGATGGACATTTGTTGGCAAAGTAATGTCTCTGCTTTTTAATATGCTGTCTAGATTGGTCATAACTTTTCTTCCAAGGAGCAAGTGTCTTTTAATTTCATGGCGGCAGTCACTATCTACAGTGATTTTGGAGCCCAGAAAAATAAAGTCTGATACTGTCTCCACTGTTTCCCCATCTATTTGCCATGAAGTGATAGGACCACATGCCATGATTTTAATTTTCTGAATGTTGAGCTTTAAGCCAACTTTTTCACTCTCCTCTTTCACTTTCATCAAGAGGCTCTTTAGTTCTTCTTCTCTTTCTGCCATAAGGGTGGCATCATCTGCATATCTGAGGTTATTGATATTTCTCCTGGCAATCTTGATTCCAGCTTGTGCTTCATCCAGCCTGGCATTTCTCATGATGTGCTCTGTATAGAAGCTAAATAATCAGGGTGACAATATACAGCTTTGACGTACTCCTTTCCTGATTTGGAACCAGTTTATTGTTCCATGTCCAGTTCTAATTGTTGCTTCTTGACCTACATATAGATTTCTCAGGAGGCAAGTCAGGTGGTCTGGTATTCCCATTACTTTTTAAGAATTTTCCACAGTTTGTTGTGATACACACAGTCAAAGGCTTTCACATAGTCAATAAAGCAGAAGTAGATGTTTTTCTGGAACTCTTGCTTTTTTGATGATCCAACATATGTTGGCAGTTTGATCTCTGGATTGTCTTTTTAGCAAAGCAGTTCTGTGAATATGTCTCCCCTCTAAACACATTCCTTCTCCTGGTATCTCCCTTTCCCATTCCCTTCCCACATTTTAACATTACTGCCATGTCAAGCCTATGAGAATGAATTTCTCATATTTTAAAAATCCTAGAATGTAAAGCCAATGCTGAACAGGAAATGGATGAAGTAAAGATGCTCTCTATATAACACCATGACTTTTAACATGATGGGGCTGAGTCTGGGACAAAAATATATGACCAATGTTCAATAAGCTGAAGAAGACCCATTCTGTCCTAACATGAGAGCCCAGGATAGAGTGGAGTTGGCGGACACCACATAGGATGAAGGCTAAGTGGGGTTTGAGGCTTTAGCAGTTCTTAAGCCAACAAACAAAAGGATAATGATTCTCTGGCAAGAAATGTTTTTAAAATACATGAGTAGTTGAAGAGGTTGTGGCAGGTGGCTTGACAGGAAAAAACTGAGCCTTCCTGCTGTGCAAGAAGGATTCTTCTCTTCCCTTAGGGATGAATTATATTTGCCACTCAATGTACATTTTCAGTGTTTGTGGGATTATATAACTACAATCAAGGTACTCTTGCAGAGTATTACCCTGGAGGGGGTGCCTGAGTGATTAGTCACCAAACAGAATCCAAAGAAGTGGACAGAGCCAATAAACTAAGAAAGCCGTAGTCATTCCCTAGCTTTGGAAGATCACGAGCATCTCTTTTTGCAAGTGAACTGAGAATGTTTTCCTCCAACAGAAAGAACTCAATGGATGACCCTGAAATGGACACAAATGCAAACACAGAAAAAGGAGATGATGCTTTCTTCTGATGTAGGAGGAAGTGAATGTGGAACAGGCAAGAGTCAAACAGAGAAGATGGATTAGTTTTCAATTACTGTATAACAAATTACCACAAATTTAGCAGCTTAAAACAGCACCCATTGTTTAGTTCATAGCACCATGGGTCAGAAGTCTGACACTATGTGGATGGGTCCTTTGCTCAAGGTACCCCAGGATGAAATAGAGGTAATGACCACATTTTCTTATTTGGAAGCTATGGAGAAGAATCCACATCCATGCTCATTCTTATTGGTCAAATTCAGCTCCTTGTGGTTGTAGGACAGAGGTTCCCTACTCCTTGCTGGCTATCACCCAGGGAATGCTCTCCCACTCTCCCTGCCATGTGGTTTCTTCATCATCACTTGGTTTCTTAAAGTCAGCAAATCCTTCTCAGGCTTTCAATCTCTGACTTCCTTTCTGTTGCCTCTAGATCCAGATTTTAAAGGTCAAAGTCCACAGAGATTATTTCCCTGCCTAAAAGTTCAACTGATTTGGAACCTTAATTATGAGTGCAAAATCCTTCCACAGCAACATCTAGAGTAGTGTTTGAATACCTGAGAAAATGTATGTGTACACCAAGGGCCAGGAATCGTGAGGGCTTTTTAGAATTCTGCCTACCACAGGAGAAACCTGCTATCAGGGCTCATGGTTTCAGGTGAGACCATGGCATCCTGGTTTAGAAAAACAAGGAAAGAACTAGTGCAAACCAAAGAACTTAGAGAAAAGGGGTTCTTGAACAATGGCAAAGTTTTCAAGGCTTTACATTCACAAAGAACTCTAGATTTTGACTAGCAGTGCATGCATCTGTCTAACATTCATTCTATGATCTACAACAGAGTCAGGAATGAGGCAGGAAGGAACCTGGAGCTGGCTCTGCCAGAACACACAAAGCACATAATAGAGTGCTAAGTAAGGATCTGCTGAAAGAACAAAGCCCCGTTGGGGGCAAACATTAATTAATACTAGAATTACAAATCTAAACCTATCATATCTCTATGCTTCTGTCTTTCTTCCATTTCCCTAAGTTTGTTTAAAAAAAAAAAAAAGCCTGAGCTAAGGATTTTTCCCACTTCTCCATTAGAATGTTAACAGTGCCCAGTGTTCTTCTGATGACCAAACATGCTAGTGGCAAGGACAATGTTGCAAGAGGGATGATTCAGGGATGGCCATGGTGATGATCCCGTTACACCTGAGCTTCAGCTCCACACCGTCTGCCTGACTATATCATGGTTAATCAAATTAGGCCTTGATAGATAAGGAAAGAGAGAAGGGGCAGTGATAACATTTGAACATCTCCTGTGTTCCAGACACTTCACGTAAGTTCTTACACAATTCTCATACTCAACTTATGAAATGGATACTATCTCTAATAAGGAAATTAAGGCACAAGATGGGATTTGAAATCTAGGTCTTTCTTTCAGAGCCCCAACCACTCTTCCAATCTTGTACTGTGTACAGTTAACTTGTAATGATTTCTTTCATAGTCTTTTAAGTTTAGATTCATCTTTCACTGACTCTAGGTTTCATCCCTCCTACTTTTCTTACTTGAACTTTGAATTCCCAACTTGATCAATCCCCACTGAGGCATGATGCTCCAAAATCACCAGTCTAGTTAGCTTTTATTCTTCTGTAGAGTTGATTTTCAAGTGGCTGCCTAGGATTACTGATACTGGAGTAGAAGTTTTTTACCTGGATAATGTTCTCTTATTTCAAAAGCAAAAATAAACAAATGGGACTTGGTTAAAATTAAAAGCTTCTGCACAACAAAGGAAACTATAAGCAAGGTGAAAAGACAGCCTTCAGAATGGGAGAAAATAATAACAAACGAAGTAATGGACAAACAATTAATCTCAAAAATATACAAGCAGCTCCTGAAGCTCAATTCCAGAAAAATAAATGACCCGATAAAGAAATGAGCCAAAGAACTAAATAGACAATTCTCCAAAGAAGACATACAGATGGCTAACAAACACATGAAAAGATGCCCAACATCACTCTTTATCAGAGAAATGCAAATCAAAACCACAATGAGGTACCTTTTCATGCCAGTCAGAATGGCTGCTATCCAAAAGTCTACAAGCAATAAATGCTGGACAGTGCAGAGGAAAGGGAACCCTCTTACGCCGTTGGTTTGGAATGCAAACTAATACAGCCACTATAGAGAACAGTGTGGAGATTCCTTAAAAACTGGAAAGAGAACTGCCATATGACCCAGCAATCCCACTGTCGGGCATACACACTGAGGAAACCAGAATTGAAAGAGACACGTGTACCCCAATGTTCATTGCAGCACTGTTTATAATAGCCAGGACATGGAAGCAACCTAGATGTCCATCAGCAGATGAATGGATAAGAAAGCTGTGGTACACAGCTTTGTACCACAGAAAGCTGTGGTACACAGTGGAATATTTCTATACCACAGAAAGCTGTGGTACACAGTGGAATATTACTCAGCCATTGAAAAGAATGCATTTGAATCAGTTCTAATGAGGTGGATGATCAGATCAGATCAGATCAGTCACTCAGTCGTGTCTGACTCTTCACGACCCCATGAATCGCAGCACGCCAGGCCTCCCTGTCCATCACCAACTCCCGGAGGTCACTCAGACTCACATCCATTGAGTCAGTGATGCCATCCAGCCATCTCATCCTCTGTCGTCCCCTTCTCCTCCTGCCCCCAATCCCTCCCAGCATCAGAGTCTTCTCCAATGAGTCAACTCTTCGCATGAGGTTGCCAAAATACTGGAGTTTCAGCTTTAGCATCATTCCTTCCAAAGAAATCCCAGGGCTGATCTCCTTCAGAATGGACTGGTTGGATCTCCTTGCAGTCCAAGGGACTCTCAAGACTCTTCTCCAACACCACAGTTCAAAAGCATCAATTCTTTGGTGCTCAGCCTTCTTCACAGTCCAGCTCTCACATCCATACATGACCACAGGAAAGACCATAGCCTTGACTAGACCAACCTTTGTTGGCAAAGTAATGTCTCTGTTTTTGAATATGCTATCTAGGTTGGTCATAACGTTCCTTCCAAGGAGTAAGTGTCTTTTAATTTCATGGCTGCAGTCACCATCTGCAGTGATTTTGGAGCCCAGAAAAAGAAAGTCTGACACTGTTTCCACTGTTTCCCCATCTATTTCCCATGTAGTGATGGGACTAGATGCCATGATCTTCGTTTTCTGAATGTTGAGCTTTAAGCCAACTTTTTCACTCTCCACTTTCACTTTCATCAAGAGGCTTTTTAGTTCCTCTTCACTTTCTTCCATAAGGGTGGTGTCATCTGCATATCTGAGGTTATTGATATTTCTCCCAGCAATCTTGATTTCAACTTGTGTTTCTTCCAGTCCAGCGTTTCTCATGATGTACTCTGCATATAAGTTAAACTGGAGCCTATTATACAGAGTGAAGTAAGTCAGAAAGAAAAACACCAATACAGTATACTAACGCACATATATGGAATTTGGAAAGATGGTAATGATAACCCTGTATGCAAGACAGCAAAAGAGACACAGATGTATAGAACAGTCTTTTGAACTCTGTGGAAGAGGGCGAGGACAGGATGATATAGGAGAAGGGCATTGAAACATGTAAATTACCATATGTGAAACAAAAAAAAAAATGTTCTCTTATTTCTAGTGATTCACCTTTTCTTTGGGGACCAGAGAGAGGCTTATGAGCTTGAGTCTCTTCTGCCCAATGAGGTTCTCTTTTCTCCACTCACAAGGCCCCTCAACACTAGATACATTTTGCAGAGCCAGGCAAACGACCCAAGAGACTTATTCACATGTACCCTCAGGGATTTACAGTCTATATTTTAAAGTGAAAAATCCCACAAAAAAGACCAGTTTACAGAAGGAGACATGAAACCAACACCAAGTGATGTGTCATTCTGGGGTCTGGTCAGTCTCTCAGTGTGCACTGCACTGCATCAGCATTAGGGAAAATTAAGTGAGAAAAACACGACAACAGCCCAGGGACACTTCTCCCTAAATTTTGTGATTACATTTTAAGTGCTCTCTGTCACAGATATCATAAACTGATTAAATCATTTCATGCCTGACCCCTACTGACTATGCTAAGTGAAAAGAGAGGGCTATTAATAACTACCCATTTCTGACAGCTGCCCAGGGGCAATGCTGCCTTTTGCAGCAGTGAAATGACTCCCCAGCTCACTTACTGAATGCTGAATATTGATTCATATTATGAGTGTTGTCAAACACAGAGTGCAGTGCTGCAGATCCGTAGTGGCAGGTCATCAGGAATAGCATTAGCAAATGTCAGGTCAGGAATCAAAGGCCTGCTGGACTCTTTAGGGATGAGATTTATCGATTCCATAAAACGTGAAACAGATCAAGTACTTGTGATGATGGAAATGGTCGTGGCAGAATGAGGCTGAGCCTGCTCTGATGTAGACCTCAGGACAGATGTGGCACACAAGTGACCACGAAGAAAATGCTCAAAGTTGGAATGCATGGTACAAGGACAACAGCAGCTTTGGGCTAAGGAGATTTTAGGGCTAAATGTCAGATCTCAGATATGAAACTGGTCAAAGGTGTATGGGGGCTGTGTGTATAGGGGGTGTGTGTGTGTGTGTGTGTGTGTGTGTGTGTCTTACCAGTCTGTGTTTTCAATAGGCAAATCTGTAAGAATATGATTAGATGCCAGTGAACATTACATGCATAAGATAATTCTTTACATATGTAAAAGGTGCAATTTGTTATTTTACTGACATATCCTTTTGAAAATACTTAAAATACATCTAATTTCTAGGCTTCCCTCATTACAGTTAATTTTTGAATCAAATGCTCTATTATTCCACAAGGTATCCATTAAAACTGTGCCTTTATAATTCCATCCTCCCTCTAGTCCCTTCATCTTGATAAGTTTTTCAAAAATGCCCTGGACTAGAAATCAGAATACTAGATTCTTTTAATCCTTCTTCTGCCACTTATCTTGTGACCTTAGGCAAGTCACAACCTCCCTGTATCCCAATTTCTTCTCTTGCCAAAAAAAAGAAAATGAAAATCAATCAAACAAAAACTATATATGCACTAGTTCTACACAAAAGGTTTTGTAGAGAGGATCAACAACAGATCAAAGTTTCATGACAGAGTGAAGGGTACATGTATTATCACTCATCTTAATGTTCTCAATACCCAATTAAGTGACTAGTTCTTAATAGTGATTTACTTTCTAATTTAGCTAAATAAAAGATGGATATACCCTGAGACTGTAAAGGTTTACTAAAGTGTATGTTGCTTTTATTATTATGTGTTTACTTTCTAAGTATGCAGTACTTATTCTAGTATCACTGAAAATGTTTTGTCTGTTTTTTTGTTTTTTAATTGAAAATAAAAATACAGTTTATTTACAATGTTGTGTTAGTTTCAGGTCTACAGCAAAGTGATTCAGCAACACACACACACACACACACACACACACACTCTTTTCTAGATTCTTTTCCATGATAGGTTATTATAAAATATTGAATATAGTTCCCTGTGCTATACAGTAGGTCCTTGTCAGTTATTTATTTTATATATAGCAGTGTGCATCTATTAATCCTAAACTCCTAATTAATCCCTCCCCACCTTTTCCTTTTGGTAACAATGAGTTTGTTCACTGGAAATGTCTTGAAACTCGTATTGCTAAAGGGGGTTTGCAGAAGCCATACTTTCACCTCTTCAAAAGTGCAAACCACAAGACCTTCCTTAATTTTGCCCCATACTGTGATGGAGCCTTGAGCTCTATATCAGGGAAAGCTAACAGCTTCGAAGTTCTAATTCTGTTTATTATATTTCAATAGGTAAATATAAGTTGGTTGTTATTTGCAGCTTAAGAGTTTCTGCTCTCTACAGAAAAAATGCTTCTGACCACTGTAACATGTCCTCACTGATTAGCTTTTATCTACAAAATGCATTTCAGAAAAGTAAAGGAAATGATCCTTTAAAAAAAATTTTATAAAAACTTCATCATTCTTGGATTATAGCAGCTCATCTTTTTACTTAATTTTTAAGAAAACATTACTTATAGTTTATTTTTCCTTTGCTTCAGCCTTACTTAAATTTTACATTTTCCTCTGATAAGAAGAGAAAAAAAAATGGTATTAGGATCTCATTGCCTGCCCATCAAAGGATCACTCTAGTCTTGTTTTAAGTGGGTTGATGAGAGAAAATGAACAGGTGCTACAGGTTACTCAGCTGTTCTAAAATTAAAGATTGATATTTTTCCTCTTGTTCTATTAGCAGACCTTTAGTGACATGTTAGCACTGGATAATGGTTGCAGCAGTTTAAGCCTCATGCTGTGATTTTTAACAGAAAGCCTGGCTACAGCAGCAAACAATGACATCTCCCCAATGCCAGTAACCTAATAAGGAAGCATTTGCAGCCTTAGGCAGCTTGACTAAACAGCAAGAGAAATCTGACTTCCAATGTACTGACTCCACTTTAAAGACAATGGCCTGGCTTAATTAACACTGTATTCATTTGTAACTCAATCAATTTAGAATTTTTGTCCTTTAACCATTGACTCTGGGAGCTTAAAAAGAAAAAGAAGGCTCAAGCTGCTGAAAATCCTTCTTGATTTGTATAAACAGGCATTTCTGAAACAGCAATAGATTATATAATCCTTTAGTTAATTGCTAGATTTCCCAACTGCCTGGTAACCATAAAACCATATTTTAAATAAGAAGAAAATTTCATTGACTACTTTAGGAATAAATATGGGATATATTTAATATAATACAAAAACTGAAATTATTTTTCATACCCTTCCTTCTTCTTAGGGGTACTAAATTAAAAATATCAAGCCTTACCCCAAACATATCTATTTCAAATTACTATCTCCAAAACCAGGTGTTGCCAACAGAAGCTAACTGATTTTGTCTATTGTACCTACAGGATTTCATCAACTTCATTTGGCCTATTTTAGGCTCTTGGCTTTGGTATGACCAATACATACACCTTGAAAAGAAAATTTAAAAAATGCTAACTCAGATTATTCATCTACATTGATTTTCATTTTTGAAACAAAACAGTCAACAAGTAAAGTTAATTAGATAAGACTAGACTAAAATAGTCTTCCCTTGTGACTCAGACGGTAAAAAAGTCTGCCTGCAATGCAGGAGACCCAGGTTCAATTCCTGTGTTCGAAGATCCTCTGGAGAAGGGAATATTTGTGCCTGGAGAATTCCATGGACAGAGGATCCTGGCAGACTATAGTCCATGGGGTCGCAAAGAGTTGGACATGACTGAGAGGGATACTACTACTATTGAGACTAAAATAGTATTATGGATACACATAAAAGAGGAATAAAATATATGATTATTGCACTGGGTCAATTATATTGTGTAAATATTTGGTAAAGATTAGAATTTGCTGCCTCGTAAAAATAATTCCCTAAAAAATCTTTTCATTCTACAAAATTAGGCACTAAAAAAATAATATAGCTTATGAGAAAAGTGGTTCACATCGCTCAAAAATTTTAACCAGAGACTAAAATGAAAATAATAACAATCCTAATAGAAATACAAACATAGTTCACCTCTGAGGATATTTGCACTTAGAACACAGTCAATTCTTTACAGCCTTAAACCTTGAGGCTCATGCTACTTTCTTCGAAATATAGGTCCTAGCGGGTGTTTGAGTCTAAAGGGATCATTTTCATTAAAAATGAAAAGTATGAATAATCCAGAGCAGAGCATTCTCCATTAACTTACTGTTTTAATATACAGGAAATGTCTTTGCAGCCTCTTCTACACGTGCAGCTACACCAGGTGACTTATCACAGTGAAAAGAATAGAGTTTCATGAAGTCACTAAATGAGCCACTATTTGCACTAAAGAAAAGCACTTCTATAGATTTTTAGTTTTTCTCCTGAGGTCTTCATAAAGTGATCAGGTTTTCTTTTTAACTGGGAGAAAATGACTTCAAATATTAATCAAAAAATGGGAAAATCACACATAAACCAACACAATTTCCACATGTTATTCCTATTTCATTCCCCTATTTACCAACTAATAAGAGACAATTTGCATCAAAAAAATTGTGTGCATCAAAGAAATCATGATAATTTAATAAAGGAAATAATAAATAATAATAGTGTATGATAATAATAAAGGAAATGGGGCTTTTCAAAGCTAATGACTGTAGGGAATGGAAGAGGAAGGGAAATGGTGTCCAGGATCTCTAACCTGGTACCAGGATCTCCACCATCCACCATTAGTTTGGGTTTCCAGTTTGAACTCCCACACACAGCTCTCCAAATGAAGCCACCTTGGACTGACCTTTTATTTAGTCCTTGCCTCACACATTTGTTGGGGCTCAGGGAAGGCCACATCAAATACTGATTATTTTGAGTTCAAGTTATTTAAGAAGTGGCCACTACAAGTGAGACATTTGACCCTCCTCTCTGTCTCCCTTGAAAGCAGGAATAAGTCTATCATAAAAGGTGTGCTCCCTGTATCTGAAGGTATCACCAGAGTTAGGAAATCTGGGCTAGCAGCCTGTAAAAACGAAACTTGTTACTTTTTAAACTCATACCCCAACCTCAAATTCTGTTTAGATTCATCACTAACTAAGCACCCCAAACCTAAGTTTCTTTGTCCTGTCAATTTCTCACAAATTTATTGTTTGTCTAAAAAGCATAAAAGTTGCTTGCTTTGGCCACTTCTTAGGTCCGATTTCTATGTGACCCCCATGCAAGAATTAAAATGTTTCTTTTTCTCCTATTCATCTGTCTTATGTCAATTTTATTATTAGTCCAGCCATAAGAACTTGAGGGAGACAGGGATAAATTTCTCCATCCAGGCACATTCCATAACTGCTATCCTGAGACTATGGACTCTCTGAATACCATGCCTACCACTAAGCCTGACAGTGGTCCTCTTCCATGAACCCTCTCTCCTACTTCCTCCTCTGACCTTTTGTCTTACAACTGACTCATTTAGTTCCTTCTCTATAATGCCTTGACGTCTCAAGCAAGTTTATATATATGTGGAGATAGAAAGAGAAGTGAAAGAAAAATAGAAAATCTTATCTCCTTAGATAAACTCTTGGCAAGTTGAGGTCTTCATTTTTTTGTCTTTTTATTTTTTTGTAATCCCCATATGCCTCACTGTGTTTATGTATTGCAACAGCTTAATAAGTATTTGTTCCATGTTTTAGCTGATTTTTGAGGACTTTATATGGAATTGTATAGTAACCATTGTACATTTGGTAAGTATACTCCAAAAGATTGGAAAAAAATTATGCATAGACCAGTATCTAAAAATAATTTATACATACAGACTTAGGTTTGAGCTGATTATATTCACAGAGCTAAGGATGTACCTACTTTCAGAGGCTATTGAAACAAGAATCTTTATACAAATATATATGTATATATAAATTTTAAAATTCAGTAAGGTAGGATATAAAATTAAATACAGATATTAATTGTCTTTAAATACACATATAAACTTCCCCAATGGCTCAGCAGGAAAAGAATCTATCTGCTATGCAGGAGACACAGGTTTGATCCCTGGGTCAGAAAGATCCCATGGAGGAGGGCATGGTAACCTACTCCAGTATTCTTGCCTGGAAAATTCCATGGACAGAGGAGTCTGGCCAGCTCCAGTCCATAGGGTCCCAAAAGAGACATGACTAAAGTGACTGAGCATACACACATATAAGGATAACCAATTCAAGAATATAATGGTAGAGAAAAGCCTCTCTTAGTAGCAAGGAAAAAGATAAAATATAAATAAGGTTTACAAAAAATGTGCAAAATTTATGTGAGGAAAACTTTAAAATATTCCTTAAAAAAGCCATAGTAAACTTGAACAAATGGAAAGCCATCCCCTACACTGAGACAGAATGATTCAACTTCATAAAGACAACTGTTTTTGCTAGTTAATTGATAAACTCAGTGCAATCTCAATAAAATAGTTACAATTTTTATGGAACTAGATAAGTTGCTACTAAAGTTTGTATTAAAAAAAAAAAAAACATGTAAGATTAGTCAGAAAAACTTTGGGGGAAAAAAGCTATGAGATGGGACTAGCTATATCAGATACTAAAACATAAAACAAACCCTCTACAACTAAAACCTTATGGCAGGAAAGTGAAGAAAAACTAAAGAGCCTCTTGATGAAAGTGAAAGAGGAGAGTGAAAAAGTTGGCCTAAAAATCAACATTCAGAAAACTAAGATCATGGCATCTGGTCCCATCACTTCACGGCAAATAGAAGAGGAAACAATGGAAACAGTGTCAGACTTTATTTTGGGGGGCTCCAAAATCACTGCAGATGGTGACTGCAGCCATGAAATTAAAAGACGCTTACTCCTTGGAAGAAAAGTCATGACCAACCTAGACAGCATATTGAAAAGCAGAGACATTACTTTGCCAACAAAGGTCCGTCGAGTCAAAGCTATGGTTTTTCCAGTGGTCATGTACGTATGTGAGAGTTGGACCATAAAGAAGGCTGAGCGCCAAAGAATTGATGCTTTTGAACTGTGGTGTTGGAGAAGAATCTTGAGAGTCCCTTGGACTGTAAGGAGATCCAACCAGTCCATCCTAAAGATCAGTCCTGGGTGTTCTTTGGAAGGAATGATGCTAAAGCTGAAACTCCAGTACTTTGTCTACCTGATGCAAACAACTGACTCATTTGAAAAGATCCTGATGCTGGGAAAGACTGAAGGCAGGAGAAGAAGGGGATGACAGAGGATGAGATGGCTGGATGGTATCACTGATTCAATGAATACGAGTCTGAGTAAACTACGAGAGTTGGCAATGGACAGGGAGGCCTGGCGTGCTGCAGTCCATGGGGTCGCAAAGAGTCGGACATGACTGAGAGACTGAACTGAACTAAACAACTAAAACACTGTGATACTGACACATGAACAGACAGACCAATCAAATAGAATAAAAGATCCAGAAGTAGACCAAGTACCTATAAAATTCAGTTCAGTTCAGTTCAGTCGCTCAGTCATATCCGACTCTTTGCAACTTCATGAATCGCAGCACGCCAGGCCTCCCTGTCCATCACCAACTCCCGGAGTTAAAATTAGTATCTATAAAAAAGTGTTGTGTCAGATCACTGAGATAAAGATGGACCTTTCAGTAAATGGTGCTGGGATTATTGGAGGGTTAATCAGAAAAAAGATAGAATTAGAAACACATTTTGCATTATACAGAAGAATAAACTTCAAGTGGACCAGCAATTTAAATGTGAAAAATTACACCATGTAAACAGTATAAGAAAACAGGGGTAAATTCCTTTATAACTGGAGTGTAGGAAAACACTAACTGACTCAAAATCCAGATATAACAAAATTTTTCAAAATCTGACTGCATAAAAGTTAACAAAAATTTAAGTTCTGCAGGAAATGGCAACCCACTACTCCAGTTTTCTTGCCTGGAGAATCCCAGGGGCAGGAGAGCCTGGTGGGCTGACGTCTATGGGGTCACGCAGAGTCGGACACGACTGAAGTGACTTAGCAGCAGCAGAGCAAAAAAGGAAACTCACAAACACTATAGCAAACTAAATTGGTAGAAACATCTATAACACACATAAAAGATAAAAGATTCTTAAAAATTGAGAGGAGAAGGGCTTCCCGGATGGCTCAGCAAGTTAAGAATCCGCCTGCAATGCAGGAGACGCAGGAGACACGGGTTGGATCCCTGGGTCAGGACGATCCCCTGGAGAAGGAAATGGCAACCCACTCCAGTATTCTTGCCTGGGAAATCCCATAGACAGAGGAGCCTGGCGGGCTACAGTCCAAAGGGTCGCAAAGAATAAACAGCTGAACAACAAAGCATGAGGGGAGAGAAAGGCCGAAAATCACATTTACATTAGATAGATAGATGGACAGACAGACATCTCTTAAATATATGAAAATATGTTCAACTTAACTCGTAATACAATAAATAAAAATTAAAACTACACTGAGATAGCATTTCTCACCTATTGCACTGGCTGCAATTAAAAGGTTTGAGCAAATCTGGTGGCAAGGCCGAGGGAAAGCAGGCACTCTCACATACTGCTGGTGAATGTGGAGACTAGACCAACCCTTAAAGACGGGAATTTGGCAATATGTAATGCAACTAGATTTGCATTTACCTTTTCACCCACCAGTCCGGCTTCTCAGAACTCAACTCACCCTAAAGAGTCTAATCCATTGAATAAAACAATTCATGAGTCCACACCGAACTATTAACACACATATGATGTGGATGTCACTCAGTCACTCAGTTGTGTCCAACTCTTTGCGACCTTAGGGACTGCAGGCCTCCAGGCGCCTCTGTCCCTAGAATTCTCCAGGCAAGAATACTGAAGTGGGTTGCCATTCCCTTCTCCAGGGGGTCCTCTCAAGCCAGGGATGGAATCTGGGTCTCCTGCATTGCAGGCAGATTCTTTACCATCTGAGTCACAATACACACAAATTTGCATACCTACATGAGAGAGAGAAAATAAGAAATTCTTCCTTTCAATAGAATGTCAACCAACAAATTTAGAAGGAATGATTTTAATAGTAGTTCAGCAGTTGCAGCTCATGGGCTCAGTAGCTCCAGGGCATGTGGGATCTGAGTTCCCAGACCAGGAACCAAACCAAGTCCCCTGCCTTGCAAGGCAGATTCTTTGCCCACCCCCACGCCTAGCCCCCACCACAGTGAAGTCCCTAAATTTCCTGATCTTGATAACTGTCCTGTGGTTATATAGGGGAATATTCTTGTCCTTAGAAAATTCACAATGAAATACTTAAGGGTAAAGGGATAGCACATCAGCAATTTACTCATAAGACAGATGATACATAAGTAGACAAATAGGTATTAGATATAGATATAAAAAGATAAGATATATATAGAGAGAGGTGTTATATTTATATAATGATTATATGCATATATACAGAGAAAGAAAGAATGCTAAAGTGAATAGAGCAAAATATGACTGGTATTTCCAAGTTAAAGGATATAGGAATTCCAATAAAGGGTATGATTTTTTTCTCTAAGCTTGAAACTAAAAAATTGTTAAAGTGTGTATACAAATACATAATTTTGGGGTGAGGGGAGAAGGTGTGTGTGTATATAAACATGGCCCACATAGTTCTTCCCTGGGGAGGGTATGCAAACAACCATCATTTCCCAGTGAGAGACTCAGGGTCAGTTAGAAGATAACTTTGAAGAAAAAAACAACCTATCCCCAGGGAAAGGAAATCCATTAGAATACAATGAATAAACTGGTCTCCTTGGTGTAAAATAAAAAACAAAAGGAAAAGAAGCAAAACAAGAGATCAGATGGACCACAGACAGAATCAATCACCCATAGGAAGTAACTCTGAAAACCAGTTTCAGAAAGAAGAAAATATTCATAGAAATTCTGAAATGGTAGAATAATAAGTAATCATGGGTCCTTGCTTTGCCCAGGACCCTACTTATGCCTGTGGTCCTGGCATGTTATTGATGGGGCCCAAAACGTGGTCAAGTTTGAATGATAAAATATATGACCATTCCACAGACAACAAACTCTTTCAATTTTGTAATGCCTTTTATTTTATTTCTTCTTCTTCTCTGAGCTTTTTGAAACTCATGTTTAATTTTCTTCAGTTGAATCACTATACCCTTTTCTGTATAATAATTATGCATCCTCAGTTTAGTTCAGTTCAGTCACTCAGTCTTGTCCAACTCTTTGAGACACCATGGACTGCAGCACACCAGGCTTCCCTGTCCATCACCAACTCCTGGAGCTTGCTCCAACTCATCGAGTTGGTGATGTCATCAAATGATCTCATCCTCTGTCGTCCCCTTATTGTCCCGCCTTCTGTCTTTCCCAGCATCAGGGTCTTTTCCAATGAGTCACTTCTTCGCATCAGGTGGCCAAAGTATTGGAGTTTCAGTTTCAGCATCAATCCTCCCAATGAATATTTGATTTCCTTTAGGATTTGATCTGGTTTGATCTCCTTGTAGTCCAGGGGACTCTCAAAAGTCTTCTCCAACATCATAGTTCACAAGCATCAATTCTTTGGCGTTCAGCTTTCTTTATAATCCAACTCTCATACCCATACATTACTACTGGAAACACCATAGCTTTGACTATACAGACCTTTATTGGCAAAGTAATGTCTCTGCTTTTAATATGCTGTCTAGGTTGCATATCTTATTATATCTTCTATGAACTGTCATTATTTATTTGCATGCTAGGTTTCTCTAATACGCACTGAGTTCCATTAGGGCAGGTACGTTGTCATTTTCATTTCATGGTACCAAATATGGAACCTGACATGTATAAGAACTCATTAAATGTTTGTGGCACAAGTCTAAGTGTATTCCAAGTGCTGTAGCACCCAAGCAGGTATTCAAACTTTTGAATTTCTGCATTCCTTCTAACCTGTTGTTCCTACTGTATTAACTATTTTCTTTTTCTACATCAACAGACCATCAGGTTTGCTTTTGAATTCACATGTCAACATAATCTATATATGATAATATTAATAATTGTGATTTTCTTAGACATTTGAAGATAGTAACTTTGATCAACAAAACTGCTTATTATCCCAATATATTGATACTTCAAAACCAAATAGCTAGCCTATCTCTATGCTGTAAGTATCAATATTATTTTTTAGTGACTCATTAAGATATTGATAAAAAATGAAATGGTTGGCGAGAAGCCATGCATATATGGAAAATGCATATACATTCACATATACTATACATAGGACTGTAGAAAAGCACTACAAAGACTACAATCAAGAGCTTTAATTCTCAATTACTTTTGACAGGACATTTGTTTTGAATTGAATAGTCCCTAAAAATATACTTTCCTGCCTTTTATTTTCTAATGCCTAAACTCTTACAGAAGTTGTCTTAAAACAATGATCCAGCACTCTCCCTCTCCCCAAATGCAGAAATTTTAGCTTTTACAACATCCTCAAAAATATCTGGCTAACTTTTTTTTTTAAAGGAAATCTGTATGTAACTGAAAAAATATAAGAATAGTCTCATGATATTAAAAGGTTTATCAAAACCATCATGATATAGGCAAATTTCAAATAAAGTACATACCTATACATATCAAGGAGATTTGTGGTATTACTATTTATTAAACATAAAGTAGATATTTGTTCAGTTGCTAAGTTGTCTGACTCTTTGTGACCCCATGGACTGTAGCCCACCAGGCTCCTCTGTCCATGGAGTTTCCCAAGCAAGAATACTGGACAGGGTTGACATTTTCTTCTCCAGATCTTCCTGACCAAGGATCAAACCCGTCTCCTGCATTGGCAGGTGGATTTTTTGCCACTGAGCCATCAGGAAAGCCCAATATACACATATACATGATGCTAAAAAAATAATCATAAAATATGAAGTCCTAAGAAAAAAAGGATATATGATTAGAACCAAAACACTAGCTCCTGTGACCAATAATGCTATGGCCTCTGATGAACCATGAATATTCAGTTGTGTTTCTCATTCAAATGAAATTTTGTTATTCACTCCAGCACAACAATGGTGGGCTATCAGCCAGGACATTTAAAGAAACTTAAAACAGCTAGACTGTACAAAGAAATTCTTTATAATGTGAATGAGCAATCTCAAATTATAAATACTATAGTAAACAAGGAAATTTTGAAAAGGAAAACAATATAAAATATTGTATAAGTACAGACATATTATTTCTAGGATTTAAACTCTATGTAACACTGCTGTATTGGACCCACTATTTAAAAGGAGACTAGCTAAGAATTGGGCTTAATTCTTAATCTTAAAAACCAAGTGGAACAAAAACTATTAAAATTCCTTGAACTAATCTTTATAGAAATAGGTTTATTAACAAAGCTACCCAATAGTACAGTCCAAAGGAAAAAAACTGATCCTCAGTTTATCTTGAGACTAGAGAAAGAGATTTTTATAAGCCATATATTTATTTTTAAAAAAATCAGTCTCTGTTCTTTATTCATATATCTTTATCAGTTCAGTTCAGTCACTCACTTGTGTTCAGCTCTTTGCAACCTCATGAATCACAGCACACCACGCCTCCCTGACCATCACCATACTCAAACTCATGTCCATCGAGTAGGCAATACCATCCAGCCACCTCATCCTCTGTCGTCCCCTTCTCCTCCTGCCCCCAATCCCTCCCAGCATCAGAGTCTTTTCGAATGAGCCAACTCTTCCCATGAGGTAGTCAAAGTACTGGAGCTTCAGCTTTAGCATCAGTCCTTTCAATGATCATCCAGGACTGATCTCCTTTAGAAAAAACTGGTTGGATCTTCTTGCAGTCCAAGGGACTCTTAAGAGTCTTCTCCAACACCACAGTTCAAAAGCATCAATTCTTCAGCACTCAGCTTTCTTCACAGTCCAACTCTCACATCCATACATGACCACTTGAAGAACCATAGCCTTGACTAGACGAACCTTTGTTGGCAAAGTAATGTCTCTGCTTTTGAATATACTATCTAGGTTGGTCATAACCTTCCTTCCAAGGAGTAAGCGTCTTTTAATTTCATGGCTGCAGTCACCATCTGCAGTGATTTTGGAGCCCAAAAAAATAAAGTCTGACACTGTTTCCACTGTTTCCGCATCTATTTCCCATGAAGTGATGGGACCGGATGCCATGATCTTTGTTTTCTGAATGTTGAGCTTTAAGCCAACTTTTTCACTCTTTTCTTTCACTTTCATCAAGAGGCTTTTTAGTTCCTCTTCACTTTCTGCCATAAGGGTGGTGTCATCTGCATATCTGAGGTTATTGATATTTCTCCCGGCAATCTTGATTCCAGCTTGTGCTTCTTCCAGCCCAGCGTTTCTCATGATGTACTCTGTACATAAGTGAAATAAGCAGGGTGACAATATACAGCTTTGACGTACTCCTTTTCCTATTTGGAACCATATATATATATATATATTATATATATTCTGCCTGCAATGCAGGAGACCTGGGTTCAAATCCTGGGTCAGGAAAATCCCCTGGAAAAGGGAATGGCTATCCACTCCAGTATTCTTGCCTGGAGAATTCCATGGACAGAGGAGCTTGGCGGGCTACAGTTCATGGAGTCACAAAGAGTTGGACATGACCAAGTGACTAAAACACACACACACACACACACACACACATATATCAGGCCCCCAGCAACTTCATACACATGATGGAGAATGTCTTTGTCATCATCTCTTGTTCTCTCTAAGGCCATCACATTATTAAATTATTCATAATAATTTTAAAAAACAACCTAGACCTGGAAATACCATGTCATGGTCAGAATTCAGCAAATACTTCCACACATTAAAATTTTAGAAAGATTAAAAAAAATAAGAATTTAAATGATTTCTTAAAATACATCAGATACCCTTCCCTTTCCTTTTCTCTAATATATAAGACAGGAGCATTGGGAAGGAACATCACCCATGACCATCAAAAACACTAAATCATTCATCAAGTGAAATGTGTCCTGTAGTGATACTGCATGTACTTTGGCCCTTTAAGAACATTAAATTATTGAGTTGGAGAAAATACATTGACTGAACATTGACAAAGTACAGTGCGGTTAGAATCATTCACATCAAACACATCATCAGGGATCTTCTAGATAAAATGCCAATAATGTAGCTAATCTTTTTGGTTAAACAATGCTTTTAGAAGTGTCTTAAGAGCTAAAATGAATATGCATAAATTCTTTCAAATGCTATAAGGCCATTAGTAGACCAGCACATTTGTCAACAATCTAATTCAATATTTTTAAGTCATCTCAAAGTCACATAGTGGTGGATTTTTTTGTTTTCAAAGCATCACACTTGTTATTGATATGCTATGTAACAGATAATACATTCTGAATTTTTCTTTGTTTATTAACAAGCCCTTGTAATTAACTTGCTTTTAAATCATAAGTATGATACTATTTTAATTTCCCTCACACTCTCTACCCTATCATTTGAAATCACATTAAGCTGACTCTTAGACGGCCACCTGGTGTAACACTATGACATTGAAGGGAGCTGTTCTGGTGTGCAGCAAACACTGACAGTCTTCTGTGCTAAAATCCATTTCTCTAACTGATGACAGAACTAGGGGAAATTAATTTTTGCTATTCATAAATACCTGACAGGTTTAATGTAAATGTTTTGAAAAAGACCTCAGCATATGCTGCACATACATTATATATGCAGCACTACACTGGAATATTGTATTTGAAACCCATTCAATTTCAAGATCACTACTGCTGAAACTGTTGAAATTTCTCAAATTACTCACAGATTGCAATTTTCTCCATATACATGTAAATAACAACAGAAGTCCCCATGAAACCTTTCAGTCACTGGAAAAATCAGCAATTTGACACTTAGGACAAATTTCCTTGATAGAAAATACGATGAAAACGCAGGTAAACCTGACAAATCACTGAGCATTAGTCTGGCTCCCCTCCTGTGGTCAGAGCCAAAGAACTTATTCAGAGACTGTGCTTCTGTTCAAGGTACGGAAGGGCTGTTACAGAGTGTCTCTCACCTTAGAAATAACCTTAGCCCAAAGCAGATGACTTGGACCTCTTTTATAATGGCAAATATGCAACCACTCCTTTGGGTACCATATATAGCCCCAGAGATACAGACACATACATTTAAGTATATATGCATAGTAAAGGGAGAAGGCAATGGCACCCCACTCCAGTACTCTTGCCTGGAAAATCCCATGGATGGAGAAGCCTGGTGGGCTGCAGTCCATGGGGTCGCTGAGGGTTGGACACGACTTGAGCGACTTCACTTTCATGCATTGGAGAAGGAAATGGCAACCCACTCCAGTGTTCTTGCCTGGAGAATCCCAGGGATGGGGGAGCCTGGTGGGCTGCCATCTGTGGGGTCACACAGAGTTGGACACGACTGAAGTGACTGAGCAGCAGCAGCAGCAGCAGCATAGTAAAGGCCCTGTGCAGATTCAATCCACATTATGTATCAGACATATTCCTGGAAAGACCATGTGTAACTACATAGGAAGTCTTTTATTTATTACATTCTATGGGGGGAAACCATTTGAAATGGAATCACCCTTAATGGATCCAATTTTTAAATTTTATGTTTTTCCAAGTTTTACTACCAGATTGAAACACTTCAAGTAGGTTAAAAATCTATGCATTCATATTGATACTAAAAATACAACTAAATATAACCTGGTTGGTCTCCTTTAGAGCATGCTAGGGAACTTATTATTCTGAAAACAGGTAGATAAAGGGAAAGAAATCAAGCATTTAAATCTGCCTTTCCTATATTAACCACACTACAGGTTACCAGTAAGGAAAAGTTTCTCTTTATGGAAGTATTTCAGTGAATAAATGAAGAAAAATAAAGGCATTAGAATATCACCACTCTGCAAGGCCATAATGAAATAATGGCCACTAATATCACAAAACAGTGATATCCATTTGCTAGGTTTAAATGAAAATGCAGAATACCACCAATGGAATATTCTTGCCAAAAAAAAAAAATGAATCTGAATCAGATCAAACAGAATTCTCAAGCCCTGGTGTCTAGTTTGTTTATTTACCATATATGTACAGGTACTGAGGATACAGAAGTAAACAAGGTAGACTTAATGTTCCCCAAGGAGCTTCTCTCTCTGCTTCCCTGGTGGCTCAGAAACATGTCTGCAGTGCAGGAGACCTAGGTTCAATCCCTGGGTCAGGAAGACTCCCTGGAGGAGGAAATGGCAACCCACTCCAGTATTCTTGCCTGGAAAATTCCACCCATGGAGGATCCTGGCAGGCTACAATCCATAAGGTTGCAAAGAGCGGGACACGACTGAGCGACTAACACTTTCACTTTCAAGGAGCTTCTACTCTAACAAGGGAAGTAGACAGTGTAAACAGTTACATTAATGTTTAAAGTGTTAGGGAGGGTAGGTAATGGGTGTTACCACGAGTGCATGGCAGAAGAATCTAAAAGCAGTTAAGTTTGCACTGACATTTTAAATTATTGTAGATTTTTGTGAAATAGGCAATTTAAGTTATTGAAAACGCTATTTTAAAATTTCCATTCAAATTCATACATGCGCCATCCTGACTCAAGTTCATTTCCAAATTTAAAAATTTCTCCTTTTTTTTTTTTTTTTTACAAAGGCACTGTCTCCTTAATGGATTATCAGCTTAAAGTTTTAACTACTAAGCTGATTACTGATTATGTATCTGCTACCTAGATGGGTCCTAGTTTATTTCATACAATATAAATTGGTACAAGCTCAAAAAATATGAAACAAGCAAAGCATAAGCTTAAAACAATGATATATGAGTGTTGATAACATTCTACTTCTCCACTAGCACACATGACTGACAAATGACTCAATTAAGAGCTTAAGAAATGGTGCCATAAACCTGTGCTTTTCTATACTCATGGAATACTCACAGTCGTCTAGTCAATACACTTTCCACAATTCCATTCACATTTTAAGTGGTTTGCACTGACAAGAAGGTCTGTGTGAGGTCGGCAGTTTCCTTCTCTCATTTATTCCAGAAATACCATGTACTGGCCACCTGGGGCAACTGGGGAGTCCAAATGGCTTCTCATATTTTATCTCCTTGGAAGTTAAAACAACAGCCTATATATTGCTTTATAAGAATTTCCTTCAACTTTACTCCTTACTGATACCATGCACTTGCAGGATGAAAAGCTCTCCAGCACTCATTCAAGCTTTTTATCCTGTTTATTTCTTCATTGTCTTCCTGTCCTCTTTTCAGATTTTACAGCTTGAGATATGTTATAGATTTCAGATTGTCTTTAGGCCAACAATCAGTGAACAACAACAACAAAAAGTGAAAACAGATACTAAGGGATGCCCAGAACATATTGCTGTATGATGAAGAAGATAATGAGGGAGAAGGAAAGAGGAAGAGAAGCAGAGGAAGGAAAACGGAGGAAAAGAAAGACAAAGAAGAAGCAGGAAGAAAAAGAAAGAGGAAGAAGATGAGAAAACCATTAGCAAAAGCAAGGCAATAATAATAATACCACCTTTGGATAGAAATGCTGTCATCCTAATAAAATATATAATATCAGGACTTCCCTCATGGCCCAGTGGCTAAGACTGTGCTCCCAGTGTAGGGGGCTAGGGTTCAGTCCCTAGTCAGGGAACTAGATAGATCCCACAGGCTGCAACTAAGAGCTCCTATGCTGCAACTAAAGATTCCCCATGCTGCAACTAGGACCCAGCACAGTCAAATACATAAATAAATACTAAAAATAAAATACGTAATATCTTGAAAACTGCAATTTGGTCCTGGAACAAAAAACTTCTGAATGAGGCATGGGCATGGGTCAGAGTCTGAGGTGTTGGAGGGAAGTTATTAGACCACAGAGCCAGACTTTATTACCCCCCGAATTTTATCATCCCTGGGGTAATTTTAAAACATGAACCCCAAATTCTTTGACACTCTTCCCTTCAAGAGGTACATTCTATATCCCCTTTCCCTGAATGTGGGCAAGCTTGTGACTGCTTCAACTAATAGGGTTGGGCGATTTCTGAGGCTAGTTAAGAAGTCAGACAAGCTGTGCCTGATCCTTGCTCCTGTAATCCTTTCTCTCTGGAGGCCTCCTTGTAGGACCTTCCCTCCTAAAACCCAGCAACAGTTCATGTCCAACTCTTTTGTGACCCCATGGACAGTAGCCTGCCAAGCTTCTCTGTCCATGGGATTTCCTAGGCAAGAAAACTGGTGTGGGTTGCCACACCCTCCTCCAGGGGGCCTTTCAACACAGGGATCCAACCTGTGTCTCCTGCATTGGCAGGCTGATTCTTCACCAGAGAGCCACCAGGGAAGCCCAGAGAGACCATATAGAGGTATTCCAATCAACAATACCACTTAAGCCAGCCTCTAAGTGGTCCCAGCTCAAGTACCAGACACATGAACAAAGAAAGCATTTTAAAAGTGGATCTTCCAGCCCTCAGTGATTCAAGTCTAACTTACTGGTTAGGTTCAAACGGAGCAGAGAAGAGCCATCCCTGCTGTGCTCTTCCCCAGTTCTTCATCCACCGAATCTATGAGCATAATAAAATGGTTGTGGTTTTACACCACCAAGGTTGGTATGATTTTTTAATGTAACAGAGATAATCAGATCAAATTTGGTTGCTCGAAGTATGGTACTGTGGAAACAAAATCTGAAACATATGGCACTGGTTTTGGATTAGGACTCTAGATAGAGGCTAATAAGAAAGGCTTAAAGGAAGAATATACCAGAGATATCACCGGAACCTCCTGGAAAGTAGACCTTCGCTGTGTAGTGGAAGTGTTGATGAATGGACTATTGCATAGTGATTTTAAATGCTTTGATTTCCTTGTGTACCAAAAAAAACCACACCTAACTATAATAAAAAACTATCTCACTGGGTTGCTGGAATCAAATGAGATAATGTTACATTGAGTTCTAAGCATGGTGTCTGGCACCTAGCAAAAGTATTTAGGACATATACATATTTTATGCCTTATGTAAAAAAAAAAATTTTTTTTTAAATCCAAACCATGCTGACTCAATGCTTTCACTTCTTACATTTTTGTGGCGGAAGAAATTCACTCAAGGCTTATGCTTAATTATCTTTAGTAAATTATTCTTGACACTTTGCTATATGTGTGCTAAGGAGGAGAGAGAAAAGCACTTAATAAAAATGAATATAAAGTATTTTCACTTATTAGACGATCTTTCAGTTCAGAGGAGGAGAAAATCATGATAAAAATTATACAGGTTCAAAATTACAAACTGGAAACCAGCTGTTTTGAAAAAAGAAACATTTAAGTAATACACATAATACTCTCTATGAACACACATCTCTGCTTCAAAATATGTTCCAAAGAGTTTATGTCTCAGTTTATTTATAAACACATGTGCAGGGGGAAAAAAGTTCAATTTCCATCAGTGGAAGGAAGCAATCTATCTCACCATGGGTCTGGAACAGCTTTAACAAGTCTGAGATACACAATAGCAGCAATTTCAACTTTCCCAGCACTCTATTATGAAGAAGCATCTCATGGTGTCTTGTGATAGTATTAATAATTTATCCATCCAAGAGGTTTAATAGTTAAAAATCAGTTCCATATCACTTTCATCATATTTGGCCCAAAAACAGCTCAAAAAAGGAGTGGTAACTGTTTACACTTTTTCAGCACTGTTATAAAATAAGAGCAGATAACAAGGAAAGAGGTGTCACGTGGGAGGTGTGTCCTGAACGATCTTTCCCTGCAAAGCTGCAGCCTATCTTTCCTTTCAGTTTTCAACTTGCAGTACTTCAAGGTTGTCTCTTCAGGATGACATGTTCTAAGACATTCTTCCCACTCACACTTGTCACGAACATGTACTCACTTGATCTCATCTGGGCACATCTACCCAGCTAAGCTCCATCCATCAGAAATATACATCGTAATCAGACAGTGAAGGGCACTTGTACTCTGAAGAATACCCATGTATCATTTACCTTGATGTCCTACAGGTTCAAGTGGGAGAGAAGTAGCTTTCCCACATATCTTTGGTATGTTTTTCTTTTTTTAATTCTTTGCAAAGGGAATAGTTTAAGGCAGGGGGTTTGAGGCTTGTACAGGGGAAATTAGAGTAAATAATTTAATTGTGTTGACTAATTTTTTGAAAGTCTATTGCTATTTGCAAGAATATATAGTAGATTCGTGCTTTCTATTGTCAGGCTGGATTATTCCTCCTACTGTCACAGCAGCTCTTTTAGAAGTGACCTTTAGGAAACACTATGTGTTTTATTTTCAAAAACAAGCACTGCAGATACAACATTCATATACAATATATGCTGAAGGTGTGCAGAAACCAATGAGGTCAGTAATACATAGGGAATAGTGCAAGTAGTTATACCATATGACAGGTGTGACTACACATAACGGCCTCTTGATGATCCTTCGTGACTAGAGCGACCAAAGAGATAAGACTTGTGTTTTGGCCTAACGACAACAACAAAACACTACATTTATTCAAAAATGACAGTGTTTCCTTTTTTCTTTTCTATTTTCCTACATTGCTTCTCCTCTAAAATTGAATAGTGGAGGAAGATCTGTAACTGTTCCCCAATTTTCCAAACCCAAGCCCCATCCCCTAAGCCCCACCAAACACTTCACTGGCACAAGAGTCAAGATGGGTAGGTAATTTATTAAGTGAAAAGGAAAGTAAAATGGTTTCCTAAGAAAAGCAAAAGGGAAAAAAAATCAAGTGTATGGAGATGGCGTATTAAAAAATCACAGTGTAAAACATCCTTCACTTTAGGAAACAAATTAATTAAACTGTTAAATGTCAAACAAGACCCCTTATTATTCATGTCATCGAAATTTCAACTCAGTAAAAGGTGTGATAGAGATGTCACCTAATTGTTGATGATCTTTCCAGCTAAATTGTTCTCACACAGTAGCATCAGGGCCTCAAGAGATGAAATATTTATGGCTGTCAAAATCTTTCTCTTGGGGTTATCCATTTGGCCTGTAACATAGGATACTGCCGTTTCTACTTTGTTCCCCATTACACCTTTCAATACTTCTGACTGCCTGGAGATTGCAAAAAGGCTGGACTGAGCTCTGTATAGGCTGCAAGTTGAAATCAGGAGCACCACTCCCTGTTGAGACCATGTACAGAGGTATTATAGAGTTCTGAGCAAAAAGAAAACCATCTTTGGGTTTCTTTTTTCCCTTTCAGAATAACATTTCATACTTCTAAAAGTATACCACAGGAAAATTATAAGAGTCTGTTGAACAATTCAATGGTGGAAAATTATTGCTGTAATTTATCTAACTTTATATTTCATTAACTCTTAAGTTGTTCAGAAAGTAAGTCAATCAAAATTGAAGATTTCCCACCAGACACAGATCATTTCCAGACACAATGCATCTTCTCTGGTGCATTTTTATATTGTCTCTACTCCCAGTTTTTTCATTTTCTGGTTTCTTTAGTAACTTTTTAGTTATTCAAACAATGTGCCAATAGTCTTTTTTTAATTGAATTTTTAATATCATGAATTCTAAAACACATGCACATTTATGATATAATAATTATTTAATTCTTCAAATGATGATTTGAGGCCCTTCAAGGTCTTAAAAAGCTTTCTTAATTATAAAGATTAATCTATATTTTGAAATATTTATTGTTAAGCATGTTTATTGTTAAACAGTACACAACAATACTTTTCTTTAAAGGGACAGGATATTTAAAATTAAGCATAAAATAGAATTTTTCCAAACATTTAACAGTAATGAGTTAATAGTATGTCTCTTTAGTTGCATCTAATATAGCTATTTTGATATTTAGAATGGCAATCTTATCAAATAAAATTTTTTAACCTTTGAGAAAAAAAGTGACTCTTCTTGGTTATGTATACAAGACACTAAAGCCAAATCTCTCTCACACCCTGTCCTCTGTCTGCTAAACCACACTATCTGGCTAACGCTCATGCCCAGATCAAAAAGAAACCAACAAAAAATTAAGCTAGAAATGCATGCTAAAAATAATTCAATAGCTTGGCTCCCCCTCTGACCTAACATTGTGGCATTGACTTCATTAAGTGTTTCTAAAAAACCCCCAGTGGGAAAGGTACTTAATTTATTTACTGCATGAGTCTAACGAGAATTGTGAAAGAAATTTTAAGTAAATCGACATGGTTTGGAGGATTGCTAGAACGTTCTGTGCTCTATATAAGGCTCTTTTTTCCCAACCATCAGTCATTCTGATGCACTTCTCCATAAGCAGTGAGACATTCTTATTTGGCTCTGAGCATATATTTCCTGATAGAACCTTGAGAATAATGAGAAATTCTCAAAAAAAAAAAAAAAAGCAAAGAAAATTGCTTATCTGTGAGTCTTGTTCTTTAGCTTCTAATAAACGGAAGTCACTGCTTTGTATTCTCACCATTTCATTCATCACAGCAATGTTCTATGCTCTAAGACAACACATAGGTAAAAGGCCTAAACACCAGTGTGCCTGCGAATGTGCTCAGCCACTCGCAACAGGCTAAATGTGGCATCTGCAGTTCACTGCTTTCCCAGAGGAATGGAACAAACAGCAAATGACCGCTAACTTGTCTCCTTGCCTAAGCTTTCCACTGTTCTTACTACATTTACTTACTACACATTTCAACATGCCATGCTGTCATTTTTTAAACTTAGAACTTCTGAAACCAACATGACCATCCTTCCTCCAACACCAATCCCCCATTTCAAATTTCCTGACTCATTGATTGGTGCCATGATTCCCCCAATCTTTCAAGTCATATATTTGATTCATGGAACAGTAGATCCGTCGATTTCAAATTTTCCCTAGAAGTAATTAAGACTCTGTGACTGACAGGTAAATCAACTGACTGTTCTGTTGGTCATTTACATCCCCTAAAGCCCCATGTACTAGAATATTCAACAGACATTACAGATATCCCACCAGGGCCTAAAAGGCTACTTCTGTCAGGCTCTGAGTAGTGTTACAAGTCTCTTTATATATTCAAATCCAAAATTCTTCCTAAGCTCTTCCCAGCCCCTGAAAAGCCTCTACTCATGACGAGAGCCACTTTCCCCCAAAATTTTTCGGACACCAAAGTCAGCACCTAAAGAACTGACCTAGCAGTAAATCAAATCTCCTCCTATGGAAATGGGAACCACAGGTGACGCTCCATTCCCTTCTAGATATTAATCTTCATTGATAATATTATGACTGTGTAGATGATGTTACTTCCAGGGTCCTTTGCTATTTCTTAGCCCTCATTTCTCCAATCCCTTAGAGTTTAAAATATAAAATATAGAGATTAAAATATAAAAGTACATGGGGTTAGTTCTATTGCCATGTGGCACAGTAAAAATAAGCATGTGGTATTCACAGGCTACGCAACTTCTCAGAGGTTATACAGGTCTCATATTCAATGCATTCCTCTCTTGTAAATATACTAAACCATCACCATAAATCACAGCAACTATATCCTACGATCACCTGTTACACTCCTTCAATACAGACTCACAGGAAGAAATCTAGGTATAAGATTGATCGATAAAGTAATGATCCTTGCATATAGCTGACCTTGCACTTAATCTGTCAGAAGGTTTTCCTACAATCATTCAAATCTATTTATTGAGCATGTACCATGTATCTGGACCTAATCTAAGAGCTAAAAACAGGGCAATGAATAAGACAGAAAAAGTCCCTGCTCTCACTACATTTACAATCTTTATTAGCTCTTCCTTTGCCTTTCTTATCATCTTGACATCCTTTGCTCTGGAGTTAGACATCTTTGATTAATCTGCACAGCACTCCTTTTGACTTTCTACCTAGCACAAATTAGCAACTCCCATAAACCAGTACTCACTTGCTCTCAGAACAAGGCAGCACTAGATTTGTTTAGTCCTTAGAGGGCAGACCTTGTATATATTTGGACATTCTGGGCCATCTATGGCATGCTACCATAAAAATAGTTAGGAAGTATCACCTACTCAATGGACATGAATTTAAACAAACTCTGGGAGACAGTGAAGGACAGGGAAGCCTGGCATACTACAGTACATGCGGTCACAAAGAGTCAGACACAACTTAGCAAATGAACAACAACAACCCTAAAAATGTTTCACATCATCAAGTTCATCCTTCTATCAATCTCTCTATTTAACCAGTCACCAAAGTCTGGCCAAAACTATTTCTGGTTATATTTCCTGGCACAAACATTAATAAAATTTAATCTTACTCCTAAAAGTACTGAATACAGGATACAGGTCCTAACCCTGGACAATTAATTCAGTTTCTTCATCTTTTGTTGTGCTTTTCATGCAGGCCTCTACGTAACCATTCACCTTCTGATTTCTCAAAGCGCTAAGGGATTGTCTTTTTAACATTTTCTCTTCTGTATTGGAAGCTGGGGGAAATGTCTGTCCCAGCCTTTATGGTGGACGGTTATATACTGTCAGAATAAATCAAAGGCTGCAGGCTGCATTTAGAGGAAGACACAGTTGGAATTGGTCAAACAGGATATGGCAAGAGTGAACGTCAACATTCTAGGAATCAGCGAACTAAAATGGACTGGAATGGGTGAATTTAACTCAGATGATCATTATATCTACTACAGTGGGGAATGCAAAAGTAGGAAGTCAAGAAACACCTGGAGTAACAGGCAAATTTGGCCTTGGAATACGGAATGAAGCAGGGCAAAGACTAATAGAGTTTTGCCAAGAAAATGTATTGGTCATAGCAAACACCCTCTTCCAACAACACAAGAGAAGACTCTACACGTGGACATCACCAGATAGCCAACACCGAAATCAGACTGATTATATTCTTTGCAGCCAAAGATGGAGAAGCTCTATACAGTCAGCAAAAACAAGACCAGGAGCTGACTGTGGCTCAGACCATGAACTCCTTATTGCCAAATTCAGACTTAAATTGAAGAAAGTGGGAAAAACCACCGGAACATTGGGGTATGACCTTAATCAAATCCCTTATGATCATACAGTGGAAGTGAGAAATAGATTTAAGGGTCTAGTTCTGATAGAGTGCCTGATGAACTAAGGACAGAAGTTCATGACATTGTAAAGGAGATAGGGATCAAGACCACCCCCCAAAAAAAGAAATGCAAAAAAGCTGTATGAGGAGGTCTTACAAATAGCTGTGAAAAGAGAAGCAAGAAGCAAAAACCAAAGGAGAAAAGGAAAGATACACCCATTTGATGCAGATTTCCAAAGAATAGCAAGAAGAGATAAGAAAGCCTTCTTCAGCAATCAGTGCAAAGAAATAGAGGAAAACAGTACAATGGGAAAAACCAGAGATCTCTTCAAGAAAATCAGAGATACCAAGGGAACATTTCACGCAAAGATGGGCTCGATAAAGGACAGAAATGGTATGGACCTAAAGGAAGCTGAAGATATTAAGAAGAGGTGGCAAGAATACACAGAAGAACTGTACAAAGAAGATCTTCATAACCCAGATAATCATGATGGTGTGATCACTGACCTAGAGCCAGACATCTTGGAATGTGAAGTCAAGTGGGCCTTAGAAAGCATCACTACGGAGGGGGAGGAGCTAAGATGGCGGTCGAGTAAGACGGGGATAATACTTTCTCCTCCACAAATCCATTAAAAGAACATTTGAATGCTGAATAAATTCGATAAAACAACTTCTGAATGCCGGCAGAGGACATCAGGCACTTAGAAAGACAACACATTGTCTTCAAAACGAGAAAACGAGCCCTGCGGTAACTCCTTTTGCGGAGAACTGGCGCGGACACCAGCATTTGCTATTGGCAAGTGGGGGCTGGGCTAGGAGGAGCGGCGAGGCCTGCATTGCTTTGAGAAAGGATTTGGCCTGGCTATCTCGGGCACTATCTGAGCGAAATAACCAGACTGTCGGTTATCTACTACATCAAAAGCCAGCCCTAACTTAAGACACCACCAGGACTACCTACGGAACAAAGGGCTGCACAGAGTTGGCCGGCTGCAGGCCATCCCACTCCGGTGACAGGCAGCCAGGGCCGGAGGCGGGCAATTACAGCCCTAGAGAGACACTGTCTAACGGAACTGTGAGTAGGTTTCTGTGCTGACTCACGCTTCTTGGGGCTCTGGATGGTCAATATCTGCCTGAGAAAGTGCGCTGTTTGTATACCCAGAAAACTGAGCGGCGAGGAGGCGATAAGTCGCAGCAGCTGCACTCGCTGAACATTTCATCACCTGTGCTACTTGGATCTGGGAAGGGCATAAAACGTAGACTCAACCAAGTCTGTGCTTCTGAGGATTATCCGAGTGCCTGAACCTGGCCGGTTTAGATTTGGGTGTTCATCTCCGCCCCCTCTGTAACAAGGCAGAGATCAGATATTGAAAAGACCCGTAAACCGCCTCAATAAAGAGAATTCAACAAACTACCAGAATATAGTAAGGATACTCTAAATTTGGCAATTTTAACAAAATGAAGAGACAAAAGAATACCCAGCAGCTAAAGGAACAGGATAGATGCCCACCAAACCAAACCAAAGAGGAAGAGATAGGGAATCTACCTGATAAAGAATTCCGAATAATGATAGCGAAATTAATTCAAAATCTCGAAATCAAAATGGAATCACAGTTAAAGAGTCTGGAGACAAGGATTGAGAAGATGCAAGAAAGGTTTAACAAGGACCTAGAAGAAATAAAAAAGAGTCAACACATAATGAATAATGCAATAAATGAGATCCAAAACACCCTGGAGGCAACAAATAGTAGAATAACAGAGGCAGAAGATACGATTAGTGAATTAGAAGATAGAATCCTAGAAATAAATGAATCAGACGAGAGAAAAAAGAAAAACGCATCAAAAGAAATGAGGACAATTTCAGAAACCTCCAGGATAACATCAAACGCTACAACATTCGAATCATAGGAGTTCCAGAAGAAGAAGATAAAAAGAAAGATCATGAGGAAATACTTGAGGAGATAATAGTTGAAAACTTCCCTAAAATGGAGAAGGAAATAACCACTCAAGTTCAAGAAATCCAGAGAGTCCCTAACAGGATAAACCCAAGGCGAAACACCCCAAGACACATATTAATCAAATTAACAAAGATTAAATATAAAGAACAAATATTAAAAGCAGCAAGGGAAAAACATCAAATAACTCACAAGGGAATTCCCATAAGGATAACAGCTGATCTTTCAATAGAAACTCTCCAAGCCAGGAGGGAATGGCAAGACGTAATTAAAGTGATGAAAGAAAATAACTTACAGCCTAGATTATTGTATCCAGCAAGGATCTCTTTCAAATATGAAGGAGAAATCAAAAGCTTCACAGATAAGCAAAAGTTGAGAGAATTTTGCACCACTAAACCATTTCTCCAACAAAAACTAAAGGACATTCTCTAGATAGGAATCACTAAAAGGGTGTATAAATTCGAACCCAAAACAATAAAGTAAATCTTATTTATCTATAATTGCTTTAAACGTTTATGGGCTGAATGCCCTAATCAACAGACAAAGACTGGCCGAATCGATACAAAAACAAGACCCCTACACACCTTGTCTACAAAAGACAACCAAAAGACTAAAATGGGTCAAATGGATACAAAAACTAGACCCCTATATATGTTGTCTACAAGAGAACCACCTTAAAATATGGGATATATACTGACTGAAAATGAAGGGCTGGAAAAATATTTTCTATGCAAATATGGACCATAAGAAAACAGGAGTAGCAATACTTATATCAGATAAAATTGACTTTAAAGATCTTGAAAAGGAGACAATGAAGGTTACACATAACAACTTAAAGGAACAATCCAAAAAGAAGTTATAACAATTATAAATATATATGCACCCAACATTGGAGCATTGATATATCTAAGACAAACATTAATTAATATGATAGAAGAAATATGCAGCAATACAATAATAGTGGGAGACTTTAATACCCCACTCATATAATCTGGCTGTAATAGACAAAGTAAAGAGCAAAACATATTTACTTATGAGCCTCAAAAAATTCAGTTCACTCAGGAGAGTTTAAAAAAAAAAAGACTTATTTGTTAACTCTGTAAAGGTTTATTGACTATTTTATGGGTTTGGTACCACTTTGGGTAGTAGGGAGGAAGAGGTGACAAATGTGATCCTGTTCTAAATAATATATTGTGGTAAAGATAGACCTCCCAATACAAAATACCAAGATGTGCCTAAAGATGAGGACACCCAAACTGGACTTTTTGTTTCCTGAACTTTTCGAGAACAAACCTCCTAATATAGGATGAATTCAACATGATTTTTTTTTAAGTGTTCTTTGTGATTAAAAACAGAAAGCCATTGGTTAAGAAATTACATATACTCCTCCCCACCATCACTCCCCTTCTTTCTTCCCATTTCCCTCCCACCCTCATTGATCCTTTCCTTTGTCCATTTTCCCCTGCAAAAAAAAAAAAAAAAAAAAGAAAGCATCACTACGAACAAAGCTAGTGGAAGTGATGGAATTTCAATTGAGCAATTTCAAATCCTATAGATAATGCTGTGAAAGTGCTGCACTCAATATGCCAGCAAATTTGGAAAACTCAGCAGTGGCCACAGGACTGGAAAAGGTACGTTTTCATTCCAATCCCAAAGAAAGGCAATGCCCAAGAATGCTCAAACTACCACACAATTGCACTCATCTCACATGCTAGCAAAGTAATGCTCAAAATTCTCCAAGCCAGGCTTCAGCAATATGTGAACCATAAACATCCAGATGTTCAAGCTGGTTTTAGAAAAGGCAGAGGAACCAGAGATCAAATTGCCAACAACCGCTGGATCATCAAAAAAACAAGAGAGTTCCAGAAAAACATCTATTTCTGCTTTATTGCCAAGCCTTTGACTGTGTGGACCACAATAAACTATGGAAAATTCTGAAAGATAGAAATACCAGACCACCTGACCTGCCTCTTGAGAAACCTGTATGCAGGTCAGGAAGTAACGGTTAGAACTGGACATGGAACAACAGACTGGTTCCAAATAGGAAAAAGAGTACGTCAAGGCTGTATACTGTCACCCTGCTTCTTTAACTTATATGCAGAGAACATCATGAGAAACGCTGGACTGGAAGAAGCACAAGCTGGAATCAAGATTGCCGGGAGAAAAATCAATAACCTCAGATATGCAGATGATACCACCCTTATGGCAAAAAAGGAAGAAGAACTAAAGAGCCTTGATGAAAGTGAAAAAGGAGAGTGAAAAAATTGGCTTAAAGCTCAACATTCAGAAAACGAAGATCATGGCATCCAGTCCCACCACTTGTGGCAAATAGATGGGGAAACAGTGGAAACAGTGGCTGACTTTATTTTTCTGGGCTCCAAAATCACTGCAGATGGTGACTGCAGTCATGAAATTAAAAGACGCTTAGTCCTTGGAAGGAAAGTTATGACCAACCTAGATAGCATATTCAAAAGCAGAGACATTACTTTGTCAGCAAAGGTCTGTCTAGTCAAGGCTATGGTTTTTCCAGTAGTCATGTATGAATGTGAGAGTTGGACTATAAAGAAAGCTGAGGGCCGAAGAATCGATGTTTTTGGAACTGTGGTGTTGGTGAAGACTTTGAGAGTCCCTTGGACCGCGAGAAGATCCAACCAGTCCATCCTAAAGGAGATCAGTTCTGGGTGTTCATTGGAAGGACTGATGTTGAAGCTGAAACTCCAATACTTTGGCCACCTGATGTGAAGAGCTGACTCATTTGAAAAGACCCTGATGCTGGGAAAGATTGAAGGCAGGAGGAGAAGGGAACAACAGAGGATGAGATGGTTGGATGGCATCACCGACTCAATGGACATGAGTTTAGATGAACTCCGGGAGTTGTTGATGGACAGGGAGGACTGGTGTGCTGTGGTGCATCGGGTCGCAAAGAGTCGGACATGACTGAGTGACTGAACTGAACTGAACAATTGGAACTGGCCCAGAATCCCAAGAGGAGCTCTCCTTGTTTATATATCATGAACTTGAAACCAATCTTACTTAAGTCTTATTGTACAAATATGAGAAGGAGTTTATAATACTAATGCATCCATAAAGCAGGATAACCAAAATTTTTAAACAATTAGGAGTAAAGGGGAGGTAATATACAACATGACAAATATAATTAATATCATCATAAGTGATTTATAAATATAGTTGAGAATTCTAAAGGTTTTCATCATACAAAATATTTTTTTTCAATTTCTTAATTTTGTATTAATAGGGCATGATATTGTTCACTAAATTTACTGTGATAATCATTTCATGACATAGGTAAGTCAAATCATTAGGCTGTACAGTGTAAACATATACAGTGTTCTACATCAATTATATTTCAATAAAACTGAAAGAAAAAATTTTAAATAAAGCAATATGGAACTCCCTGGTGGTCTAGTGGTAAGGACTCTGTGCTGTCACTGCAGACAGCATGAGCTCAATCCCCAGTCAGGGAACTAAGATCCCACAAGCTACACAGCCTAGCAAAACATAAAAATAAAAAAATAAAAGCAACTAGGAGTAGAAATACAATATATCAGATAGCTATCTAGGTTGCTACAATTGAAGAATACATTTAGCTCTGACACGTCTAGTTTGTTCATTTGTTTATTCATTAATTCAACAATTATTGAGTCACTGTTACATATTGGTCATACTCGTATGCTCCAAGCCCCCTCTGCTTTGTTGTTGTTGCTGTTGCTGTTGTTGTTGTTGTTGAGTTGCTCAGCCATGTCCAACTCTTTGTGACCCCATGGACTGCAGCCCACCAGGCTCCTCTGCCCATGGGATTTCCCAGGCAAGAATACTGGTTGTTGTTCAGTCACTCAATTGTATCTGACCCTTTGCAACCCCATGGAATGCAGCAGACCAGGATTCCCTAACTTTTCCAATCTCCCAGAGTTTGTGCACACTCATATCCATTGAGTTGATGATGCTATCCAACCATCTCATCCTCTGTTGCCCTCTTCTCCTCCTGCCCTCAATCTTTCCCAGCATCAGGGTCTTTTCCAGTGAGTGGACTCTTCACATCACATGGCCAAAGTATTGGAGCTTCAGCTTCAGCATCAGTCTTTTCAATGAACATTCAGGATTGATTTGCTTTAGGATTGACTGGTTTGATCTCCTTGTAGTCCAAGGGACTCTCATGAGTCTTCTCCAACACCATGGTTCAAAAGCGTCAGTTCTTCAGTCCTCAGCCTTCTTTATGGTCCAATTCTCATATCTGTACACGACTACTGGAAAAACCACAACTTTGACTATGTGGACCTTAGTTGGCAAAGTGATGTCTCTGCCTTTTAATACACTGCCTAGGTTTGTCATAGCTTTTCCTGCAAGCACCAAGCGTCTTTTAATTTCATGGCTGCAGTCACCAACTGCAGTGATTTTGGAGCCCAAGAAAATAAAATCTGTCACTGTTTTCATTTTTAAGAATACTGGAGTGAATTTCCTTCTTCAGGGGATCATCTCAGCCCAGGCATCGAACCCACGTCTCCAACACTGCAGGCAGATTCTTTACCTCTGAGCCACCAGGGAAGCCCCCCTCCACTTTGGTCCCCACCTAATCCTCTGTGAAAAACGGAGGTGGGAGTGCAGGTGGGGGCAGGGCAGTGGGACAAGCTGTCTTTCTGTAGTGAGCTACCAAGAAGAGTTGCCTGAGGGCATTTCTCCCTCTTTATGTCTTAGAAATTATGATCAACCCAGTCAGCACCAGCTATGAAAATAAATACATATAAGAAGTTATCAAAGTGCTCATCAGAATGTTTTTTAATTCCATAAAAATGTATGACTTCTTGTGAATAACATTAACACTAAATGAAATTAAACAGGCTTTTTTCTGAACTGGCTCCACACACACAGATGGGAGACAGCAAGTCATGTATCATTACAAGTCCCTCAGAAGATCCTGGAAATAGTTACATTCCTTTTTTTTTTTACTTTGAGAAACGAAATTTATTTTCATTTATTTTATGTTAAGGAAAAAACAAAAAATAAAAATCAAATTAAAATTCAATTTTCAGCAAGTATAATAAAACCATCTTAAGTTAGCAATATGTTATGCCTTTCAAAATTGGAAGGCAATGGCACCCCACTCCAGTACTTTTGCCTGGAAAATCCCATGGATGGAGGAGCCTGGTAGGCTGCAGTCCATGGGGTCGCTAGAGTCAGACACGACTGAGCGACTTCACTTTCACTTTCACTTTTCACTTTCATGCATTGGAGAAGGAAATGGCAACCCACTCCAGTGTTCTTGCCTGGAGGATCCCAGGGATGGGGGAGCCTGGTGGGCTGCCGTCTATGGGGTCGCACAGAGTCAGACACGACTGAAGCGATGTAGCAGCAGAGATTTAGTATAGATATGTTTATGTCATCTTTAACCAGTTAGCCTTTCAATATAGAAAAACTACTATGTTTACTTTATTGCAGTTCATACACATCATATCCCAAGAATGAGAAAGTGTAAAGAAGGTAGAGGACTCTTGAAAGTCTAGCAATAATAAAAGGTTGGGAAAATGTTCTTTAAAGTTTAGTAATGTAGGTCAGAAAAAAGGTATACTGTCAAAATAAGATAAATGAAAGTACAATTTTTTGCCATGTATAAAATTCATCCATAAAAGCTAGATAATAATAATAATAGCTGCCACTCATTGAATGCTCACAACATGCCAGGTGCCATGCTAAGCGTTTTATGTGTGTTTTCTTATTTCATCCCTACAGCAAGCCTATGATTTATTAGCCTCAGTTTATGAAAAATGAGACACAGAAAGGTGAAATCATTTGTCCAAAGTCAAATGTTAAGGGGAGGACCTTATAATTTTATGCCCTATTTTTAACCACAACACAACCGCCTTCTTAGAAAAGAAGAATAAGATAAAAGAAATTTTGTTTGATGTACAAATTTATATGGAAATGGCCAAGCATTGGATGATTTTGTCCTATAAGGTAGTGGCACCCTGGAGCATTAGCTCCTTGGGAAGAGGTAGCACCAGAAATGAATACAAGGTGCCACAGCTGACTTAATTAAGGAAGGCAAAGGAAATAGCAACTTCACTGGGTGTGTCTTCCTCCACCCACCAGGAGAGAAAATTCTCAGAATGTTGTCATTCATATCTCACTTGTTCTAAAGTCTGAAATTACAAGGAGATACAAGAGGCAAAGCCTAAGTATGCAAATTGGATAGTGATGTTAGAGAGAAGTGCTATGGAAACGAGAAAAAGAAAAGCAAGGCAAGGCAGATGGGGGAGGGGAAGTGAGGACGACACCCACTTCTTCTGGGTAAGGAAATAAGGTACAGTACCTTAACTCTGGTGGATATCCAGAATGGTCCTTTGTAGGCATGGATGTATGTTCCTGCCCCTCCCTTCTCACTGTGGATGAAATATTTTATGAGGGCTTTCATCAGGGTGAAGTTCAGAACCTTCAACCTGACATTCAACATTTAAGTGTGAGAAAAATGGAAAAGCATGCTTTCCTGCAGTGAGAACAAGTCCACTGGGTGTGAAGACTGAAGGTTTTTAAACTCTGTAGAGGGGAAGCTCCCTGCCTGTGACCAGTTTTCCTCTAGGTATTCTGCCCCATAGACCTACAAGCTTACTCCCTTGCTCTAATTGGACATATACAAACCATTTAAATCAATGGTGCTTATCCTAGGCAGGATTAATATCTAGATGTTTACTCTGCAATTCTCCACCCTGTGGCCCTAAGTTTACATATATGCAAATCAGACAGTCCTCACATATTACTGCTGAATAAGATACTCGAATTCTCATTAGAATCTAGAATCACAATTCATACATGAATATGCTCTATACTAGGGCTACTCAAAGCATGGTCGGCTCAAGCCAGTTCAAAAATTGATACGAAACCATTTCTGTTTGTGCCTGATTGTTCCATCCCTTTAATGGGAAGAGATTTTATTAACTAAGTTAGGGGCCACCCTGTTTCTGGAGGAAAAAAGGAACCACCCTCATTGCCAAATGATTCAAACAAAAAACAGAAAGGGACACTTTGAAGTTGAGATCGATAGAAGCCTTAATAGAAACCTGGGATGTGGAATATTGAGGTCCCTGGTCTGGCCAAAGATATCCAGCCAGTGGTTACTAAACAAGATCCTCAAGAAATAACTGTTGTTCACTGAGGGGGACATCAGTCTCAGATTCCCAGGTCTAAAATTGGAAAGAGAAATCACCAAGCTGACCAAGAAACAAAACAGTCCGCATACCAACAGATAAAGCACAGGCAATTTTAAAAGTTGCAGGCTTGATGGAGAAAATACCACAACCTTGCTATACCAAGAAAGAAAACTGGTCTAAAAATATGGGGCTAACAAGTCAAAGGGGGTTGTATATGTTGCATTTGTCAGGCGAGTGTATACTTCTCGGTTCTTGTCACAACAATGATTTGGAGCGACGGACATTAATGCCCTCGGTGCATCACAGCTCTCGGGTCTTGAACAAACCATGTCATAGCTCTTAGAAAAATCAGTGTTACAGCTCTATTTTATTTAGAAGATAGCAGAAGAATCCATCCTCAAAGAAGAGAAGAGAGTGGAGGAGCACTCTAGCGCTGAATTGATGTGATTAATACAGAGTTACACAAGATCAGGATTTTCTAAGCCTGGATTAACTTTAGTTGGGTAAATGCATTTTGATAAGAATGAGCTAGGACAAGACTGGACTTGGTTTATTCCTCTAAAGTATTCTTGAAATGCTGCTTTTGACAAATACGTTGAGGTGAGTTTCTTTGCATGTAAGTAATTTATATTCACTTTTGAGATCTTTATAACATTGATTAGAGAATAACTATTATCTTACAGTGACTTATGATTTTATCTGGCTAAAAACTAACTTTGGGGGACATTTTAGAGGGGTCTTGACGTATCTCAAAGAGAAATATTTAACAAGAGCTATTTGGTACGTTATGTTAAATGTAACCATTTGTAATTCTGGTTATTTGTAGCCAGCCTTTATCTTACACTGTAATCAGATGTTTGGCCATGCCTTTTAAGGCTTTGTCATTTATAGATATTTTTGTACCATGGTGCTCATCCAAAAGTGCTTCATCATCAAGATGCTCCATAGGAAACCTAAGGAACCAGTTACAACAGTTCTACATCAAGATGATGGCTATGTAGGGATTTCAGCCCATATGGACTAAAACAAGGCGCTTCCCTGCCCCTGGGGCCTCCAGATCAAATATCCAGAGATTTGTACTCCCTCATAGGCAAATTCATATCTTTTTGCCTTTTCACACTGTACATGGGGTTCTCAAGGCAAGAATACTGAAGTGATTTGTCATCCCTTCTCCAGTGGACCACGTTTTGTCAGAACTCTCCACCATGATTCATCTGTCTTGGGTGGCCCCACACTGCATGGCTCATAGTTTCATTGAGTTTGACAAGGCTGTGATCCATGTGATCAGTTTGGTTAGTTTTCTGTGATTGTGGTTTTCATTCTGTCTGCCCTCTGATGGATGAGGATAAGCTTCCTGATGAGAGGGACTGGCTGTGGGGGAATCTAGGTCTTGCTCTGATGGGCAGCGCCATGCTCAGTAAATCTTTAATCCAATTTTCTGCTGATGGAGGGGTCTATGTTCCCTCTAGGTCATTTGTCCTGAGGCCAAACTATGGCAGGGGTAATGTTGGTAATGGCGACCTCCTTCTAAAGGACTTATGCCAGCACCTGTGGCTCCCAGGACGGTTGCAGTCAATGCCCCTGAACCCACGCAGGCCACGGTTGACCCATGCCTCCGCCAGAGACTCCTGGACATTCACAGGCAACTCTGGCTTCACCTCTTGTGGGGTCACTGCTCCCACAAAGTTACCTGCCTCTTGAGAAATCTGTATGCAGGTTAAGAAGCAATAGTTAGAATCAGACATGGAACAACAGACTGGTTCCAAATTGGGAAAGGAGTACATCAAGGCTGTATATAGTCATCCTGCTTATTTAACTTATATGCAGAGTACATCATGAGAAATGCTGGGCTGGATGAAGCACAACCGAGAATCAAGACTGTTGGGAGAAATATCAGTAATCTCAGATATGCAGATGACACCATCCTTATGGCAGAAAATGAAGAGGAATTAAAGAGCCTCTTGATGAAAGTGAAAAAAGAGAGTGAAAAAGCTGGTTAAAACTAAACAGTCATAAAATGAAGATCATGGCACCCGATCCCATCACTTCATGGCAAATAGATGGGGAAATAGTGACAGATTTTATTTTCTTGGGCTCCAAAATTACTGCAGATGGTAACTGCAATCACAAAATTAAAAAACACTTGCTCCTTGAAAGAAAAGATATGACCAACCTAGACAGCATATTAAAAAGCAGAAACATTAAAAAGCATTACTTTGCCAACAAAGGTCCATATAGTCAAAGGTATGGTTTTTCCAGTAGTCATGTACGGATATGAGAGTTGGATTATAAAGAAAGTGAGCACTGAAGAATTGATGCTTTTAAACTGTGGTATTGGAGAAGATATTATGCTTCAGCAATATGTGAACCGTGAACTTCCTGATGTTCAAGCTGGTTTTAGAAAAGGCAGAGGAACCAGAGATCAAATTGCCGACATCCGCTGGATCATGGAAAAAGCAAGAGAGTTCCAGAAAAACATCTATTTCTGCTTTATTGACTATGCCAAAGCCTTTGACTGTGTAGATCACAATAAACTATGGAAAATTCTGAAAGAGATGGGAATACCAGACCACCTGATCTGCCTCTTGAGAAATCTGTATGCAGGTCAGGAAGCAACAGTTAGAACTGGTCATGGAACAACAGACTGGTTCCAAATAGGAAAAGGAGTATGTCAAGGCTGTATATTGTCACCCTGCTTATTTAACTTATATGCAGAGTACATCATGAGAAACGCTGGATGGAAGAAGCACAAGTTGGAATCAAGATTGCTGGGAGAAATATCAATAACCTCAGATATGCAGATGACACCACTCTTACGGCAGAAAGTGAAGAGGGGCTAAAAAGCCTCTTGATGAAAGTGAAAGTGGAGAGTGAAAAGGTTGGCTTAAAGCTCAACATTCAGAAAACGAAGATCATGGCATCTGGTCCCATCACTACATGGGAAATAGATGGAGAAACAGTGGAAACAGTGTCAGACTTTCTTTTCTGGGCTCGAAAATCACTGCAGATGGTGACTGCAGCCATGAAATTAAAAGACGCTTACTCCTTGGAAGGAAAGTTATGACCAACCTAGATAGCATATTCAAAAGCAGAGACTACTTTACCAACTAAGGTTCGCCTAGTCAAGGCTATGGTCTTTCCTGTGGTCATGTATGGATGTGAGAGCTGGACTGTGAAGAAGGCTGAGCGCCGAAGAATTGATGCTTTTGAACTGTGGTATTGGAGAAGACTCTTGAGAGTCCCTTGGACTGCAAGAAGATCCAACCAGCCCATTCTGAAGGAGATCAATCCTGGAATTTCTTTGGAAGGAATGATGCTAAAGCTGAAACTCCAGTATTTTGGCCACCTCATGCGAAGAGTTGACTCATTGGAGAAGACTCTGATGCTGGGAGGGATTGAGGGCAGGAGGAGAAGGGGACGACAGAGGATGAGATGGCTGGATGGCATCACTGACTTGATGGATGTGAGTCTGAGTGACCTCCGGGAGCTGGTGATGGACAGGGAGGCCTGGCGTGCTGCGGTTCATGGGGTCGCGAAGAGTCGGACACGACTGAGCGACTGATCTGATCTGATCTGATTGGAGAAGACTCTTGAGAGTCCCTTGGACTACAAGGAGATCAAACCAGTCAATCTTAAAATAAATCAGTCCTGAATATTCATTGGAAGGACTGATGCTGAAGGTGAAGCTTTAATACTTTGACCATCTGAGGCAAAGAACTGACTCATTGGAAAACCCTGATCCTGGGAAAGACTGAGGTCAGGAGGAGAAGGGGGTAACAGAGGATAAGATGTTTGGATGGCATCACCAACTCAATAGACATGAGTTTGAGCAATCCCCAGGAGTTGGTGACGGACAGGGAAGCCTGGTGTGCTGAAGTCCATGGAGTTGCAAAGAGTCGGACAGACTGAGCGACTGAACTGAACTGAACTGTGGCAGGGTCAATGCCCCTACTCGACCTTAAAGCAGTTACAGAAGATGGACCTTTGCCCTTCTGCCTCCCATAAAAATATGTGAGTAAAATCTGTGAGCAGGGAATATAACAGGAGGGAAAGGGGCAGGGCACAACTTTTGAAAGAGTGACATAGCTCAAGGACACAACATAAACCAATTAGAATCAGATGGGTCCAAGATGCAGACAAGTCAACTTTGATTAGACCTTGATCCTCAATCAGCTAGCTAAATGACACACCCTGAGGTGCCCAGACAGTTCCAAAGCACTGTCAAAAGACCAAGGCAGTGGCCCAATTCCTGGAAATTTTCACCCCTTCCCCAAAAATAGTTGGAATAATCCTCCTGCTGTTGCTGCTAAGTCGCTTCAGTCGTGTCCAACTCTTTGCGACCCCATAGACGGCAGCCCACCAGGCTCCCCGGTCCCTGGGATCCTCCAGGCAAGAATACTGGAGTGGGTTGCCATTTCCTTCTCCAATGCATGAAAGTGAAAAGTGAAAGTGAAGTCGCTCAGTTGTATCCAACTCCTAGCGACCCCATGGACTGCAGCCTACCAGGCTCTTCTGTCCATGGGATTCGCCAGGCAAGAGTACTGGAGTGGATTGCCATTGCCTTCTCCAATCCTCCTACTTATTAGCATATGAAATTACCCAGCCTATAGAAACCAACCAAGCCACATTTCACTAGCCCTCTGCAATCGCCCACACTCTGTCTGTGGAGTGTGCGTCTTTGTCCATGGGGATTCTCCAGGCAAGAATATTGGAGTGGGTTGCCATGCCCTCCTCCAGGGGACCTTCCCAACATAGTACAGCATAGCAATACAGCCAACCAATTTGGTTCAGTGTTTGGGTTTTTTTTGGTAGTCAATAAAAAACAGAAAATGTTATGTGTTGCATGATTTATAGTGCCCACACTACTTTTTTAATGTGCTCCAAAGAAGTACAACCAGTTCTTGTTCTGCATGAAGGTCACTAAAGATTTAAAGTCTGAATTTCAAAATTGAAATTAAAACTACTTTGCCTTTTGCCTTCAATTTGTAATGACAAAAAGAATTTACTGAAGCAAGCTAGAAGTTTTAACAGACTTGTTAGAGAAGAAAATTTAGCCATTAATCTGTCATTTCAGTCAAAGCTAAGCTCATTAATAACTTCTATTCAGCTCCAAACTGCCTTCATTTTTCTATTCCTTTCTGATAATAAGGACCCACATAGTCAAATTTCAAAAAAAGTGAACAAATTTTATGAATTCCAAAATGAACAGGTAAATAATATTGAAGATAATGCTTTTCCTGTAGGCACTACCTTTCTAAATGCCTTGTGAGCTTTTAAAATTAAAACATTTTAAAGAGTATGTTTGCCATTCTGTCACATATTCATTTTTATAAACATTTCAAATTTGAAGATTTTTTGATCAGCATAAATTTGCAAGATAAAAATGATACCTTGATTATTTAAAGTAATATTACCTAACACATTTTGAAATATGACAAAAGCAAGAATGGTTTAAACAGAGTTAATTTTGGAGGAAAATTAGTAGACTTATTACAGAAACCCAATTTGGTATATGAGATGGATATCTTGAACTATTCATACTACTAGAAATACCTTGTATTATTACTAATGATTAGCACTAAAATTTTAGTTTTGTTGGCATCTATATTTATAAATACCCTTGTAATAAGAAATGGGGCTTAATTCTGACCAGATTATAATCAGGATTTTAACATAACTTCAACCCCAACAAATAGAGAATAAATTACATAATATTGACTAAAATAAACTATTGTTATTCTTGAATGTCAAAAATCAAGTATAATCAGGAACAACTAAGAAAAATTATATATTATATTTAAATAAAAATCTCTGAAAACTGTTTCATATATTGGGAAAAGAATCAACCACATATTACAAAATTCTTGAAGAATGAGAAAAAGTCTTAATAGAAATGAATACATTCTGCAGAAAGGATGAGTTATACAAATAGTTCTCAGTCTTTTCTTCTTGAATTTTAGCTTTCCTTATTCAATTATCTCTCTTTTATCCTCCTACAATACAGCCATATAGTCATTTTCTGTTTCCTCTTTTCTTGGAATGAACGCAGATTAAAACTTCTTGTTTCTCCTTCATTTTTATCTGAGACAAGCCAACACTCAAAATGCAACTGTATTTAAAACCTTGAAGGATCAGGGACTTCCCTGGTGGTCCAGTGGCCAAGACTCTGAGCTCCCAATGCAGAGGACCTGGTGTTCGATTCCTGGTCAGGGAACTAGATCCCACATGCCACAACTAAGACCCAGTTCAGTCAAATAAATAAATAATAAATAAAATATTAAATAAATAAAATATTAAAAAAAAAAACTTGAAGGATCAAATGGAGCTCCATCAAAAAAAAAAAAAAAAAAAAATAGAAAATCAACCAAAACTTCACACCATAAACAAAAATTAACTCAAAATGGAATATGGACTTAATGTAAAATATAAAACTATAAAATTTAACCAAAAACATAGGAGAAAACATCTCAGGATCTAGGGCTAGGAGGAGAGTTCTTAGACTTGATGCCAAAAGCACAATCCACAAAGAAAAACAGATAAATTGGACTTCATCAAAATTAAATAGTTTTGTTCTGTAAAAGATTCTATTAGAATGGAGAGATTAGTTGCAATTTAGAGAAAAATATTTACAAACTATATATCCAACAAAGAACTAGTATGCAGAATATATAAAGAATTCTTGAAACTCAATGTATAAAGAAAATTAAAGCCAATTAGAAGATGAGCAAAAGATATGAACAGATATTTTACCAAAGAGAATATATAGATGGCAAATAAGCACATGAAAAGATCTTCAACATGATTAATTGATGTATGCTTAGTCACTTACATGTGTACAACTCTTCGCAACCCTATGGACTGTAGCCCGCCAGGCTCCTCTGTCCATGGGGATTTTCCAGGCAAGAATACTGGAATGGGTTGCTATGCCTCCTCCAGGGGATCTTCCCAACCCAGGGATTGGAACCAGGTCTCCTGCATTGCAGGTGGATATTTTACCATCTGAGCCACCAGGGAAGCCCATTAAGGAAATCATTAGCCATTAAGGAAATGCAGATTAAAACTATGATGAGATATCACGATACACCTATTAAAATGACTAAAATAAGAAATAATTATAATACCAAATGCTGACAAGATTTCAGAAATAATCAATCACACATACATTGAGAATGAATAATGGTACAGCCACTCTGGAAAAAGCTGGGCACTTTAAAACTAAAATGCAATTGCCATACAATCCAGCAATTACACTATATTATTAAGTATTTATCCCAGAGAAATAAAAACATATTAAAAAACTATATATGAATTTCATAGCAGTCATTCACAAAAAACTCAAAAGTGGAAACAACCAAGATGTCCTTAAATAAATGAATAGCTAAACAAATTTTGGTACATTCATATCATGAAATAAAAGGAACAAATTATTGTTATATACAACAATGTGGATGAATCTTAAGTAAAAAAACCCAATACCAAAACGCTATACATCATTTGATTCCAGTTATATAACATTCTATTTCTGCTTTATTGACTATGCCAAAGCCTTTGACTGTGTGGATCACAATAAACTGTGGAAAATTCTGAAAGAGATGGGAATACTAGACCACCTGATCTGCCTCTTGAGAAATTTGTATGCAGCTCAGGAAGCAACAGTTAGAACTGGACATGGAACAACAGACTGGTTCCAAATAGGAAAAGGAGTACGTCAAGGCTGTATATTGTCACCCTGTTTATTTAACTTATATGCAGAGTACATCATGAGAAACGCGGGGCTGGAAGAAGCACAAGCTGGAATCAAGATTGCTGGGAGAAATATCAATAACCTCAGATATGCAGATGACACCACCCTTATGGCAGAAAGTGAAAAGGAACTAAAAAGCCTCTTGATGAAAGTGAAAGTGGAGAGGGAAAAAGTTGGCTTAAAGCTCAACATTAAGAAAACGAAGATCATGGCATCTGGCCCCATCACTACATGGGAAATAGATGGGGAAACAGTGGAATCAGTGTCAGACTTTATTTTTCTGGGCTCCAAAACCACTGCAGATGGTGACTGCAGCCATGAAATTAAAAGACGCTTACTCCTTGGAAGAAAAGTTATGACCAACCTAGATCACATATTCAAAAGCAGAGACACTACTTTGCCAACAAAGTTTCGCCTAATCAAGGCTATGGTTTTTCCTGTGGTCATGTATGGATGTGAGAGTTGGACTGTGAAGAAGGCTGAGTGCCAAAGAATTGATGCTTTTGAACTGTGGTGTTGGAGAAGACTCTTGAGAGTCCCTTGGACTGCAAGGAGATCCAACCAGTCCATTCTGAAGGAGATCAGCCCTGGGATTTCTTTGGAAGGAATGATGCTAAGGCTGAAACTCCAGTACTTTGGCCACCTCATGCAAAGAGTTGACTCATTGGAGAAGACTCTGATGCTGGGAGGGATTGGGGGCAAGAGGAGAAGGGGATGACAGAGGATGAGATGGCTGGATGGCATCACTGACTCGATGGATGTGTCTCAGTGAACTCCGGGAGTTGGTGATGGACAGGGAGGCCTGGCGTGCTGCGATTCATGGGGTTGCAAAGAGTTGGACACGACTGAGCGACTGATCTGATCTGATCTGATCTGATATAACATTCTTGAAATAACAACATCATAGACATAGAGAACAAATATATCAGTGGTTGCTAGAGATTAGGATGAGATGAGGTAGATGCAGTTATGAAAGAGAAACATGAGGGATTCTTGTGGTGATGCAAGTGTTCTGTATCTTGCCTGTGGCAGTAGATATACATACCTACATATGATAAAACTGCATAGAGCTAAACACATATGCACATGCCCACATACATGAATACATGCAAAACCGAAAAATCTGAGTAAGGTTAGCAGATTACTGCTACTGCTACTGCTACTGCTAGGTCACTTCAGTCGTGGCCGACTCTGTGTGACCCCATAGACGGCAGCCCACCAGGCTCCCCCGCCCCTGGGATTCTCCAGGCAAGAACACTGGAGTGGGTTGCCATTTCCTTCTCCAATGCATGAAAGTGAAAAGTGAAAGTGAAAGTTGCTCAGTCGTGTCCGACTCTAGCGACCCCATGGACTGCAGCCTACCAGGCTCCTCCATCCATGGGACTTTCTTGGCAAAAGTACTGGAGTGGGGTGCCATTGCCTTCTCCGTATCAATTTCCTGGTTGTAATATTACACTATTATTTTGCAAGGGTTACCAATGGAGGCAATAATGTAAAGGATATATGGGATCTTTGTATTATTTTTTACTACTGCATGTGAACCTATATTTCATTTAAAATTTTAATCAAAATAAAGGGAAAAAGGAAATAAGTAAAAAAAAAACGTTTTAAACAAGTGAACTAACATAATAATTATTTTTGATCTTAATAATTTCAATAAAAGCAGCAAAAAATGAAAAGAGAACCTTACCAGGTGCTACCCTTCTAAAACAACCACTATAGATTGGCCAATGTATCACAGAAAAGTAAAAAAAAAAAAAGTGAAAATGTTAATTGCTAAGTCGTGTCTGACTGTGACCCCATGGACTACAGCCTGCCAGGCTCCTCTGTCTGTGGAATTCTCCAGGCAGAAATACTGGAGTGGGTTGCCATTCCTTTCTCCAGGGGATCTTCCCAACCCAGGGATTGAACCCAGGTCTCCTGAATAACTGGCAGATTCTTTACCCTCTGAGCCACCAGGGAAGCCCAGCACATTAAAGCTGGTTTCATATTCTTTGATAATGGTCCCATTGAGAAGTAAGGTCTATTTCTCTTTGTCTTGAACCTGAATAGAATATGGTAGAAATGACACTGTACCAGTTTCTGGGTTCAGGCCCCTTCTTTTTGACTTTCTGACTCTTGAAACAACACATTATTGGAAGCCAACTGCTATGTAAGAAATGTGATTACCCAGAAACCACCATATCATAAGTAAAACAGTCAAGCCACGCGGAGATGGCCTGAAGGATGAGGACACGTGTGAAGACAGAGTGGCCAAAGAGCTCTGAGGCATTGGACATGTGGATGAAGAGCCATCTTCTCTGACCAGCTCAGCCTCTTTCAAATTCTGAACCCACAAAATCATGACCAAAATAAAAAGGTTGCTTTAATCCACTAAACTCAGAAGCAGTTTATTATGTAAGCAATCAATAAACAAAACAGCTGACAAAATCCACAGGCACTTTGCCTAGATGTGTTCCCTCAAGTAGGCTGGCCTCCAGATAACTGGGACCATCTTCCTTCATGACACCCACCTGCCTTCTACCAAAACAAACTGCTTTCTCAATAGCAGACATCTCCTCTTCCCCCTTTTTGACTGTAATATCTCCTCTCCTCTAGAGTTTTCTTTCACTTAGCTCCAGGTTCTAGCCTGGCAAATGCATCTATTCATAAGTCAAAAGCAGAGTTGATCTACACCCTTGAAACCCAGAAATACACTTACTCTAGTATCTTTCAATATCTTTTTGTCCATGACCCACAAGTATGAAATGTGCTTTTTAAGAGTAAACACATAAGCACACACACACACCTGTTATTTAAAGAAAAGTTTCAAAAAACAATACTTAACGTTACTGTATGTGATGATTCGTACATTATTTCTCACAGTCCATTCTATTTCATTGTAGTCTCAACTAGAAACCAATCCTTTGGTTGTTAGGCTGGAACTTTGCTCTTTCTTTTTTTTTTCTTAAACCATCAGGTGATTATAAGTATTGCACTATGAAAAAATAAAATTCCACATATCTTGTTATTGATAATTTTCCTGAAAATTATATATTTTTAAACCTATTCTATAACAGGAGAAGGATAGATGTTAGCAATCTAAATTTGACCCTTAAAAAACACAAAACCAACCATAAGTTACTTTACATTGTCTAAGCAGAAGAGAGAATGTTCCCATTTTAACAGGATGATCATCCCTTCCTCCTCTTTCTTCTGTTCACAGAGCTCCCTCAACATAATAAGAAGCTTTATAGGAAAATTAGAGGTGCTCACTAGAAAAAGAAATTAAATGGCAATGGCATTAATTAAATGGCATTAATTAAATGGCATTTAATTTAACACTCCAATCTGGAATGTTCTCACATTTCTAGAAATTTGTTAAATTCTTTCCTTAGGTGGACCTTTCAACTGTCTACCCACAAGAAACTCACTACTTTCCAAATAAGATAAAGACTGTTATTGTGGACTGGAAAAAACACAAGTTGGAATCAAGATTGCTGGGAGAAATATCAATAACCTCAGATACGCAGATGACACCACCCTTATGGCAGAAAGTGAAGAGGGGCTAAAAAGCCTCTTGATGAAAGTGAAAGTGGAGAGGGAAAAAGTTGGCTTAAAGCTCAACATCCAGAAAACGAAGATCATGGCATCTGGCCCCATCACTTCATGGGAAATAGATGGGGAAACAGTGGAAACAGTGTCAGACTTTCTTTTTCTGGGCTCCAAAATCACTGCAGATGGTGAGTGCAGCCATGAAATTAAAAGACGCTTACTCCTTGGAAGGAAAGTTATGACCAACCTAGATAGCATATTCAAAAGCAGAGACATTACTTTGCCAACAAAGGTTCGCCTAGTCAAGGCTATGGTCTTTCCTGTGGTCATGTATGGATGTGAGAGCTGGACTGTGAAGAAGGCTGAGGGCCAAAGAATTGATGCTTTTGAACTGTGGTGTAGGAGAAGACTCTTGAGAGTCCCTTGGACTGCAAGGAGATCCAACCAGTCCATTCTGAAGGAGATCAGCCCTGGGATTTCTTTGGAAGGAATGATGCTAAAGCTGAAACTCCAGTACTTTGGCCACCTCATGTGAAGAGTTGACTCATTGGAGAAGACTCTGATGCTGGGAGGGATTGGAGGCAAGAGGAGAAGGGGACGACAGAGGATGAGATGGCTGGATGGCATCACTGACTCGATGGATGTGTCTCAGTGAACTCCGGGAGTTGGTGATGGACAGGGAGGCCTGGCGTGCTGCGATTCATGGGGTCGCAAAGAGTCGGACATGACTGAGCGACTGATCTGATTTGATCTGATCTGATTGTGCCTGAGTTTCCTGTACTTCCCAGCCTCTCTTGCATTGAGGTTGCACCCTTGTGACTAGCTCTGATCCAAGTAGTTTAGACCAAGGCTGCAAAGAACCAGCGTCCCTCCCTCATCTCATTCTCCTGCCAAAGTCACCATGGCAAACTTGAAGCCTACAAGTTCCACAAAGTACAGTTCAAGGATGAAGATGATCACCCAACCTGCATACGCCTCTATGCAAGGAGAAATTAACTTTTATGTTTAGTCTTACATAATGTTAAAAGTTTCTGAGCTGCTCCTTTTATCTTTCACCTTGCTTCATTTGGTTAACTCGTATCCTTCTATTACCTCCTCCAGAAAGCCTTCCGTGAATCTCCAAAATAGGCTAAGTGCCCCTACCTTGTGCTTCAGAGTACCCCAAACATAACCTGATCTTGGCATCTATCAACTCATGAAATTCTCCCTCATAAGTCTGTCTCTTTAGCTATATTACAAATGTCTCAGACAGAGATCATGTCATATCCATCTTTGTAGCCGCCCCCCCCCCCTCCTCCCCACCACTTAGCACACCTAGCAAACTAAGGCCTGTAGGCTGGCTTCTTATTTTTGAAAATATTTCATTTGTTTACATAGTGTCCATGGCTATTTCCATGCTACAGTGGTAGTGTCAGGTAGTTGTAATGGAGACCAAATGGCCCACAAAGCCTATGGCAACCCACTCCAGTATTCTTGAATGGAGAATTCCATGGACAGAGGAGTCTGGTGGGCTACAGTCCATGGGGTCGCAAAGAGTCAGACACAACTGAGCGACTAATACTAACTAGCTTTAAAGAAAAAGTTTATAAACCCCTAAGCATGATACTTTGCACATAATTATATGCACAGTAATAATTTGAAGGGGATAAAGGGTATACAGTGGCAACCCACTCCAGTACTCTTGCCTGGAAAATCCCATGGATGGAGGAGCCTGGTAGGCTGCAGTCCATGGGGTCGCTAGAGTCAGACACGACTGAGCGACTTCACTTTCACTTTCACTTTTCACTTTCATGCATTGGAGAAGGTAATGGCAGTGTTCTTGCCTGGAGAATCCCAGGGACGGTGGAGCCTGGGGGGCTGCTGTCTCTGGGGTCGCACAGAGTCAGACACGACTGAAGTGACTTAGCAGCAGCAGCAGCAGCAGCAGCAAAGGGTATACAAAAGATCTTTAAAAACATGTGTTCAGTAATAATTGTCACTATTTCACAGCAAGTGCTTTTACGCCCCTCCAAAATCTGCCCTTAAAAGTGTAAGGACAAGAAAATGGAACAAACTCCTAGGCCAAAAGTCAGAAAAGAGCATATAATGGGCATCTATTAAGTGGTCATTAAATAAATAAACTACATTTATCTAAAATGAAATATTTACTTCTGTGGAGTGTAAAGTGAGCCAAATTCTTCAAAAAGTTAATTTTCAGAAAATATATAAAAACATTTATACATGTGTAAACTCTGAACTAATACAACTATGTAAAGCTAAAGGAAAGGTCCTGAACTAAGTCTGGACTAAGCCTACAGTCCTTTGTAGTGTACCTTATCTCCCAGGGTGCAGAGGGAATACAGGGGAGGCAAAGAAAATACAGGGAGGCAAAGAAAAGACAGGACTGAGCATAGCAAATAGGAGCTCTAGGGAGTGCTAGAAACTGAACATTACAATCTCCCCAAAGTCAATGTTGAAACACTAAGCCCTAATGGGACGGTATTTAGAAGTATTTGGGAGGTAATTAGGTCTAGATGAGGTCATGAGGGTGGTGCCCTCATGATAGGATTAGTGCCCTTATAAAAAAAGGAAAACAAAAATATGGCGATTATGGTTGATAATACTGTGTTGTATAATTGGCATAGAACTTCAGTGTTTTCACACACAAAAGGTAAATATGTGAGGTGATGGATGTGTTAATTAATTCAACTGTGGGAATCCGTTCACAAAGTATACCAAATCATCATATACTTTAAATACATCTACAATTTTGTCAATTATAACCCGATAAAGCTTAGGGGAGTCACAGAGAGAGAAACACAAGATCTTTCCTCTTGATGTGCGGACACCAAAGAAAGGCCATGTGGGGACACAGTAAGATGGACAGAGACTCTGTGAACCAAGAAGCAGGCTCTAGTCAGGAACTGAATTGGCCGCACCTTGATTTTAGACTTCCCAGGCTCCAGAACTGTGAGAAATAAATTTATCTTGTTTAAGCCACCCAATCCGTCGTGCTGTGGTCTGAGCTTACTAGAACAATGGACTGCAGCCTACCAGTCCATGGGATTTTCCAGGCAAGAGTACTGGAGTGGGGCGCCATTGCCTTCTCGGTTACTAGAACAAAGCACTTGCAAATATATAGAAGGGGCCAGTCCACTGGTTTTTGACAGACCTCCTGTGGACCAATAAGGAAACCTAGAAGCTAAGAATCTTTTCTCTCTCTCTTTTTTTTTTTGGTTTGTTGTATATATCACCTTTGGGATGAGAAACATGAGAGGAGCATCCTGATATTTTCCTCTCAAATATTCTCTTTCCTTTCATTTGACCACCTAAGTTCAGCCTAAAACTTCTCTGACATCTCCAGCCTGTTGCAATTTTTTTTTTTTCTCACTGAAGCTTCATACTGTTTTCTACATATTTTAGAATTTAAAATTACCCTGGCTTGCTAATAGGTTGCCTTATATATAGTAATCTGGTTTCCCAATAGATCATAAATGTCTTAGGAAAGAGTACTCTCTTATGTATTACATCCTCTTTACTCTTGTTTTCCCTCACACTCCTACAAGCATTAATTTTGAGATGCAGAGTTTCTAACAATGATAGATTAGAAGTACTTCAATTGCTTGCTCTTGGGTCAAACCTCAATGACACAAGCAAGGGAGGAGTTAAATAAATATAAGGAGAAAAAAATTTGATCATTACACTAACAAAGAGAAGTATAAAATGTGGGAAAGGAATTTTTTAAATGACGAAATAATCTTTTGATGAATAGATTTTCCTTGTTACATTTTTGGGGGGCTAAGAAAAATAACACAAGCAGAATAAAATACCCCTTTCAGAATTTAACAAAAAAGAGTTTACATATAATATATGCTAAATAACTCCGATAGAGAGGGAAATAAGCAGTCATCACTAGAAAGAGTAAAAATAACTAAATGAGTGAAAAAAGAAATGTTTTCTATCTCTCCAAATTGTGTATGTTATTAATACATAATATTCTCACTTAATAGGTTAAGAACATGGAACGAGTGTATCTTATTATAGATCATAAGTATTGAATAGAGCTTTTTGCCTTATCTCTTCTAAAATCAGTTTTCTTTAAGGGACAGTCTTGAAAGTGAATGTGCATGATAGGCTACCAGTATTCTTTTTCCTTTGCAATAAATATCTAATGAATTAGCTTGAAACAATATCTACACTATCAAATCCAGCCATCAAGCGAGTTTTTAAAGGATTCTTCACTAAAAAACTGAGTAAGGTACAAGTCTAAGTAACATGGTAAAACAGATAAAAGACACAACATTATCAACTATTGTCAATTCAATGGTGATGAGTGCATTGCACTAATTTCTAGGAGAATGGGACACAGAGGGACTGAATGAAGAATTGGCAATTTTTAAAGGAAGAGGAAATGGGGCAAAGGGCATGGAAGATGGGAGGAAAGGGAACAGGAGAAATAGAGCAGGCCAGGGAGTCATGGAGAAAGAAACCTAATCTTAATACTATTATTTTTGGTGGAAAATGGAATCAACTGTTATATGACAAAATGAATTAATGGACTGATTGTAATATATACAATAACCTGGATCAAGCTTTTATGATCTCATCAACAAGGAGAATTCTTTCTGTGTAATCTTAAAAAAATTTTTTTTCCTTATGATAATCCAGAAAAGTAATCTCATAAGAAAGATAACTTCAACAAATACCTTTGAAAATTTTATAAATATAATGAAATTGAAAAATAGAACACAAAAAAGAACAACATCTGACAGATAGATTTAAATACATTTCAAATAAGACATAAGTTCAAAAGTTTTTAAAAAGTAAAGTTAATACAAAATATATCATGAAGTTAACTGTATGTTTATATATCAGCCTTGGAAGAACTTTGGTAGATACTATAAAACTCATGCATGAGAACTAGGTTAATGATGTTCTACACACATGTAGAGACAGCAACCATTTTGAACCTATGTTCTATGGCTTTGAGCTTATGTTTTAATCAACAGTGTTGCAGGCTATTGCCCCTGTTATGTATTTTAATATTTTCCTCAAGTGAATCTTATTTGCATTTACTGCCTGAAGTTATGAAGTAAGCTATGAAGCTAAAATGAAGAGTGAAATTCTGAAAGTCTAGAATAGATCATAAATATGTACATGAAATAGCTCAAGTATTATTCCAAGGTACAGTACAAATCTTCATATTCAGTTCTACCCAAACTGTAAAACCAATGTGTCATCACTATGAATGAAACATGGAAAGACTTATCCTGAGTAAGAAGTATAACCATCCAAAATTATAATAAAACAGATTTTACCTAGTACTTATAGTGCCAAAAGTCTTTCATGTGAGACTCCTGGAAAATCCAAATGGTTGCACAGGACAAAAATCAGAGTCACGTGTCAGAACCTCACATCCACTCAACTAGAAGATCGGGGACACCCTGAGTGACACTCGAATTTTATCAATGTTCACCAGGCTTGCAGAAGACAACTATAATAAATTTCCTTGTTGTAAAGACATGAGATAATATATGATCTCTGTGATTCACAGTAAGCATTTATAAGACATACAATACAATTATAAAGACAAATCTCATTTTGTACGAATTTTACTGATTTCTTATTATGTCCTATGGTGTTTCTAACAGTCATGTATGGATGTGAGAGTTGGACCATAAAGAAAGCTGAGTAATGAAGAATTGAATCTTCTGAACTATGGTGTTGGAGAAGACTCTTGAGAGCTCCTTGGACTGCAAGGCGATCCAACCTGTCCATCATAAAGGAAATCAACCCTGAATATTCACTGGAAGGACTGATGCTGAAGCTGAGGCGTCAATACTTTGGCCACCCGATGCAAAGAAGCAACTCATTGGAAAAGACCCCAATGCCAGGAAGGACTGAAGGCAGGAAGAGAAGGGGACAACAGAGGATGAGATGGTTGGATGGCATCACCGACTCAGTGGACATGAGTTTGGGCAAGCTCTGGGAGTTGGTGATGAACAAGGAGGCCTGGCGTGCTGCAGTCCATGGAGTTGCAGAGTCAGACGTGACTGAGTGACTGAACTGACTAACAGAAGCATGATAAGAATACACTGGAACTTGAGCCTGACTATCTCAAAGCTTCAATTAATTTTAAGTGATCAAACAATTTCACTGCTGAGAGACAAGAAACCATAAGTCTTTTATATGATCCTAGAAAGTAATAGGCAGAAAGAGGTTACTGTCCAAGGTCAACATATGCACCACTAGATACATTCACATAAATGGCTGCACACAGTCCTGAAGACAGTCCTTGTTAGCATAATTATTTAAATAGAATTTTCAGGTTTCTCCTTATATTAATATTTGCTCATTCTTGAGGATCAATGACTGATTATATATTTTTCTTACAGATGTCAAATATTTCAATTTTTAAAAAAGACTGAACATAGGTCATTCATCACATAGCTACAACTAGTCTTTTTTTTCTTAATATATATATTTTATTGAAGTATAGTTGGCTTACAATGTTTCAGGGGCACAGCAAGGTGATTCAGTTATCTATAAACACATATATTATTTTTCATTATAGGTTATTACAAGATATTGACTATAGTTCCTTGTGCTATAACAGTAAAATTACAAATAGTCTTAAGTAACAAGATCTCTTATAATGCAAGAGATTTGCAATTACGATGTGGTTACCTATATTTTTACTCCCACCCCCAAATACAGTACCTTCATCATGCCAACCCAAATAGGAGATTTCTGATTATATATGGGAGAGAAATTCTTTCCCCATACCCCATTATCACCACCAAATCCAAGACCTGAAAGTGCTCAGGACAATCTAGTTATTTCCAACAATCAAAAGAGACCAATCTCATATGGGAAGATTGGCCAATAATTAAGGAGATATCAGTTGCCTTAGCAACAGATTTCTTCCCAAATAAGCACTGTTTTCATTCAGCAGCCTTTAGCCAAAAGGGGAATTAAATCATTTAAATCAACAATTTCATTGTTTAACAAACAGAACAGCTTTCCAGGTCTCAAGAAAACAGACCCCTCACAGTTGGTCCAGCATTGCCCAAGGTAACAGTGGTTTAGTTGAATAAGCCAAGCTCTTGAATTACAGGATTTTACCATCAAAACCACTGCTAAGAGAACTGCTAGCTTTTGCCAAAGAAACATGACAAAGGAGAGAGTCTCTCCTAAGTGATACTAATGAATATATTTAGCTTTATGTATCTTAACCTTACATAGAGATGTATATGTGAGTTTTTGTCTATATATATTGATGACATTCCAGATGTCTCGTTCAGTAAAAGATTAACCAAAACAGCTTCTTATACTTTAATTTCTAGGTGTAAAAGCCTAACCTCATAGTAGACAATTTAAAAAATATTTTATGTGGATCATCACCAAACCTAAAGAAAATGTTGATATAACCCAGCCAACACCACCAACTTCCCCCATAGCCAGCAAGGTCTGAACTGATGTGTCAGACTCCAGTTCTGAGCTCTAGTATTTGCCTCTCTAGCCCTTCTCTCACTTCCCACAGCCCTTCATATTCTCTCGCTGTCTGTCTCCTGCTTCTCTTTTTGCTTGTTTCTTTAATATTTTTAAATTATAAGAATAATACATGCTCATCAAAATAAATTCAAATAAATTCATAATAAATTCAAATAAAATAAAAAAGAAAAGACTCTCTGGTTAGATTAATAATTTCAGGATGTAGCTTTCAGGTATGCTTTTTTAAATTTATATAAATATGTTTGTGCTTTTTTGTTTGTTTTTCTCTTTCACAAAAATAGGTTTCTGTTACTCTTTCTCTTACCTTTTGTCATGTCTACATGGGGAAAATTGAGTTAATTTTTGGGGGGCTCCAAAACCACTGCAGATGGTGACTCCAGCCATGAAATTAAAAGACGCTTGCTCCTTGGAAGAAAAGTTATGACCAATCTAGACAGCATATTAAAAAAGCAGAGACATTACTTCACCAGCAAAGGTCCATCTAGTCAAAGCCATGGTTTTTCCAGTAGTTACGTATGGATGTGAGAGTTGGACCATAAGGAAGGCTGAGTGCCGAAGAATTGATGCTTTTGAACTGTGGTGTCGGAGAAGACGCTTAAGAGTCCCTTGGACTACAAGGAGATCCAACCAGTCCATCCTACAGTAAATCAGTCCTGAATATTCTTTGGAAGGACTGATGCTGAAGCTGAAACTCCAATACTTTGGCCACCTGATGAGAAGAATTGACTCATTTGAAAAGACTCTGATGCTGGGAAACATTGAAGGCAGGAGGAGAAGGGGACGGCAGAGGATGAGATGGTTGGATGGCATCACCAACTTGATGGACAAGAGTTTGAGTAAGCTCCAGGAGTTAGTGATGGACAGGGAAGCCTGGTGTGCTGCAGTCCATGGGGTCGCAGAGTCAGACATGACCGAACGACTGAAATTAATTGACTGATGAAAGAAAGAATTCCGCGAATCCATCTCATCTCACACAGTGAACTGTACACGTCCACTTTTCCTCCTCTAAGTATTCTCTTCACGATACTATACTATTCTGCCTCCATTTATGAAAAATCAACAGTGTCCAATACTATATCATTTATCTTTATGAAAAATAAACAGAGACTAGTTATGAATGTCTAAATAGGAATGTCTAAACAGAAATATCTAGTTATCTGTCAACATCCCCCATATTAACTGAGGTGAAATACTTCAATCAGATAATAAAATTTAAAGCCATAATGTTTAAAGATGTATGAAACCAGCTTTCTAATTTAGTTTGGAAGCTTGAAGAATGTATTTGGTTTTAATTCATATTTTGTCTCATTTTAACCAAAGGAATCATAACAAATATACTGTATCTATTAATAATAAATGGGGATATTCTCTCTTTTCCAATTAAAAAACCCCAAACAAGAAAATGGCTAAGGTTCTTTGGCCAGCAGATAATTTCAGCCATAGGCTGACACTTAACCTCTAAATCCACTATTGCACTAATTATGCAACAAATGATGCCAACAAATAGCACTGCCAGGAGCACTGAAGGTTCTCACTTACAAGTAAATGAGTATATCAGCATCCCCAGATGCCTGCACATTAGACTTAAATGGCCAGGAAATTGAGCATTTACATTACTTCTAGTTACCATTACTCAGTGAAATGTCATTTCCCAAGTCCAAAACTGGAACTACTACTTTTGTGACTTTACAAATTCATCTATGATGAGATAATTCAAAGCTGTATTCCCTTAGGAATGTAGAAAACCACCATATATTAATTAACTCTGCCTAAAAGTCTTTGATTATCTCAAATGCAGAACTGAGACGCAAGGATATTCATCTCGCATCATTAGCTAGTATCTATTGCGTGCCAGCAAGGCATATGGCATCATACAAGTCACCTATAAAGGTGTGCTCTTAGGGCTGTATTAGTCAAAAGTGGGAAATGCTGTTGTTTATGAAATATATGTGAAATCTGACCATATTTTCTACTGAGCTCCACTTACACATACATAATAAAGTAGGGTGCCTCTGTTTCTTTGAACTGGCAGGCAATGTTTACCTTTAACCTTCACTCACCAAACAATAACTGTTCTTCTCTTCAAGTGTTGATAATATCATGCAAGGGTGTCTGAAAATATGACTGTTGCATACTCTTCATTGTTATAGGACAGTAAGGGATCAATTCATTTAAAGAGCTTTGATTTTTGCTAGAGGAAAAGTATAATAATGTTGGTTAAATTAATAGTCAAATCTTTACATCAGTCAATATAAAGAATAATGTAAAATTGAACTGAGGACTTTTACAACAGAAATCTGAAAAACTTCAAATGCTTTGACATTTTAAAAATTATACACTTGATTATGGTGCAGTGTAACCGTGGCCTTATTCTGAATACAAGAGGAAAAAAAAAACTGCTGAATTTATTACTCTACTTTGAGCTACTAGATATTAGACTTCAGAAGAAAATATGAGATTCTGTCAAAAACAAGTGGTTATACAGGGACACAATCTAATTTAATCATTAATAAAAATAAAACTGGATCTATTTCACAGCAACCAGTCGATTCTAAAGGAAATCAATCCTGAACATTCATTGGAAGGACTGACGTGGAATATTTTGGCCACCTGAATCAAAGAGCTGACTCATTAGAAAAGACCCTGATGCTGGGAAAGATTGAGGGCAGGAGGAGGAGAAGGGAATTACAGAGAACAAGATGGCTGGATGGCATCACCGACTCAGCGGACACGAGTCTGAGCAAACTCCAGGAGATGGTGAAGGAAGGAAAGGGGAGCCTGGTGTGCTGCAGTCCGTGCGGTTGCAGAGTCAGACGTGCCTGAGCAACTGAACAACTGCACAGCAGCCCAGCAGAATGAGAGTCAGAAGTTTGGCCAGTGCTGTTCACTGGTGGCTTTCTTTGTGATCTCATACTAATGAGAAATAAGAAAATGTGCCCATCACTGCTTGAACTGCTCCATGACAGCAGCTAAAGAAGGGGGCCTGACCAGATATTTCAGGCTGTATCCAAATCTGCCTTGCTCACATTAACTGGCCAGCAGCTCTGTGAGTAAGAATTACTTCAGACTCATATCCTTGGCCATGAATAAAAGACTACATCAAAATTAACATTACAAAGGTTTTCAAAAACTCCAAAACAGTCAAGTTACCAGAACCCAGTGATACCACTTTTGACAATATATTTTTACCAGCTTTTTTTTTTTTTTACACATTATCAAACTGTAATGAAGTTTTTTTCATTTAAAAATTTTACTAATATGTACTCTTCATAGTCCTCAATAATAATAATCAACTCCTATGGAAGGCTGCAGAAGCATTTGTTTCTTAATGAAAAGTCATGAGAGGATTTCGAACCTAAACATATTGCCCACTTTGATTTTACATGGATGTGGACATAATTAGGGGCCATCCAGCAATCTTGCTTCCCCTGACATCATTCAACAAATAGTTCCTGAGCAACCACTACATGACATGGGTGAGAACACTGAGTCAAATAGGACAATGCCCTGCCTTCAAGGAGCATCATCACCCCCAGAGATGATGAGTGTGTGTCTCACGCAGTGGGAGGGAGACACAGAGTGCTGCCCACACGTGCTTCACAGAGGAACACCTAACCTAGCTGGAGCGGAAGGTGAAAGAGGTCAAAGAAAGCTTCCTAGGGATTCTTTTAGTTTTTCTAATTTACTAATTATAAAGTTTATCTAACCCTTATTTGCCATAAAGGATCTTCGTTTGCTAATTAGTCTGTTTTCAGTTCAGTTCAGTTCAGTTCAGTCACTCAGTCGTGTCCGACTCTTTGCAACCCCATGAATCGCAGCACTCCAGGCCTCCCTGTCCATCACCAACTCCTGGAGTTCACCCAGACTCATGTCCATTGAGTTGGTGATGCCATCCAGCCATCTCACTCTCTGTCGTCCCCTTTTCCTCCTGCCCTCAATCCCTCCCAGCATCAGAGTCTTTTCCAATGAGTCAACTCTTCACATGAGGTGGCCAAAGTACTGGAGTTTCAGCTTTAGCATCATTCCTTCCAAAGAACACCAAGGACTGATCTCCTTTAGAATGATCTCCTTGCAGTCCAAGGGACTCTCAAGAGTCTTCTCTAACACCACAGTTCAAAAGCATCAGTTCTTCAGCTCTCAGCTTTCTTCACAGTCCAACTCTCACATCCATACATGACCACTGGAAAAACCATAGCCTTGGCTAGATAGGCCTTTGTTGGCAAAGTAATGTCTCTTCTTTTGAATATGCTATCTAGGTCGGTCATAACTTTCCTTCCAAGGAATAAGTCTGTTTTAGGTAACTCTAATTCATATTCTTAAAAAAAAAATTCTCTGGATACAATTTGAGGCACTAAAGAAAAAGGACTTTAAATACATATATATATATATATATATATATATTATAAGAAGTGATCCTTTCTAACCTCCCACCCAGTGCACTATTGACTTAGAACCACAATGAATGTCCAAAAGAGCCATTTTCTATTATTTCTCCACATCTTCTCCTGTGATGCTCTTCAATCATGTTAAATACAGCAGACAGACAAGTATGGAGAGTAAACTGGCAAACTGGCCACTCAGGTAACAAAACACTTCCCACCCTTTCCAAAGACCTTGCCATAGAATGTGCTGCAGGATCCTAGAAAAAATTTAGGTCGCTCTAGCAAACTTTTCAAACTGTAAGAAAATACAGAAACTGCTCAATCTCTCCCTCTCTTTCTTGGTGTGTGTGTATAGGTATGTATGCATATACACAACTATTAAGAGCTATGCTCATTTTTCTTTGAGAAAAATATTAGCCCATCTTTTGGGGATGCCTACTAAATTGAATTTGATGCCATTTATAAGGGATATAAAAGAAAAAAGATGGAACCTATTATCAACTTTTTTGGGGCTGCATGGCATGTGGGATCCTAGTTCCCTGAGCAGGGATCAAACCCACACCCCTTGCACTGGCAGTGCACAGTCTTAAACACTGGACCACTAGAGAAGTCCTTATCAGCTGTTTTTAGTAACTCCCTTTCCCCAGATGTTTTTATGCTACCCAAAGAGACTAAATCTGAGGCGTATTCAAACACCTAATCCCTGCCAGCACCCAGATATCACCACACCATCTGCAGCAATCATGCACTGCCTTGGTTGTCACATCAGAACTTTAGACTTTACTGTTAGAGAGAACTTGAGTTCACATGGCTCAGAAAATAAAATGGCTTGCCCAGGGTCACACAGCTCATTAGAGGCAAAAGAGGTATTAGTGCCTATAGCTGGCTCATCCCTTTATTCCTTTGAATTCTCAACAAAAAAAAAAAAAAAATCCCCATCTCTAGTCCCAAGAATTAACAGCAAGAATGCAACAAAACGTATTTTGCTCTGAATTTCTCTAACATCTGGTTCATGTCATTAGATTAAAAACAATCTAACACTTTAAACTGCATCTTAATGTTGAAGAAGATTTAAGTTTTATGTCCTAGTGTTTTACGTTATTAACATTTGACCTTCTGTACATGTTATCCTTTGGCAACACACATTTAAAAAATTTGGACCAAATCCTAGAAAATGAGTGTCTCAATTTTATATATCAAAAGAGGGAAGGGGGAAAAATGTGAAGTGTATCTATGTCTTACCCACCTAAACACACACACAAAAATATATTAAAATACCCTGCACAGAATTTCAAGAGGACACAATTCAAATAATAATAAATGTAAGTCACCAAGAGATGACATTTTCATGACCTAAGCTTGTTGCATACTGTTCCTCCCGCTCCTGTCTACTGACATCCAGGAGTAAACCCTAAGGGAGTTGTTTTGAGTGAGGGTTTCTGTATGTCTCTTTGAATAGGAATACAAAGTGACAGAAAAATAACTCAAAATTGCTATAAAATGAATGGTATTTCCAAATGCGCAAGCAAACAACATGCACTTTAATGTAACACATTTCTTCTTATTTGGCAGTAAGTTAAAACATACGTTGTTTGAAGTTTATATAAAAATGGATGAAAAGGTGTTATTTGTGTTAAAAATGAAACCAAATTACTAAGTGGTTTGAAATCCATGGCTTTTATTATCCAAATGTAGCCAGTTAAAAGTAATGTCACTTGAAGAGTAAAAATAAATTAGGGTTAACAGTTACTGGTTTGCTTGGTTTTGCTTTGTTTTTTTGATGAAGGAAATAAACAAAGTAAAAACCTTCAAACATGTGCACTTAGTCATTACAATTTCACAATTTCCTTTAACACAATTCCAAAAAACAAACAACAAAGAAATTTAGTTACCCCTTAAAATCAAATACAAATATTTTTTCCTGAAGGCTTTTTCTTCTATGAATTACCAAAGAAAAGAGCTGTCAAATGCTTAGTCTCACTTCAAAAGGGAAAAGTCAATGGCAGCAGGTAAAACGCAAGTGGTCAAAACGTCCTAATCAACTTGCCCTGGGAAAAATTTCGTCAAGAACAACAAGAACAAAAACCAAAAATCATTATTATCCAAGAAATTATTTTACCATCAATAGTTCGATTAGTCCTTTGCAAAACAAAAGAAGAGAACATACACTTGAACTGTTTAGACGGAAAAGACAGAGAAGGAACAAGTTTTCAAACAGGTTGGAAAAACCGAAGAAGTTCAGAACTAACACTTAAAAGCAAAAAGAGGTTTTATTACTTGGCTTTTAAAAATCCAGTATGTCCAAGAGCGTGTTTTCTTAGGCCTAAGATTCCTGGCATGGCTGCCTTTTTTCTAAGGTCTTCTTCTATAACTTATTTAGGATCCAAGGTAATTTTCCCCTGTTGACCATCATTTAATATAGCCAAAAATAAGATACAGTATGCCCCCAAAGATCAGATAACTTAGCTCTTTGTAAGATTTTTGTAATCTTTGTAAGATTTTATTTGATTGTAATAAGTACAATCAAAGAACCACAATCTGCTATAAATCCTTAAAGTAGGTATGAGTGCCTTAAGAAAAAGGCTAAATTTTCATGTATCCCATTTTGAGTTCTGGGAAAATATTAAATAAAACATATTTTGTCATGAATTGCATCATTATCTCTGACCAGCACTGGAAATGGACCAAGTTGTAAAGAAAGCCAGTCTACAGACAAACACCATCAATGGTGTTGGGTCCAAAGATGTGTCAAGAGATGTCATTACAATAGTTCACCACTGGTTTTGCCCTCGTTTAATTTGGTCAAATATACTTCAAGGTGCAAAACACCTTAATTACACTGCTTACCATGATCAGTTGTATTTAACTTCTGAAATATTTTTTACATCTTTATTCTTGTCTAGAAATAACAGGAGTGGAGAAACTTAGAACACTTCAGAAACTTTACAGTGTAACATTGTCCATGTTGGATAGAAGTATTGACATTAAAAAAGAGAATAAGTTGGGGGCTTACCTGATGGAGCAGTGGATAACAATCCACCTGCCAATGCAAGGAACACAAATTCAACCCCTTATCCAGGAAGATCCCACATGCCCCGGGACAACTAAGCCTACAAACCACCATTATTGAGCTGGCGCTCTATAGCCCAGGAGTTGTAACTACTGAGCCCACGCGTCCTAGAGCCTGTGCTCGCAAGAAGAAAAGCCATCACAATGCAAAGACCATGTATCGCAACTAGAGGGTAGCCCCTGCTCGTCTCAACTAGAGAAAGCCATGTGCAGCAACGAAGACCTAGCACAGCCATACATGAATAAATCTTAAAAATAAAAGTTAATGGGAGGTGAAAACAAATTTAAGAGGAAATAAACTTTTAACCTAGACTAAGCTTCTGTTGCAAATATAACCTGCTTCTGCTAACATTTCAAATAAATGTTAGAAAATATTAGTGAATGTTTTCCATACTCTCACATGCCAGCATCCTGTAGGCAAATGAAAACTAAAATGCTTTTTTTCATTAATATTCATATAGTCTCGCTAAGGTTTATGTTTAATACTCGCCTTTTTCCCTCTGTCCTTCAAAATCCAATGGGCAATAAAATTATATTAAGATGTAGATGATAACAATCTCCCATCTGCAGTACTCAAATACTAGCTAGTGCATCACATTTCAAAAAGTTGGTCAGCTGGAATCTGGATTTAAGTTAAATTAATTACATGTCAATTATACCTAAATAAAGCTACGGGGAGGAGATGAATCAATAACGTTAAGAACTAAGTCTGGCTATTTAGCTTATTTTAAAAAGCAAGAAGGAAAACATTTTCTGAATTTCATGCTAAGATTTTATATAAATTTGTTGATGGTTTTAAATAATGTTTATTCTCAAGGTATTTTTAAGACAATTAGTTACCAGACAGGAGGTGCAATAAGCAAAAGAAGAGCAGCAAGACAAGTGTATCGTCCAAGCTTCACAGTCACAAAGAACATCAAAAACAGGTCTTGTGTAGAGTCACAAGAGATACACTGACCAGGCTGAAAGACAGACCATTCATTATAGTGCACTGAGAATATTTTTTTATAAATTATGTAATCACCCCATGAATAGCTCAATTAAATTGATTTCTATACTGAAGAATTAATTTATTAAATTAAGATATTTAAAATATTTCATGATTTTTGTTTTGGCATTTTCTTTACTTCTCAAATACACTGGAAACCAGTGGCATACTAAGGGGTGGGGCATAGTAGGCATGTTTTAACCGAGCAGGGAGAAATCATTTTAACCCTGGCATTTTTCAAAAAATGCTGTCACATGTTGATAACTAAAAGCAAATTAACTTTCAATTTTATTATTTTTCAAAATTATCTAAAACCCTTTATAGCCCCAGACTGGACTTCCCCTGCCATCCTCCCCAGTCCTTGGCATACCCTAGCTGGAAACCTCAAAAAAAATGGAAAGAGCTAAGTTAAGATCTGTCACAATCTCTAACATAATCTGCATTTACTTATCATTCTCAAGTTACCTCTTCACTATTTTCTTCTCATCCTTTTAGTCCTCCTGTTCATTTAATCTTAATCATTTTACAAAGGATAGTAAAGTTGAATTTAGATCTTACTGAATTTTTAGGCTGGAATGGAGAGAAATAAAACTAAAATACTGCTCATTTAGTAAAATATTGTTCTCAGAACATGAGTTATAATATTCACATACTCAAAATCCAAAACACTTCAAAATGAAAACAGAGCTTTCAGCTGTTAGAAAAATGAAAAGTGAGCTGTTATAAATTGCAAAATAATCTGTATGTTTTTCATTTTTATACATCATATATGTGAAAAAAGATTTTTAATTTCTTCGCATTAAAAGTAAAGTATAATAACATAAAGTGGATGTCACACTTGATATGCAGGTCTAGTTATGATACATTGTCCTTATACTAAGTAGATATGTGATAATTCATCAAAAAATCTTTCTCATTGAAAGCTCTTTTAATCTTCATTTTAAATTGAATTTTTCTTGTTTTCTATACAATAATCTAATTTTTCTCATGTAGAATCATTATTTACTCCATTCTGTTATAAAGTTTTCAAAGCATAAAAATCATAATTGCTAATTCTCACAGAATTCTTCTATAAAGTTTATTTTTCTGTCAATGTTAATCCAAGCCTGATAATTCACCATGTATCTCATGAATCCATTTTGGAGTTCTGCCATGGCATCATAATATAAAAAGTACTTCATGAATGTATAGATCTGGAAACCACCATACTAGAGGAAGAATAAAAAATTCCAAACTTAAATAGCACAACAAAAAAAGAACACTGCCTAGCAAAATCATCTCAAATTTAGAAAAATTAACAAAAATAGAAATATAGTAAGTATTTTAAATGAACCTCATAAAACAAAGGCTTTTCTGATTATAATAAATATACTTGAACTTAAAAAATGTCCTGGAGAGGAGTCTACATTTCATAGTAACACAACTGAACTTCCCTTTACAAATAAGTTATTAAAATAATACAAATATTACTGAATCATATGCTAATGGTAAATTTACACATTTCATACCCCTAAAAGTAGGCAACTGATATGCATGAGAAAAATGAGTTGTTTGATGCTCTAATGCTATTTATGCTGATAGGAGACACATATTCCATGCGATTCTTCCATACATCTAAAATATTTTTTGTACAATTATATATGAAAAATCTCAATTTTAGAGCTTTCTTACACACCACAGAAAGATTTACAAAGCTACTTAAATATGACGCAGTAACTACCTAAAACCCAAGTGTCGCATGATATAAAGAAAATACCAAAGAGCATTTGGAATCTGTGTGTAGGCTCGTTGGAAAAGACCCTGATGCTGGGAAAGACTGAAGGCAGGAGGAGAAGGGGATGACAGAGGATGAGGTGATTGGATGGCATCACTGACTCAATGGACATGAGTTTGAGTAAACTCTCGGAGTTGGTGATGGACAGGGAGGCCTGGCGTGCTGCAGTCCATGGGGTCGCAAAGAGTCGGACACAACTGAGTAACTGAACTGAACTGAAGCAGAATTACTTCATTGAGGACCATGGGATGTCAGAGCTTCTAGAAAAACTAAATCCACTAGCAGCTGAATCCACTGGAGAGCCACCATACTGAGAACTGTTAGAATTTCTAAATTACAAGGCTTCGTGGTCTTTTGTCTATTTGAATGCACAAAATGATGAAATTTGAGGACTTCCATCCATTTCACCTATCTCTTCATCGTGCTCACACAACAACCAATACAAAAGGAAGGATTTCATTCGTCTTTACTCTAGTTATCTGGCTTTGGCATTACCTTTAAACAGTTTATATTCGTAGTGTGACATAAACCTCTGTTCTTAGGACTCCCATGTCAAAATTTCACTTTTTAAAAACAGAGTTAATTTGACAGAAAGCATACCAATAGTAAAAAATACAAAACTGAAACCTGGCTTCTCTATTTGATTATAATTATAGCCACAGTTCATATTTCAACTTTGTATAATAAAGGAAATACCAAAAACTCAAAACTTTTGAGATACTATTATCTATAATAACTTTGTTATAAAGTCTTTTCTAGTTTTAAATGATTCAAGAGCAATTTGAAAACAACACTGAACTCTATGTTATCAGGAAAAAGAAATTATTTCACATATTATAGAGTAATCAGACACTTTCCAGAAGAGTACTCTACAACTCTAGGAAAGTGCTATGTTCTAGAACCAGAAATATCTTTTCAGTCTTTAATTAACTGTAGAGCTTAATTACAACAACAAAAGGCAAGTGCCTGGAAAAGGGTCTTAAATTCTTCATCCTAATTTTCAGTGCTATTAAGAATTATATATTTCAAAATTATCAAATCTATCTATAAAATGTCTACATACAGAGGAATTCCCTGCTGGTGCAGTGGTTAGGACTCCAAGCTTCCACTGCAAGGGGCCTGAGCTCGAGCCCTGGTCTGGGAACTAAAATTCCAGAAGCCAAGTGGTGTGGCCATAAATAAATAAATTAAATGGCTGAACACAGGCACTTTTCATGTTATGAACACCTGACTTGCATGTTGATGTTCAGTCGCTCAGTCGTGTCCAACTCTTTGCAACCCCATTGGCGGCAGCAGGCATCCCTGTCCTTAACTATCTCCCGGAGTTTGCTCAGATTCATGCCCACTGAGTCAGTGATGCTAGCACTGAGATTTAAATCATAAACAAGACAAAGTTATCCATAAGAAGTGGACTTCCCTGATGCTCCAGAGGTTTGGACTCTCTACTCCCAACGCAGGGGGCCCAAGGTTCCATCCCTGGTCAGGGAACTGAGATCCCAAATGCTGCAACCGAGACCTGCCCAGCCATATTTTTTTAAAAAAAGAAGCAGCAGCACCTTATAGTGTCTAGAGGGGGCAGGGGTACATATGCTAAGGATTCATGTGGTGGGAGCATAGAAGAGCACCTGGCCCAAACTCACAGCTCCGGAAAGGCTTTCAGGAGGAAGTGGCATCTGTGCTGAAAAGCTCAACGGCTGTAAGTTCTACGACTGAAGTTCCTGGCCTTGACAACATTCAGGTCCATAAACACAATTGCAGGTAGGCAAAGAACCAAAGTCCACAGAATCTTGCAGCACCATGACACTCTGTGAACAACATCAGCACAGGTTATGAGTCTGCAGCTGAAGTGAACAGTTTAATTATTACCTCCTCTGTGAACCAGCTCCCCCAAATCAGAAAAAGGGTCTCCAGAGCCCCGTACCACCTTCTGGCCAGTTTTTCCTCTGCTCTCTATTTGAAAAGCTTGAAAAAAAAAAAAAAACCAACCTGTTTTTTTGTTTGTTAAACTTGTTTGTTGAAGTACAACCTGTGTAACAGAAAAACAAAGAAATAAAATAATCACTGAAAGACTTATCTCAAGTGAACACACCCACATAACCACCATCCACTTCAGGGAAAGAATATGACCAGCACCCTTGAAACTTCCCTTGTGCCATTTCTCTCTTCTCCAGATGCAATCATTATCTTGATCTTTAACATTATAGTTTTGCCATTCTTTAAACTGTATATAAATGGAGTTTACAGCATGTATTATTTTGAGTTGGGTATCTTTTGTTCAACATTATGTTAACAAGATTCATCCAGATGTGTGTAAAAGTAGCCAGTTCATTTTCTTTGTTTTTAGTATTCCATTCTATGCAAAATTTCTTTATTTGGAAACTTTATTCTAATTATTTATTCTAATGTTGACAGGCATTTCCATTTTTTCCAGTTTTAGCTTTATGAATAATACTGTGAACACTCTTGTATATGTTTTTCAGTGCATATATACACACATTTCTGTAGGGTCTACTATACATAAGAGTGAAATCGCCAGGTTACAGGACATATATGCTCAGCTTTAGTAGATACTATTGAATAGTTCTCCATATGGTTTTACCATTTCCATATAGTTGCTCCACATCTTTACCAACACTTGGTTTTGTCGGTTTTTAAAATTTCAGTCATTCTCTTGGGGGTACATCAGTATTTCATTATGGTTTTAATTTGAATTTCTCTGGGACTATTTTACTTTAGTACCTTTTTCTATGCTTATCAGTCATTGGAATATCCTGTTTGTTAAGTCCCTGATCATGTCTTTTGCATTTGTGAAATTAGATTCTTTCTTTTTCCATTGGCTGGTAAGAATCTATCATATATTCTGGATGCAACTCTTTTAACATCAGCTATATGCATTGCAAATAGCTTCTCCAATTCTGTAACTTGCCTTTTCCTTTCTGAACAGAACCAGAAGCACAGAAGTTCCTAATTATCAGCCAATTTATCAATTTTTTCCTATATGGTTATATTTTTTAATTCTGCTCAAGAAATATTTATCTACCTCAGAAACATAAAGATATTCTTACATATTTTTCTTAGAACATTACTGTTTCATGCTTCACATTTAGGTCTATAACCCACTTAGAATTGATATTTGTATATACTGTAAGTAAAGGGTGGTGATTTATTTTCTTCTGTAAAGCTATCCTGTTGATTCAGAATGCTTTATTGAAAATACTGTCCATCTCCATTTTTCTGCCATATAATCAAGTTTCCATAAATGCATGGGTCTGTTTTTGAACTCTACCATATTGCAACAGAGTCTCATCTCATCTTTACACCAACACCACACTTTCTTAATTACTGTAGCTTTATGATAAGCCTTGATATAATAAGGCTTGATAATAGTGTGGATCTTCCAACTTTCTTCTTTTTCTTCATCTTCACTATTGGTTCTTTGCATTTGTCTGTACAAATGATTGCATTACAATCATTTGTCAAGTTTGCTAACTATACCTCATCTCTCTCCCACCCAGTAACCTCAGATCACTTTGGAATGTTTCTCACTACTAGGATTTTGTGTAATAAGCAGCATTAATTTCTGCAAAAATGGCGTTGGGTATGAATGAGGGATTTCATACTAAAGGCTCGTACTTGAGGAGAAATCCCCTGATTCTTAGCAATCTGCTTCAGTCCCTTAGAGATTTTGCAAGGAAACATATTTCTCTAAGATACATTCTGTGGTAACTGCCAGCATCCTCAACTCTTGGAGAATATTCAGATATTCCATTCACATCACCCTTCAAAATTAAAGGGAATTTTTAAAAAAACTTGAGTTCAAAAAGATACATGTATACCCCAATGTTAGAACTGGACATGGAACAACAGACTGGTTCCAAATAGGAAAAGGAGTACGTCAAGGGTGTATATTGTCACCCTGCTTATTTAACTTATATGCAGAGTACATCATGAGAAACGCTGCACTGAAACAAACACAAGTTGGAATCAAGATTGCTGGGAGAAATATCAATAACCTCAGATATGCAGATGACACCACCCTTATGGCAGAAAGTGAAGAGGAACTAAAAAGCCTCTTGATGAAAGTGAAAGTGGAGAGTGAAAAAGTTGGCTTAAAGCTCAACATTCAGAAAACGAAGATCATGGCATCCAGTCCCATCACTTCATGCCAAACAGATGTGGAAACGGTGGAAACAGTGTCAGACTTTATTTTTTGGGCTCCAAAATCACTGCAGATGGTGACTGCAGCCATGAAATTAAAAGACACTTACTCCTTGGAAGGAAAGTTATGACCAACCTAGATCACATATTCAAAAGCAGAGACATTACTTTGCCAACAAAGGTTCGTCTAGTCAAGGCTATGGTTTTTCCTGTGGTCATATATGGATGTGAAAGTTGGACTGTGAAGAAGGCTAAGCACTGAAGAATTGATGCTTTTGAACTGTGGTGTTGGAGAAGACTCTTGAGAGTCCCTTGGACTGCAAGGAGATCCAACCAGTCCATTCTGAAGGAGATCAGCCCTGGGATTTCTTTGGAAGGAATGATGCTAAAGCTGAAACTCCAGTACTTTGGCCACCTCATGTGAAGAGCTGACTCATTGGAAAAGACTCTGATGCTGGGAGGGATTGGAGGCAGGAGGAGAAGGGGACGACAGAGGATGGGATGGCTGGATGGCATCACTGACTCGATGGATGTGAGTCTCAGTGAACTCCGGGAGTTGGTGATGGACAGGGAGGCCTGGCGTGCTGCGATTCATGGGGTCACAAAGAGTCAGACACGACTGAGCGACTGATCTGATCTGATCTGATACCCCAATGTTCATTGCAGCACTATTTACAATTGCCAAGGTATGGAAGCAACCTAAGTATCCATCAATAGATAAATGGATAAAGAAAATGTTTCATACATACACACATAAAACAGAATACATTCAGCCATAAAAAGAATAAACTTTTGGCATTTGCAGCAACATGGATGGATTTGGAGGGCTTATGCTAAGTAAATTAAGTCAGTCAGAGAAAGACAAACACTGTATGATATGTGGAAGTGAAAAAATACAACAAACTAGTGAATGTTTCAAGAAAGCAGCAGACTCACAGACAAACTAGTGATTATGAGGAGGCGATACAGGGGTGGGCGGTTGACACTACTGGGTGTAAGGTAGGCTAGGCTCAAGGATGAGTTGTGTACAACAGGAGAAATATAGCCAATATCTTGTAGTAACTTTAAATGGAAAATAACCTTTAAAATTATATTAAATTTTTTAAAAAATAAAATTAAGGAGAATCATAAAATTGTTAGAATTTTAGAATGCAAAGGGTTTTCCAGAATTACTCTTTTTTGGGTTAATCCCAAATTTACTTGAGTACCAGTTTTAACAATGAATGATTTCTCATATAATTTTCATTTTATATTTTTATGAGAACTGCAACAGCATTAGTTTTCCTTAAAATTTCAGTTACATAAATTCTTTCACATATTCTTGTGGCTCGGAATTCTCAACACCCAACTTAACAAGCAAATTTTAGAAGCACAATGGTATATGATTAGAACTTCAGAATTTAGAATTCCATTTTGGGCTGTGCCATCATGTATTTATAATTATTTTTATATAGACTTTCTACACCCAGAAGAGCAATTGTATACTTCATATAAAAATTGCCTATTTCATAGATGACAGTAACTGGGTGATGACTTTAAGACTGGTTCAGTCCATTAGGCTGCAAGAGCTTCAGGACAGGGACTAATGAATCCCTACACCTTAAAAATAGTAAAGCTCAATACTTGTGGTTGAATTCATGATTAATTAAGCTTTATTTCATCATTGGTTTTACAAAAGGACATGAGAAAGTAAGAAAAAACACTTAAATTGAAAGTGAGGTTGACTTTAAATGTTAAGAAGGGAGGTTAAACTTAAACTTCACCCCATACTGCCTGTGGGTGATACATACTTTTAGATGAGAGAGTAGATGGTGCAGGTCAGTCAAGTCTGAATGGGAAAATGTCAACTGCAGGAGTTTTTCACTGTATTTTCATACAGTGCACGTCTTGACCACAGCATGCATACTAGTGTATACTCGCAGATTTGATTTGAGAGCACTCAAAGCTGTGGCACTGGCATCATAATTCTTTGCAGTACATTTGGTGCCCTTTACATTGTTAACTGCAGCCATGAAATTAAAAGACGCTTACTCCTTGGAAGGAAAGTTATGACCAACCTAGATAGCATATTCAAAAGCAGAGACATTACTTTACCAACAAAGGTTCGCCTAGTCAAGGCTATGGTCTTTCCTGTGGTCATGTATGGATGTGAGAGCTGGACTGTGAAGAAGGCTGAGCGCCGAAGAATTGATGCTTTTGAACTGTGGTGTTGGAGAAGACTCTTGAGAGTCCCTTGGACTGCAAGAAGATCCAACCAGTCCATTCTGAAGGAGATCAATCCTGGAATTTCTTTGGAAGGAATGATGCTAAAGCTGAAACTCCAGTATTTTGGCCACCTCATGCGAAGAGTTGACTCATTGGAGAAGACTCTGATGCTGGGAGGGATTGAGGGCAGGAGGAGAAGGGGACGACAGAGGATGAGATGGCTGGATGGCATCACTGACTCGATGGATGCGAGTCTGAGTGACCTCCGGGAGCTGGTGATGGACAGGGAGGCCTGGCGTGCTGCGGTTCATGGGGTCGCAAAGAGTCGGACACGACTGAGCGACTGATCTGATCTGATCTGACATTGTTAACTGTTAAGCAGAGCCTGATTTTATATGCCCAGGGCTCAAAAGGCCTATCTTGTGGGTCATGGGACCAGATGCCCATGAAGACAATGTGCCATCCATGACAGGAGAGAACAACTCTCCCCATATACTGGAATACTTGGCATGTTTATTATACTAAACATAATTTTTAGGGACTAATCGCCCATTCCAATTATAACACTCCTTTATAGAGAAATAAACATGCTAATAGTACACAACATGGATTCTACAGAGTTTCAGGTCCATGAAAAGACAGTGCTCTCCTAGGGGGAGTAGTGAGATCATTTTTAGGATCCAGGAATTTGTAGAAAGTCACTCAGAGAAAAAGTTGCTTGGGGCCCTGTTCTTTTAAATTATACTACTCAGAAAGGAACCATATATAATATTTTAGCTAAATATTTGTGCTTAGTTTCTTCAGTTGTGTTGGACTCTGCAACCCTATGGACTGCAGCCTGCCAGGCTCCTCTATCCATGGAATTCTCCCAGGAAGAACACTGGAGTGGGTAGCCATTCCCTTCTCCAGGGAATCTTCCTGCCTCAGGGATTGAACCCGTGTCTCCTGCATTGCAGGTGGATTCTTTACCGCTGAGCCACTGAGGAAGCCCAGGTAAGTATTTATAAATTTAAAAAATCCTAACTTAAATTTACAGATCAAGATATTTTCAAACTTTCATTTATCTGGAACCTAAGCAAACATATTGGAAGGACTGATGTTGAAGCTGAAGCTCCAATACTTTGGCCACCTCATGCGAAGAGTTGACTCACTGGAAAAGACCCTAATGCTGGGAAGAATCCGGGGCAGGAGGATAAGGGGACGACAGAGGATGAGATGGCTGGATGGCATCACCGACTCGATGGACATGGGTTTGGGTAGACTCCGGGAGTTGGTGATGGACCGGGAAGCCTGGCGTGCTGCAATTCATGGGGTCGCAAGGAGTTGGACACGACTGAGTGACTGAACTGAACTGAACTGAACGGAAGCAAACATATGAATCACCATCAAATTCTTATAAAGTTCCCATATGACTTCCCTGGTGGTCGAGTGGCTAAGACTCCACCTGCTCCAGGAAGACTCCACACGCCGTGGAGCAGCTAAGCGGGTGCACCACAGCTACTGAGCCCACATGCCCTAGAGTTTGTGCTCTGTAACAGGAGAAGCTGCTGCTGCTGCTGCTAAGTCGCTTCAGTCGTGTCCGACTCTGTGCGACCCCATAGACAGAAGCTCACCAGGCTCCCCCGTCCCTGGGATTCTCCAGGCAAGAACACTGGAGTGGGTTGCCATTTCCTTCTCCAATGCATGAAAGTGAAAAGTGAAAGTGAAGTCGCTCAGTCGTGTCCAACTCTTAGCGACCCCATGGACTGGAGACTACCAGGCTCCTCCGTCCATGGGATTTTCCAGGCAAAAGTACTGGGGTGGGGTGCCATTGCCTTCCCCGAACAGGAGAAGCTACTGTAGTGCAATGCCCGATAGAAGCAGCTAGAGAGGAGCCCCACTCCCATAACTAGAGAAAGCCCCCGCCAGCAACCAAGACCCAGCGAAGTCAAAAATAAGCGAGTGAAATTTAAAGTCCCCATGAACAGGACTCTAAAATAGCAATAGATGATCATAATGGTAATCGTTCACACTAAAGATTCCATGGGACCCCCTTAATACTTCTAGAAGCAACTATTTTAGTATGTATTTAAAGTTAGTTTCTCTTATATTCTAAAGTTTACAAAAGTGATCACTTGTTTACAGTGTATATGTATGGACAAAGGGTTAAACAAAAATTCAGTTAATGAGTAATTCCATTCACCAACTATTTCATAGAATCAAGGGTTTGTTGTATCTGCTGCTTTCTCCAATTTGGGCCTCTATGCCAACTCTCTTGAAAGTCTTTCCCTATCAGTCGGTCAGACTATTCTCTAAGCCCTAAAATTTCTCTCAGAATATGTGAGTTAAACTTATTCAGTCCTTTCAGACACATAAACAGTTTCTATGAACATCTTTTAGGTAACATTTTACTAATATTAAAGTTTGCAATTATTGAATATGACGAAATAAAATGCAAACTCATTTAAAAATAGATCAGCAGAACTTTTAATTATAAGGAACTGAAAAGAAATACTAATATTTGGGTTTAAGTGAGCCTAAACCATTCAAGCTTAACCAAATATCTCATTTTATTTTTCCATAGTTACTATGCCTAATATAGTTTCAATTTTTTAAAACTACATACATTTCAATGGTTGCTGAAAACAACTCCAGGTAATCACAATATCTGACTCATCAAAAGCTTTTTCATTAAACAAAATAATTTTACTTACAAAAAGCAAAATCAACTCTAATATTAGAAAATATCCTGTTAAACAGCAATATAAATTCCTTGAGGGACATAAATCATTTTATTAAAATACTTCATGAAATTTACAAACTAGAGCCAAATGATCACCCTTATGTTCATAATTACAAATGAAACTAAGAAAATGGGATTAATTTTAACATAAGTTTTTTAAAAAGAATTGCAAGAAAATGGAATTCATTTTGTAATATCTTGGCATATACCTGGCTCAAATATTTTTAGAGAACACAGTGCTCCCAGATAATCGTCAAGAGCCTAGACTTAAGAGACAGATTTTGGCTATGCAGTTAGTTATTTTAAACATGCCAAAAATATCAGCAAGGACAAAAGAAATATATTTGCACATAATTAAACTATCATTATGCTATCAAAAACAGATTTCATATGAACATGTAAATTAAGAGCTTTCAAAAATAAACTGACTTGTATTCTTGTTCCTAGTAGTTGCTTTAAAAACAACATAGGTTTATTAAGCAGCAGACAATATACACACAATATAAATGTTAAAAGCATAGAAGGTTCCCAGCAAACTTTTTTGCTTTTATAATTCTGTTTCCTTTCACAGTCATCAAATGGGATATGAAGATATATGTAACACTCATCAGTCTTTATGAAAAACTCCATTCTGAATATACAGGTGAATAAATGCTTTGATGTATGGATGACAGATACAGGCATATATCTCTTAACTTGTATGATTCAAATGTTGCATACTTCAAAAAGGTACATCTCCTTTATTTATAAGAAATACATGCACACATATCTATATGATATATATAGTGCATATAAATATGTATGTTTTAATTTCAGAGTCAATAATGTATATATTTCATAAAGTAGATTAATTCCAAAAATTAAGATTCAATAGAATTTAAAAGGTATCTAATTAATGAAAACAAGTAAGCTCCAAAAGAGTAACAGTTTAACTTCTTCTCTTTAAAATATATTAGATTTTCATGTATTGAAGTTACCACCCTGTTATCTCAAAGGATAAAAAGAACCCATTTTTCGTAAATTTAAAGGAACCCATTTTTTGTAAATTTAAAAGAAAAAGAATTTAAAATTCCTTTAAAATTTTGATGTTAATTTTAATAAACCATCATTTTAAATACCTGTATATTTGTTTGAACAATAAGACAAAGGTGGATAAATTTCTGAATAAACATTTCAGAGGTAAGCTGAACTATTTTAACCTGAATGAAAAAAATTACTTTTACTTTCATTTAGGATTTTGCAACTCTCTGTATTAAATAATTGGCAGGGATTTTTTTTTTAATAATTATTTTGACCAATAAAAATAAATGAAGATCAATCTTTATACTTAACGTGGGGTTTATTTTGGACTGTTGGAGTCGTGTTTGTGTGTGTGTGTGTGTGTGTGTGTGTGTGTGTGTGTAAATGACCAGCCATACTCATGACTCTGCTGCTTCTCCGAGGCAAAAGGTGATGGAATCACTCCAAGAGTGCTTACTGCCTCAGTTCTGAGTTCACTAATGGGAAACCACAGTATTTACTAAAGACAGTTTCAAAATCACTCTTTTATAGGTGCTACAATTTAGTTCAAAGCCTCCTAGAAAGTTGAATGACAATGTTAAACCATCAACCACTCAGCTCCTGAACATGAGGAAAATAATGCTCGTTTAGCATCTAGGATTTCCTTCCCAAGATTGCATCGACAGTAAAAATTAACAACGGATTATTTTTGCAATTGAGGAGAAAAGGGGGAAAGGAAAAAAATGTTTCTATTGGGTCTTTCTCTCTGATTACCAAAAGATTTATGCTTCATAAGGTACAGCATAAAATGACGGTGATTGCGTGTTTGGGGACATGATTTAAAATACAAAATGGAACTTAAAAGACAGAGAAACTACTTAAATCTTAAAAGAGACACTAAAAACTGAACACAATTTTCTCATGTATCACATTTCAAAGAACAGCCCTTACAGTATAAAGATCCCATGAGTTCATGACAGCTTTATTCTTAGATCCACAAATCAAGCCATTGTTAAGCTCTGAAACTGCAGGAACTGCTGCCACCTATAGGATCTGAACAATAATGACAACGTTTTACTCAGCAGTACCCTCTACTGGGAACAGAAATGTGCTCAAATGTGTAAGCACTCTCCTTAACAGCAGGTGGCCTCACTTTTGCTACAGATTTACCTCAAAAACGTTGGTTTAAAAGCTTTTCTATGTTTAGGAAAATAAACTTCAACTTCTGCCTGAATCTAAAGTTGCTAGGTGATTTGAGATCAGAAAAAACACAGCCTTGAACTCAGCAAATTGACTTCCATAAACAGTTTCACAAAGTGTTCCCCAGTTGCAAATCTGATGTCACTTAGTAGTGCCATGCTGTACCAACAAGGTCACAAAAAAGCATTCTGCCGAGACTCACTGCAAAGAGACAAGATTAATAAAAATCTTTATAGAGTGTAAAATGCCACTTACTCCAATTAGTCTCACCTTCCTAGAATTTATTGCACTTTATAGAAAAGTAACCATAAAACCAAGTTTCTTGTGGGATTCTTAGGCAATTTTAAACAAAGTTACACATTTAAAAAGTTGTTTACTAGATAAACAACAAGGTCCTACAGGATAGCATAAAGAACTATATTCAATATCCCATGAGAAACGATAATGGAAAATAAATATAAGTGTGTGTGTATAATGGAGTCACTGTGCTGTACAGTAAAAATTAACACAAGATTGTCAATCAAATATACTTCAATAAAATTTTCAAAAATTAAATCAAATTAAAAAGTTCCTTACTATTGAGGATACAAAAATTCAAATGTTCATGGGTAGCAACATGTATGAAAGAGGCCAAAATAATTTTTCTTGGAAATGAAAGTCAGTTAACTTTTCCATGTTTTTACTGTAATCACTGAATGACAAAACAAAAGATTCCCCTTTGTTTTTACTTTGTCCATACTAATTAAAACAGCTAATGCCTTTATTATTATTAAAGATTTGAGAACATTTTAAATGTTCAAAAATAAAAGGTGTTAAAATCAAGAGCAGAAGTAAAGAATGTCAACGTATTCAGGAGCCAAAATAAATTAGGCTGATAAAGCAAAGAAAATCTTCTAACACACACCCACACATAAAAACCACCGTTCAGAGTCAAGTAGCACTCATGGCATGAAAACAAATATCATCCACTATACTGTGAAGACATGGCATCAACTGACAGTTTGAATTCAACAGCAAGATATTAAATGCTAAACTCCAAACTTCTATCTGTAATTATAGTAAATAAGCAAAAAAGAAAATAGATTTAGAACAAAACAAGGGAGCAAAACAACACTCAATTTGGAGCTATAAAAAATAAAGAAAATTATTATTGAAATGCTGCTTAAGAACTCCTGAGATACTAAATAGGTGAATACTGGAAAATTTAGCCAACTATCCAGATGTTTTTGACTTCCTACTTTTGCATTCCAGGTCCCTATGATGAAAAGGACATCATTTTGGGTTTTAGTTCTAGAAGGTCTTGTAAATCTTCATAGAATCATTCAAACTTCAGCTTCTTCAGCATTACTGTGGTAATGTTCAAACTGTGCAGTAATGTTCAAACTACAGCACAACTGCACTCATCTCACATTCTAGCAAAGTAATGATCAAAATTCTCCAAGCCAGGCTTCAACAGTACATAAACTGTGAACTTCCAGATGTTCAAGCTAGTTTTAGAAAAGGCAGAGGAACCAGAGATCAAATTGCCAACATCCGCTGGATTATCAAAAAAGCAAGAGAGTTCCAGAAAAACATCTACTTCTTTATTGACTATGCCAAAGCCTTTGACTGTGTGGATCACAAAAAACTGTGGAAAATTCTTAATGAGATGGGAATACCACACCACCTGACTTGCCTCCTGAGAAATCTGTCTGCATGTCAAGAAGCAACAGTTAGAACTGGACATGGAAAAACAGACTGGTTCCAAACTAGGAAAGGAGTACGTCAAGGCTGTATCTTGTCACCCTGCTTACCAGTGTTCTTGCCTGGAGAATCCCAGGGATGGGGAGGCCTGGTAGGCTGCCGTCTATGGGGTCACACAGAGTCGGACACGACTGAAGTGACTTAGCATAGCATAGCATAGAGTACATCATGAGAAATGCCAGGCTGGATGAAGCACAAGCTGGAATCAAGATTGCCAGGAGAAATATCAATAACCTCAGATATGCAGATGACACCACCCTTATGGCAGAAAGTGAAGAGGAACTAAAAAGCCTCTTGATGAAAGTGAAAGTGGAGAGTGAAAAAGTTGGCTTAAAGCTCAACATTCAGAAAACCAAGATCATGGCATCCGGTCCCATCACTTCATGGGAAATAAATGGGGAAACGGTGGAAACAGTGTCAGACTTTATTTTTCTGGGCTCCAAAATCACTGCAGATGGTGACTGCAGCCATGAAATTAAAAGATGCTTGTTCCTTGGAAAAAAACAGTGACCAACCTAGACAGCATATTAAAATGCAGAGACACTACTTTGCCAACAAAGATCTGTCTAGTCAAAGCTGTGGTTTTCCAGTAGTCATGTATTGATGTTAAGAGTTGGACTATAAATAAAGTTGAGTGCTGAAGAATTGATGCTTTTGAACCGTGGTGTTGGAGAAGACTCTTGAGAGTCCCTTGGACTGCAAGGAGATCCAACCAGTCCATTCTAAAGGAAATCAGTCCTGAATATTCTTTGGAAGGACTGATGCTGAAGCTGAAACTCCAATACTTTGGCCACCTGATGTGAAGAACTGACTCATTGGAAAAGACCCCGATGCTTGGAAAGATTAAAGAAGGGAGGAGAAGGGGCTGACAGAGGATGAGATGGTTGGATGGCATCACTGACTCAATGGACAAGAGTTTGAGTAAGCTCCAGGAGTTGGTGATGGACAAGGAAGCCTGGCGTGCTGCAGTCCATGTGGTCGCAAAGAGTCGGACATGACTGAGCAACTGAACTGACTAACTTGATCCAAATGTTTATCAAGTTTCTGTAGGAAAAAAACAGCGGGATTTGTTCTTCAGTATCATTCTGATTTTTGGTCACAAAGTCGCAGATTCCTATAATTTGTATTTAACATAGGCTGCTCTTAATTTTACACTTTATCTCTATAGTACATATATATTCTTTAAAGCCATTGAAATAAATTGTCACTGCAGCCTTACACACATTTTGCCATTTACGGCTATACCATGACATACCACCCCTCCCTTCGTGTGAAGTAGCTTGTTTATTCCTGAGTTCTCACACTACCATCTTTCACCTTTGCTGAGGCATAACCCATATCTTCACCATCATGAACATGCTGATAGCCCTGTATCAAGGCCCATCACCTTAATTTTTTTATGTGTTTTTATACATCTGGCCACCATCTTCTTCAAGTGACTGTTCTGTGCTACTGACAAAAGATCTGATTGTCTTTTCATTCCTGTCATAGTTGAGAAGTGGCAGCTGGGCACGCAGAAGAATAGAAGAAGCTATAAGTACTCAATTAAAAATATAGAATCAAATTCTGTATAACTGGACATTATACATTTGAGTTTTTTTTTTTTTTTTCCAGCTATCTACACAAGTTATTTTCAAATTATTTATTCAACCATTAGTTTCAACTTTAATTTTTTTCAATTTCAAAACCATGGTGGGTAAATAATAGCTTTTAAATAGTTCTATTTGTAATAGAGTTTAAGCAGATTTATTTGACATATCAGATCAGATCAGTTGCTCAGTCATGTCCGACTCTTTGCGACCCCATGAACCGCAGCACGCCAGGCCTCCCTGTCCATCACCAACCCCCAGAGTTCACCCCGACTCACATCCATCGAGTCAGTGATGCCATCCAGACATCTCATCCTCTGTCGTCCCCTTCTCCTCTTGACCCCAATCCCTCCCAGCATCAGAGTCTACTCCAATGAGTCAACTCTTCCCATGAGGTGGCCAAAGTACTGGAGTTTCAGCTTTAGCATCATTCCTTCCAAAGAAATCCCAGGGCTGATCTCCTTCAGAATGGACTGGTTGGATCTCCTTGCAGTCCAAGGGACTCTCAAGAGTCTTCTCCAACACCACAGTTCAAAAGCATCAATTCTTCGGTGCTCAGCCTTCTTCACAGTACAGCTCTCACATCCATACATGACAGGAAAAACCATAGCCTTGACTAGATGGACCTTTGTTGGCAAAGTAATGTCTCTGCTTTTGAATATGCTATCTAAGTTGGTCATAACTTTCCTTCCAAGGAGTAAGCGTCTTTTAATTTCATGGCATATATTTGTATATAAACATATATTTATATGTATACATATAAATATATATTATATTTGACATATATTTGTATATAAACTTATTACTGTATTGAAACTAATACATCAGCTCTTTACATATCCACTGGTTCTTGGGGTGAATATATGTATAAACTCTAATCCTGAGTTTCTTCAAACTTTATGATGGCATCAAGGGTTTGCTCTACTATGAAGTTTAAGAGCTCTATTAGATCAAATCTCCAAGTTCCTAGGAATTCAATAATGAATTGCATCAAACTGGACTTTTATAGTATTTTTTTAAAGAAAATGATTAGATGGATGGATAGGTAGAACTGTATGTAGTACTCCATTTTCACTGTGATTTTCAGATTTTATTTACCTAGCCTTTTTAGTTTCCTAAATTCTCTATATCCTTGTTATAAATACTTTCTCAGTCTATGACTCAGCTATCTCTGATATAATGTGTAAAAACTGTTTTATTACCTCAGTAATAAGTCACTTGGATAATAATAATAGTTATGATATAGTTTATACATTCATTTGTTATATGCTAGAGGGGTTATATTAGAGAAGGAAATGGCAATCCACTCCAGTGTTCTTGCCTGGAGAATGCCAGGGACGGGGGGAGCCTGGTGGGCTGCCGTCTATGGGGTCGCACTGAGTCGGACACGACTGAAGCGACTTAGCAGCAGCAGCAGGGGGTTTATATTCATAAGCATTGATCCTTCAAACAGCCCTGTGAGATATTATACCCATTTTATAGATGAGGAAACTGAAGGACAAGGAAATTACATGACTTATCCAAGGTCAGCCAGCCTGTGGATTACAAATTAAGTGTTCTATCAATTTAATTCAATTGAAAACAAAAATTATTGAGTAACTGCTACATGGTACACACGATGCTAATGTATTTTTTCTGCAAGACAGTGTATTTTACAAAATTGGGTCACTTGAAATTCTTAAAAATGCATAAAGCACTATAAAATCTGAACGACATATACTATCACACAATAATCTCACTGCAAAGAAAAAAAAAGCATTCATCAGTTTTATAGCAAATGCTACAAAGTCATTATTAATCCCATTACAATATACACACCTATTAGTGTTAGTTACGCAGTTGTGTCTGACTCTTTGCAACCCCATGGAATGTAGCCCACCAGGCTCCTCTGTCCATGGAATTCTCCAGGCAAGAACACCGGAGTGGGTAGCCATTCTGTTCTCCTGGGGATTTTTCCTACCCAGAGATTGAACCCAGGTCTCCTGCCTTGCAGGCAGATTCTTTACCATCTGAGCCAACAGGGAAGCCCATAAACCTGTAAAGGGACCCCATGTAGATAATGAGTGGGATCATTTGAATTTACAATATTCTTGATCTCCAAGGAATTAATAATCTCCTACCTCATTTTTCCCCCAACATATACCTTTATCACTTTTGCAGTGTCTTCATTGTGAAAGCATTTGCAATAAACAGTTTAAAAACTGTAATTTTCTTTGTAGGTGCAATATTAAATCGCAACTCAAGCACCAAAGAATTATAGTGTTACCCTGAGGACAAAAGGCATTTTAGATGTCTTAAATAATATATATTAAGAGGAAGCCTTTTTTTTTTAACATAAAGTAAAGTCATCTCATTCCTTTTAAAAATATTTTAAATCATTTTTGGCCGCACCGTGTGGCACGTGGGATCACTGGACCTCGACCAGGGATAGAACCCACACCCCTCCAGTGGAAGTTGAAGTTGAACCACTGGTTGGTTGGTTTAGTCTCTAAGTCGTGTCCAACTCTTGTGACCCCATGGGCTGTAGCCTGCCAGACTCCTCTGCCATGGGATTCTCCAGGCAAGAATACTGGAATGGCTTGCCATTTCCTTCTCCAGGGCTTAACCACAGACCACCAGGGAATTCCCTCATTGTTTGTTTTTTTTTTTTTAAACACGGTGATTTAATTCTGTTTTACACAAAAATCAAATGCAACACTATTTCAGTCACCATTCATTATATAATAAGGAACAAAAGAACAGGTTTTGAAGGATATCCTAAACCTTCAGTTCCAAGGGACATAGGTAGGTGTGCTGATGGTTCTCAGAGAGTGTAGTCACAGACTACTTCCCCTTCAGAAATTCCTAAATGATGATGCATTTTGATTTGAAGGGTACTATTGATATGGCCCACCATATGCTTCTAGTAAATCAGAATGAAAATGAGATCAAGCATGAGGTTTTTTGAATGAAATTCCCTTGAAAATAATGGACTATCCAACAGGCTTCTTCTCTTTGGGGGTCATTCTTGTAATATACACCAGATGTTGCTAGCTCTGCTTTGGGAAAACACCAGTTGATTCGGTCCCCAAATCCTACCCATTGTTATCTATATTTACAAACTCCCTCTTTAAAAATAAGGCCAGTCTTTCATTCCTTTATCCAAGATAACAAGTTCCTACTACTTATCAAGACTTTCTTTTTATTTTATTAAGCCTTCATTTATCCCTTTTAAAACTTAAATCAGATATTAATAAAATTTACTAAATGTTCAAAGGGATACAGAAGAACGTGATGGATATTAAACTAACACCACATGCTACAGAAAGATTACACTTTGGCTCTTTCAATTATATATTTTTGGTAGATACTAGAATCAACTTTGTTCAAATAACAAAAATAACAGTCCTGAATCACATCCATCATTGTCTTAGGTCTTAACACTCTTGTGCCTGGCCCATATTTCACATTGTCTATGTTGTTGTTTATAAATATTCAGTTTACATATGGCCTTTTATGTACCAGGCACTGACTAAAGCAAGTTTACTAGTTTGAGGAGCTTATATTTTGGCAATATAAGAGAGGAAATGTGGAAATAGGGCACTGCAATAGAGAGTGTTTCAATGCATCTATGGTGGGGTCAATGCAGTTCATAGAAATAACATACAATGCTATTTGGAATACAGAGGAGAAGCACTTAGCCTAGACAGGTGAAAAAAATCAGGAAATATACTCAGCACAGTTGTTTGCTGAATTTGAACATGAAACAGTCACCACCTTAGTGATCTGAGATCTAGTTAGGTTGATAGATATATAGAAATTAAATAGTAAAAAGACACGTTGACCTGGTTATATATGTATATGTATTCTTTTAATTACTCTAGCATATGAATAGTTTTTTCTTTTTTCTCTATATGTTTATCTTTTTGTACTCAAAATTTCTATTAAGTTCAAGAGATATTTTACAATTCCTAGTATTCATAAACCATGTATGATGTGATAAAACTAATGGAGTTCCAAATTGACCATTCTTATTTTTGCCCTGAGACATTACTTTGCCAACAAAGGTTCGTCTAGTCAAGGCTATGGTGTTTCCTGTGGTCATGTATGGATGTGAGAGCTGGACTGTGAAGAAGGCTGAGCACCGAAGAATTGATGCTTTTGAACTGTGGTGTTGGAGAAGACTCTTGAGAGTCCCTTGGACTGCAAGGAGATCCAACCAGTCCATTCTGAAGGAGATCAGCCCTGGGATTTCTTTGGAAGGAATGATGCTAAAGCTGAAACTCCAGTACTTTGGCCACCTCATGGGAAGAGTTGACTCATTGGAGTAGACTCTGATGCTGGGAGGGATTGGGGGCAAGAGGAAAAGGGGACGACAGAGGATGGGATGGCTGGATGGCATCACTGACTCGATGGACGTGAGTCTGGGTGAACTCTGGGAGTTGGTGTTGGACAGGGAGGCCTGGCGTGCTGCAATTCATGGGGTTGCAAAGAGTCGGACACGACTGAGCGACTGATCTGATCTGATCTGATAAGCAGACAGATAGCCTGGGCTAGAATTCATGGAATTGCTGCTTTGCATTATGCAATTTGGATGGTACCTGATGGATAATCACTAAATAGAACAATTGGTTACAGTTTGCTGGTTGAAAGGCATTAGAAAACAAGGGCACAGATAAATGATGGGTACTCCATTAACCAAAAATCAGCCACAGAGGCAGAGGACTATGATTCTAGCCAGTCTACCACCTTTTGGGTAGTTGGGATTTCTCTTCACAAATTGTTTTTAGCTATTGTTATTAAGGTTTCTACCACACAGTTTACTTATCCCATATTAACCTGTAAACTTCCCAAGGACAGAGGGTTGTTTTTATATTTTGTAACGTTGGAGAAACTACTAAAAAAATTCTACACACAGTAAAATCATGAGATAGAAACATTTCATTGTCTAGAATGTGGTTATTTCCTATTAAATGGAATTTGTTGCATATAACTTAAATTTTCTCTAGATATTTTTCTCTCAATCCACTTTTTTATTCCTTATATTTTATTTATTTTTAAAAGTTTTTATTGAGGTTGATGTACAATATATAAGTTATAAGTATACAGTACAGTGATTCACATTTAAAGTCTTTAAATCTACATTTTAAAATGTAAACTGCTTTATGGAATTATTTATAAAATATACTAAACACAGTGCTCTTTATAAAAAAACAAGTTCTGCTGTATAAACTACCACTATGATCCTTGTCCAATAGTGGAATTATTCATTTAGATTTAATAGTGCCTGGAAAATCCCATGGATGGAGGAGCCTGGTGGGCTGTAGTCCATGGGGTTGCTAGGAGTCGGACACGACTGAGCGTCTTCACTTTCACTTTTCACTTTCACGCATTGGAGAAGGAAATGGCACCCCCACTCCAGTGTTCTTGCCTGGAGAATCCCAGGGACGGGGGAGCCTGGTGGGCTGCCGTCTATGGGGTCGCACAGAGTCGGACACGACTGAAGCGACTTAGCAGCAGCGGCAGTAGCAGCATGATCCAATGTTTAATTTTTAAAACAGATTACTAGAATTTTGGTAAATAAAATATAAAATATATTAATGAGGTTTTAATTATATAAACTGTTTGGTTTCTTAATACAAGGCCTATAATTTATCTTAAAGTGAAATTGAAAGGAAATGCCTGTAAAACATACTTTGGCCAGTAACTATCCATGTCTATGGTTTTCTTTTTAGTAATAATTGATGGGAGGATATACTCAATACTATGAGGCAATTCAACCACCATTTCCCCAGTAGAAATATTCCTCTGCCCTTTTCCTCCAAATCCAAGAGGGATTAAAAGAAGCACAATAGTAGAGCTATCCATTCAGACACACTCCTTTCCAAGAGTAAATGCTAAGTCAGCTTCTTCACCATCTTTCCTCTCCTCTGGTTCATTTCTCATGACGGTAACTAAAAAGGACTGGTCACACACATCTATCTCAGCAGAAGTAGGAAGGTTATGTTGACAGATGTAAAAGCAGCTAGGAAAAATACAAGGTAATAACGAGGTAATAAATGTATGGGCTTCCCTGGTGGCTCAGTGGTAAAGAATCCTCCTGCAAATGCAGGAGATGCACTTTCGACCCCTGGGTGGGGAAGATCCCCTGGAGAAGGAAATGGCAAATCACTCCAGTATTTCTACCTGGAGAATCCTGTGGAGAGAGGGAGCCGTGAGGGCTACAGTCCATGGGGGTCACAAAAGAGTTGGACACAGCGTAGCAACTAAACAACAACAATAAATATACACAAATAAATATATTTTATTTTTTGATTCCAACATTTAATATCATCAAAACATAACTTGTTTTATCTGGAGAATAGAAATCTACAAAAAAACAAATTCCAATACTGTTTTATGACCTGCATAATTTCAAAAAAGCAATCTCTTCTTTCTTATACCTGTCTGTCCTCTCTACCATCTGTAGCTCCTACATGACACGAAGCATGTCTTACATTTTTGTATCCTCAAGGTCTGGCTTATATCAGCATCTACAAATATTTGTTAAAACAAAAGAAGGAATATGGAATATTTATGTTATAAATTTTTTAGATGGTATATCTGAAGGCTGATACACAGTTCAAGCCCTGGACATGTTGTTAGATTGGGCCTCACAACACCAGTAGTAATAACAACCAGTTATTAAATGACTACTGTAGTACCAACTTCATATACATTATCTCATTGGATCTTTATAACATGAAAACAACCATTCAAATGAACTTCAAAGTCAAATTTCATGTACTAGATAGAATGAATAGTGAAAGTGAAAGCAAAAGTCACTCAGTCGCATCCAACTCTTTGCAACCCCGTGGACTATACAGCCCATGTAATTCTCCAGGCCAGAATACTGGAGTGGGTAGCCTTTCCCCTCTCCAGGGGATCTTCCCAACCCAGGGATCACCAGGTCTCCCACACTGCAGGCAGATTCTTTACCAGCTGAGCCACAAGGGAAGCACACTAATTAGAATAGGATTATTTATTATTTTTGGAAAAATTATAAATAATTCCTCTGAAAATCTTCACAACAATCCCTTGAAATAAGGCACTATTTTTATCTCCTTTTTACACGTGAGAAATCCAAAACTCAGACAGGAATGGTTTAACCAAAATCACACAGCTATTCAGTGGTTAAGCTTTCTCCCTCTAACTACCTGACTCCAAAGTCCATATTCTTTCTAATATTGTCAATTTATATTCCCAATGCCTACAAAATGGGGACAATAATATCTACTACACAGGGTTATTGTAAAGTTTACTTTAAAAAAAAAAAGTGAAAATACAATGGCTACCTACAGAGCAAACATTATATACATATTAGCTTTCTTACTTATTATCCAACTGATCCCCTTACTTAGAGGATCTATAATACCTAACAAACACTCAAATATCTACCATATATATTTGTATATATGCAAATTTATATATATTTATAGTGACTGATCTGATCTGATCTGATATTTGTATATATGTATATATATACATATATGCCTTATATAAGTACAATTTCTTCTTACTTTCTATTCATTAGATCACAGACATACATGTACACATAAATATATATGTATCATAAGTATATGTCTATATATGAGTGTATAAATATGTATAAGTGTGTATAGGCTAAACTAATTTCCATTTCTCTCACTAACCTCTCCTATACTCTATACTTCAAGTACTCTATTTACATTTACCATTCATAACATCTCAATTCCTTGAGATGGAATTCCTACTTTTAATTATTGCCTTAGTTTAGGATATCTAATTGTTCCTGGTTATTGCTCATTATTTTAAACTTAAATATGACTTTGTTCATTTTTGATTCTCTCAACAATTCTCAAAGCTTAATGGTTCAGGAATTTGCAAGATTCATATTTTGCTTAATCTTTAAATATCACTGAATTAAAGCATTTCATATGTAATTTAAGTAACTTAATAATGTGTTATTACCATTTCATGTGATAGGAAATAATAATAGAAAATACTGATACATTTAAATATATACAATCGTAAACAAATTTCAAAGTCTGAAAGGCAAACAGCTAAGCAATACATATAAAAACATGACAAGAAAAAGGTTAGAATCCCTATTATTCACAGAGATCTTCAAAATTAATTAAAAAAACATAGCAATTGGAAAATAAAAGAATACATAATTCACAATTGAAAAAATCAAGTAGATTATCAATACAGGAAAAGTGGTTAAGTAATCAATAAGATATAAATAAAAATTCAATAAGGTCTTATTTTTGCCAATTGACAATTTCAAAAGAGTTAATACCTAAGATTGTTGAGAGAAGGGAAAAACACATGCATATATACTATACAAATAGATATATTTTTTCTGGATGTTATTTTAATAACATATAGCAAAATTCAATTTTCAGTTTCTTAATTCAGAATAGTAGTTGGAGAAGGCAATGGCACCCCACTCCAGTACTCTTGCCTGGAAAATCCCATGGAAGGAGGAGCCTGGAAGGCTGCAGTCAATGGGGTCGCTGAGGGTCGGACACAACTGCGTGACTTCACTTTCACTTTTCACTTTCCTGCATTGGAGAAGGAAATGGCAGGCAACCCACTCCAGTGTTCTTGCCTGGAGAATCCCAGGGACGGGGAGCCTGGTGGGCTGCTGTCTCTGGGGTCGCACAGAGTGGGACATGACTGAAGTGACTTAGCAGTAGCAGTTAGCAGCATAACTTAAGTAGAAAAACCAAAACCCATAGACACAGTTACAACAAAGCTAGTTTGACAAAGTATCTCCATGAATGACAACGTACAACAGAAGGGAACTGAGCGTGGACACCTCCACATCACAAACAGTTCCTGCTGGAGAGCCAGAAAGGGCTGATTTGAGACTAAGCGACTGAAAATGAGACAGACTACTGCCTACCCTGTCTTTTGACTCAGGAATTTAATCCACTTGCACATAATTGTTGATAGGGAATGACTTTCTATGGCCATTTTGTTAGTTGTTTTCTGTACGTATCATAGTTACTTTGTTCCTTTCCTCCGCTCTTCCTGACTTCCTTTGTGTCTCACTGTTTACTGTGGTGACACCCTTTGATTCTCTTCTCCATTTGTGCATCTTCTACAGGTATTTTCTTTGTGGTTAGCATGGACATTACATAGAACATTTCATAACACTTTAATAACTTTGAACACATACAAAAACCCTACTTCCCTCACTTTATGTTATTGATGTTATAAATTCATCTTCTATATTTTGTATCCATCAACAAAGTTTTATAATTACTTTTTTGCTTTTATGTTTCAGATTCTATACTTAAAAGTTATTTATATACCCATTACTATACTACAGGATTCTGTATCTGTATAACTATCTTTATCAGAGAGCTTCATATCTTCACATACTCTTGTGTTGCAGTCTAGTGTTCTTTCATTTCAACTTGAAGGACATGTTTTAACAGTTCTTGCCGAGCAGGCCTGGTGGTAATGAACAATGTCAGTTTTTGTTATCTCCATTATTCGTGAGGAGCAGTTTTACCAGATACAGTATTCTTGGTTGACAATTCTTTTTTTCTTTCAGCACTTTAAATACACCATCTTACTGCCTTCTGGCCTGTAAGGGTTTTGCTGAGAAATCTGTTGATGTTAAGGGAGCTCCCTTGTATGTGACAAGTGATTTTTCTCTTGCTTTCAAGTTCTCTCTTTAATTTTTGACAATTATAATGTGTCTCACTGTTGGCCACTTTGATTTCATCTTAGTTGGAGTCCTTTAAGTCTCCTAAACATATGTGTTTACTTTCTTAGGGGCGTTTTCAGCTACTATTTCTTAAATAAGCTCTCTGCCCCAGTCTCTCTCTCTTCTCCTTCTGACACTGCAATAATACAGATACTGATCTATTTGATGGTGTCCCATAAGTCTCTTAGGCTTTCTTCATGTCTCTGTATTCTTTTTTTCTTTTTGTTCTCTGACCTGATAATTTCAAATGACCTGTCTTTAAGTTCACTGATTCTTTCTTCTGCTTGATCAGGTCTGCTCTTGCTTCCCCTCTAGTGAAATTTTCAGTTCAGTTATCATATTCGTCAGTTCCTGAATTCTATTTGGTTATCTTTTATAGTTTCTATCTCTTTGATGATATTCTCATTTTGTTCATGCATTGTTTCTCTGATTTCATTTGGTCGTTTATGTTCTTTTGTTGCACACTGAACTTCTTTAATATATTTTTAATTCTTTGTTATGTAATTCATAAACCTCCATTTCTTTAGAATCAATTTAAGGAGATATATTTTGTTCCTTTGACCTGAATCACATAGGCCACGCTCCCCTGTTTATTCATGTGCTTTGTTACCTTTTGTTGTGATTTATGCATTTGAAAAAACAGCCACCTCTCCCAGCATTTATGGGCTGGCTTGGTACAGAAAAGATAATCAATAATCAGTCCAGCTAGAGATTCTGGGGGCCTCTCAAACTTTTTATGGGGATGTGTCTTCTTTGGTTTTGTATGTGTCTTTTCCAATTACAGAGCTTTGCCATTTTCTTTTTCAGAAGCTTGTCTCTTGCTCCCTCTGGTGTCTACCTGTAATACTACAGGTCCACTGGCACTGTAACAAGCCACTGAGCTCTTTGTTGTACTCTGGGGCTCCTAGGCACCAAGATATACCAATTTGATCAATACTTAGAGTCAGCTGAGATAGAAATTAGTCACTGACGCAGCCCACAAAAATCCAGAACTCAGAGGTACATTCCACTCTTTCTCTCTCCAAATAGAGAAGCCGTAAGTTGGGCTTTTCCTCCTTTGATTCTGAGCTACGTCAGCTTGGGGGAGGGGCTGACATGGCTGAAATGAAACAGGTTTTCTTACTGATTTCAATATAGCTATTTTTGCCTTTGAATTTGCCTGTGTATGGCAACATCCTAACTGGTTTCTGGAGTCCTCTATAAAAGCTTTTGGTACAGTATAATGTGTTAAATCACTGTCTTTGTGAACACTAACATTTGTAGTTTCCTATTCACCTTCTTCAGCAATCAATGCAAAGAAATAGAGGAAAACAACAGAATGGGAAAGACTAGAGATCTCTTCAAGAAAATTAGAGCTACCAAAGGAAGATTTCATGCAAAGATGGGCTCAATAAAGGACAGAAATGGTATGGACCTAACAGAAGCAGAAGATATTAAGAAGAGATGGCAAGAATACACAGAAGAAATGTACAAAAAAATCTTCACAACCCAGATAATCATAATGGTGTGATCACTGACCTAGAGCCAGCCATCCTGGAATGTGAAGTCAAGTGGGCCTTAGAAAGCATCACTATGAGCAAAGCTAGTGGAGGTGATGGAATTCCAGTTGAGCTATTTCAAATCCTGAAAGATGATGTTGTGAAAGTGCTGCACTCAATATGCCAGCAAATTTGGAAAACTCAGCAGTGGCCACAGGACTGGAAAAGGTCAGTTTTCATTCCAATCCCAAAGAAAGGCAATGCCAAAGAATGCTCAAACTACCACACAATTGCACTCATCTCAACACGCTAGTAAAGTAATGCTCAAAATTCTCCAAGCCAGGCTTCAGCAATATGTGAACCGTGAACTTCCTGATGTTCAAGCTGGTTTTAGAAAAGGCAGAGGAACCAGAGATCAAATTTCCAACATCCGCTGGATCATGGAAAAAGCAAGAGAGTTCCAGAAAAACATCTATTTCTGCTTTATTGACTATGCCAAAGCCTTTAACTGTGTGGATCACAATAAACTGTGGAAAATTCTGAAAGAGATGGGAATACCAGATCACCTGATCTGCCTCTTGAGAAATTTGTATGCAGGTCAGGAAGCAACAGTTAGAACTGGACATGGAACAACAGACTGGTTCCAAATAGGAAAAGGAGTACATCAAGGCTGTATACTGTCACCCTGTTTATTTAACTTATATGCAGAGTACATCATGAGAAACACTGGACTGGAAGAAGCACAAGCTGGAATCAAGATTGCTGGGAGAAGTATCAATAACCTCAGATATGCAGATGACACCACCCTTATGGCAGAAAGTGAAGAGGAACTAAAAAGCCTCTTGATGAAAGTGAAAGAGGAGAGTGAAAAAGTTGGCTTAAAGCTCAACATTCAGAAAATGAAGATCATGGCATCTGGGCCCATCACTTCATGGGAAATAGATGGGGAAACAGTGGAAACAGTGTCAGACTTTCTTTTTTGGGGCTCCAAAATCACTGCAGATGGTGACTGCAGCCATGAAATTAAAAGACGCTTACTCCTTGGAAGGAAAGTTATGACCAACCTAGATAGCATATTCAAAAGCAGAGACATTACTTTGCCAACAAAGGTTCGCCTAGTCAAGGCTATGGTCTTTCCTGTGGTCATGTATGGATGTAAGAGCTGGACTGTGAAGAAGGCTGAGCACCGAAGAATTGATGCTTTTTAACTGTGGTGTTGGAGAAGACTCTTGAGAGTCCCTTGGACTGCAAGGAGATCCAACCAGTCCATTCTGAAGGAGATCAGCCCTGGGATTTCTTTGGAAGGAATGATGCTAAAGCTGAAACTCTAGTACTTTGGCCACCTCATGTGAAGAGTTGACTCATTAGAAAAGACTCTGATGCTGGGAGGGATTGAGGGCAGGAGGAGAAGGGGACGACAGAGGATGAGATGGCTGGATGGCATCACTGACTCGATGGACGTGAGTCTGGGTGAACTCCAGGAGTTGGTGATGGACAGGGAGGCCTGGCGTGCTGCGATTCATGGGGTCGCAAAGAGTCAGACACTACTGAGCGACTGAACTGAACTGAACTGATTCTGCCACCTTGCTGATGTCATTCTAAGCCATTAAATTTGAAGTCATTTGTTATGCAAATCTAGGAACTGGAATAACAGCTCAAATGACTGGAAAGACAATAACATGAGGACTGGTGGCACTGATCAAGAATGTGAACATTACAATAAGACATTCAACCAGACTGTGTGCTTCCTGGCACAAGAGAGTAACACTATCTATGAAGGAGAAAAAAACGAAACAGAAGAGAGAAAGAAAGAAAGAAAGAAAGGGAGGCAGGGAAAAGAGGTAGGAAGAAAGGAAAGGAAGGAAGGAACAAAAGAAAAAAGAAGGGAAAGAAAGGAGGCGATCTATTAACTTATAGGAAATACAAAAGATGGAGGCTCAGGTTAAGTGATAACCTGGGCGTGTAATCGGCAAAATTCAGACTCTATACTAAAGTCTACAGGACAAGTAACTCAGTTTCTTCAACAAATTGAAAGGGAAAAAATAAAAGGAGATAGGGAGCAAATATATAGATTAAAAGAACTTGGGCATTTAAAAAAGAAATTCATACCTAAGTTATATTTCTATTCACTCATACACTATTCCTCTTGCACACAGACACTTCTTAACAATAAATACAAGGACTTTATACACTGATACACAAAATAAAATATTTGATCCAGCAACAATTTAAGTGTGTGTATGTGTATTCACTGCAGTTTTCTTTGCAATGCCAAAAATAAAAGGAAGAAAGGAATTTAGGTCTCTTATTAGGAATTCAATAAAAGAATGACAAATCCAAACAATAATGTTAACAAGTTCTTAAAAATAACAATGTTCATATAGTGAATAAAACCTAAAACCTATATTGTTCAGTGAAAATACCGAAGGTTATCTAATGATACACAAAATCAGCAATTTAATTTATTTGCCGATTTAATTTAATAAATAAATAATAATAAAATAAATTAAATAATTTTAATTTATTTAAAGTTATAAGTACCTAAGTATTACAATTGTCTGGAAGAATAATTACCAAAATACTAGCAGAATTAGTAGCTTTAAATGATGAGAACATGAACTATATTGAGTGATGAGAATGATTTACTTTTACTTTATTATTTATCCTATTTGTTATTGTTCAAAATTCATTATGAATATATGCATTATATTTTTAAGCTGTTTCTCTTTTATTTTTGTTTCTAAAAGAAACCATGGAATAGGAGAAACCCTCCATTCACTCAACCATGTATCAATTTAATACTTACAAAATAATGTTATTGGCTCCTCTGCAAACACAGGCCGGGGAAAGGAAACAGAATAGGACATGGAGATATGGAAGTCTCTGCTGCTCTATCTTATTTGAAATATTCTGGAAGCCAGATTACATTCTATGTATTAGTAATATCATTTTCAGAAGGAAAGTATTCATATTACTGAGAATGAGTAACACTTTTAGAACATAGGGATAGAAACTATTATACAAGGATACAATATGAGCTCATTTTGATATAATCCACTGAGAAATCCCACATACCTAGGGTAGACAGGGTATGGAAATGAGCAAGACCAAGGACTTTTGGCTCCATCCTTAACTCATCATGAGTAAATGATCACAAAGTCATTCTAACTAGTGCTGGATTATACACTCCAGGCATATACTTATGGCACCAGAAAACTGTATGCAGTAAAATAAAATTTTAAAAGAATTTGATATAGAATATGATTTTGGATATAAACATACAATACTCATTTACATTTATTCTTTCAGCCAATATTAATTGGGCACCCTCTATAGCCCAGGTTCAGTGCTAAGTGCAAGAAGAGAGTTTGCAACAAAACAGAAACATTTCCTGCTCTCTCAGAACTAGCATTTTCATACAGCAACATATCCTCAGCTAAAAAAATTTCTTTGCATTGCCATAGACTAATAGTGATTAAGAACGTTGACTCTGGAGCCAACCTATGTAGGTTAATCCCTCTTCACCCCGTTTACCAGCTATACAACTTTTGGCAAGTTATTTAACATTCTTTGCTTCAACTTCCTCACCTAGGGATAATAATAATATCTCCTCTTAGAGTTTTCAGAATAAATTAATAAATGAGTAAAATGCTTAAGGAAAGCTAGCACACATATTAAGCACTCCAGGGGGAAAAAGTCATACACAAAGAATTTCAATAAATTCTTCATAGAGGCATCAGTCTGGATTACAAGGTACACAAAAGCACTTAATTCTCCTTTACCAAAAATATACTTATTTTCTTTAGTTTCAAAAAATTTTGAAGCAGTCTAGAAATCTTGGGTTGAAAAAACAGCATTGTATTTGATATCTGAGTCTATCTGACAGAAACATGGTCAAAATAGACTCCCAGATAGAAAAGTTCCCTTTAAGAACCCTCTGACATCATGTCTTTGTCTACTCGTTCGCTATTTTTGTCCCTATTTAAAGAAAAACTAAGTTCCAAGAGGACAACCACACCACCAGTGTATAAGACAATGCCCGAAATAGATGTTTTTTAAATGAATGAACAAAAAGAGTTCTTATTTCACAAAAATGTCGACTTCATAAGAATTTGAACTAACTGTTTTTGGTAAGTCTGCAAAGCCAATATCCTCAAGTGAAAACTATAGAACTTAACATATTATATATTAAAATAATTATTAGTAAAAAACAGGACTGTTCTCCACAGTTGTAGTATATTTAGACTCAAAAAGTAAGGAGTAAGAGGAATAGAGAGTGGTGTAAGTAGATCCTCTTTCCTATAATACCAGAGTCTTCTCAGCATTTGTGCTCCGTAAAAGTAAAGCGTTTCTCCATTCTTTACATTTTAATTTCCTGTTGTTCATTTTAATTTCTGCTGTAAACAAACTAGATCGTTTTCTCTTCTTTTAGAAAAAGAAAATGTTCAAGCTCTTGTCATTTTGGCTATAATATTAATTTACATCTATTATTTCAAAGCTCATGCGTTAAAAGAAATCTGACTTACCACAGGCAGCAAGTTTTAGTGTTTGAACCAAGTCACTAAACAGACTCACAATTTTTTTCAAAACTTTTTACTTTTCCAAGCCCCAAGATCCTCATTACCAAACTGCATAACTGTGCCTACTGTTTAATTCCAAAGAAATAACACAGAAAATCTTTCAATTATGCTCTTTTCTTTTGAAACAAGTTATTTACATTTTTATGGAAATTATTTGCTGTGATTCAAGATTAACAACATAATGGAAGGAGTCACAGCTGTTTTTTTTCTCTCTTATGTTATCTATAGGTGGAAAAATGAGAAGCTTTGATTATGCAAATTAAAACAGAATCTATTATCTTCTTTCTGATCTATGTACTGATCATAGAGGGTTTTTAAGCAATGTTAGTTTCGCACATTAGGAATCACAGTCAGTTAACTACTGCTGCTAACCGATGGGCTGTATTTGCAGACTCTATCAGTTTGACCCAGCTTCCAGAGCTTAATGGTTCTCCAGGCTAAAAGAGAAAGCTGATCCATCAGGTTTGCATTAGCATAGAATAACACTCGAAGCATATTGATGTGTGTTCAGCATAACTACCATCCCCAGAACCCAGCTGAGTCCATTATTTTTATTTTATCTCAAGTCATTTGTATGGTTGTCTGCCCCGGTTAAAGCTCCAGCAAGACTGGTACTTCAGTGAATTTGTGAGAAAGGAGACAAATGCCCCCTGAACTTTCAGCACTTTGCTATCGAGGCTTGCTAACATAAAATATACTAGGACTCTTACGTCCACTTAATGAGCAGATCAAGAATGCCCTATTGCAGGGGGAAAAAAAAATCACTTAGGAGCCTATTAGCCAACAAGGAGTGTGATGATTAAATGATTTTTTTAACTGTAATTTTAAAGCACTGCTCTGATTTCTGCTGAAAGCTATTTATAAAAAAATAAGTAAATTTCATAACAGCTATGTCTTTGCTGTTTAAATACTTTCTCTTATAAAATACTAGACACACACAAAAATAAATGTTCCTAATAATAATATATTTCATCACTAGGGAAGTATTACATTGAACTATAACAAGAAAAACAACAATCTATAACAACTAGGCATTTAATGTGTAAAAAAACCCATAATAAGAAGGGATTTAATGTGTGCATAAACCCTGTAATGCGTTTGTATATAATCAGATATTTGAGGTATACATAAAATCACTTTAATTGTAAATCTTTAAAATGAAAATAAAGTACTTCTGTAGCTGTTTTGAGTATACAATAATCACTGAAATTGTAAAGCTGGTCTTCAAAACTATTTTTTATAAATTTACATAGTACTTACAGGTTAATTCTGAGAGAATAGGAAAAGAGTACTATTCTTAATTTTTGTTTTTTAATTTAGAAGTAATCTAAGGACTACATCAGAGAAGGCAATGGCACCCCACCCCAGTACCATTGCCTGGAAAATCCCATGGAAGGAGGAGCCTGGTAGGCTGCAGTCCATGGGGTCTCTAAGAGTCCGAGATGACTTCACTTTCACTTTCACTTTTCACTTTCACGCATTGGAGAAGGAAATGGCAACCCACTCCAGTGTTCTTGCCTGGAGAATCCCAGGGACGGGGTAGCCTGGTGGGCTGCTGTTTATGGGGTCGCACAGAGTCGGACATGACTGAAGCGACTTAGCAGCAGCAGCTTAGCAAGGACTACAAAGGTGAAGTGTCTAGCTCAGATCCCACACTTAGTGTTATTAAAATTCCAAAAGTTGATGAATTTTCAATTCACTTAACTGTCACTTAAAATTCAGTGATATTTTTGCCTCATTATTTGTCTTGCTGTTGTACTTGGGAAGTTAAAACTTAATCTGAGTCTTGTATCCCATGTAGCTGGCTCTTCATGCCCATCGCTGCAGCCTTTGGAAACTTTGTACTACTACTATTAGGGTGAAAAGGAAGAAAATATTTTAAATAATTTAATCTATTAAATATTGTTAGAGACGTCTTCATATTTAATCTCCCTTTATCAATTTCTCTCATCTCCTTTCAGTTCAGTTCAGTTCAGTTCAGTTGCTCAGTGATGTCCAACTCTTTGCGACCCCATGAATCGCAGCACACCAGGCCTCCCTGTCCATCACCAACTCCCAGAGTTCACCCAGACTCACGTCTATCGAGTCAGTGATGCCATCCAGCCATCTCATCCTCTGTCATCCCCTTCTCCTCCTGTCCCCAATCCCTCCCAGCATCAAAGTCTTTTCCATGAGTCTCATGTGAAGAACATGAAGTGGGCAAAGTACTGGAGTTTCAGCTGTAGCATCATTCCTCCCAAAGAAATCCCAGGCTTGATCTCCTTCAGAATGGACTGGTTGGATCTCCTTGCAGTCCAAGGGACTCTCAAGAGTCTTCTCCAACACCACAGTTCAAAAGCATCAATTCTTCGGCGCTCAGCCTTCTTCACAGTCCAACTCTCACATCCATACATGACTACTGAAAAAACCATAGCCTTGACTAGACGGACCTTTGTTGGCAAAGTAATGTCTCTGCTTTTGAATATGCTATCTAGGTCAGTCATAATTTTTCTTCCAAGGAGTAAGCGTCTTTTAATTTCATGGCTGCAGTCACCATCTGCAGTGATTTTGGAGCCCCCACAAAATAAAGTCTGACACTGTTTCCACTGTTTCCCCATCTATTTCCCATGAAGTGATGGGACTGGATGCCATGATCTTCGTTTTCTGAATGTTGAACTTTAAGCCAACTTTTTCACTCTCCACTTTCACTTTCATCAAGAGGCTTTTTAGTTCCTCTTCACTTTCTGCCATGAGGGTGGTGTCATCTACATATCTGAGGTTATTGATATTTTTCCCAGCAATCTTGATTCCAGCTTGTGTTTTTTCCAGTCCAGCGTTTCTCATAATGTACTCTGCATATAAGTTAAATAAGCAGGGTGACAATATATAGCCTTGACACACTCCTTTTCCTATTTGGAACCAGTCTGTTGTTACATGTCCAGTTCTAACTGTTGCTTCCTGACCTGCATACAAATTTCTCAAGAGGCATTAAGAAGAGAACAGGAAGCTAAAGTTGGTAAACTGTTAAAGCACTATACAAAAGTTGGTTCTTGAGTTAAAAACAAATTTTGATACATGCAAAATGATCATCTAAAGTGAAAGTCATTCAGTCAAGTCCAACTTTTTGTGATCCCATGGACTGTAGCCCACCAGACTCCTCTGTCTGTGGAATTCTCCAGGCAAGAATACTAGAGTGGGTTGCCATTTCCTTCTCCAGGGGATCTTCCTAACCCAAGGATCAAACTCGGATCTCCTGCATTGCAGGCAGATTCTTTACCATTTGAGCCACCAGGGAAGACCAATCATCAAAAATTTCTTTCTAAATGCTATTTTAAAATGAGAAACAGAGTTAAGACTAAACACACAATCCACTGAAAGTAACAATTTCATCTTAAATGGACTGGTAAAGAATGAAGCTAATATTTATTGAGTATTTACTTTGTGTCAAACATTATTTCTCTTACATTTTCTCATTTAATCCTCTGAAATGCACCACAAGGGAGTAATCAGTTTGATTACTCCCAATTTACAGTGTCAGGAGGTGACTCTGGCACTGGCTAAAGGTCACAAAGTTACTAGGTCCTCATTCTAGTCTCCAAAGTCAGATAAATCTGACTCTAGAACTGGGCACACTCATTATACCCCTTATGCATGCTGCTCTATGCTTTCAAGAAAATCTTGAGGTTTGCAGTTAGTTCCCAAAGAGACTGAGGTCATGTGATCCATCTTTCGTTTCTCTCTTTATTTATCTCTTTCCAAATACTCTTACACACCAGGCACTTTTAAGTCATATGACCTAAGGCAAGTTGATACTCGCCCAAGAAGCTCTTGGCCTTCTTTGGTTTTCATCTATTGGCTTTTCAGAAAGTGATAAATTTACAAAAGGAAAGTCATCTCCATTTTTAAGTATATAAAAATACAGCTAATCATATTAGCTGTATTTTTAGCTATTTTTTTGTGTGTGTAGAAAATGACTCTGTGCTGTGCTTAGTTGCTCAGTCGTGTCCGACTCTTTGCGATCCCATGGAATGTAGCCTGCCAGGCTCCTTTCTCCATGGAATTTTCCAGGCAACAATACTGGAGTGGGTTGCCATTCCCTTCTCCAGGGGATCTTCCTGACCAGGGATTGAACCCAGGTCTCCCACATAGCAGGCAGATTCTTTACCCTCTGAACCATCGGGAAAGCCCCAGAAAATGACTCTGGAAGGATACAAAAGAAACTAGTAATTGTGGTTGCCTCTAGGGAGAGGAACTGGGTTAACAAAGGCCAGGGATGGGAACGAGACCTTTCATAGTACATACTCTTTTGTACATTTTGAACTTTGAATCATATGAGCATACTACCTACTCAAAATATACATACATACAAACATAAATACATAATCACATTCAACTGTCTTTATGATGAATGTTGACCAGTATCACTGTAGCTGTAATGTAAAGCAATAATTCTTATGAATTCTGTATTTCACTAAGTATTTTAAACAGAATTTATTCTAACAATACAGCATAGAAACTTGCTTGAATGAGTTACAGATAATATCTCAGACATTAGTTTTATATAAAACACACTTGGGCTGGAGAAAGAGAAGTATCAAAATAGAAAAATAGGATAACTGATTACTGATCTCTCAGAGAAGAAGGAAAAGAAAAATATTTAGTTTGAGGATTTCAGCTCCAATTGTAGTTAAGATCATGAAGACAAGGAAGGTAGGCTGTCTCGCCAAACTATTTTTTCTTATGAGGCCCTTCTCCCCAGGCATATTTACCACTTTAAGGGGGCGGGGGGAGGGGAGTTATTGGTGGTAATTTCTTCCACTTTCCTCTAGTTGGTTTCCTCTAAAAGAAATGACATGTGGAAAAGGTAAAGTTTGTTATAGTTAAATCTTTTCATTCTAAGGTCTTTTTGCTTCTTCTTTGATAAGAAAGATAAAGCAAATTTTAATAAATTTGAGAATTAGAGGGTAAGAGGGCTTGATGGTCTCTCAAGAAAGATCTAAATATTCTCCTACAATAAATAGTTAAATATCAACTCATAATCTACTTTTTATAATTTACATAGATTCTATTATTTCTCTTAGTAAAGGACTAGATGGTTTCCCAACCCTATAGTTAGGGTGCTTCTATTACATCTAACCTAAAACTCTTCTATTGTAATTTAAGTTCTCCAATGGTAGTAAAAATAGTGAACACTTACTTTCACAAACAGAGAGTCATATATCCTTTTATTAAAGTTATATTTATCAAGTGTCTAATATGTACTATTAATAGCAATATACTTGAATTGATCTTTCACTGAACAACTATTTGAATAATACAAGGTACAATTTAGGTTAAAAAGATAGGCAGAATATAGCATGTCCTCTGTTCTCAAGGAGTTTACTCAAAAGACAGAAGTAACTTCAGATATGCAGATGACACCACCCTTATGGCAGAAAGTGAAGAAGAACTACAGAGCCTCTTGATGAAAGTGAAAGAGGAGAGTGAAAAAGCTGGCTTAAAACTCAACATTCAAAAAACAAAGATCATGGCATTCAGTCCCATCACTTCATGCCAAATAGATGGGGAAACAATGGAAACAGTGAGAGACTTTATTTTCTTGGGCTCCAAAATCACTGCAGATGGTGGCTCCAGCCATGAAATTAAAAGACGCTTGCTCCTTGGAAGAAAAGCTATGACCAACCTAGATAGCATATTAAAATGCAGACACATTACTTTGCCAACAAAGGTCCATTTAATCAAAGCTATGGTTTTTGCAGTAGTCATGTATGGATGTGAGAGTTGGACTATAAAGAAAGCTGAGCGCTGAAGAACTGATGCTATTGAACTGTGGTGTTGGAGAACTCTTGAGAGTCCCTTGGACTGCAAGGAGATCCAACCAGTCTGTCCTAAAGGAAATCAGTTCTGAATATTCATTGGAAGGACTGATACTGAAGCTGAAGTTCCAATACTTTGGCCACCTAATGCAGAGAACTGACTCATTGGAAAAGACCCTGATGCTGGGAAAGATTGAAGGCAGGAGGAGAAGGGGACAACAGAGGATCAGACGGTTGGATGGCACCACTGACTCGATGGACACGAGTTTGAGCCATCTCTGGGAGTTGGTGATGGACAGGGAAGCCTGGTGTGCTGCAGTCCATGGGGTTGCGAAGAGTTGGACATTACTGAGTGGCTAAACTGAATTGGCTGATAGAAGCCATGATTTCAACATTTTATAAATCTCATCCCATGCCCAATATTTGCGGTTGATAAATATTAGTCAAATTAAATTGAGTTCTTACTTTGACTTTCCTTTTCCCAAACTTAGGATTCCTGATAACTTTAACCTTTAATTACAGACTCAGGTCTTTAACAAGGAGCATTCCAGCTATAACATTCTGAAATTATTTTTAAAAATTATTAAAATGTAAGTAGAAAATGAAACCTGAAACAACAATAGATTTCATGTATTAAGCGCTCTCTAAATGTCAAGCATTGTTCTAAGAACTTTAAATGTTTAACTCACTTGATTCTTATAGTAAACCTGGAAGCTGGATTTCTTTTTTATCATCTTAGGGAAACTGTGGCATAAAGTAGTTAAATAACTTGGTCAAAGTTAGACAGTTAAGCGATGACGCTCAAGCCCAGGCTGTGATGCTCCAGACAGATTTCTTAACAGTCACGCAATATTCATTCTCAGGGTACTTAAGTTTGGACGTCCCTGGGTGCCCAATGGTTAAGACTTTGTCTTTCAAGGCAGAGGGTATCGGTTCAATCCCTGGCTGGGGTACTAGAATCCAACATGCTGCACAGTGTGGCCAAAAAAAAGAAAAAGAAAGGAAAAAAACAAGAACGTTTCAACGAGTTTTTTCATTGGACCTTATCCCATTAAATTCTTTCAGTTGCAATGGATGATAATTGGGTTGGAAACCCTCTCAGTATCTTGCAAACCACTGCCATATCCTATTTTCCTCAAGTCCTCTATGAGTACACAATTTCTTCTCCTTTTCCTGCACTGCCTAGACCTGAAAATACAGTTTAAATGGTGAGTAGATGGAAAATGAAGCAAGATAATATAGAAAGCATTTATTGGAATTACAATTGACTTTTCATCCTATTTATCTTCAAAGTTATCTTCTTCTAAACAATGTATCTCCGGGTTTGGTTTTAGTATCACTGGCCCTGTTTTCACTTTGCCAATGGTTCCCCCCCATGAACAATAACACCAAATGGGATAAATTGTTTTATTAACTCAACACCTGCGTACCTGTGTGCCTTTTCAAATTTTTCTGCGATCGAGAAAGTGAAAATATCCTTTCAGACACTTGAGCTAGCATCCCATGATGCCAGTAAGAAGCAGGGCTAATATGATAATGCCCTTCTGCCTCATACATGTTCTCTATGAATGGGTAAACTAAGATTTCAAGGGGGTCACTTCACAACAAAATCAAGAGCCGTAAGTTCAGGATATAAACTAATAGCACTGTTGCTAAGAAATAAGCTAGATTCTGCTGAATGAACAATATCCTCTCTGGGTTTAAATGTTTACTGAGGTTCACCAATTCTTTCATGTCAAGAAATACTTTTGATTCACTGATATAATACAATTCCAAAGAATACAGCAGTGAGCTAACAGGAAAGCCTCTCCAAAAATGATTGACTTCTACACAGTTTCATTGCTATATTATATTTGGGGCCCTTATGGTTTTCAAGAGATGAGTAAAATAAGAGAAAATAGATCAGGAATAGAAAAGTCTACTGGCTATTAAAGATGACTTGCTTTATGTTCAAAATTTAACGCATAGTCCCTAAGCAAAGAGAGCACTCAGGTGCTACCCCCTTGGAGACAACAATATAACAAGCACAGCAAGGAGTCCCTGGAAGCAGGGAAGAGTGAGGAAGACTCATGAACAGAGGTTTCTGGGAATATATTTGGAAGGGATGACTCTGGCAAATTTTTTAAAATTTCCACCATTGCTATAAACTGAGGTTCTTTTATTGACTGGGCCAGAAACATGATTGGCCCATTTTAGGTCAAGGGTTCAATTTACTTATTTAATTCACCCCAAATTCACTGAATAATGTATTGCTACTTAGTTGTTTGTATTTTTTTTTCCCAAACTACCACTTTAATACAAGTCCTCAATGTTGAACCTAAGATTTCTATTTGAAAATCCCTGATAATTAGCTGCACTTAAAAAAAAAAAAAAAAAAGGCAATTAAATTTCTCAGGCAAATTTTGCTCTAAACAGGAAAAGATGAAGTAATTCAGTCACTTACTTGCTTATATTTTATGGTCTGAGTTTAAATACACCTATTTTATTTAAGAACTGAAGAGCAGTCCTCTCCAACTTTTTAAGAGTTGTCAAAACCAGATGTTACCATCCCGTTATTCTTGGTAAAAGAATTTCTCTAAAATATACAGTCAGCCAGATATTATCCTTCTTTCCTTCCATGCTATTCTAAGTTTTACTTCCATTAAGACAACACTGCCTCAAGCTTTATGTCCATTTCCAAAGACTTTCTTATTTCTAAAAAGCTACTTCTTTTAAACTCTGAAAACCTAAAAAGCAGCACTGAAAATCACCTTTTATAGGCACTCTTTCAGTCATCTTACTAGGCTGACTATTTCACCCATGGCAGGAAATAAAAAAAAGGATATTTTATTTTAAACCTAGGTTCTAGAGATGATGTGTCAGCAATTCATTAAAAGATGCATTAAAAGTGAATTCTATACTCTAACAGTAACATCTGCCCCCTAAATTGGACAACAGAATTATCTTTTAATAAAAATGTGTGCTCTATAAACTACATGATACAAATTTCCTTAAACCAAAATGAATCCATTCTCTATACTAAAGATGACAAAAATTATCCCACTAGCTGAATTTCATTGCCAAGCTGTCAACCTGAATTTCTTCTGTTTAAAAATAGCTGTTCATTACATTCAGTAATGGGCTGTCAAAGCACTACAGCACTGAACCTGTATCACACACAGAAGCAATTGGGCAATGTGCATGATTATGTTTAGATTGCTTGCATTCTTTACAAGACCCCTGGGCTAATTTTAAATGAGATGGTTCACTTGAACTAAATCAAAATGTATTTTATTTTACCTTAAAGCTAATACATATTTTCCATTTACGACTCACTAGTGCAAGCATTAATAGCAGGTAAGACAAAAAACTCATTGAATATATACATGAGCATAAATAAGCCTGCACATGTGTGTTGATGGGTTTGTATGTGGTTTTAGTCCCTATAGTCATATCTATTTTTAATACTAGATTATTGAATTACAACACAGGGCACACCAAATTAGATAATATTGCCAATATGTGAGCAAGCATTGTCGTCTCCATGAATACATGATAGGTTGTTAACTGGAAGCATCATTCCTGCAGCATATAGTCTTTGACATTTTAGCATAGCAAATCAATTAAACATCTTTTTAACTAGCTAATGTATAATAATTCACCATATAATTTAGTACAGGATATTGTGAACAACTATAAAAAAGCCCATAAACCCCACAGCTGAACCATTCTTCCACAGCATGATATCACAACCCCAAAAGCATGCAATAACAGCTTCAGGATATCAAAGAGATGGTAACTAAACTGATCACAGATGACTTGTAAATACATCTAATGAATGCAAGGACCAGGTTAATGGTTTGTTTTTTTCACAAGTCTATTTTCATTGGTAAACAGAAGCTACTAGATGAGTCTCATGAGAAGAGAGAATACTCATGACATTAAAAATAAATTTTACTTAAAAAAAAAATCATCTCTGGATTCCTATGTGGAAAATAAAAAGGCATAATGACTTGCAAACTCATAGACTCCACTGTTAGTGAAGGTAAAATAAACTTCAGTATTTCAGCAAGACTAAACTTTGCAAGGCAAGTCTGCCAGAAAAAGATTGCAGGTCAGTAACAGCAGCAAATTTTTTTTAAGTGTGTTAAAATAAAGGGGGTGGGGTGGGTATATACAATACATACACTACATTTCAGCATTGCTTCTGTGAATTACCAACGTGTCAGGCATACGTGTGGCAAACCACTGAATGAAAACAAAAAGGAAAATACCCAAAAAATGCACCTTACTTTTTTAAAGTATCTACTTACTTTAAGAACAAAATATGCTAAGATCTGAGATAATTAGCACTAAGCCTAGTTAAAAGCTTAATAAACGTGATTTAACAATGTTCTTTACACTCCAAGGTACGGTGGAAAAAACTGGGAAGAAAATTTATTCTGTATTAAACTAACTCAGGTCCTTATACACATCTACATCTTATTCCTAAGACTCTCCAAATACTTTATCTCATCATAGTCCCTTTAAAAATATGGAAAGAGATTCCAGTTAAAAACCTACTTTTGATGCAACTGCCTTGATTCAATTAAAAATGCTCAAATTAGCTTTTTCAATCACCAACCAAACACGAATGGCATACAGTGAACAGATTTATAGTTAAGAATCAGCTTTGTGTTTTGTTAACTGACTAAATATGTGTTATTACAATCATAAATTATATTCTATCTGCATTGCTTTGTTTAAAAGAAAAACTAAAATATTTATATTTTTTTCAAAATTAAAATTCTTCCGGCTGTTTGGCCATGACATTTAGTCAAAATAGAAAGCTTTTCCCAAAAATTTTATTATGAGAAATTTCAAATATGTAGCAAATGTGAAAGAATTTTACAGGAAAGACCCACATACCCACCATCTAGATGCTACCATTTTATTTTGTTTAATGTTTTAATTATATACATATCCATCCCAAACAGAAATTTTTAATAAAAGATAAACATATTTCATTGGAATAAATTAAATGAAGAATAGCAAAAAGAGTATAATGCTTTACTGAATAATGAACCTATAAGGATAATAGTTACTACTTTTGATTGCAGCTACAGTTTCACAAATGACCATTTCCATTTTTAAAAACTATGATTTTATTTTGTCTTAGTAGAGACAGCTGAATCTAAATTAACTCGGTATTAGATTTTGACATTATTATATTTTAATATAAAACGCAAGATACGACAGTACCAGTAGAACATTTTGTATCACTTGGAAAGAATAAGGACCTCCAAGAAACAAAAATCTTTCGTTTTTGAGTTACAAAATGAGAATTAGGGTAATGCTTTTTCTAATCATTAGTTTCATTAATCAGAAACTAAAACTATTCTAATTCAACACTATATCTAATAAAATAACATGTATGTTATGAAAAACAACTATTTCAAATCTCTATTTCAACAAAAGAATATCAGTCATGGTACTCTCTCTAGGAACTAAATGTGCTTCTTTGGCTACAACATACATATTTTTTCATGAACACATATAAGACTTCAGGAGATGCAAGGAATTTACATTCTTTCTGTTTTTCACTTATTTTATTTAAATGGGCAATAAGTTTTAAAACTTGAGTCACTAGCAAGAAACCAGCTTAATCTCTAACTTTCATTTTCTCAGATGAACACTTGCAAAGAATGTTCAGTACTGTTTCCTCAAATCCTTTGATTGGGCACTTCCTGCAAAACTTCAACAGGTCAGAGAGCACAGGGATTGAAATACAATAGGTAAAGAACATTTTTAATGCTCAAATAATCATTTATAAATTAAATGGGAGAAAACTCCTCAAATCAAAGCCCACTATTTAATTTCTTTATTATTACTATAGCTAGACCTTTGTGATTTTATTTTATTGAAATATTTTATATACCCCAAATTATTCTAGGCTCCACACAAAAAAAGTGAATTGTACTTTTTATTCTCCCTTTTCCAAATGATAAAAAAGTATATGCTAATTAAAAGTGAATAAACATTTCACTATTTATCCTCTAAAGTTGAAAATAGCTTTAATTTGAACATATGTTTTTGAAACTATACATGAGTATGCATGGGTAAAAGTGTATCTAAAAATATGTTAGTGTATACAAGATATTCTTAATCACTATAAACTACAACTAAGCAAGTTTGGAATGCTTCATACCCCCTTTTAACATTTTTATTTGTTGATGAACCAACAGTGTTTGGCATAATTAACGCTAAGATCTCCAAAACTCAATGACTGAAAATAATTGCTTCTCTTTTCTTTCCTGAGTACTCTGAAGCCCAACCTAAAGATTTAGAGCTGACTGGACAAATATAAAGGATGTCAAAAACAGTGACCGCTGACATGCCATTCAAGGCACATGGAAGAGAGTTCAGGCTTGAATGCCTCTAAACTGCTCATTGGTAAGATCAGCTATCAGTGAGATGCAGTGTAAGTCAGCATTATTCACTGAGCCTGCTATGACCTTAAAATCATTGCTCCTGGGGCATGTTCATCCACCAATTAGTTTATATGCTCACTGGAAATCCACTGCTCAGTAAATGCACTGGTCTCTCATTCCACAGTGTTGATGAAGTGTGTGTGATGGCTTTCTCTTCACAACTTGACCCCGAAAGCTGACCCATCTCAAGCTGAAGCATTCAAGTCACTTGAGCACCTCTGAGTTATCAAGGATTTTGATACTTTACTTAAAAACTATCAGATTTGACAAACACAAATGTTATGGTGACTATGAGATGACATATGAAAAACAAAGTGAAAATGAGAACTTTTTTCAGTTTTATTCACACAAGTGTTACATCAGATATTTGTAAATTCTGTTGAAACAAACAATTTCCTTGCTGTTTTAAACCATTATAATCAGCACAAATCTGACAATCCTCTTCACTAAAATTTTGAAAATTCTCTCCTTTGAGGCAGGGTCAAGCCCTATGAATAAAAGGAGGCCTATTGTGAAAATTAGTTTAAGACAACATGATAAAAAATTGGATCTAGAAATGAGAAAAGAGAAAAGATGTGCCAAGTTTTCTAAATACTGAGATATAAAACTGAAGGTAGAGCGGAAATTCAGCATTGGAGAAGAGAACCAGTGGTAGGTCATAAGTGAAACTGTCCTGAACATAACTGGAAACAGTTAAACAAAAGATCAGGCGTGGAAGGTATATCAGTGCAGAGATTACTAAATATCGATAACATGCCTGGGTTTATTTTCTAACAACTTGAGATTAGAGCTCAGGGATACAACCATCCTGATTCTTTCCCTTCAGGTTCCCACAGAAGGAGAAAAAGTTCCTCTACTCTTACACAAAGGAAGAAGGATACTAAGGGGTCACATTGAACTCATTTCCAATCTGCTTCTTGGAAAATGATCCAATTGACGTGTTTGGCTCTTTTTAAAAAAAAAAAAAAAAAACATTATTAAAGTATAATTTACATGCTATAAAAGTTCACCCATTTAAAGTGTACACCTCAGTGGTTTTGCATATATTAATAGAGCTGTATAACCATCACCATGAGCAATTTTAGAACAGTTTCATCCCCCAAAAGAAATTCCATATCATTCGGCACTCACTTCCTAGTCCTCTGCCAGAGGCAACTGTTAATCTACTTTCTGTCTCGATGGATTTGCCTGCTCTGGATAGTCCAATTAATGGTATCATAAAATATATGGGTTATTGTAATTAGTTTCTTACACTCAGGATAATGTTTTAGAGGTTTGTTGCACTGTAGCATGTATCAGTAAGTTACTCCTTTTTCACAGCTGAAAAGTACACCACATCTTGTTTATCCATTTATGGTGGGTTTTATGTCAATATAAAACAATGCCTGAGAACAACAGTTTATAACACATGCTTATAGATCAACATTAGTGAAAAATCTCTTTACACATGTGAATTACAAGTCACATTAGTTATATGTGCATTCTCAGATGGATGCACTTGATTGACTTACAGAATTAATAACACTGATTTCTAAGATATAAAGTTGCTAAACTCTAGTAACATCAAGTGGAGAAGGCAATGGCACCCTACTCCAGTACTCTTGCCTGCAAAATCCCATGGACGGAGGAGCCTGGTGGGCTGCAGTCCATGGGGTCACTAAGAGTCGGACACGACTGAGTGACTTCATTTTCACTTTTCACTTTCATGCATTGGAGAAGGAAATGGAAACCCACTCCAGTGTTCTTGCCTGGAGAATCCCAGGGACGGGGGAGCCTGGTTGGCTTCCACCTATGGGATCGCACAGAGTCGGACATGACTGAAACAACTTAGCAGCAGCAGCAGCAGTAACATCAAGAGTTCATAGTTCTGAAAAGTTAGTGAAAATATTGACACAGCAATACTTAATTATATATCCTACTCCTGAGTATATAGTTTAAAGAAACTCTTACATGGCATCATTTACTGAAGTGGAGAATTAAAAATAATCTAGGGGAGTGGACAGGCAAAATGTGGTGGATGTTTATGAAATACTGTGTATTCACCAGATGCAACAAACTGGATAAACATGCAGCAATGTGGGTAAATCTTGCAATATTAACATACTGTTGAATGAAAAAAATCAAGAAACAGAATATAATCTTCATGTAATGCCCATTACAGAAATTCAGAATCAGATCAGATCAGATCAGATCAGTCGCTCAGTCGTGTCCGACTCTTTGCGACCCCATGAACCGCAGCACGCCAGGCCTCCCTGTCCATCACAAGCTCCCGGAGGTCACTCAGACTCGCATCCATCGAGTCAGTGATGCCATCCAGCCATCTCATCCTCTGTCGTCCCCTTCTCCTCCTGCCCTCAATCCCTCCCAGCATCAGAGTCTTCTCCAATGAGTCAACTCTTCGCATGAGGTGGCCAAAATACTGGAGTTTCAGCTTTAGCATCATTCCTTCCAAAGAAATTCCAGGATTGATCTCCTTCAGAATACTTATCCCAAAATAAGAGTACGCGTTTTGTAAGAATACATGAAAACAAACCAAAACAAACTAAAAGACAACGTGACCGGGCAGGGCCCAATGACAGTGTGTGCGCCTTAAACTGAAATGTATGTTACTCATTACTTGAGGTCACAGTAGATACTTCTTTATTTTTCAAAATTATTTGCTGCCCCTACCTACAGAATGATTATGCTTTTCCTCCCTACTGGCAACAAACTTTGTCATGTAAATTTCCCTGGTGAGACCCAGTATGTACATATTTCACTTCTGTCTCCTACAGTTGGTTTCAGATTTGCTTCATTATCCTGGGTCCTTAATTGAAGACAACATGGAACAAAGCCATAATAAACCCAAGATAAACACGTAACATGAAAGAAACTTTGGTGTTGTAAGCCACTGAAGTTAGGAGGGTGGGTTGTCTGTTATTGAATGTGACCTATCCTATTACGACTGATATATTTACATATATCTACATGACAATTAAATCACTTCCAAGTTTATTTATCCAAAACTACTGCATGGCACTGATATTATGAAGATGGGTGGAGAAATAGAAGTACAGCTCACATTTGGGTATTATAAAATAAGATACATGAAATAAGAGAAAAATTAAAGGGATTAATTTTTCTTGTACAAAGCACACTTGATGAGTTATAAAATGTGGGTTTTACTCTTCCTACTTATTACTCAAATGCCCTAAGCCAAACCTCTTAACCATTCTGAATCTCAGGTTTCCTCATCTGAAAATTAGGGAAGGAAGGTGTACTCTAAGCTCTAAGGTTTTTACCAATTCTGAGGTCTATGTTTCTACAACAAAGTAATATCTAGAGGGGTTACACGTGCAGTAAATAAAAATACAAATTTTAAAAAGATAAAAATTATCTATCCTTGTCTTAAATGGTTCAATACACCAAAAGTTTTCACTTCTCAGGATATAACATTAGGAAAAGGACACCTAGGTAACTAAGAAAAGACTGCAAAAAGAATGAACAAAAGCCCAGATGTGGAAATCATCGCTATGTATGACAATGAAGGTAAAGACACAGGTGTGGCCATAATTCCTTGTGGTTATAATGCAGAGTATCAAACAGTAGAGCAAAGACTGTGATTGATGAAAGGCCTTGATCTGGACCAAGGTGTAAGCATTTGGTATCACCGGCCCATGGCAGCACATTGGATACAAGTGGCAGAAGGCAAGTAGAAAAAAGCCACTGAGTTTGAACTTAGGTCACTGAAATGATTGAGAACGCGAGGGAAAGAACAAGTCAAGGAGACTCCTAGAAAGAGTAATCAACACAACAGAACCTGACACATAAACATTCTATAAACTTATGTTGACTGGATACAGGTCCTGCAACTTTTCAACTAAGAATTTTACCTCCCCAAATATTTCCAAATCAAACACAAGAGCAACTTTTGATGAATCATATTACCAAGACCCTGTCTCCTCCAGTAAACATCACCTCCCATGAGATTGCTGCTGCTGCTGCTGCTGTTGCTTCAGTCGTGTCCGACTCTGTGCGACCCCATAGACGGCAGCCCACCAGGCTGCCCCGTCCCTGGGATTCTCCAGGCAAGAATATTGGAGTGGGTTGCCATTTCCTTCTCCAATGCATGAAAGTGAAAAGTAAAAGTGAAGTTGCTCAGTCGTGTCCGACTTTTAGCGACCCCATGGACTGCAGCCCACCAGGCTCTTCCGTCCATGGGATTTTCCAGGCAAGAGTACTGGAGTGGGGTGCCATTGCCTTCTCCATCCCATGAGATTAGGATCCCAAAAAGGCTGCTTTAGACTTTTTCAATCATCAGGCAAAGAACAGGGTACGCTGAGGAATGAGCTATTTAATGTCAGTCAAGACCTCAGGTGCTGTTTCACATCCCATTATGGATGTCCCACATCATCCCCAATCCTAGCTATAATGCTAGTTAGATGCTATACTTGGCAGCCTCTTTAGTACCTTTACAGGTTTACCTATTTGTATATACGGGAGAAATACTGCTGAAAGGAAGAGAAGTCTATATGTATTCACAGTTCATAGTTCTTATTTGTAATTCAGCAAACAATTTCAACTCAGATCATGAACTCCTTATTGCCAAACGTGAAAGTGAAAGTGAAGTCGCTCAGTCCTGTCCAACTCTTTGCGACCCCGTGGACTAGCCTACCAGGCTTCTCCGTCCATGGGATTCTCCAGGCAAGAATACTGGAGTGGGTTACCATTTCCTTCTCCAGGGGATCTTCCCAACCCGGGGATTGAATCCGGGTCTCCCACATTGTAGACAGAGGCTTTAACCTCTGAGCCACCAGGGAAGCCAAATTCAGACTTAAATTGAAGAAAGTAGGGAAAACCACTAGACCATTCAGGTATGACCTAAATCAAATTCCTTATGATTATACAATGGAAGTGAGAAATAGATTTAAAGGACTAGATCTGATAGACTGCCTGATGAACTATGGACAGAGGTTTGTGACATTGTACAAGAGACAGGGATCAAGACCATCCCCATGGAAAAGAAATGCAAAAAAGCAAAATGGCTGTCTGGCAAGGCCTTACAAATAGTGATGAAAAGAAGAGAAGCAAAAAGCAAAGGAGAAAAGGAAAGATACACCTATTTGAATGCAGAGTTCCAAAGAATAGCAAGGAGAGATAAGAAAGCCTTTCTCAGCGATCAATGCAAAGAAATAGAGGAAAACAACAGAATGGGAAAGACTAGAGATCTTTTCAAGAAAATAAGAGATACCAAGGGAACATTTCATGCAAAAGATGGGCTTGATAAAGGACAGAAATGGTATGGGCCTAACAGAAGCAGAAGATATTAAGAAGAGGTGGCAAGAATACACAGAAGAACTGTACAAAAAAGAGCTTCACGACCCAGATAATCATGATGGTGTGATCACTGGCCTAGAGCCAGACATCCTGGAATGTGAAGTCAAGTGGGCCTTAGAAAGCATCACTATGTACAAAGCTAGTGGAGGTGATGGAATTCCACTTGAGCTATTTCAAATCCTGAAAGATGATGCTATGAAAGTGTTGCACTCAATATGCCAGCAAATTTGGAAAACTCAGCAGTGGCCACAAGACTGGAAAAGGTCAGTTTTCATTCCAATCCCAAAGAAAGGCAATGCCAAAGAATGCTCAAACTACCACACAATTGCACTCATTTCACATGCTAGTAAAGTAATGCTCAAAATTCTCCAAGCCAGGCTTCAGCAGTACGTGAACTGTGAACTTCCTGATGTTCAAACTGGTTTTAGAAAAGGCAGGGGAACAAGAGATCAAATTGCCAACATCTGCTGGATCATGGAAAAAGGAAGAGAGTTCCAGAAAAACATCTATTTCTGCTTTGTTGACTATGCCAAAGCCTTTGACTGTGTGGATCACAATAAACTGTGGAAAATTCTGAGAGAGATGGGAATTCCAGACCACCTGACTTGCCTCTGGAGAAATTTGTATGCAGGTCAGGAAACAACAGTTAGAACTGGACATGGAAAAACAGACTGGTTCCAAATAGGAAAGGAGTACATCAAGACTGTATATTGTCACCCTGCTTATTTAACTTATATGCAGAGTACATCATGAGAAACGCTGGGCTGGAAGAAGCACAAGCTGGAATCAAGATTGCTGGGAGAAATATCAATAACCTCAGATATGCAGATGACACCACCCTTATGGCAGAAAAGGAAGAGGAACTAAAAAGCCTCAGGATGAAAGTGAAAGAGGAGAGTGAAAAAGTTGGCTTAAAGCTCAACATTCAGAAAAACTAAGATCATGGCATCTGGTCCCATCACTTCATGGGAAATAGATGGGGAAACAGTGGAAACAGTGTCAGACTTTATTTTTCTGGGCTCCAAAATCACTGCAGATGGTGATTGCAGCCATGAAATTAAAAGACGCTTACTACTTGAAAGGAAAGTTATGACCAACCTAGATAGCATATTCAAAAGCAGAGACATTACTTTGCCAACAAAGGTCCATCTAGTCAAGGCTATAGTTTTTCCAGTGGTCATGTATGGATGTGAGAGTTGGACTATGAAGAAAGCTGAGTGCCGAAGAACTGATGTTTTTGAACTGTGGTGTTGGAGAAGACTCTTGAGAGTCCCTTGGACTGCAAGAAGATCCAACCAGTCCATCCTAAAGAAGATCAGTCCTGGGTGTTCTTTGGAAGGAATGATGCTAAAGATGAAACTTCGGTACTTTGGCCACCTCATGCGAAGAGTTGACTCACTGGAAAAGACTCTGATGCTGGGAGGGATTGGAGGCAGGAGGAGAAGGGGACAACAGAGGATGAGATGGCTGGATGATGCACATGAGTATGGGTGACCTCCGGGAGTTGGTGATGGACAGGGAGGCCTGGCGTGCTGCAATTCATTTTGTTGCAAAGAGTCAGACACGACTGAGTGACTGAACTGAACTGAAACAATTTCTTGTCTCAAAGCTACATATAACAATGGAAATTGTTGTCCATTTTTTCTTTAGTTTATTTATCATCATCCAAGTACCTCTTGCTTTGGGCTTAGTCATATTTCAATTAGTCTCTTCTTCACAAAATGACATGTCTTTCCAGGTCTCTAGCCATCATTGATATTTCTCATTCCTAACATCAGTTCAGTTCAGTTCACTTGCTGAAAGCACATTGATTGAAACAGCCCACCCTGGCCAGGCACCATAGTAACCATTTGCATGAGTTATTTTATGATAGGAGTTCTCGGTAAGGACGAGGGAACTGATAAGCCTCCACCAACCAGAAAAGTTCGGGAAAGGTCAAAAGGAAACACCACCTGTCCAACCACCTCTCATAATCCTTCTCTCTGGCATCCATCTTGGCTGAACAAGGTGTGGCCCACCAGGAAGGACCCTGAGTCAGAATGATTGGCTAAAGACAACCCAGAAACTAATCCCATCACCATGAAACCCGAGACTGCCAAGTCGTGTGACAGAGCTGTGCTCTTGGGTTCCCTTAGCCTGCTGCTCTGCGCCGGGGTGCCCTTTCCCTATAAAATCTCTTGCTTTGTCAGCACATGTGTCTCCTTGGACAACTGATTTCTGAATGTTAGATAAGAGCCCGGTTTCAGGCCCTGGAAACAGTCCTCCCTCCTACAACAATAGGACCAGATGCCATGATCTTAGTTTTCTGAATGTTGAGTTTTAAGCCAACTTTTCACTCTCTTCTTTCACATTCCTAACATATCTAGCCCTTGTTTGAAGGAGATTTGACTTTGAATGATAATTTAGCACTTAATTTTGTATTCAGATCAGATCAGATCAGTTGCTCAGTCGTGTCCGACTCTTTGCGACCCCATGAACCGCAGCACACCAGGCCTCCCTGTCCATCACCAGCTCCCGGAGGTCACCCAGACTCACACCCATCAAGTCAGTGATGCCATCCAGCCATCTCATCCTCTGTCATCCCCTTCTCCTCCTGCCCTCAATCCCTCCCAGCATTAGAGTCTTCTCCAATGAGTCAACTCTTCACATGAGGTGGCCAAAATACTGGAGTTTCAGCTTTAGCATCATTCCCTCCAAAGAAATTCCAGGATTGATCTCCTTCAGAATGGACTGGTTGGATCTTCTTGCAGTCCAAGGGACTCTCAAGAGTCTTCTCCAACACCACAGTTCAAAAGCATCAATTCTTCGGCGCTCAGCCTTCTTCACAGTCCAGCTCTCACATCCATACATGACCACAGGAAAGACCATAGCCTTGACTAGGCGAACCTTTGTTGGTAAAGTAATGTCTCTGCTTACCTTGTACTATTTTTTGTTTATTTATTTTGGGTTAAATTGTGAGAGTATGCAATGGCTATTTGGTCAGATGGAGAAGAAGGACATCTTTCTCAAGAGAGATAATGAAAGTTCAAGAAAAGAACGCAAGTTATAGGAACAAGAGCGGATTTAAAGTATTCTAATACTTCAAAAGTAGAGAAATCAATGAATGGGACTATAAATAGTAACTTAAGTCTAATCAACATTTTGAAATTCACAATAGCATTTGGCCTATAATAGTGCTCAATACATTTCAGAGTTACTTTCCTAGGGTAGGTGATATTTTATTATTACTACTATTATTAAGCAATAAAACATAATGGTTAAAAGATCCTCCAAGTTAAATCTTCATAGATGACCACAGGCCCACAGATATCTTGACTGCAACTTCATGAGACCCTAAGCCAAATCACAGAGAGTAAAATCAGCTCTCTTGAGTTGCTGACCCCCAAAATTGTGCAACAATACACATTTATCAGTTTTTTTAAGCCATTAAGCTTTGGGATATTTGTTATGCAGTATCAGCTAACTAATGGGCTTCCCAGGTGGCTCCATGGTAAAGAATCTGCCTGTCAATGCAGGAGGCATGAGATGCAGATTTAATTCTTGGTCAGAAAGGTCCCCTGGAGTAGGAAATGGCAACTAGCTCTAGTATCCTTGCCTGGAAAATTCCATGGACAGAGCAGCCTGGCTGGCTACAGTCAATGGGGGTTGCAAAGAGCCAGACATGACTGAAGCAACTGAGCGTGCACACGCGCACACACACCAGCTAAGTAACACATTCCATCCAGCAACTTCTCCCTACATTTCATTGGCCAGAATGTATCAAAAGGCTACCCACAAGCCCTAAGGGTGTGCAGATAAGTATTTTTACTGAGCACTCTTGTCCAAAACAAAACTTGAGTTCTGTTTCTGTTATTAAGGAAGAAGGAAGAGGAAATGGACATCAAATATGGCTACTTCAATTCTCACCTTCTACTTCAATCCAGTCTTCTTTGGGAAGAAAAATGGTCTTCAGAGAGGAAGAGAAAGATAAACAGCATAAAGAAGAAAATGCAGGCTACAATAAGTAAGGAAATAATAGGGGACCTAGTCGCTGCTTTAAGAAGGTTTGAATCTAGAATCTATATTCCACCATGCTAACTAAATTTAAAACTTCTGTTTGTAGTCCTCTCTGGAATCCACTAAAGAATTATGACAAATGGGAGAGAAATAGCAAACAGAACTATAGAAATGCTATTGTGATTTTTTGGAAGAGTTAAATAAGTATATATAAAAACTTGAAAAGTAGCTTAACATTCATGATAAAATTGTGCAACAGATTATTAACTGGGTGCTTCAAACATGTTTAGAGAATAATGCAATGTTCAAGAAAAGACAACAAACATTTGCAAAGAATAAGCGTGGGAAGTGTCAGAGACTGTTTCTTGCTCCTAACCTTGCCCTTGACTCTTCCATATTTTAACAGTGACTTAAGACATAAAAGGGATGCCTATCAAATGCTCATGTGACACATCTGGGAATGATACATATAATAACAGAATCAAAATTTTAAACGATCTTGACAGCTTACAATACTGTCATTCATACATCCGACAATTCTAAGAAGTTATTTCATCGATTTAATTTTTGTCTCCTCAAAGATACTAAATTCATCAGGGCATGATTGAATCACACACTTTTTCAAAACCTCCTAGGGTGGCTCAGAGGTTAAAGTATCTGCTGACAATGCGGGAGACCTGGGTTCGATCCCTGGGTCAGGAAGATCCCCTGGAGAAGGCAATGGCACTCCACTCCAGTACTCTTGCCTGGAGAATCCCATGGACAGAGGAGCCTGGTGGGCTACAGTCCATGGGGTCGCAGAGTCAGACACGACTGAGCGACTTCACTCTCACTTTCACTTTCACGGTATCCAACACTCCAGTACTCTTGCCTGGAAAATTCCATGGACAGAGGAGCCTGGTAGGCTGCAGTTCATGGGGTCGCTGGAGTCAGACATGACTGAGCGACTTCACCTTCACTTTTCACTTTCATGCATTGGAGAAGGAAATGGCAACCCACTCCAGTGTTCTTGCCTGGAGAATCCCAGGGACGGGAAGCCTGGTTGGCTGCCGTCTATGGGGTCGCACAGAGTCGGACACGACTGAAGTGACACAGCAGCAACACAATGTTAGAAACCCAGAAGGTATTTCATTAATATTTAGAGAATTGAGTTGAACTGTATCACGTACACATGTAGAAAAGTTTAGAATAAATCTGTCACCAATGTAACATAATATCCTCTTACTTTTCCTTCAGGCTGTATTATTTGTCTTCTTCAAAGACCTCTTCCAAAATCGAATTTTTCTAGCATATGCTTTCTGAGCTGCCCTCAGTCCTTTAAAAAATACCACAATGGATAAAACTTTACAGGATACTTAAAAACCTTTGCAATTTTTTATTTTTATTTCAGTATTCTGCCCAGTCTGTGCCATTAGACTTTAGGCTCACAAGGCAGCTTCAGTAGTATTTTAAAGCTTTCCCCATACATGCAAAGTGAGAAGAGATGCACACCCCCCTCTGCAGAGCTGCACAACATAACATTTTCTTGTTACAATTCAATATCATTGCAGCAAGATAAGCACACCCCATAGTCTAATTTAACAGACATGAAGAAGTCAAGCTCTATTGTTCAATGTCACAGCCAGCCAGCCCTGCATGATCAACCTTTATTCTTTTCTGGCTTCATTATGAGGATGATGCCTTTCAACTGTAGTGACTAAACCTGTTAAACTACAAAGCAAGAAATTTATAGAACCTTTATAAGAGTAATACTGAACAGCTTAAATGTAAAACCTACAATTAAATTCCAAAACTAAGCACTTCACCCCCAAGAAAATGCTAAGTAGTTCTTCAGCAACATTCCTGATTTACATACCCCAAAGATGACAGGACCTATATACATACATGCTGCTGTGATATTGATAGCAATTTCCTCAGGTAATGTTCACTATAAAACATGTTAATATTAACCCATGCGTTGCAAAACTAAGAAATTGCCCCTTAGCATACCAGGGACAGGAACTATGCTTTTTCATTTTCAAAAAGCCTCCTTTTGTCAGATGAAAAAGCCCCAAGAGTAAAATATTTCAGTGTGGTTCAGTGATAACAATGGATGTGCCATTAGATTACCATACAAGTGAAGAAAGCACCAAATGATAGCGAACAGTTTTTCACACTTTAGATTTTGATGTGAAATGAGTCTAATTATTTATTCATAGACTTTTCCTCTAAGGAGTTCAAGGCACTATATTTTAAATCTTTAAACGCATATTTCATAAGCTCTAAAATCTACCAGGTAGAACAGAAGAACGTGTGACAGGGAAGAGGATAAAGAAAAGCAGCACAAAGGAAACAGCAGCTGGAAGAACTGAAGCATGTTTCAAACAGTGAGGTGGGATGTTTTATTCATTCATTTATTCTTTCAGTCAAGCACCGATGAGAAGTCTAGGTCTGTGCTAGATGGTAAGGAAATAAAAACAACCTCTGCTCCAGAAGCTCACCAGACAGAGAGATGACGTACAGAGCGATAATTACAATATGTGCCAAGTGTTACAACAGAAGAATAAACTAAGCTCTGTGGGAGCTTAAGGAAAGGAGCCACTGGCCCGAAGGAATCTGGAAAGGCTTTAACAAGAAGGTAACATTTCAGTCATATCTTTAAAAGGAGTAAAAGTCTATCAGAGAATCAGAGAACCGAGAGGAAAATCTTCAAGGTAGAGATATGGAGAAAACATTATACTGAAATATCGGGTTGGCCAAAAAAGTTCACTACGGGAAAACTCGGACAAACTTTTTGACCAACCCAATACAATTTGTAGCAAAAAAGTTTGACCTGTTCAGAGAGTGCTGAGAAACACAACATGGCTTAGAGGCAACAGATGACACTTGGCACTTGGAAATCACTGGCTGCAAGTTTATCCTGTGACTAGACACCAAGGATTCCATAATCATGAAAACTCAAGCACGAGACTGATCAAAGAAAAATTAACACATCTAGACAATAAATATACTTACAAACAATGTGTATTTATGTATCCCACCAGGCTCCTCTGTCCATGGGATTTCCCAGGCAAGACTACTGGAGTGGGTTGCCATTCCCTTCTCCAGGGGATCTTCCCTGCCGAGGGATTGAACCTAGGTCTCTTGCATTGCAGGTGGATTCTTCACCATCTGAACCACCAGGGAAGTCCATGTATATACTATATGTATTTACATATGGACTATATAAATATATAAAGTTTTGTTATATATATTTGTGCATATGTGTATATATTTGATAACTATGTAAATACATTATATAAAGCTATGCTATAAATATATATGTACCAAATGTATTTATTTACACACACATACACACAGCACTATGGGGAATTATAACCAAAGCTACTAGACTTCTGATCTCTCATCTGCTAGGGCCCCTGATGCTTTTGCAAGGCAGCTAGAAGAGCTGCATCACATGCGTCTTCTCCCTCAGTCACACCATCTACACAGTTCCTTCTTCTCTGAGATTGAAGTGTCTCAAGTGAAGGTGAACACTCAGGCCAGTTCTGCTGATGTTCTTTATCCCCAAGCTTCTAGCAGCACATCCATTCAGCAGCGAGGGTAATACCTGCTTTTGAAGGGCCAACTTGAAGACTGGCCCAGCTTCTTTAAAGTGCTAAAGGGCAGCCTCTTTTGCACCCCATCACTCCTGTGTATAGTTGCACAACACAGGTGCTGAAAGAAAAAGAAAACAAAACAAAGCTTAAGCCTCACAAGTCCAGTTGAAGAGGATACTTTCCTTGCTTTTCTATCATTTCAAGTGTAAAAGCTCCTATATCCAAGCACACAGAACACTGTGACGTGGAAGATTTTAAAAGGCAAGAAAGGTTTGCAGCTATAAGTTCCCAAATCACCTTCGACAGTAAAACCAGTTGATATGAGAAGAATATTTATATCAACAGATTTACACAGATTTATACGGAAGAAGACCTAGTACTCCCTAAATTTGAATTAGATGCATAACAATTCATCAAATTTAAAAGGCATTATATTACTCACTCTATATTAGGTTAAATAAAGCAAAAACAGGAGAAAAAAGCAGCAAGAGACAGTTAACCATATAACTTGCCTTTTTAACACCATTAGTCAGCTGTATTTGTTGGATACACAATGTGCACATGTTCAGTTGCTCAGTTGTATCCAACTCTTTGAGATCCTGTAGACTGTAGCTCGCCAGGCTCCCCATCCATGGGATTTCCCAGTCAAGAATACTGGAGTGGGTTGCCATTTCCTCCTCCAGGGGATCTTCCCAACCCAGGGATTGAACCTGTGTCTCCTGCATTGGCAGGTGGATTCTTTACCAACTGAGCCACCTGGGAAGCCCTCAACATGCTTAGTACTACGACACATTACCAGAAGGAAAGCAAAGACAGATCTCAAGACTTCTCTATTGGAAAGCTTGATGACACAAGCTGAGAGATTAAGACTCTGGAGTCTTCATTTTGGTTATAGCCTGGATTGCATCACCCAACAACACTGATTTAAGCAAATTATGAGTCATAATTTAAAGGTCCAAGAACCCTGAAAATTCACAATGTAAAGAGAAAGAGTATCTCTAATGTTTTCTAGCAAGTCAAATCAAAAGGTATGAACTTCAAGTATTCAGAAATCTCAGATTTAAAGAGACTTGAATATAAACAAGTATTAAACACAAGAAAAGTGTTACATTTAAAAGGGAGCTTTTTCGTGCTGTTTATGGGGAACAGGGAGAAACTTTATTTTGGGGGGCTCTAAAACCACTGCAGATGGTGATAGCAGCCATGAAATTAAAAGACACTTACTCCTTGGAAGAAAAGCTATGACCAACCTAGACAGCATATTAAGAAGCAGAGACATTACTTTGCCAACAAAAGTCCATCTAGTCAAGGCTATAGTTTTTCCAGTGGTCACGTATGGATGTGAGAGTTGGACTACAAAGAAAGCTGAGAGCCGAAGAATTGATGCTTTTGAACTGTGGTTTTGGAGAAGACTCTTGAGAGTCCCTTGGACTGCAGAGATCCAACCTGTCCATCCTAAAGGAAATCAGTCTTGAATATTCACTGGAAGGACTGATATTGAAGCTAAAACTCCAATACTTTGGCCACCTGATGTGAAGAACCAACTCACTGGAAAAGCCTCTGATGCTGAGAAACACTGAAGGTGGGAGGAGAAGGGGACAACAGAGGATGAGATGGTTGAATGGCATCACCAACTCGATGAACATGAGTTTCAGCAAGTTCCGGGAGTTAGTGATGGACAGGAAAGCCTGGCATGCTGCAGTCCATGGGGCTGCAAAGAGTCGAACACATTTGAGTGACTGAACAGACTGACTGATTCTGGCATAAGATGCACTAACAAATATTTGCTGAATTAATCTTTTACTTAGCTTAATCTTCCTACATTCTTCCAAACTACCAATTTCACATGATATTGTTTCATGTTCACATAAAACAAAAAGCATCACATGCAAGCTAAAGGCAGTCACATCATAATACATGTAAGTCATTCTAATTAGTTGAGGATCCACTTTAAACTCAGAGACATTGATTTTTATTTTTTTTCTTTACTCTTTAGATTACTCCAAGGATTGCCCATACATTGTTTCAGATTTTTATAGCCTCCATTTGTAGCGACAATGTCCTCTTTTCAGTTCCATTCTGAAGGACTTCATTCCTTCAAATGAAGACTGTTATACTGAAGGATAAAATATTTCTTATGCCCTTAGACAGGCATAGGTTTAGTGTCATGTTGTTCATATTCACATTCTGCCTCTGTAATTTACTAGTAATGTTACTGTAAACAAGTAACTCAATTTCTCTAAACCTCAGTTTCCTCTTGAAAAATCTGCAAAGACTAAATGAGACAAGGAATGGAAATCACTTTGGATAGAATCTGGTATACAATAAATGCTCAGGAAACGTCATCTGAAAACTGCCCCTATGTCAGACTTTGGTGGTTTGGCTTAGTGACTGACCTACACAGCAAACCATTCAAAATCCCCTCTGTTGCAGGACTGTGTGTTTGGTCCACTACGTACTACTTTTTTTAAAAGGAAGAGCAAGTATGACAAACAAAAGCCACCCTCACTACCTAAACTATGACTCAGAATCTTTGCTTTATAATTTGATAAGGCTATGCTACACTATGCTAAGTCACTTCATTCGTGTCCGACTCTGTGTGACCCCATAGACGGCAGCCAACCAAGCTTCCCCGTCCCTGGGATTCTCCAGGCAAGAACACTGGAGTGGGTTGTCATTTCCCTCTCCAATGCATGAAAGTGAAAAGAGAAAGTGAAGTGGCTCAGTCATGTCTGACTCTTAGCGACCCCATGGACTGCAGCCTACCAGGCTCCTCCGTCCGTGGGATTTTCCAGGCAAGAGTACTGGAGTGGGGTGCCATTGCCTTCTCCAATTTGATAATACAGATAATAATTTTTAACTTTTTTTGGTCTTTTGTAATGTCACTTATGAGGCTTCGGGAGCTGATTTTGTCCTTGCAGCTAACTGAGCACTGGGAGGAAAGCTTTGAGAAGACTACCCTCCAAAAAGAAAGGACTGGTAGGCCACTGCGGCTCCTGGGCTTAGCAGCACATCCATCCATTCAGCAGGCATGTTCTAGCCTGCTAAGAGATACAAATATATCTTTACCTTCTTAGTTTGACCTAAAACAATATGTACTGAGTTTCTCAAAAGGAACATCACTAGTGGCTTGAAGGAAAATAGAAAAATGTTACAACATGGACCCAAGTGAGCTGAATAAAAACACAATACTAGCCACATGGTTTGAAAGTCCCAGGGCTCCAGCTATTCCTCATGCCCCATTAGGAGGACAAAAACTGCTCCCCTCCTGCCTCTCGCTTTCGCCCTTCCCCCCAATACTGCTTGGGGCCTCATTAGGAAAAGGGCTGGAGTCTGTGCCCCTTCGGAGAAGGCAGTGGCAACCTACTGCAGTACTCTTGCCTGGAAGATCCCATGGACAGAGGAGCCTGGTGGGCTGCCGTCCATGGGGTCGCTAAGAGTCAGACACAACTGAGTGACTTTCACTTTCACTTTTCACTTTCATGCATTGGAGAAGGAAATGGCAACCCACCCCAGGTTTCTTGCCTGGAGAATCCCAGGGATGGGGGAGCCTGATGGGCTGCCGTCTATAGGGTCGCACAGAGTCAGACACGACTGCAGTGACTCAGCAGCAGCAGCAGCTGTGTCCCTTAAGCCAGCTAAAAACTTTAACATGGGCTTCCCTAGTGGTCCAAAAGTTAAGAATCTGCCTTGCAACGAAAGCAAGAGACACCAGTTCAATCCCTGGTCTGGGAAGATCCCACATGCCGTGGAGCAGCTAGGCACATGAACCACAAATACTGAAGCCCGAACATTCTAGAGCCTGATGCTCCACAACAAGAGAATCCACCACAAAGAAAAACCCAAGTACCACAGCTAGAGAGTAGCCCCTGTCCTCCAGGACTAGAGCCACACACACACAGCGACAAGACCCAGCGCAGTCCAACATCATCATAATAATAACAAATAATAACAATAACAAAACAAAATAAAAAATTTAAAAATACTTTAAAAAAACAAACTATAATGTTAATAAAGGACTTGAAGAAAAGGTTCACACTTAGGTAAATAAAAACTATCAACAAAAATCTTGGATACCTGTATCCACACATACAAGCTGCTATTTCCTTAAGAAATGAAAAAACCATTTTCTCAGCCATACTTCAGTATTCCTCAATAAGATGTGTACTATAAAAAAGGGGAATCAGTAATCTGCAATATCAAAAATATAGGGACAAAATGCTAAGCACTCATGTATAAAGAAGGTAATATTTTTTTAAAAAAATAAAATTAAACACTCAAGGATGAAATTAAAATTATATGTTATGCATTCTGTATCTGTCAAATCTACTTGCAATATAACTTTTTGTTTTTACTGTTATAAAATGAATAGTTTCAAAAAGTTGAGTCTTCCAGATATCCAGAAATCACTAAAAATATTAACACTTTATTTTGATTTCTTTAATGAAAATCTAAGATGTCATTTTTCCATGCCTTCTCAAATAGGGTATCAGATCAAATCAGATCAGATCAGTTGCTCAGTCATGTCTGACTCTTTGCAACCCCATGAATTGCAGCACGCCAGGCCTCCCTGTCCATCACCAATTCCTGGAGTTCACTCAAACTCATGTCCATCGAGTCAGTGATACCATCCAGCCATCTCATCCTCTGTTGTCCCCTTCTCCTCTTGCCCCCAATCCCTCCCAGCATCAGAGTCTTTTCCAATGAGTCAACTCTTCGCATGAGGTGGGCAAAGTACTGGAGTTTCAGCTTTAGCATCATTCCTTCCAAAGAAATCTCAGGGCTGATCTCCTTCAGAATGGACTGGTTGGATCTCCTTGCAGTCCAAGGGACTCTCAAGACTCTTCTCCAACACCACAGTTCAAAAGCATCAATTCTTCGGCACTCAGCCTTCTTCGCAGTCCAACTCTCACATCCATACATGACCACAGGAAAAACCATAGCCTTGACTAGACGAACCTTTGTTGGCAAAGTAATGTCTCTGCTTTTGAACATGCTATCTAGGTTGGTCATAACTTTCCTTCCAAGGAGTAAGCGTCTTTTAATTTCATGGCTGCAGTCACCATCTGCAGTGATTTTGGAGCCCAGAAAAAGAAAGTTTGACAGTTTCCACTGTTTCCCCATCTATTTCCCATGAAGTGATGGGACTAGATGCCATGATCTTCGTTTTCTGAATGTTGAGCTTTAAGCCAACTTTTTCACTCTCCACTTTCACTTTCATCAAGAGGCTTTTGAGTTCCTCTTCACTTTCTGCCATAAGGGTGGTGTCATCTGCATATCTGAGGTTATTGATATTTCTCCCAGCAATCTTGATTCCAACTTGTGTTTCTTCCAGTCCAGCGTTTCTCATGATGTACTCTGCATATAAGTTAAATAAACATGGTGACAATATACAGCCTTGACGTACTCCTTTTCCTATTTGGAACCAGTCTGTTGTTTCATGTTCAGTTCTAACTGTTGCTTCCTGACCTGCATACAAATTTCTCAAGAGGCAGATCAGGTGGTCTGGTATTCCCATCTCTTTCAGAATTTTCCAGAGTTTATTGTGATCCACACAGTCAAAGGCTTTGGCATAGTCAATAAAGCAGAAATAGATGTTTTTCTGGAACTCTCTTGCCTTTTCCATGATCCAGCGGATGTTGGCAATTTGATCTCTGGTTCCTCTGCCTTTTCTAAAACCAGCTTGAACATCAGGAAGTTCACGGTTCACATATTGCTGAAGCCTGGCTTGGAGAATTTTGAGCATTACTTTACTAGCATGTGCTATGCTATGCTATGCTAAGTCACTTCAGTCATGTCCAACTCTGTGTGACCCCATAGACGGTAGCCTACCAGGCTCCCCCATCCCTGGGATTCTCCAGGCAAGAACACTGGAGTGGGTTGCCATTTCCTTCTCCAAATCATGAAAGTGAAAAGTGAAAGTGAAGTTGCCTAGTCGTGTCCGACTTTTAGCGACCCCATGGACGGCAGCCTACCAGGCTCCTCCATCCATGGGATTTTCCAGGCAAGAGTACTGGAGTGGGCTGCCATTGAGATGAGTGCAATTGTGCAGTAGTTTGAGCATTCTTTGGCATTGCCTTTCTTTGGGATTGGAATGAAAACTGACAGTAGGCAGTTTTCAAGAGGGCAGTTGCAAGAGGGCATGAGAGGGCAGACACACTGAAACCATACTCACAGAAAACTAGTCAATCTAATCACACTAGGACCACAGCCTTGTCTAACTCAATGAAACTAAGCTATGCCCGTGGGGCAACCCAAGATGGGCGGGTCATGGTAGAGAGACATGACAGAATGTGGTCCACTGGAGAAGGGAATGGCAAACCACTTCAGTATTCTTGCCTTGAAAACCCTATGAACAGCATAAAAAAGCAAAATGATAAGATACTGAAAGAGAAACTCACCAGGTCAGTAGGTGCCCAATATGCTACTGGAGATCAGTGGAGAAATAACTTCAGAAAGAATGAAGGGATGGAGCCAAAGTAAAAAGAATACCCAGCTGTGGATGTGACTGGTGATAGAATCAAGGTCCAATGCTGTAAAGTGCAATACTGCATAGGAACCTGGAATGTCAGGTCCATGAATCAAGGCAAATTGGAAGTGGTCAAACAAAAGATGGCAAGAGTGAATGTCGACATTCTAGGAATCAGCGAACTAAAATGGACTGGAATGGGTGAATTTAACTCAGAGGACCATTATATCTACTACTGTGGGCAGGAATTCCCCAGAGGAAAGGGAGTGGCCATCATGGTCAACAAAAGAGTCTGAAATGCAGTACTTGGATGCAATCTCAAAAACGACAGAATGATCTCTGTTCATTTCCAAGGCAAACCATTCAATGTCACAGTAATCCAAGTCTATGCCCCAACCAGTAACGCTGAAGAAGCTGAAGTTGAACGGTTCTATGAAGACCTACAAGACCTTTTAGAACTAACACCCAAAAAAAGATGTCCTTTTCATTATAGGGGACTGGAATGCAAAAGTAGGAAGCCAAGAAACACCTGGAGTAACAGGCAAATTTGGCCTTGGATTACAGAGCAGGGCAAAGACTAACAGAGTTTTGCCAAGAAAATGCACTGGTCATAGCAAATACCCTCTTCCACAACACAAGAGAAGACTCTACACATGAACATCACCAGATGGTCAACACCAAAATCAGACTGATTATATTCTTTGCAGCCAAAGATGGAGAAGCTCTATACAGTCAGCAAAAACAAGACCAGGAGCTGACTGTGGCTCAGATCATGAACTCCTTATTGCCAAATTCAGACTGAAATTGAAGAAAGTAGGGAAAGCCACTAGACCATTCAGGTATGACCTAAATCAAATTCCTTATGATTATACAGTGGAAGTGAGAAGTAGAGTTAAGGGCCTAGATCTGATAGCGTGCCTGATGAACTATGGAATGAGGTTCGTGACATTGTAAAGGAGACAGGGATCAAGACCATCCCCATGAAAAAGAAATGCAAAACAGCAAAACGGCTGTCTGGGGAGGCCTTGCAAATAGGTATGGAAAGAAGAGAAGTGAAAAGCAAAGGAGAAAAGGAAAGATATAAACATCTGAATGCAGAGTTCCAAAGAATAGCAAGAAGAAAAAAGAACGCCTTCTTTAGCGATCAATGCAAAGAAATAGAAGAAAACAACAGAAAGGGAAAGACTAGAGATCTCTTCAAGAAAATCAGAGATACCAAAGGAACATTTCATGCAAAGATGGGCTCGATAAAGGACAGAAATGGTATCGATCTAACAGAAGCAGAAGATATTAAGAAGAGGTGGCAAGAATACACAGAAGAACTGTACAAAAAAGAGCTTCACGACCCAGATAATCATGATGGTGTGATCACTGACCTAGAGCCAGACATCCTGGAATGTGAAGTCAAGTGGGCCTTAGAAAGCATCACTACGAACAAAGCTAGTGGAGGCGATGGAATTCCAGTTGAGCTATTCCAAATAGGGTATAGAGAACATAATTTGTCCATTTTCTTGATGTTTGAAAGTCACTATTATAAATTATTTTACTGACTATTATTAACATAATCCAGAGAAAATATTTAGGGCTTATTGACACTGCCCTAAATTAGAGATTGGCAAACTAAAACCTCTAGGTCAAATTTGGCCTTCCACTTGCTTTTTTCTAACAGCTTTTATATTTTAAAAGGTTTCTTTAAAAAAGTAAAAACAAGAATATGTGCTAAAGACCATGTATGTGTGGTCTTCAAGGCCTCAAACCTTTACTTGTGTTAGTTGTTCAGCTGTGTCGGACCCTTTGCAACCCCATGGACTGTAGCCCACCAGGCTCCTCTGCCCATGGAATTCTCCAGGAAAGAATATTGGCGTGGGTAGCCATTCTCTTCTCTAGGGGCTCTTCCTGACCCAGGGATTGAACCTGGGTCTCCTGCATTGCTTCACCAGGGAAGCCCCAAAACATTTACTATCTGACCCTTTATAGAAAAAGTTCGACAACCCCAATGACCTTTGTATATTAATCTGTTCTCTTCCTTTCTCTCCCGTATCTGAGAAGGCAGAGGCTCTGGAATAAGAACTGTGTTTGTGTCCCAGATTAACCACATGCTATCTGTATGCCTTTGGGCACTAACTTAATCTCTCTGAGCCTCTGTTTAATCATTTGTAAAATGGGAATAAACAGAACGACTTCACAAGATTTCTAGGAGAATGAATGAGGTCCATTCAATAAACAAAAATCAGTATTATCATCATGCTTCATTAGACAAAGACTACCTACAAACAGAGGATATACAACTTTGTAAAAGGAAATAAGGTAGAATTCAGTAAACTATGTTGTAAATTTTCTTTAAAAGGTTCTTCTGCTATATAAATTAAAACATCATGAACTTTCTTTAATCTTAATATTAAACATTCTCAGTTCTTAAAAGCAGTAAATCTGCCTAAAAGCTAAAGACATACCAAATAATAGCCATGACAGTCCAGCAAGTTCTGAATTCAGAGACACAGTGATTAAGTCACTACTGGAAAGCCAGGATCTATTTTTGATTCACTTGGATCACCTTTATTTCACATTTTTTAACATCAAAGCAAAACACAGCATAATTTCAGGCACTGAATCATCATCAAACTGAGTTGCAATTAAGGGTAAGAACATCATTAAATTTTAGGTAATGCTTGCAATTGTAAGTAAGCAGTGCCTTTCTATTCTTCTGGAAAATGTCATTTAGGAGGTTTCAACAGTTCTCCTAAACCTAGACTGTAAGTGCCACGCTTGAATTTTTTTTGGATGCATGCCCAACAATAAATGATCCACAATGATCTGAGGACAGCACTCCCATCTAAGAACTTAATCAGATTAATGATGTATTTGTTTTATAAAAATGAAGTACATTAAGCCTGAGAATACCTAATTTACATACGAAATGGTTGCTAGGGACCAAAAATACTAGTGGTTTTTATAAAACTAAGGTTATAAAATTGTCTATTGTCTTGAAATCTGTTAGTAAATAGCACTGAAATGCAAGATAATAAACAAATTTTCACTAGTAGTATTTATGTATGCAAATTCATGAGCTGGTGTACAGTTGTTCAAAAGAAACTAACGATGCTCATATTCCAAAATATATGTGCCCCCCAAAGACCACATGATGCCATTATGTAAAGTTGGAAATGGCAACAAACTTACTTATGTTTTCTAATTGACTTGACCTCAATTGTGATTAACATTCTACTCCAATTTTTTCATTTCGGGTCCTAGTTTAATATATGCAAACACAAACAGTAAATTACCAGTCTAGGTTTCTGACACTTTTGCTGGAAACCTATTAGCAACCTTTATCTAAAAGGGGGAGGAGAGCTTTCATAAAATAGCAGAATTTCATCAAATCCTTAAAGGAGGAGAATTAACAGCATCTCTGGATGTCCTCTGATGGATCTCTCTCTCTCTCTCTCTCTCACATACACACACACACACACACACACACACACATTACCTCCTTCATTCAACAAACCTGTGTTTATTGAACTTGGGAGGCAAAATGAATACGACAAAGCTACTACCCCATCTGCTGAGGAGATTGGCAGGTAAGCAGATAATTACAATATAATAGGACAACTGTTTACAATTAAGGTATAAACAGAGCTCTGGGCACAAAGAGAAGCCAGCCACCAACCCTGCTAGGGGACATGAGATAAGCCCCACAGAGAAAGTAGCAGTTCACAGTTCCTGTCACTGATAAGATGGAATGACACGTGCAGGGAACAGTGAGAGGAGAGAATGGGGAGGATGCTGAAATCTATAGGCCTAAGGATATCTATAGATATTTTAGTTTAAAAAAAAGATTCAAATTTCATGTACATTAAGTAAGACATAAAAATTGAGGCTACTTTGAATTAGGTGAAGTATTTTTATACAGAAACTTAATTCAGTATATACTTAATTCAGTATCCAGTAAATACTAATTAAGGAAAGACAAGAGATTTTAAAAACCGAATTTTTTAAAAACCTGGAAAACTTCGTTAAACATGGAACTTTAAATTTTAAAAATAAGTTGAATTCAGGTTCAAATATCAATTGTATGGGCCTTAGAAATATACATAAGTAAAAAATCAGAATACCTGTAGACAAACATGGAAAGAATACAGGTATATCAAACGGAATTAAACCATGATATTTTTTGCTTTAAAAATTTGGGAAATGGAGAAGGCAATGGCACCCCACTCCAGGACAGAGGAGCCTGGTAGGCTGCAGTCCATGGGGACGCAAAGAGTCAGACACGACTGAGCAACTTCACTTTCACTTTTCACTTTCATTCATTGAAGGAAATGGCAACCCACTCCAGTGTTCTTGCCTGAAGAATCCCAGGGATGGGGGAGCCTGGTGGGCTGCCATCTATGGGGTCGCACAGAGTCGGACACAACTGAAACGACTTTGCAGCAGCAGCAGCAGCAGCAGGATGAGAGTGGCAGAAAGAACAAGACTTTGAATGAGAGTAAAACATTAAACAGTTTATAGAAAAGGTTTATAGAAACAAGAGCTAGAAAAACGGATTAAAATGAAGACTGAGTGACTGATCTGATCTGATCACCATATCACATAATCATATTACCACAAAACAACAGACAGCATTTATTGAACCCTTATCTGCATAGGACTTCCCTGGTGGCTCAGATGGTAAAGCGTCTGTCTACAATCCGGGAGACCTGGGTTTGATCCCTGGGTTGGGAAGATTCCCTGGAGAATGAAATGGCACCCCACTCCAGTACTCTTGCCTGGAAAATCCCATGGACGGAGGAGCCTGGTGCAGGCTACTGCCCATGGGGTTGCAAAGAGTCGGACACGACTGAGTGACTTCACTTTATCTGCATATATGAAATGCTATGGTAAGTACTAGCATTTATTCAATGTCTGAAATGTTGGCCATCCAGCTTGTAACCATCTACTTAGTTGAGGGCCTGCTGCCCAGCTGCCATGGTTAAAATTTTGTTCAAAGAAAAGGGATGTTCTCCATGGCAGCTTTACTAGCTGGGCTTTGCATTAGGCATCCATTTCCATGAAAGATTTTTCTGATACCAACCCAGTCAGACATATCTATCTACTTACCCCTCAACATCCATACATTATGCCCCCTCTTACTGTCTTGGATAATTCACTCATTCAATGTAGTGAAATTATGCATGTATTCTGTTCATCTTTATCTCTTATCTATGTTATAAACATTTGGTACCTATTCACAATCTTAAACAAAAACAGCATATTTAAATAAGTTGATAGGAAGAAAAGGAATCAGGGTACCATTCTTAAGGATCTTAAAGCATGCTTCACAAGAAAAAATAATTCAAGGAAACACAAGAGCTGTAGAAAATTTAAATAAAGGAAACACTGTAAGCCGAGTTATGTACACAGTAATATAGAGGTCCTTGTGTATTAAAACTTTGTTTATAGGTAGTGCACGTCAATTTGCTAGGTGCAAGCATAGAGATAATAAACATATATACAGAATCTGGAAAAGTCCTAGGCACCTAATGTTTCCTGATAATAATTTTGATAGAGAATAAAAAATAGCAAATATGTCAAAGGGTGGAACTTGAATATAGTAAGGAAGTAGATGATTCACAGCAACCAGGCAAGGCTTAGTCAGTTGAGAGATAATGCAGATCAGACCGCCAATGAGAGCATTATTTCAGAAGGAAAACAAACCCCAGTCAAATGTCCCAAGATGTGTTAATACTGAAAGACAAAGATTTGTTACTTTTAGAAACAACGAATTCCTACAGAAGGATAAACCTATTGCTGAGCCATCTGCTATTTGCACTACGCATAATAAATTCAACAGACGGGTACACCCCCTGTGCTTCCTATAAACAGATGGTTTTTTTAAAAGTCTAAAATATCCTATCAATGGAGACCACAACCAACACCAAAATTAAAAAACAATCCCACACAGCCCACCGTTGAATACTTGGTTTCTTTTCATTCTGCACACACACAATAAAGATGGCACTGCAAACCCTAGACTGCCATCCTTCTGTTACCATGAGAGCAACGTCTTTTCTTTGTGAAACACATTTTGTGAAAACAAAGGAAGACTATTCAGTTGAACTGGTTAAGCATCTTTTGTACCTGGAATGTTGATGATATATCTAGTTGGCAGGCAGAAGCAGTATGGCTAATAAATAGCTCACCTACTTCATTTCTTTATAACACAAACACACACACGGTGCACAGACACCAGCACACAATGAATGCATTCATATGCTAAAGGACGTGGCAGAAACCTATTACAACAAGATACCTGATTCTAAGATATTTCCCTTAAATTTGGGAGAAAATATTACTTTTGAATGAATATTCTGACATTCATTTGATTCATTTGATATTCATTTGATATCTGAAAATGTTAAAAAAAAATCTACTCAGAAGCACTTCCTTATATAACTACATTCAAGAATGTTCTCAAAAGTTCATCAAATATTAGCATTTACGCCATAACCAAATCATTCACTTATACAACATTCATATACACAGTGGTTATTTTTTTGGTGAACAGTTTGTGGGTCAGCAAATAGAAGGTATTTTTATATGGAACAAAGGCAAAATTGAAACTTAAGGCAATTTTTTTCTATTTAGCCCCAATATAAAGTGTTGTAAATTCTCAGAATGTCACACTTTTCCATTCTTTTCATAAGAAACATTCTGGCTTGAAACACTTTTTGTACACAGCTTATGAAAGTCCAAGAAGATCATTAAACACTTCTCACGTCAATGACAACTTTGATTTGAAAGCGATACATTTAAAATTTACAAACAGTAAAATAATGAAAGCTCCACTATACTTATTACTTAGTATTTTAATTAATCTGTCTTAATTTCTATTATATCGGTCACAAATGTCCTGATTTTGGCCTACCTAAATAAATAATATAGACATTTATGTATAAGATATGCCCTGGAAAAGGAAACATAAATATGTTTCAAGTCCATTGTATAAATATTCCCCACTATTTTAAATTGAACTGAAATTAATAAGAAAATATAAACTAAAAGTAGACCAGTTCTAACGTAGTATGACTACATTAGAAAATGAACAAGGTGTCAAATTCTTCCCCGCTACCTAGACCACCACATTAGTGAGATAGCATACAAGAAAACACCTTTTTGAAGTTTAATGATTACCATGTCATGTCTCAATATAGCTGACATTTAACCATGTCCCAGGTATTAAGCACTTTTCATTTAATTCTCACAATGGCCTGAGAAATCCACAGTAACATCTCAGTAAAAGAGGAAAATACTACTTTGAAAGTGCATGATTTGATTATTTAAAAAAAAAAAAGAAAAAAAAACTACATGAAAAAGGTAGTCCAAACAGTCTCTACAGTCATCAGAAGACTAATAGTTGAAGAAATCATCTGAGTCTATTATAGAAGGAAAATTAACTTAAAATTTAAGGCAAATTTGCTATATTAGTCCAAATGAAGACAGTCTGACCTCTATCTACCTAAAGTATCAAACAAAGTTTCATAAAATAATACACATCAATTAATCATCATCATCTGCTGAGTCAAACATTGGAAAATAATGTCAAGAAGTTACCCTGTAATTACTTTGTGGCTCCTTGAAAACCCATTTGACATAATCACTCTCTGACAGCTGCAAGAGGGAAAATGTTCTATTTCTTCTCCCACCAGTACCCTCTCCTGAGAGCCAGGGGCATCACTTCTCAGCACTTCCTGATCTGCCAAATGTTTACGAGGGAAGTGTGTGGGGTGCCTCTGTAATCAGTGCTCCTGAGGCCGGTCAGGGGTTGAGAGTTTCCAATCAAAGCTGCAGATTCAGGAGAGTCGCAGTTAGGGGACAGGCAATGGGCTTATTATTACCAGTGCACAGGGAGGAAAATTACTCAAGCACAAGACAAGAGTATCTGGTTTTATCTAAAAGACCACTGGAATATTTCCCTCCCTTCGGTCTGTGACATTACATTTTCATTTACAAAAGAGATCTCCAGTCTCCACTACATTAAACATGTTAAACAGGTAATACGTTAAGTGGGTTATTTGCCCATACGTGGGTCAAGAGTTATTTTAAACTTTGACTCCTTTGTGAAAACTAGGTGAGAAGTTACATTATCCTAAACTCATCTGACAAAGCCTGTACTTTCCATCTAAGATTTTAGGACCGAGGCCAACAGCTAGAATTTCTGCCGACACCCAAGCTGGGGGAGGCTAACTAAAACTTACTCTGAAATAAACCACGGTCTCTTCAACAGCTCACATCCAAGATGCGAACACGTACTCCATTTCTTCTCTGAACACTTACCTTTGAGCTGCCACCACCGCACTCCAGGGGAGTGTCCTCTAATTTTTTATTACAATAACCACTTGGCACAACTACTGGAAGAAAGGCCTAACTTTCTGATAGCACAACATGATAGGCTTAAGACCCCACTTTTTCAGCAATACAATGTGAGAGGAGCCTAGAAAAAAATTTCCTGCAAAACAATCCTATTGTGAGAAACTGAAGCTTTATATTGCACTGAGAATACCTGTGCTCTTATCATGGATTTTTCCTCTTTTTTTCTCCCATCAGAAGAGATATGAGTTAGGCTGGTGACACAGCAAGATTTAGAAAGCCTACTGCATTAATATAAGTGTCACTGGTATCACAGTATCTATACCTCTACAGTTAAAAAGGGAGAAAATAAAGGCCAGGGAAAGAAGAAAGCAATCAAGGAACTAACAAGACAACATTATAATAAATACCAGTTCCTGCCAGGCCATTTTATCCAACTGACAAGGACAAAAAGGGGAAAAAAATGATTCATAGTTTGGTACTTAAAACTGAACTGAGAAGTATGAATGATAATATTCTAATTTTTCTAAGTTTCTGAGTGCTTCCTCAGAAGTTAGTACTACAAATATAACTTACCTCACTTCTCAAATTAAAACGAAATCTTGAAAGGGAAAAAAAATCACTATATCAAAAAATATGTTATTTACAGTATCTTCGGGTTAAAAAAATAAACTTATGCAGAAGGGAAAAAAATCTTTCATTAAAAAGGAATAGGTTAATTGTGCTGACCTAATTTAAGTCAATATCATTCTCGCTTTTGTCCCCACAAGGCCACTTGCATATTTATGAGTAAGAGAATTCAGCATTATTACAAAATGACTTTACTATTTCATAGCTGGCATTTAAAAGTAACTTTAATAATATGCGACAACAATGGTAATCTTACATATTAAAGCCTTATTTATTTACAGTGCTGATATCTCAGAGTAAGTTAGCAAATTTTTACTAATTTAACATTACAACTTCATGTTTTTTTCCTAATCTCATGTAATTTGCCTTACTTAATTCCTTGCTTCTGGATATGCTACATTTGCCACCCAATGAGTTTATTTCACTGGTCATTTACTTTTAACAGTAAAGCCAAACTATTTGAAAGGAATAATCTCCCTGCAAATCCAACATAAGAAAAAAGGACTCTTATTTATCCAGCATTTTGTGCCATGAATTGAAGCTTTATTGCAAAGAGTAAGCAATAAACAAAAACACCTCAGGGGCCTGGGAGGAGCAATGTAACCAATTACATTTAATTAAATCAAAGGATGGGAGCCCCAGGGTTGAATGAGCTGAAGAACAAATTTGCATTAACACCTAGCAGCCAAACAAGTAGCTCTGGGTCTAGTCTGCAAGTACAATTGTTGCCATCTATTCTCTGCACTGAAGGGGGGCCATTAGCTAAATTCTTAGGCATTGTTTGTCCACTGATGAGAGGCTGCCTTCTCAACATTTCACTCCATCACACATGAAAATTGCCTACTAAAATAAACAGCTTCCTCTGAAAGCTCAGAAACAAACATTATCTGACTCCAGTTTGCAATTTGGTGACAACTCTTCAGGGCTGCTAAAGGAGAAAAAAAGAAAATGAAAGGTGTGATTCCAGGCCCTAACTATACATCTGATGGAGATCATATGTTTGGGCAGATTCTTTTGTACCATCAGAGACCACAAGGCAGGTCATTCCAAATGTTCCACCAAGAGTATCTTTGTTCGAGGTGGGATATGTTGGCTTGCTCCTACAACTGAGAATCTAGAGCATTCAGAGCTGAAAGCCCACTCCGGCTACTCAAATCCCAATTCTCAAAACAATGCTCTCACTCTATAGAGAACTTCTCCCTTGGTGACTTACTATTTTTATTATTTAGAGAATTTTATACACACACAAACCTACCATCAGATCAGATCAGATCAGATCAGTCGCTCAGTCGTGTCCGACTCTTTGCGACCCCATGAACCGCAGCACGCCAGGCCTCCCTGTCCATCACCAGCTCCCGGAGGTCACTCAGACCCGCATCCATCGAGTCAGTGATGCCATCCAGCCATCTCATCCTCTGTCGTCCCCTTCTCCTCCTTGATATCTATACAAACTATTTAACCGTACTTAATGAGAGCCTACCTAATTATAAGTCAACCTAGCTATAGTAGGTTTTATTCTTTTGTCCTACACACTCCTTTCTTAGTCTCAAGAAAATATTACATTCTCAAAAGCAAAACCAAAGAAACTAAAAAAAAAGACCCTCAAACCTTGTAAGGGTAATCCACTAAGTCATTAGTAGTTTCACTGTGGAAGAAGATGAAGTATGATAAAATAAAAATCAAGAAAGAGGCAAAGATACAGGTCTGGGCAAGGCTAATTCAGACTGAACAACCAACCAAAACTATAGATGGGATATGATTTGTATTGAGACATATTAGTTTGAATTAACAATATTGAAAAGTTAAAAAAAAATTATATAAAACCACCTGAGTTACCAAGCTAACACATTCCACATTGTTTCAAAATCAGCTGTACAACTTGTAGTGTGGGGATGCAAAGCTGAGTCTAAGTGGCATTCAGACCTTTCTGGGCTGGGCAGGTGAACCCATCTGATGAGACCTGTTTGGGGTGGCAGGCCTCAAAGAAGAGTTAGAGCCTCTTTGACTTAAGTTCAAGAAGGCTGAAACAAGGATTCTCACAACCCATCTTTCAAATCTCTTCTGTAGACAAAGCATTCTTTAAGTGCCCAGTGGATGGAGAAAAGACAGGAAAAGGCAAAATGACCTCCTGTTCCATCACTGGCCAGATTTAGACAGTCACTCCAGCAGGCAGAGCAAGCTGCACAGGGAAAAATGCCTACCGCCCTTGCTTTGACATCCCTGAAAGTCTGCGATAGTTTTACAAACTCATGGAGTCATGACAAGTTTGCATCTGGAGTTGGATCCTCCAAATTTCTGGCTCCCTTACACAAGACAAAGTCATTAAAGCTTTTTTAAGGGGTAAAAAACCTAATATAAACAAGTAACAAAACAGTAAGACAATAGCCAGTGCTGCATAAAATCAAAATTCGCCTTAAGAGGGAAAGTACGCATAGGACTGGCTTAGCCATTTTGTGAGCTAACAGAATTTTCCTGCCTGGGGAAGGGGAAGCAATTACACTTTATCTAATTCCAAAGGCAGGAGGCTGGCACATGATTATTTAGAACCTCGTCTCTGTGGTAGCTGAGGAGCTACCTTGGGGAGAATACAAGGTCTGTCAGAAGTCTGCACGTCTAGTACATTAATGAGATGAAGTCAACAAAGTGTATGGGGAGAGTCAGGGTGTGGAAGTTGCTGAGAACCTTCTAAGAAGAAATTTGTCCTAAAAGTAAGTAGATAAATGTAGTGTGAAGGAGGAAACTGGGCACACTGATATTACTCTGAAGAGTTGCTGGACAGGAAAAATGACTTTAATTTTTGAGCATCCTCCATAGAATCCATTAAAAAAAAAAAAAAAAACTGGAAGAAGTGTATCACTGAAGATTCTGTATGAGAGAGACGAAGCAGCACTTTTGGGGAACACTTTTAACAAAGGTGATCTATAAAGGGGAGAAATGCACTGCTCCCTTGCTTCACCACTAATCACTCCATGTCACCGTACTATCATAGCATACATCCAGTATACTGCCGAGAAGTGGGACAGGCATAGGAATAGCAGGTGCAAGACGTCTCATGTGTGAGCATTTGTGATCTTCTTCGGGACTCTCAAGAATACTTCAGGGATACACTGCTGAGGTCCTGCAACAGCAATAGTTCTAAGAGTGAGTGGAATATGAGTTATTAAAATGTGACTCCATACATCTGAGCTGGTATGAAGCCTGAGAAAATTGGATACACACACACACACATAAATTCTAGAAAAATCTTGGACTGTGTTTACTAAGAGAATTAGCCAAGTCTGCAAATCATTGAACATTTTTATCAAAAAGGAAAATATATAGTCTGGTTTTGGTTATATATTCATTGTACTATGAATCTAGTATATCTTGCAGAGGCTATTGATTGCATCTTGAGCTCCATGTTGACTTATATCTGAAGCCTAGCTGTTAATATTTTGCAGGCAGCGTTCTGCTGCTGCTGCTGCTGCTGCTAAGTCGCTTCAGTCGTGTCCGACTCTGTGCGACCCCATAGACGGAAGCTCACCAGGCTCCCCTGTCCCTGGGATTCTCCAGGCAAGAACACTGGAGTGGGTTGCCATTTCCTTCTCCAATGCATGAAAGTGAAAAGTGAAAGTGAAGTCACTCAGTCGTATCCGACTCTTAGCGACCCCATGGACTGGAGCCTACCAGGCTCCTCTGTCCATGGGATTTTCCAGGCAAAAGTACTGGGGTGGGGTGCCAGCGTTCTTCTACCAAAGTGTTATTCATTTGCTTCCTCGTCATATATGGCTGGAATGCAGCATCAACCAACACTCTCTTTAGTATCTCATTTTGGTGTGCTTGTTGGTAATCTGACTACCCTGAATCACAAGTACACTTCAGTCTCACCAGACAACTGATCTTGGGAATGTATTTGATGATTATAATGTGTACTAACTAATTCTTAGCATTTTCCTCCATACCGAACATCTTCCTAGATACTCTTAATCACTTGATATTAGATTTTCCTTATTGTTAAGAAATCATTCTCAATGGTAGAACCACAAATTTTTATTTGTACCATAATTCAAATATTCATTTACTTACAGTTAAGCAACCCCTCCACTAAGTACATTTTCCTTTTACCAATTATGCTGAGTTTTGCATAATTGCATATGCTTTGCCTTTACTTAATTCTATATTATACAAACACTAAAAAAATTTTTGTAACACTAGTTTCAAAAAATTCTAAACTGTATTTTAGAATTGGCATAATTTCCAATTATTCTTATAAAACAAATTACTTTATAAAATGATTCTTGTATTATTTTAAAGTCATAAACAAAGCCATTAAGGTTTTTCCTTAATGGATTCAATCTCAGAACCAGAGAGAAAATTAAATCAGTCTTCCTAAAAGAGCCTCCATCTTATACATTTAGGGCTTCCCTGGTGGCTCAGATGGTAAAGTGTCTGCCTGCAGTGTGGGTTGGGAAGGTTCAACCCCTGGGTTGGGAAGATCCTCTGGAGAAGGAAATGGCAGCCCACTTCAATATTCTTGCCTGGAAAATCCCATGGATGGAGGAGCCTGGTAGGCTACAGTCCATGGGGTTGCAAAGAGTCGGACATGACTGAGCGACTTCACTTCACTTTTGATTTAACAACTCTTCTGCCCTTTACAAAATGTAATATCATTTATTCATTGTGTAACAAAAAATGAATAAAGAGACAATCTTATAAATCTGAAAATTTTCTAGTAGATATATGAATGTAGAAATGAGTCATAGCCTTTCTGTAATCAAAACAGTTCATATCAAATGACATTGCTTTTGATTGCTCTATTAACTATCAGAGTTTGTGATGACCTCATCTTTATATATCCATGATAATTTGCAATCACTGTTTTCTTCTTTTAGTCATGATATCTTCTCACAATGTAAGTAAATATTCTCCATCAAAATGTTAATGATAATGGTTATAGTAATGGTTAGTAGATACTGCTGCTACTGCTGCTAAGTTGCTTCAGTCGTGTCCAACTCTGTGCGACCCCATAGACGGCAGCCCACCAGGCTGCCCCGTCCCTGGGATTCTCCAGGCAAGAACACTGGAGTGGGTTGCCATTTCCTTCTCCAAGGCATGCAAGTGAAAAGTGAAAGTGAAGTTGATCAGTCGTATCTGACTCTAGCGACCCCATGGACTGCAGCCTACCAGGCTCCTACTTCCATGGGATTTTCCAGGCAAAAGTACTGGAGTGGGGTGCCATTGCCTTCTCCATGGTAACTAGTTAGCCAGATTATTAGTCTCTTCTCAGATAGATTTGAAATATTGCTACATTTTGGTAAGATGAAGTTGTATTCATTTAAAAACCTGGCAACTAACTATAGTTAAATAACTTTCTTTTATTTTTAATTATTCTTTATTTTTATAACCAATATGAAGTCATTATAAAAATACAAGTATGATCTTCTTTACTAACTTTAGATTAACTTTAAAATCTATGAGATGAAGAATTCTTCAAGCAAACTACTTTTTGATGTTCATTTTTAAAAGTATTTGTTTCTAGCATATGACTAAAATTAAACAAAAAAATACTATTTAAGTTAAGGCAGACTAAGGCCCCAAAGTCACTTTGTATATAAGGCAAGTTTTTTTCTAAGTATTCTATAGCAAAGATGCAAAATTAATAGAACATATATTATATATATATGCATATGTGTGTACATATATAGGGCCAATACTTTTCTGAATTCATTAAAAGCTTGAACTACAAGTATCATTATCTTTACAATGTTGTATCTTTGGATTAGAAATATTCTTCAAAATTTCCCCTGAAATGTGTGCTGAATTTTTTACATTAGACACAATTAAACATTTACTTCTTTAAGTCAAGAGCTATAAGATGTGATGCAGCCTTTAAATTAGCAGTTCTCTAAGGACAGGATGGAATGGTGGCAGGGAGCAGATTCTGAACCAAAGACTCCCTAAAGGAATCTATGTGATTTGAAAACAAAGCAATACTTTGTCCCTTAATTTTGAGTCATGATACTGAATGTGTTCTAATTTTTAACAATACTAGAGGAAGGTGTGAGGTTTTATTATAAGGGACTTTTTAAAATTAAATATTTGTTTAACACTCTGTATGGTATATTTTGAAAACCAAAACTCTATAGGTTTTGTTTTGCCCCCATTTGCTCTCGGCTTTCTAGGTGGAGCTGGCTGCCTCACACAACAAGCTGCAAGGCTCACACATGCAGGAACAGTAAACAGCAGAATATGGAACACTAAAAGCACACATTTATCTCCTCTTCCTCTAGAGGTTCCAACGAAAATGGTAATACATGAGTTAAAAACTACAAACCCAAAACAGCACGGAGAAATAGGAGGTTATATAATAGACGAAAAGACAATCCCTATCGTGTCCCTATGGAAGATGGAAAGCAGATGGAAGGATGGCAATTAGCAAAACAAGGCAGAGGAATCCAAAAATGGAGAAGGGAGACAAGGTACCATCAGAATCCTAGAGTTTTAGGCTTTGATGTACCAGATATTACACAAGAAAAGTAAGATCAAGCTAAAACAAGAGGGACTAACTGAAAGTCTATATCCAGGGTAGTTTATCTACTAGCAGCCATGTGTCTACTCGACAGAAAAAAACTGAACAGCCCACAGAGGTAACACTGTGCCATTCAAACCTTAGGAGTTCTTCACCTGATCTTTCTAAAGCAGCTCTCTACCCACATATGCATAGAGCTCTCAACTGCTTTCTATTATCTCATTCTTACATATGACTGAACAACTAAGGCTCAACAGTTGAGAAAAAGCCAGAAGGGAAAAGAGAAAAATCAAGATAAATAATGAAACAAACCAAAAAATGAGCTGGGAGAAAATACAAGTAATTTGGGAAACAAATTGAAATAAAATTATGAAAGCCTCAGAGAGATTCAAGAAGACACTGCATATATAAGCACTGAATGCATGAAAAGAGAAAAATTATAAAGCAAGAAAGAGGTGTTAGCAATTAATAATTTGCTAGAAAGGGTAGATAATAAAGAGAAGAAACTCTCACAAATGGTGGAGGGGGTGGGGAGAAGAGGAAAAGAAGAAATGACCGCATGTGCATATTAGGTAAAGTTAGATGGTGTCACCATCAGGCCCAGGGATATCTAATGGCTCAAATACAAAGGACGCTCATTTCTATTCCTGGCCAATGGGCGGCTTTCTTTTTTTCTCTTTCTTTTTCTAGAGCCATCAATTCTGTTTTTTTGTGTTTAAAAATTTTCATTGGAATATGGTTGATTTACAATGTTGTAAATAGTTACAGGTGTACAGAAAAGTGAATCAGTTTTTATATATATATATATATATATCCACTCTTTTTCAGATTCTTTTCCTACGTAGGCCATTATAGAGTATGGAGTAGAGTTCCCTGTGCTATACAGTAGATCCTCATTAGTTATCTATTTTATATATAGCAGTATGCATATGTCAATCCCAATCTCTCAATTTATCCCTTCCCCTCCTTACCCCCTAGTAACCATAAGTTTGTTTTCTACATCTGTAACTCTGTTTCTTTTGTAGATACATTCATTTGAACACATTTTTTTAGATTGCACATGTAAGTGATATTTGTCTTTCTCCATCTGACTTACTTCAGGTGGTGGTTTACGGGCCCAGGATCCTTCTATTTTATGGTTCTACCATCCCCTAGGGGCCACGTTATTTATTGCATCTCTCTGGTGGAAGATCAAAGGAAAGACTCCTTAAAAGTGTTCTAGAAAGGGCACACATCACCTCTGCTCACATTCTATTGGCTAGAACTTAGTCACGTGGTTGCATCTAATTGTAAAGGAAGCTGGGAATTTATGGTTTAGCTGCAGTCCTAGAAAGAAGAAAACAAGTATTTCCATGTATAATTTCTGCCACGATATGCCTGGACTACCTTTACAAAGATTATAGAGGAAAAAACAAAACAAAACACAACTGATACAGGGTTACTCAGGGAACTAGAGTAAACGGGATCAGGGTAAGAATCTACATTTCACCATAAACCCTTGTGTGTTATTTTAATTTTTATAGTGATTACATAGAAGACAGAAAGAAAAATAAGAAACAAAGGCTCAATTAGTTCATTCAACATTGATTAACAGAAGTTTCAAAATACAGAACAGAGAAAATGAAAATGAAGACATGATCAAGGGAATATTACAAAAGAACTTCTCAGAAGATAAAGGTCTTCAGATTAAAAGGGCCTATCCAGGCACAGAAGAATCCATTTTTTGAAAGATATGTATCTAAGCTTTTCATTATGAAATTTCAAAGATCAAGAACAAAAAGAAACCCTAAAAGCTTCTTACAAATGATAGACTCTTCATTTGCCACGGTGGATGCTAGAAGGCAACACACAGGCCTTCAAGTTCTAAAGGGCATTTATCCTCTGACTAGAATTTATGCCCGATCAAATAAACAATAAAGTACAACAATAGACTATCTCTTCAGATATTCCGGGATAGGGAAGATCCCCTGGAGAAGGGATAGGCTACCAGTACTCCAGTATTCTTGGGCTTCCCTTGGGGCTCAGCTGGTAAAGAATCAGTCTGCAATGTGGGAGACTTGGGTTCGATCCCTGGGTTGGGAAGAACCCCTGGAAAAGGGAAAGGCTACCCACTCCAGTATTCTGGCCTAGAGAATTCCATGGACTGGGTCGCAAAGAGTCGGACATGACTGAGCGACTTTCACTTCACTTTCACTTCAACTATACAAGAACTCAGAAAAATTCCCTCTCTTTTTAGGAGGTTACTTGAAGATGTTTTTCCACAAAACAAGAAAGTACACCATATGCCAAGGAAGGCAAAGGTGAAAAAAACAAGAGATTCAGCCTAGAAGAATAGTTGCTAGCCATGTTGTGGCTTTAAAAAATAAAGCCAGTCAACACCAGAGCAGAAAGACAGCGGGAGGCAAAAATAAAAAGGACTGATTAAAAAACCCATAATGATAGAGGACTTGAAAAAAAGTAAGAAATAGATACAGTACAGAAGCAGTAGAAAAGTTATACAAGGAAGGGAAGGGAACATAATGATAGAAAAGAAATTGTGCAAATGAATGAGAAAATATAATTATAGTGTTTGGCTGTATAGTGCATGTTACTTGCATAGTTAAAATAATGTATGTGCTGATTATTCATAAAACCAGAAATAGTGAAAGATATATACCTCAGGAATACTGGAGGGTGGTCAACATAAGCTGTCTAAAACTGATAAATCAAGAAGTACTAGGATAAGGATATTCTTTAAGAAATGTGGAAATAACTACCAGAAAAAAAATTTTAGGAAAGTTAAAAGGGCTAACCTCTGAGAAGCAACCCAGGAGCAAGGCTGGAGGGAAAGGCACTGTTGATTTTCATCATAAGTCCTTCAAAATATTTTAAGTATGTACATGTTACTTTGATTTTTAAAATGGAACACTTACTATATCCCAAACATAGTGTTAGGCGCATAAAATAAATTTAAATAAAATCTATTCTCATTTTCCAAGAATTTATAGTCTATGATGAAGATAGATATGTCTTTTAAAAGTTACAATTCAATGCAAAAACTATGCTCATATAAGTACTTAATAGGATGGCATCTCTGCAGCCCAGGAAGACAGAGGAAGGGCAGAGATGGGGAACTGATATATGAGATGCTATGTGAGGTTGAGTCCGAACCTAAACATATGATTATTCTTGAAATAATTCCATTAAAAGCAAGACAACCAGTAGAAGAAACACTATTCCTCTTGAGGAATTCACTAAAAAATAATTTATGATAGTTTTATGATAACTGCAGGCTGATGATAGAAAAGATGAGCAGGAAAGAGAAACTAAGACTGAATGTGTAAAGGACACTGGGCACATCACACCCCATTGATTCTGAAAAAGGAGCTAATGAAAAAATGTACACCTGTAAGCTGAACACCCATGAAATCCACTGTTCGCATATAGCCTTTCATCACAAAGCAGTTCACCTCTTAGAAAGGTCCTACACATTCACCTGGACAGAGGTTCCTGGGCCCAGCCTGCCTTGTCTCCTGTCCATTTCCCAAGCCCCATTTTCCAGCCTTCTTCACAGATTCTAGGAATTGCCCAACGTCCAATAAATTTTACTTCTATACTCATTAGCATCAGTTTTTATTATTTTGCAACCAAAAACTAGATACAGAATGGAAATGATGAAAAGTCAGAGAGATGAAATGATTCCTATGTCTTTAAAACATTCTTACCCACTGTTGTTCTAAAAACTATAACTGAGTCATGTGCTTTAAGTTTTCTCTGTTTTTGATTTAGGAAGAAAAAGAGAATGCTTTAGAAACAAAGATAACAATATTTTACCTGATTAATTCAGTAGTCTATAAGCTTGTTCATAAATACTAAACTAGCAAACTTTAATTGTAAAAAGCAAGATAATTTTTCATTCATCTCTTACATCCTGGATCTGTATTGCAACTGTTTTCACTTTGTATTGTTATTGTGAGCAGCAATGTCATTTTTAATTTTTTCCAGTGATACATTACTGAGGAAATTTGAATATATGTTTGTTTATTACAGGATAATTGCATTTATACATTTCTAGAAAGGCATTCTTAGCTAAGAGAGTATCTTCATTTTAGAACATCAATTTTCACAATTTTTTTTTTGTTGTTTTTGAAAGAAAAGCTCATGGATGTTTTTATCAAACACGTAAATCTATTCATGTGTGAAAGAATGACACTAGACCCCTATCTTTCACAAAAATTACTCAAAATGGATTAAAGATTTAAACATAAGACCAGAAACCAATAAACTCCTAAAACATAGGGAAAAGACTTCTTGACATGGGTCTAAACAATGACTTTTTGGAAATGGCATCTAAAGGAAAAGCAACAAAATCAAAAATAACTATCTGGGACTACATCAAACTAAAAAGTTTCTATACAGCAAAGAAAACGGTAAAATAAAAAGGCAACTTATAAAACCAGCGAAAGTATCTGCCAACCACACATCTGATAAGGGATTAATACTCCAAATAAATAAGAAACTCTTACAGCTCAAAAGCAAAATATAAATATTCCAATTTAAAGTAGGCAAATAGACATTCTTTCAAAGGAGATATTCAAAAGACAACAGGTACATGAAAAGTTGCTCAACATCACTCACCATTTTGGAAATGCATATCAAAACCATAATAAGATATCACCTCATACCTGTTAGGATGATTGTTATCAAAAAGATGAGACATAACAAATGCTGGTGAGAAATGTGGAAAAAAAGAGCCCCACTGCACTGGTGATGAGAATGTAAATGCTATAGCCACTATGGAAAAAAAGTATGGAGGTTCTCTGAAAAGTTAAAAATAGAACAATATTATCCAGCATTCTACTTTCAGGAATATATCCAAAAAAGGAAGTGTCTGTACCCCCATGTTCACTGCAGTATTATTTATGACAATCTATTCTGAAAGAGAGTTCCAGAAAAACATCTATTTCTGCTTTATTGACTATGCCAAAGCCTTTGACTGTGTAGATCACAATAAACTGTGGAAAATTCTGAAAGAGATGGGAATACCAGACCACCTGATCTGCCTCTTGAGAAATCTGTATGCAGGTCAGGAAGCAACAGTTAGAACTGGACATGGAACAACAGACTGGTTCCAAATAGGAAAAGGAGTACGTCAAGGCTGTATATTGTCACCATGTTTATTTAACTTATATGCAGAGTACATCATGAGAAATGCTGGACTGGAAGAAATGCAAGCTGGAATCAAGATTGCCGGGAGAAATATCAATAACCTCAGATATGCAGATGATACCACCCTTATGGCAGAAAGTGAAGAGGAACTAAAAAGCCTCTTGATGAAAGTGAAAGTGGAGAGTGAAAAGGTTGGCTTAAAGCTCAACATTCAGAAAAAGAAGATCATGGCATCTGGCCCCATCACTTCATGGGAAATAGATGGGGAAACAGTGGAAACAGTGTCAGACTTTCTTTTTCTGGCCTCCAAAATCACTGCAGATGGTGACTGCAGCCATGAAATTAAAAGACGCTTACTCCTTGGAAGGAAAGTTATGACCAACCTAGATAGCATATTCAAAAGCAGAGACATTACTTTGCCAACAAAGGTTCGCCTAGTCAAGGCTATGGTCTTTCCTGTGGTCATGTATGGATGTGAGAGCTGGACTGTGAAGAAGACTGAGCACCAAAGAATTGATGCTTTTGAACTATGGTGTTGGAGAAGACTCTTGAGAGTCCCTTGGACTGCAAGGAGATCCAACCAGCCCATTCTGAAGGAGATCAGCCCTGGGATTTCTTTGGAAGGAATGATGCTAAAGCTGAAACTCCAGTATTTTGGCCACCTCATGCGAAGAGTTGACTCATTGGAGAAGACTCTGATGCTGAGAGGGATTGGGGGCAGGAGGAGAAGGGGACGACAGAGGATGAGATGGCTGGATGGCATCACTGACTTGACAGATGTGAGTCTGAGTGACCTCCAGGAGTTGGTGATGGACAGGGAGGCCTGGCGTGCTGCAGTTCATGGGGTTGCAAAGAGTCGGACACGACTGAGCAACTGATCTGATCTGATCTGATTCAGAAAGAGATGGGAATACCAGACCACCTGATCTGCCTCTTGAGAAATTTGTATGCAGGTCAGAAAGCAACAGTTAGAACTGGACATGGAACAACAGACTGGTTCCAAAGAGGAAAAGGAGTACATAAAGGCTGTATATTGTCACCCTGCTTATTTAACTTCTATGCAGAGTACATCATGAGAAACGCTGGGCTGGAAGAAGCACAAGCTGGAATCAAGATTGCCGGGAGAAATATCAATAACCTCAGATATGCAGATGACACCACCTTTATGGCAGAAAGTGAAGAGGAACTAAAAAGCCTCTTGATGAAGGTGAAAGAGGAGAGTGAAAAAGTTGGCTTAAAACTCAACATTCAGAAAAAGAAGATCATGGCATCTGGTCCCATTACTTCATGGGAAATAGATGGGGAAACAGTGGAAACAGTGTCAGACTTTATTTTTGGGGGCTCCAAAATCACTGCAGATGGTGACTGCAGCCATGAAATTAAAAGACACTTACTCCTTGGAAGGAAGGTTATGACCAACCTAGATAGCATATTGAAAAGCAGAGATATTACTTTGCCAAGAAAGGTCCGTCTAGTCAAGGCTATGGTTTTTCCTGTGGTCATGTATGGATGTGAGAGTTGGACTGTAAAGAAGGCTGAGCACCGAAGAATTGATGCTTTTGAACTGTGGTGTAGGAGAAGACTCTTGAGAGTCCCTTGGACTGCAAGGAGATCCAACCAGTCCATTCTGAAGGAGATCAGCCCCGGGTTTTCTTTGGAAGGAATGATGCTAAGGCTGAAACTCCAGTACGTTGGCCACCTAATGCGAAGGGTTGACTCATTGGAAAAGACTCTGATGCCGGGAGGGATTGGGGGCAAGAGGAGAAGGGGATGAGAGAGGATGAGATGGCTGGATGGCATCACTGACTCGATGGACATGAGTCTGAGTGAACTCCAGGAGTTGGTGATGGACAGGGAGGCCTGGAGTGCTGTGATTCATGGGGTTTCAAAGAGTCGGACACGACTGAGTGACTGAACTGAACTGAAGACACAGACAACCTAAGTGGCTACTAATGGACAAATGAATAAAGAAAATGTGGTTTCTATACACAATGGAAAACTATTCTGTCATAAAAAAAACACAAGGAAATAGTGCCATTTCTAACAACATGGACAGACTTTGAGGGTATTATGCTAAGTGAAATAAGTCAGACAGACAGAAACAAATACTGGATGATTAAAAAAACAAACAGAATCAGATTTTTAATTGCCACAAGAGGAAGAAGCAGAGGATGGGTAAATTTGGGAAAGATGGTCAAAAGGTACAAACTTCCAGTTTTAAGATAAATAAGTTCTGGGGATGTAATGTACATGATAACTATAGCTAATAACAATGTTTCATATATATGAAAGTTGCTAAGAGAGTAAATCTTAAGAGTTTTCATAATAAAGTAAAAAAGTTTATAACTATGTGAGATGACGGATGTTCATTAAACATACTGGCATTCATTTCACAATATATGTAATTAATCATGCCTCATGCACCTCACTATACCAAGATTTTGTATATTCTTTCTCTTTGCATATGTAATTCCCTCTCTCACAACTAGGGGAAAAGTGTTGGTTGAGTCCTAAATATTTGTTGTTGAATTCATTAAATAGTAAAGAAAAAAAAAAAAAACTCATGAAAGCAACAAAAAAGATTAATTAGCAAACAGCTTGAGACTTGACTGTGTAACTTATGCAGAATTATGCAAATTATACACAGATGAACATGTCACCTTTTTATTTCTTATACCTGGATGTGATTCTTGCAAATTTTTTAATAGAAGCCAGAGATTTAAGCTATATCCTATCATTACTAAACTCATGTTAGATTTTTATAATTAATACATCTTTATATATAATTACCTAAAATAATTGTGTAATTTTCTCTCCTGAGTATTCATCTAAGCTTCAGTGATAAGTGATGTTGTATGAATATTTCTCAGATAGCTAAAGCTCTAAATACTAAAAAGAGGGAATGATGGCACCACATTATCTATTGTCTGATCTCTGTGACAGTCTTTGCACTTTAAAAAAGATTACTACAAACCAACGAATAAAAAACATTTTTAAGGCTATTTCCTGGATCTCACAGTCACTTGGACTACAAGGAGATCCAACCAGTCCATCCTAAAGGAGATCAGTCCTGGGTGTTCATTTGAAGGACTGATGTTGAAGCTGAAACTTCAATACTTTGGCCACCTGATGCGAAGAGCTGACTAATTTGAAAAGACTGATGCTGGGAAAGATTGAGGGCAGGAGAAGGGGACGACAGAGGATGAGATGGTTGGATGGCATCACCAACTCAATGGACATGGGTTTGGGTGGACTCCGGGAGTTGGTGATGGACAGGGAGGCCTGGCGTGCTGCGGTTCATGGGGTTGCAAACAGTCGGACACGACTGAGCAACTGAACTGAACTGTCTGAACCTGAACCTCATAAAATGTATACAACTGCTTATAGATTTGTAAGACAACTAAAATATAAACTGAAACTGGAAGACCTCCCCATTCACAAAAGTACTGAGATTTTTTAGCATCAGTAAAACACAGAAAAATAAGTTCTAACTGAACTGTCATATGGACTAACAAGGCTGATCAAAGGAATGATTTGTTAATTTTGAATAGATCCCTGCTAAAAAGGATTGCAGAGTAGACAGAATTTTTGTTTCTCTCTTACTGTTTAGAAATACCTGTATTGGCTTGGTTTGAATTTGTGATACATATTATTTTACATATCTACAGTTTCTTATATGTTAATTTTATAGTTCTCATAAAACAGAGTGATATCTTCTAAGCCATGAGAAAAGCAACTAGCTGTATGTTCCTTTTATTACACTGTACACATTCAGGTATCAAACAGCCTGACTTTAGTCTCTCCCTTTCCCTTTCAGGATCTTATCATTTATTACCACTGTGGCTACATGCTGTCTTGCTGGGGGAAGTTACCAATTTAACCTTTGGTCCAAGCTTGGACAATGGATTCCACACAGAGCTTTAAGGCTGTTTGATGCTCTGGGTACTAACGACATACTGCTTAAAGCCTTTGTGATATCCAAAGACTTATGAAAACACCTGAAATCTAAAAAACTATGTGCTAACATACAAAACAGAAACTGTAAGATCAAAATTAACAAAGTCCAGAAAAATGTCTACAAAATAAAGGCAGTAGTAAACTTCAATTTAACACATCCTATAGCACTTAAGTTGTATTAATGTGGGCCACAGATTAATGAGCTTGATACAGTTTGCCTCCAAAAATAAAAATTCCTAAATCCTAAAAACATCCTAAAACAGTCCTACAATTACTCAGCTGAGACAAGTTGGACTGTTTAAACCAGATCTACTAAAAGTTAGGAGTTCACAAAAAGGAATTTACGTATGACATAAAACCACATCATTGTTCATAAAACATTGCTTGTTTGTCTTCGATTCATTGCTCACTATAGTGGACATCTTCAGGTCTGTGGATACTCAACATCTTCCTAACAGCCTTTTAAGATGGGTGGAAAACTTTTCTACTTTTCTCCTCTCTAGAGTAAAAGTCAGAACTCACTTTCTCATCTCACACTGCTAATAATACGAGCAGGCTCAGCCAATCAAACCCTTGCACATGACTTCATTTATTAGTGAGCAAAGTGAAGAGGCAATATCTCATGGGATTGAACAGCGAAAATCAGAGATACCAAAGGAACATTTCATGCAAAGATGGGCTCAATAAAGGACAGAAATGGTATGGACCTAACAGAAGCAGAAGATATTAAGAAGAGGTGGCAAGAATACACAGAAGAACTGTACAATAAAGAGCTTCATGACCCCGATAATCATGATGGTATGATCACTAACCTAGAGCCAGACATCCTGGAATGTGAAGTCAAGTGGGCCTTAGAAAGCATCACTACGAACAAAGCTAGTGGAGGTGATGGAATTCCAGTTGAGCTCTTCCAAATCCTGAAAGATGATGCTGTGAAAGTGCTGCACTCAATATGCCAGCAAATTTGGAAAACTCAGCAGTGGCCACACGACTGGAAAAGGTCAGTTTTCATTCCAATCCCAAAGAAAGGCAATGCCAAAGAATGCTCAAACTACCACACAATTGCACTCATCTCACACTCTAGTAAAGTAATGCTCAAAATTCTCCAAGCCAGGCTTCAGCAATATGTGAACTGTGAACTTCCTGATGTTCAAGCTGGTTTTAGAAAAGGCAGAGGAACAAGAGATCAAATTGCCAACATCCGCTGGATCATGGAAAAAGCAAGAGAGTTCCAGAAAAACATCTATTTCTGCTTTATTGACTATGCCAAAGCCTTTGACTGTGTGGATCACAATAAACTGTGGAAAATTCTGAAAGAGATGGGAATACCAGACCACCTGATCTGCCTCTTGAGAAATTTGTATGCAGGTCAGGAAGCAACAGTTAGAACTGGACATGGAACAACAGACTGGTTCCAAATAGGAAAAGAGTATGTCAAGGCTGTATATTGTCACTCTGTTTATTTAACTTATATGCAGAGTACATCATGAAAAACGCTGGACTGGAAGAAACACAAGTTGGAATCAAGATTGCTGGGAGAAATATCAATAACCTCAGATACGCAGATGACCCCACCCTTATGGCAGAAAGTGAAGAGGAACTAAAAAGCCTCTTGATGAAAGTGAAAGTGGAGAGTGAAAAAGTTGGCTTAAAGCTCAACATTCAGAAAACAAAGACCATGGCATCCGGTCCCATCACTTCATGGGAAATAGATGGGGAAACAGTGGAAACAGTGTCAGACTTTCTTTTTCTGGGCTACAAAATCACTGCAGATGGTGACTGCAGTCATGAAATTAATTAAAAGACGCTTCCTCCTTGGAAGGAAGGTTATGACCAACCTAGATAGCATATTCAAAAGCAGAGACATTACTTTGCCAACAAAGGTTCGCCTAGTCAAGGCTATGGTTTTTCCTGTGGTCATGTATGGATGTGAGAGCTGGACTGTGAAGAAGGCTGAGCGCCGAAGAACTGATGCTTTTGAACTGTGGTGTAGGAGAAGACTCTTGAGAGTCCCTTGGACTACAAGGAGATCCAACCAGTCCATTCTGAAGGAGATCAGCCCTGGGATTTCTTTGGAAGGAATGATGCTAAAGCTGAAACTCCAGTATTTTGGCTACCTCATGCGAAGAGTTGACTCATTGGAGAAGACTCTGATGCTGGGAGGGATTGGGGGCAGGAGGAGAAGGGGACAACAGAGGATGAGATGGCTGGATGGCATCACTGACTCGATGGATGTGAGTCTGAGTGAACTCCGAGTGTTGGTAATGGACAGGGAGGCCTGGTGTGCTGTGATTCATGGTGTCGCAAAGAGTCGGACATGACTGAGCGACTGATCTGATCTGATAGATTCAGTGACAAGTGGTGGTATCAATGATGTCTTCACTAAAGCAGCTTCCTGATGGGATCTGGACACTTTACTTGATATATTTCCTCCAATTCTCACTTTCTGGCTCTTCTGGGATTTCTGGAGTTCCTCAATGCTTTAATAAATTTCATTTCAGTGAAACCAACTAGTGTGGGTTCTGATATTTGAAACGAAGAACTCTGATTCACACAGAAGGACTCACTTTCCCAGCTCCTGGTCAACCTCCATGCAGCACACACACATCAGCAGCAATCTTTCAGCACATGGCTAGATATCTACTGTGCAAGATATAGCGAAAAAGGAACAGTACGCATACTCCAACCTCCTCCTGGATTGACTTCTTGTATTACAGAAACAAGAAAACTGTTTTTCCAGATTTTATTGTAGCTAAGGTTCTGGACGTGAAATAGGTTGCACCACTTAAAACGTACTTGCATGCAATTTGAAATGTGGACATAAGACAATACTTTGGCTAGCTATTGCTATTAAAAACACAATGACAGACACGTTGAATTCCTCAGCAAAAGCATTCCAGTATCCAGCCATCACCTTCATGGGTAAAAGAGGAAGCTACAATTGCAGATTTTTGATCTCTGGATCTCAAGTATATATTCTTGAACTCAACAGTTCCAATGCTGATTTCCTGATTTCCCATCTTGAAGATGGAGGAAGGTGGCTACAAGTCAAAAAATGAGGGAAAACTCTAGAAGCTGATAATGGCAAGGAAACATATATGCCTCTAATACTCCAGAAAGGATACATAGGATACATATATCTTGATTTTAGGCCAGTGCGACCAATGTCAGACTTCTGACTTATAGATAATAGTAAGATAATAATAAATTTATGCTGTTTTAAAACACTAAGTTTGTGATAATTTGTTAGAAAAACAAGAAAAAAATAATGTAAGTATATTCCCTGAAGTACTATTTAAAATATCAGAAAGTCAAGGAAAATCTAACTATCTATCAATGGAGAGTATAATAAACTAAGGTACAGTTCACAGTGTAAACCATGCAGCCATTAAAAAGATGAACTAGAAGTCTGATAGCTTGATATGGTGAGATGTTTAATATTTATTGTTAAGTTAGAGAAAGAAGAAAAAAGTGAGTACAGAGTGAAATATACACAGCATGATTCAACAAGTTTTAAAAATTATGCTTATATATGCATTAAAAAGCCTAGAAGGAAATCTACTAGACACTAACAAATGCTATCTCTATGGGATAGAATTTCAAGAGGACTTTCACATTTTTATATTGTTGGATTTTTTTTTCAGTGAGAATATATTATAAGGAGAAGCAATAAATATATTTCCATTTTTAAACAGGTAACTAAATACAATCAATTTTATCTGTGCATTAATATTTATATAATCTCTACAGAATTTAAATAAAAATCATTGAATACACTGTTTCTAAAACTTACCCAGATGTGCTAATATCTTCACTCTCATGGAAATGATTAAATATTCTTTCTCAATACACTGGGCCATTCAAACTATGTTACTTAAATGCTGTTTTTGTTCAGATGACTTCTTACTAAAGGAAAAAATGCAGTGCTAACATGCTTAGAGTAAGTTGACAGAGAGCTACAGTAATAAAATAATCAGTTAAGATTAAATCTAAATAGTTTAAATAGTCATTCTGTTAAAATTTTATCAGTTAAAATCGAACATTTGTAAATAACATTTCACATTTCAGAGTACCTGTTAAATTCAAAACGAAACAAGACAATTTTGTACTTGGTCAAATGCTGTCGCTAATAGGCTCTTAAGGCCAATTAGTACAAGATGAAATTTTAAATACTGAAGTGGCAATCCTCAATTGTTATGTTCACTCAGATTTTAGAAACAGAGACTTCCCTGGTAGTCCAGTGGTTAAGACTTCATCTTCCAATGCAGGGAGCTAAGATCCCATATGCCTTCAGGACCAAAAAACCAAAACATAAAACACAAGCAATACTGTAACAAATTGTAATATTGTAACAAAATTACAATTACAATATTGTAACAAAATAAAAGACTTTAAGAAAAAATCTTTACAAAAAAAGAAATAGATCTCAAAGATAATTTGCAAAGAATCTAAAGTACTGAAAGCTGTTACATGAAACCATGTTCATATTTATAATGAGGCATTCACTTAAGTGTAAAGATCTGTTTAAACTTCAGTATTCTAGGGTTAAAAATGAATGATGTGGGAAAGAAGTGAGGAGCTAACAGTTAACATGATCAGACTATGCTAATGATTTTCAGAAATTATCTATGTTTATCCTTTAAAATTTCATAATGTACCTTACTTATATTTAAAATATATTTCTGATAATAATAAACTGATTTCTAGCAATAAACATCTGGAAATTAAAATGTAAAAATTGTGATTTAAAATATGATTTTTAAATTCAACATTTAGAAATAAATTTAACAAAGGATGTGAAATAAAAAACAAACTACTGTAAAGTAAAATGACAAGATTTTGCTGAGAAAAATTAAGGGATACTTACATAAAGAGAAAACCATATCATATTCATGGATTACATGACTTAATATTGTTAAGATGTCAATTCTCCCCAAATTCACCTATAGATTCAGTGCTATGTCAATCAAAATTCCAGTAGACTTAATAGAAATTGGTAGGGTGATTCTAATATTTATATGGAAAAGCAGAAATCCAGAATAGCCAAAACAATATTGAGAAACTAAAACAAAGTTGGAAGACTGACTCCATGTCCAGACTTACTATGAAGACATAATAATCACAACAATGTGATACTGGCATGAAAGATCAAGGAAACAATAGAAAGTCTAGAAACAGTTCTATCCATATATAATCAGTGATTTGCAAAAAGGATGCCATAGTAAACTAATGGAGAAAGGATAGTCTTTTCAGTAAATGATGCTCAAACAACTGAATATCCACATGCAACTACAATAACAAAAAGAATTCTGACCTCTACTTCATGTCACATGTAAATATTAACTCAAAGTGGACCATAAAACAAGATATGAGTCAAAACAATAAAATTTTTAGAAGAAAAACATAGGAGAAAAATTTTGAAACTTTAGTACAGCAAAGATTTCTTAGATGGACACAAAAACTAGGAACCACAGAAAAACAAGTAAATAAACTGGACTTTATCAAAATTAAAAACTTTTGCTCTATATTGTCACCCTGTTTATTTAACCTATATGCAGAGTACATCATGAGAAATGCTGGACTGGAAGAAACACAAGTTGGAATCAAGATTGCTGGGAGAAATATCAATAACCTCAGATATGCAGATGACACCACCCTTATGGCAGAAAGTGAAGAGGAACTAAAAAGCCTCTTGATGAAAGTGAAAGTGGAGAGTGAAAAGGTTGGCTTAAAGCTCAACCTTCAGAAAACGAAGATCACAGCATCTGGTCCCATCACTTCATGGGAAATAGATGGGGAAACAGTGGAAACAGTGTCAGACTTTATTTTTCTGGGCTCCAAAATCACTGCAGATGGTGACTGCAGCCATGAAATTAAAAGACGCTTACTCCTTGGAAGGAAAGTTATGACCAACCTAGATAGCATATTCAAAAGCAGAGACATTACTTTGCCAACAAAGGTTCGCCTAGTCAAGGCTATGGTCTTTCCTGTGGTCATGTATGGATGTGAGAGCTGGACTGTGAAGAAGGCTGAGCGCCGAAGAATTGATGCTTTTGAACTATGGTGTTGGAGAAGACTCTTGAGAGTCCCTTGGACTACAAGGAGATCCAACCAGTCCATTTTGAAGGAGATCAGCCCTGGGATTTCTTTGGAAGGAATGATGCTAAAGCTGAAACTCCAGTATTTTGGCCACCTCATGCAAAGAGTTGACTCTTTGGAAAGGACTCTGATGCTGGGAGGGATTGGGGGCAGGAGGAGAAGGGGACGACAGAGGATGAGATGGCTGGATGGCATCACTGACTCAATGGATGTGAGTCTGAGTGACCTCCAGGAGTTGGTGATGGACAGGGAGGCCTGGCGTGCTGCAATTCATGGGGTCGCAAAGAGTCGGACACAACTGAGCGACTGATCTGATCTGATCTGATTGGTCTTTGAAAAATACCATTAACAAAATGGAAAGGCTAACCACCAGCTGGGAGAAGATGCCCTCACTACATAGTTGATAGAGTTCTCAGATTCAGAATATGTAATGAACTCCTACAATTCATTAAGAACCCAACTCTAAAATGGGCCAAAAATTTGATATATACTTCACAAATGAAAATATACAAATGGCCAGTAAGCATGTGAAAAGATGCTCAACATCATAATTATCAGGTACATACATAAAATCACAATGAGATAACATTATATAACCACTAAAATGACTAAAAAGATTAACAATACTAACTACTGACAAGGATATGAAGCAATTGAAACTCTGATACATTTCTGGAGGCAATGTGAAATTGCAAGTACATCTACTGTGGAAAACAGTTTAGTACTATCTTTCAAAGTTAAACATACACTATATACAACTCAGAAATTTCAAAGTCCTAGGCATTTACCCCAGAGAAATGAAAACATATGACCATACAAGAACCTTGTATATGAATGTTCACAGCTGCTGCTGCTGCTGCTGCTGCTGCTGCTGCTGCTAAGTCACTTCAGTCGTGTCCGATTCTGTGCAACCCCATAGACGGCAGCCCACAAGGCTCCCCCATCCCTGGGATTCTCCAGGCAAAGAGCCCAAAATGGAAACAACCCAAATATCTGTCAACAGATAAATGGTTAAACAAATTGTAGGTATATTCATATAATACTACTCAACACTAAAAAAGGGATAAACAACAGATGAAAATGACAACATGGATGGATCTCAAAAATATGCTAAATGAAAGAAGCTAGAGGAAAAAAATAAGATTATATATATAAGATGCATTTATATGAATAACTAGAAGAGTCTACAGAGAAGGCAATGGCACCCCACTCCAGTACTCTTGCCTGGAAAATCCTACGGACGGAAGAGCCTGGTAGGCTGCAGTCCATGGGGTCACTAAGAGTTGGACACGACTGAGCGACTTCACTTTCACTTTTCACTTTCATGCATTGGACAAGGAAATGGCAACCCACTCCAGTGTTCTTGCCTGGAGAATCCCAGGGACAGGGAAGCCTGGTGGGCTGCCGTCTATGGGGTCACACAGAGTCGGACACGATTGAAGTGACTTAGCATAGCATAGCATAGAAGAGTCTAATCTATAGCAACAGAAAACGTATCAATGGTTGCCTGAGAAGAGAATTAGAGACTACTAGAAAAGGGCAGAGGAGAAGGCAATGGCACCCCACTCCAGTACTCTTGCCTGGAAAATCCCATGGATGAAGGAGCCTGGTAGGCTGCAGTCCATGGGGTCGCTGAGGATCAGACACAACTGAGCGACTTCAGTTTCACTTTTCACTTTCATGCATTTAGAGAAGGAAATGGCAACCCATTCCAGTGTTCTTGCCTGGAGAATCCCATGGACAGGGGAGCCTGGTGGGCTGCCATCTATGGGGTCGCACAGAGTCAGACACAACTAAAGCGACTTAGCAGTAGCAGCAGCAGAAAAGGGCACAAGGGAACTTTTTGGGCTGATGGAAATGTTCTATATCTGGACTGAGATAGTAGTACATGCATATACAAAATTTTCAAAACATCAAAATTGGTGCATTTTATTTATGTAAATTATATCTTAATAAAGTTGCTCTCTTAAAAATTTAAATAAAAAAAAGAGCAAACCAAGTCATATATTACTTCTGAAATTATTCAATGATCTATTATTTAACTGTTCGGTTAAGATACTAAATTGCCTCTTTCTCTAAACACAAGGTTACTCAAAAAATATCCATTAACATTTAATTATGCAGGTATGCATCTATTACTTTTTTATTTAAATAATAAATGCACTGAATTCAACTACACTTCATAAATTGATATTATTTGGTAAAGCATTCAGTTAACTGAAACAATATCTTGCAAAGGATTTCAATAATATTAGTTCACATTTAAATTGACACGAGACGAATCAAACCTACAACCATTTACTAAACTATTATGTGCAGCTTAGCCAACATTAGTAGCAATTTCCCTTTAAAAAACAATATTTGAATTTAAAACCTAACACAGTATTATGAATCACAGCAGGGTTCAGTGTGTAGGGGTTAGAAATGAAGTACTGAATGTATGTATAAGGGGATGCAAAATACTTTGAAAAGGAATACTATGATTTCTAGCACACTTCCCACCCAGGGATTTCAATTTCCATTCTACAGCAGCCACTTAAAGAAACGTAGAATCATTGTTTTCACAAAATTGAAGACTTTAAACGTATAATTCCTTCTCTAAACTGTGATTTCGTTACAGATTTCACACACATGCATACACACACACACACACACAATTTGCACTGTTTACATTAGAAATTCACACACACACACACACACACACACAAGTAATATCAAGTGACCAATTTAATGCCCAAAGAAAAGGGCTCAAAGTATAACCATTAACTTATCAGAGTAATTCTGTAATTTATGTCACCATCACCACAGTCTGGAGAAAGTGGAAATAACTTATTAACACAGGACTGTCAGAACTGATTTATAACTACATACTGCTATGGCACCCCACCCCAGTACTTTTGCCTGGAAAATCCCATGGACGGAGGATCCTGGTAGGCTCCAGTCCATGGGGTCGCTAAGAGTCGGACACGACTGAGCGACTTCACTTTTACTTTTCACTTTCATGCATTGGGGAAGGAAATGGCAACCCACTCCAGTGTTCTTGCCTGGAGAATCCCAGGGACGGGGGAGCCTGGTGGGCTTCCGTCTATGGGGTCGCACAGAGTCGGACACGACTGAAGCGACTTAGCAGCAGCAGTAGCAGCAGTACTGCTATAAAAAATTCAGTGTCTACCCTGACTAAATCAGGATGGTGGGTACATACATGTTTTCATATTCGCTTTATTTTTCTGTGTTCTTGAAATAGCTCATAAGCTATAAATGTTGAAATCAGAAGTAAACAGAATAACAAACAAAGCTAAATTCATATAAAACCAACTTAAAATGCAGAATATTACAAAGTGCGGAAAAAAGCAACAGTCTTTATACTTTAATTTTCTCTTTTTCAGTATTGCCATACTTAGCATAAAGTTTAAATAAATACTGATAGTCCGAAAACAATTTGTGGCAAAGTTATGCTCTCCATTATTTTGATTACTCATTCATTCAACAAATATCTGCTCCTCTTCTGTATGTATAGACTATACAGTAGATGCTATAGGGGATACATGAACTACAAATTGATGCTTTGTGAGTTATCTTTTGTTGTTTCACTCAACTGGCTGGAATATAATGTTCATGACAATCAGTTCCACTTCTTGGGGCTAACTTTTGTATGCTGTCCTCTCTCAATTACATGCCTTTACTCTTGAGTCCTGGCAGAAGAACTATAGAGATTACAAATCTATACTGTCTGCTGAAGAAAACAATTTAAAAGAATGTTCATGTAAAGTCTTCAATGGCTATGTAACCAAAGCCGAAGTTTCTTAATAATATTAATTATGCTTTGGTCAGCAATCGATGATGAACGTGGGGCTAAAAGAGTAACTTTCAACAGAAGAGGTTAGATTGTCACTCGGAAAAATATTTTTGAAGACTACTTTGCATGATGACAATTATAAAAGACAAGAGCAACTGGCAACAAACATAATAAAAATAGTTAAATAAATAGAATTTTTATTCCAGTTTCATTAAGATACAATTAACATACAGCACTGTATAAGCTTAAGGTGTACAGCATAATGATTTGACTTACTAAAAACATGTACACAATTCTCAGCTCATCATTCTTCTACAGTAGTTCTCTAATATGCCTATTACAACATCATAGCATTATAATTTAGGAAGTGATTTGTCTACTCTATTAAACTACAAACCATTTGAAAATAAGGATCAGATACTATTTATTTTTGTATACTAAGGTCTAACAGAGTACTGCTGCTGCTGCTGCTGCTGCTGCTAAGTCGCTTTAGTCGTGTCCGACTCTGTGCGACCCCATACACGGCAGCCCACCAGGCTCCCCCGTCCATGGGATTCTCCAGGCAAGAACACTGGAGTGGGTTGCCATTTCCTTGTCCAATGCATGAAAGTGAAAAGTGAAAGTGAAGTCGCTCAGTCGTTTCTGACTCTTAGTGACCCCATGGACTGCAGCCCACCAGGCTCCTCCATCCATGACCTCCAGGAGTTGGTGATGGACAGGGAGGCCTGGTGTGCTGAGATTCATGGGGTCGCAGAGTCGGACATGACTGAGCAACTGATCTGATCTGATCTGATCTGATACCAGAATTAAAGATATAAAGTATTTTATATTGCCATCTTACGAACTTTTATAATATAAGCAAGTCTCCTATTGTGCTTTTAAATATTTAGCTATTCAAATCTGCTATTGTAATAGTTGCTTATTTATTATAAAATGGTTTTAAAATGTGCTTTAGGACCAAAAAATAAAGTAGAGACTTGACAATTTTCCAAATTGTCTATTTGTGATAATTCATTAAACATTTACTTTTAAAAATCTCACCCTAACAGACCCAAAAAGCAAGCCTCAAGAATATCTAACTGACTGCTGCTGCTGCTGCTGCTAAGTCACTTCAGTCGTGTCCGACTCTGTGCGACCCCATAGACGGAAGCCCACCAGGCTCCCCCATCCCTGGGATTCTCCAGGCAAGAACACTGGAGTGGGTTGCCATTTCCTTGTCCAATGCATGAAAGTGAAAAGTTAAAATGAAGTCGCTCAGTCGTGTCCAACTCTTAGTGACCCCATGGACTGCAGCCTACCAGGTTCCTCCATCCATGGGATTTTCCAGGCAAGAGTACTGGAGTGGGGTGCCATTGCCTTCTCCTATCTGACTGACAACCTACATGCTAAAACAAAGTCCAGTGCAATTTAAAGAAATATAACAAAATTTGGCAAACAACATAAAGCTCACAATATCTGGCATCTCATTAAAAAAAAAAATCTTCAAGCATGCAAAGTACAAAAACAGAATCTATTATGAGGAGGAAAAAAAAAATCAAAAGAAGCTGAACAGGAAATGACAGAGACGATGGAACTATCAGGCAAGGATGTTAAAACAGGTCATGTAAATATGCTCCATATGTTCCAGAAGACAATAGGAAAACAGCATGGTGAGAAGAGAGCTACAAGGCATAGAAACTTTCCAAATAGGATATCCAGAAATGAAAAATATATTATCTTAAATGAAAAATATTCTGAATGGGATTAACTGTAAATTAAAATATATAGAATAAAGTATCAGTGACCTTGAAAGCATGGCAATAAAATACCAAAAATGAAGCACACGAATAAAAAAATACTGGAAAGATGACATCAGTGACAGTAGCAAGCATTCTAACCCGGATGTAATTAAAGAAAAATATCTGAAGATATAAAGGCATAAAATTTTGCAAATTTGATGAAAGCTATAAATCTACAGATACAAGAAAGTCAAGAAATCCAAGTCGTACAAACTTGAAAGACACCACACTGAAGAAAATTATATTAAACTGATGAAAAACAGTAATAAAGAAAAAAATCTTAAAAGCAGTCAAGGGGGGAAAAATAGCTAAAGAGGCTATCCTAACATCAGACAAAACAGTTTTTAGAATATAGAATTTGGAGTTACACACATTCCCACAGAGAAAACTTCTGGCCCAGGTGACTTCACTGGTGAATTCCACTGAACATTTAAGGAAAAAAATACTACTAATTCAATACAGAGGATGAGATGGCTGGATGGTATCATCAACTCAATGGACATGAGTTTAAATAAACTCCAAGAGATAGTGAAGAACAGGGAAGCCTGGTGTGCTGTAGTTCATGGGGTCACAAAGAGACAGACACGACTGAACAACTGAACAAAAAATTCTGGGAATCAATTTCCAACTTATGAGACCATCGCTACCCTGATGCTAACACCAGGTAAAACACTGCACAAAAAGAAAACCACAGGCCAATATCATGAACATAGATGCAAAACTCATTAACAAAATATTGCAAGTCAAATCCAGAAATATGCAAAAAGTCTATCAATATAATCAGTGAGATCTACCTCAGAAATGCAAGTGACTTGACCAAGATTTCTCCGCCAAGAAGTGGCAGAACATGGTTTACAGTCAGATGTGTTAGCTTCAATCCTGTGTTTTTGCCCTCTCCTTCTGTTGTATTCAGTGTATCAACTGCCGTCCTTGGAACTTTAAAGTTAATATCACACAATTTTGCACTTACATTTATATAATAGTGACATGTCATTCTCTTATTATTTCAAGTGCCCTTGAAGATTATTCAGTACTTCATTCTCAGAAGTCTTTGCTGAATCCACCCTCAACTACCGAAAGGTGTCTGCCTTCTCCTAGGCTTTGACAATATACCTAGTGTATCTCTTTTATCAAATTAATTATAATGTACTGTGATCATATCCACAGGCCTTCTAAACATATAGTCCTTTATGGTCCGGATCTTGACTTTATCCTTCTCTGTATCCACTACACACTGCATATCATAAATGCTACTGTATAGACAATGTATTAATTATATACATAGAGCAGATAATATGTATTACATCATATAAACAATGTATTATTAATAATTATACACTTTCAGAGCAGATAATGTCTTAATTTTTTTTCTGGGACTTCCCGGTGGTCCAGTGGTTAAGAATCCACCTTGCAAAGCAGGGGACACGGGTGTGATTCTTGGTCACTGAACTAATACCCCACGTTTTGTTGTTGCTAGTTTATTGTTTAGTTGCTAACTCTTGTCCAATTCTTGGCAATCCCATGGACTGTAGCCCACCAGTCTCCTCTGTCCATGGGATTTCCCAGGCAACAATACTGGAATGGGTTGCCATTTCCTTCTCCAAGGCGATCTTCCCAACCAGGGATCAAACCCATGTGTCCTGCATTCTAGGTGGATTCTTTACCACTGAGTCTCCAGAGAAGCCCAAGATCCCACTGGCATGGGGCAACTAAGCCCACAAGCCACAACTCCTGAACCCCAAGCACTGCAATGAAAGATCCTGCAAGATGCAACGAAGATACCACAAGCCACAACTAACACCCAGTGCAGCCAAATAAATTAATTAAAAAAATTATCCTGCATAAAACACAACCAGACACTCACTCACTAAGAAAGGAGTTATTACACATATACTATATCCTTAGTAGAACTGCTAGAAAAGAAGAGATAGTAGATAAAGCAGAAACAATGGGGCAGTAAGGAAAGTGGTCTCTGTCTCAGTAAGTTAGATACTTCACAAGGCAGTTCATCAAACACTACTGAAAATTCAATATTTGCATCACTATTTTTCTAAAGCAATATTTTTATATAGGCATCACATTCCATGCTGTTCCTATCATTTGAATATTTGAAATCTCTTTTACTGGGCAATCTCACAAGTTTTAAACATAAATATAACTAATGGCTCAGGAGAAGGCATATGAAAATGTGAAGATTAAAAAAATTAAGTTAAAAAAATTGATAACTGATCAAGTTTTTGAGTTTTCACTTTTTTATTTACTGTAATAGCATTCGATGACCTTGTTCATATGATTCTACCTTAAGCATACCTATCTGAAAGGCAACAAAATCACGTTCTTAGTCAATTAATATGGCAATAATTTTGTAGCTTATCTGTCATTTTTTGGCCTCAATTTGCAGTGGTCTAAGGTTGCTGCCAGATCAGAAACAATTTTGGATGATTATTTAGGAATTAATTGACAGAAGAAAAAAAAACATGTATTCCTTAAGACCAAAAGGCATGTGAACTTAAAATCAGAATTAGTCAACATTACCTATTCCTATCCTCTTCTTTAGCTAATGTTTAGCCACTGCTTCCTTAAAAAAAAAAAAAAAAAAAAGCTTATTTACAGCCTTAAACTAAGTCTGGCTAGCACAGAAAGTAGAATAAAGTAGATGTCAACAACTCATTAGGTCTTAAATGGTTGGACAAAACACGCCCTAGAGAAGTTCTATTCAGTCCAAACCTTCATGCATACCAAAGTAACATACATTAGCTATTGTAAGTTATATCAAGCAATTGTATTCTTTTTTCTCTCTTAATCCTTCCCTTTGTCTCTCCCCTTCCATTCCCATACCACAATCCAAACCAGTTTATCTCTTTTTCTCATTAGACACTAACTTCTACAACATTAGAAAGTGCCAACTAGCCCATCGAAAAGTATCCAAATTGGCTACATGAATAATCAGCTGACAGAGGTGCAGTTACTGATTCAACAAATGGACACTGCATTTCCACTTGGTATCAAGCACTATTTTAGACTGAGGATGCAGCACAGAGAAGGCCTCTGTTCTCATGAGCTTCCACTCCGGAGACAAACTCAAATATTAAAGAAATAAGAAGGTAATCAGAGGTAACAGTGAATGCTATGAATAAAATAAACAATACAAAGTGATACAGATTTGGAAAGAGCCGGTGCTTTAGACAGGGCAGTTATAGGGCTGGCCTCACTCAGAAGGTGATGACTGAGTCCACGAAATGGAGCCACCCACACAAAGAACTGAGAAAAAAACCACAGAGAATAGAAACTGAAAATTCTCAAAGAAGTGTAGTATGTTTGACAAATAAAAGACACTCTTCTACATGACCACAAGTCAACCATCAAAATCAGAAAGTAAACACTGATACATTACCATCTAATCCACAAACCCCATTCAAATTTCTTTGAGCATCCCTGTTATGTCCTTTGTGGGTCCAGAATCCAGTTCATGATCGCATGTTAACGTTTAGTTATCATGCCTCATTTGTCTCCTTCAGTCTGGAATAGATCTTCGGTCTCTCTCTGTCTTCTGTGATCTTAGCATCTTTGAAGAGTACAGTCCATTTACTTTGGAGAATTTCTCCAGTTTGGGTTTGTGTGATTTCCCTCAGGACTTGAGATTTCAGCAGGAACATCATAGAAGCAATGCTGTACTCCCTCAGTACTTCAGATTAGGAGAATTTGCCCCAACAGTGGTGATGTTCATTTTTAATACTTGGTTAAAGCAATATCTGCTGCATTTTCCTACTATAAAGTTCATTATAAGCATGTTGTATTTATCAATTAACTAGTAATTAGTATCTTATAGAGATATTTGAGATTAATACATATCCTATTCCCTAACAAATTTCCACTTATTTATTTTAATGCCCATTGATAATACATGTCTCAATTAGTTATTACTATGATAGTTACCAAAGGTAATTTTTTCCCCCTAAAGTAATTTTTTTTTCTTTTTTTTGTTTTTTTCTTTTTTTCCCCTAAAGTAATTTTATAATTCCATCATTCCTTCTAGACAGGGGTTCTCAATTGAGAATAGGGTGGATGTGATTTTTGCCTCCCAGGAGACATTTGGCAATGTCCGGAGACATTTTTGTTCCTTATAACTGTAGGCTGGGGCTGGGGAGAGATGCTAACACCTAGTAGGCAAAGGACAAGGATGATGCTAAACAACCGACAGTGTAAGAACAGTTTCCTCTTTCTCTCTACCCTCAAAAAATTATCTTGTCCAAAATGGCATTAGTGCTAGGGTTCTAGATTTTTATAGTCCCTGCTTTAGATTTCCTAAATGACATTCTGATATAGGTAGAATTTTCTATTCTCTTTCATTTTTATACTGATAACATTCAGAAAACGAAGATCATCGCATCCGGTCCCATCACTTCATGGGAAATAGATGGGGAAACAGTGGAAACAGTGTCAGACTTTATTTTTCCAGGCTCCAAAATTACTACAGATGGTGACTGCAGCCATGAAATTAAAAGACACTTACTCCTTGGAAGGAAAGTTATGACCAACCTAGATCACATATTCAAAAGCAGAGACATTATTTTGCCAACAAAGGTTTGCCTAGTCAAGGCTATGGTTTTTCCTGTGGTCGTGTATGGATGTGAGAGCTGGACTGTGAAGAAGGCTCAGCGCTGAAAAATTGATGCTTTTGAACTGTGGTGTTAGAGAAGACTCTTGAGAGTCCCTTGGACTGCAAGGAGATCCAACCAGTCCATTCTGAAGGAGATTAGCCCTGGGATTTCTTTGGCAGGAATGATGCTAAAGCTGAAGCTCCAGTACTTTGGCCACCTCATGCGAAGAGTTGACTCATTGGAGAAGACTCTGATGCTGGGAGGGACTGGGGGCAGGAGGAGAAGGGGACGACAGAGGATGAGATGGCTGGATGGCATCACTGACTCGATGGATGTGAGTCTCAGTGACCTCTGGGAGTTGGTGATGGACAGGGAGGCCTGGTGTGCTGCGATTCATGGGGTTGCAAAGAGTCGGACACGACTGAGTGACTGATCTGATCTGATCTGATCTGAACATTAGTATGGGGTCATGAAGTCCTACTTTACCCAAAAGGTTACAATCTATTTTTATCATTTATTTTGATACTCAAATTGTCAAAGACTTGGTCAATTTAATTCCCTCAAACCAGGTTCTGTGTTTTTTGGGCATGTGTTAATCACATTTTGAGAACATCCTTACTTTATGGTATAAAATGCCCAGCACTGATCTCAGCCATTTCTTTAAAGAATCTTAGTTCTTTCAGCAGAAAATGATAATCAGAAAATTTAGAAACCAAGATCTGGGGCAAGGTGGGCTCACTGCTATCAGACCCAGACAGAGCCAGGAAATATACACATAAACACACCCCTATCTATCGATCAGAAAAGCAATAATTTAATTCTTATACTTCCAATTCTAATTCAACACCACATGGCTTGTTTAAGCCCAGCCTTTCCATATTTATAAGTCCCTATGTTGACACTGAAAATTTAGCTCTCATTATCCTCAAATGTGTTTGTTTATTTGCTTAGTCTCTTCATCACCTGATATGCAACCAGATATTCAGCTGCAAAACAGAGAACTATTTCCAGGTTATTTTCCTTTTTAAACCAAATAATACTGCAATTAACATTCCTGCACACGTGTCCTTATGTACTTGAGGACAGATACCAAAATGTGGAACTGCTAGGTGAAAAGCAGTGAAAAATGACAGTTTAATTTTTTTACACTTTATATGGAAAAGTTTTAATATACATAGAAATGAAGAGAATAGAAAATAATGAACTCCCACTTATCCATCATTCAACTTTAACAATTGGCAAATTTAATATTCCCTTTTTCCCCTTATCCATGAAATTTAAACAAATTCCATTTTAATAGATCTATCTCCATGAACAGCTTTAAAAGTTTATCAAAATCCTTTCTGAAGCACTAGTTATACAGTAAACACCAGCTCTTGTATTCTTTTTAATATTGTACATAACTTTAAAAAAAAGTCACCCATAATATTCACCTGCTCCCTGTATTAAGCTCTTTGCAATCAAGAAACAGCAGAATCAAAGCATCTAAGACAGTAGAAAGAGATGAAGAAAGATCATCCTAAAAGCATAAAAAGACCTTGAAATGAACAATATCAGGCAGGCATAGAGGTATATTAAGTGACAGAGGCAACAAAGAGAAAGAAAGGAGTAACATTAAGTAGATTTTTAAAAGCAAGCATTAGCTGGTAGTAAAAGTACTTAAGGGATTGCTGGTGGTCCAAGTGGGAAATTTAAGTAAAGAAATAGTAATTCATGAGGAATAGGACAGGCTATTGGAATGTATTTCGGAATTAGCTGCTTAAAATACAATGCACTCACCAGAAAGCTAGGTAAATAGCCACTTAGTGTTCTCCCAAGAAAAGATATTTAGAGAGAAAATATCACCAATGTGTAACAAAATAACATTTCTTTCTTTTTAAATATAAGTAATGTTCCTACTAAAGTAGAGCAATATAGAATGCCTGTATATGTACACAGATATGCAAAAGAGTCACCAGACATGTGTTTCTCAAGAAAATCTGTAGAATGAAATTCTAAGAACACTATAGTTCAGTTAAGTTCAGTTCAGTTGCTCAGTCGTGTCTTAACTCTTTGTGACCCCATGGATCGCAACACGTCAGGCCTCCCTGTCCATCACCAACCAACTCCCAGAGTTTACCCAAACTGATGTCCAATGAGTTGGTGATGCCATACAACCATCTCACCCTCTGTCGTCCCCTTCTCCTCCTGCCTTCAATCTTTCCCAGAATCAGCGTCTTTTCAAATGAGTCCACTCTTCACATCAGGTGACCAAAGTATTGGAGTTTCAGCTTCAACATCAGTCCTTCCAATGAACAACCAGGACTGATCTCCTTTAGGACGGACTGGTTGGATCTCCTTGCAGTCCAAGGGACTCTCAATAGTCTTCTCCAACACCACAGTTCAAAAGCATCAACAGATATGGGCTATTTAAAGGAATCCTAAAGTAAATTATTTTAATATCCTAATTTATTTAAAATGTGTTTTTCTTTTTTTTAAATATTAAGTTCACTAATCCACAAAGCACTTATAGACTTAATTCACTTTATGCCAAGCACTACTGATACACACAAAACATCATTCCTGCCTCTAGGAGCTTACAGTTCAGTGAGTAATTCAGACACAATTATAATACAATGTAGTATGCTTTAATAGTATATTCTTTTTTCTTTTCTTTAAGCATACAAGTAAACATAAGAAGGACCAATGAAGTGTAGCTTAGGTGAGTCAGAAAATAATTGAAAGAGGAGGTGACACTTGAGTTGAATCATGAAGGTTAAAGAGGGATTCAGAAATGAGGAGGAAGAGAATTCCTAAAACATGTGCAAAGCCTTGGTGATTCATCTCAATATGTTTAAACTGGAAATATTTTTCTAGTGTACATGTGACAAGAACCATATGTGGTCTATTTAATGAAGTTTTTAAAATTTAATTAGATGGTTTTATGTTGTTATAGAATATGCTGAGATTGATATATGTATATGGGCTTTCCAGGTGGCTCAGTGGTAAAGAATCTGCCTGCCAATACAAGAGACATGGGTTCAGTCCCTGGGTCCAGAAGATCCTCTGGAGAAGGAAATGGCAGCCTACTCCAGTATTCTTGCTTAGAGAATTCCATACACAGAGGAGCCTGCAAGGATACAGTCCATGGGGTTACAAAGAGTCAGATAATTGATGAAGACCTCTATTATTAAAAAGTAACCCTGAGAGTATAGAAAACGTCAGAAATATGCAAAGCAGAAGATGAAAAGATAGAGAACATGTCCAGGATGCCCAATATCTGAAAAATGAAAGTTCTAAGACAACAGAGAAAACAGAAGGGAGAAAATCACTAAAGAAATAATTCAAGAAAACTTTCCAGACTAAAAAACATGACTTTTTACACTGAGTATCCAGCAAATATCCAATACAATGTTTGAAAACTGAGTCACACCAAGATATCATATCATAAAATTTAGAACAGGGAAAATAAGAAAGGATTCTATCAAATTCCAGAGAGAACTAACATTTTCACAAAAAAAAGATAAAGAATTAAAATAGCATAAGACTTCTCGAAGGAGAAGGCAATGCCAACCCACTCCAGTATTCTTGCCTGGAAAATCCCATGGACGGAGGAGCCTGGTGGGCTGTAGTCCATGGGGTCGCTAAGAGTCGGACACGACTGAGCGACTTCAATTTCACTTTTCGCTTTCATGCATTGGAGAAGGAAATGGCAACCGACTCCAGTGTTCTTGCCTAGAAAATCCCAGGGATGGGGGAGCCTGGTGGGCTGCCATCTATGGGGTTGCACAGAGTCTGACGTGACTAAAGTGACTTAGCAGCAGCAGCAGATTTCTCGAATGGAACACTAGAAGCTGCAATATATAACTGTAAAAATTTGAAGGAGAAACTACTTCAAATTTTATTATTTTATTTCCAACCAAAGTATCACAAGATACTTAGAAATTACTTCCCCTTACTGCCTCAGGGACCTACTACTGAAGTTTATCATCATCCCAAATGATGGAGTAAAGAAGAAAAAGCCTCCATATTTGGGAAATGAATTCCAACAAAAAAGAGAAATCATAAGAATCCCCAGGATGACAGGGAAGGGAGATTTCAAGTAGAAAGGTTTGCAGCAGGTATAAAGATCAGGTATAAAGACTTCACACACATGAAACAGAAGGTCTACATATAGATAATTTTAACTGAAAATATTTTAAGCCTTAAAAATATACAAATAAAATTATGTCCTAAAATAACATATCCATGCCATTAAATTTATATTTAACATAGTTAGAGTAACTCATGCCATTTTCTTGCCAATATTCTAAAATTTGGTATCAGAGTGAATTCTTCACTAATTAAGCAATGTAGCTATTTTAAATTATTCTTAAAAGATATTTACTGATGAGACTTAAGACATAGTTCACAGAGATCCTACATGTACCTAGATGCATCAGACCATGAGATATTTATCCAGATTTTAATACACAGTAGTTTCTTCAACGTGTATAGAAAGAATGTTCTATTCCTTTGTAGCAGGTCAAAGTTGAAAAATCATTTAAGAATTAAAAATGCAGGACAGCACATAATAAGTACTTAATAAACATTGTTGAGATTGCTTTTTTTTTTCCAATCTATAAATAAAGGAGACATAAATGAAGGTAAAGTTAACTATATATCTTATATATATATACACATATATATATACACACATACACATATAATGCATATATACATACATATACCCACAAACATTTAAAATTTCTCCTATAGCTCTATACTACTTTTCAGTTTTATTTTTTAATATATTTTATAATTTTAACTGAAATGATTAAGCTTCAAAAATATGTTTTCTTACAGGTATTGACTGTTGAAAAATATTTAAAATAATATCATAATATCTTTTTTCTATTAAATATAACAACATAAATATTAGTCAATAGCTACTTACATTCTTAGATAGTATGGGAAAAAGATTTTCCAAAAATGAATGACTAACCTGTTGAATTTAAAAAAGCTAACTCGCCAAAGAATTTATAAGCATTTTAATTAATTAGCTTTAATAAAAAAAATGACTAATCAGAATTGAGGTTTCTTAAATATACAACTAAATAATATGAAAATGTAGAACAATAAATCTGCTTTTAAGTGCATCCAAATACATAATAAGTATCAGAGGTTGCAAATTCAAACACCCACGGGTATGATGGTAAGGGGGCAAAATGGAGAATCTGCTCAGCTCCAGATAATGATTACCATGTGAGATCAGACCACTAAATCATTATTTTCCTCAAAGAGAAATTAAAAATCTCGGTTGTTATGTGAGTCTTCCTATTTTCAAATATTGGCAGTAATTCAATTTTCTTTTTCAATTATTGCATTAGCTAATCAAAATTTGCATGTGTTCTAAATTCAGTTTTTATTAGTTCATGGGGCCTATAGTACACATCCTCTAAAACTGAGGCGTAGATTTACCTATCTGTTATATATACTGAATACAAGTACACTTATGGAGAATGAATGGATTCATTTGAGTGTGACTAAGGGGAAGGACCGAGAAGGCAATGGCAACCCACTCCAGTACTCTTGCCTGGAAAATCCCATGGACAGAGGAGCCTGGTAGGCTGCAGTCCATGGGGTCGCTAAGGGCACAACTGAGCGACTTTACTTTCATGCATTGGAGAAGGAAATGGCAACCCACTCCAGTATTCTTGCCTGGAGAATCCCAGGGACATAGGAGCCTAGTGGGCTGCCGTCTATGGGGTCACACAGAGTTGGACATGACTGAAGTGACTTAGCAGCAGCAGCAGCAGGGGCAGGAGAAGGGGATGACAGAGGATGAGATGGCTGGATGGCATCACCGACTCGATGGACATGAGTTTGAGTGAACTCCGGGAGTTGGTGACGGACAAGGAGGCCTGGCGTGCTGTGATTCATGGGGTCGCAAAGAATCAGACACGACTGAGCGACTGAACTGAACTGAACTTCCTGAGGGAAAAATGTACGGTAGATAAGGCAAAGGTTAAAGACTCAGAAACCAAACTGCTTGGATTTGAATTCTTAATTTACCAGTTATAAGCTGTGTAACTTTAGTGACAAGACCTTATTATGTTCTCTTGAGAATTAAATGAGTTCTAAGCATTATATAAAATGCTTAGAATATTGTTTGGCAGCTAGTTAAAAAATCACTGCAGATGGTGACTGCAGCCATGAAATTAAAAGACGCTTGCTCCTTGGAAGGAAAGTTATGACCAACCTAGATAGCATATTCAAAAGCAGAGACATCACTTTACCAACAAAGGTTCGCCTAGTCAAGGCTATGGTCTTTCCTGTGGTCATGTATGGATGTGAGAGCTGGACTGTGAAGAAGGCTGAGCGCCGAAGAATTGATGCTTTTGAACTGTGGTGTTGGAGAAGACTCTTGAGAGTCCCTTGGACTGCAAGAAGATCCAACCAGTCCATTCTGAAGGAGATCAATCCTGGAATTTCTTTAGAAGGAATGATGCTAAAGCTGAAACTCCAGTATTTTGGCCACCTCATGAGAAGAGTTGACTCATTGGAGAAGACTCTGATGCTGGGAGGGATTGAGGGCAGGAGGAGAAGGGGACGACAGAGGATGAGATGGCTGGATGGCATCACTGACTCGATGGATGCGAGTCTGAGTGACCTCCGGGAGCTGGTGATGGACAGGGAGGCCTGGCGTGCTGCGGTTCATGGGGTCGCAAAGAGTCGGACACGACTGAGCGACTGATCTGATCTGATCTGATTGTTATTTGGTAGCAGCTCAGTGGTAAAGAACCCTACCTGCCAAGCATGAGACACAGATTCGATCCCTGGGTCGGCAAGATCCCCTGGAGAAGGAAATGGCAACCCACTGCAGTATTATTGCCTGGGAAATCCCATGGATAGAGGAGCCTGGTGGGCTGAAGTCCAGGGGTCGCAAAGAGTAAGACATAACGACTAAACAACAGCAGCAAGTGGATTAAAAGGCCTGAGTAGTATGAAGAGAGCAGCGGCAGGCTAGAGATGTTATGCAGAAATTGGATAAATTCTAAAAATCGAATTTGAAAGCTATAGAGCTATGGAAGCAAAGACAAGAGGTAAACTTAAATTCTAGAGATGCCTTCTCATGTGAACTGAGATAGCTAGCCGTTTGTTCCTGAGAGCAATTGCTAAGTATGGGCATGTTTTTAGGATTAGTTTTTTTCCAGGCAGAGGGAATCCAGAGGGGAAAAGAGAAATCAGAAGAACGTTTAACAGTTGTGTGGGCTAGTTTGATAGATGGAAACTGAGGTAAGCCCAAAATGCATAGCCTTTTTTTTTTTTCTTCACTGGACACTTGGGCTTCCCAGGTGGCGCTGCTGCTGCTGCTGCTGCGTCGCTTCAGTCGTGTCCGACTCTGTGCGACCCCATAGACGGAAGCTCACCAGGCTCCCCTGTCCCTGGGATTCTCCAGGCAAGAACACTGGAGTGGGTTGCCATTTCCTTCTCCAATGCATGAAAGTGAAAAGTGAAAGTGAAGTCGCTCAGTCGTGTCCGACTCTCAGCGACCCCATGGACTAGAGTCTACCAGGCTCCTCCGTCCATGGGATTTTCCAGGCAGGTGGCGCTAGAGGTAAAGAATTCCTACCTGCCAATGCAGAAGAGGTAAGAAACATGGGTTCGATCCTGGGGTCAGAAAGATCCTCTGGAGGAGGGCACAGCAACCCACTGTGTTGAAGTGGGTTGAAGACTGAAGTGACTTAGCACAGACATTTGCTAAGTGTTGGGGCAGTGTCCGAGACTGGAGTTAGCCTGGTATAACTGAGCAAAATCTCTTGCAGTTTCACAGTACTTAACTTGATAGGTTCTCAAACTTATTGATTTCAGGATCCCTGTTCAATGCTAAAAATTACTGAAGATAGCAAGGAGATTTTGTTTCAGTGGATTGTATTTGTTGATATTTACTGTATCAAAAATTCAGAAATTAAAAAATAAGAGAAATTTAAAATATTTACTAATATAAAAGCAATAATAATAAACTCATTGAATGTTAATATAAATAATACTAGAAAGAGTTAATTGTTTTATATTTTTGTAAATCTTTGGCTTAATAGCAGACAACGGAATATTCATATCTGCTTCTGCCTTCAGTTTGTTGGAAAGTGTTTTGGTTGAAGTAAATGAAGAAAATCTAGTTTTACACAGGTATGTAGCTGGAAAATGCAGAGAAGGCAATGACACCCCAATCAGTACTCTTGCCTGGAAAATCCCATGGATGGAGGAAATGGGGAAAAGGAAAGAGTTATGATAGAGACAAGAGAACTGCTTTCTAAAGTTTTTTTGTTTGATTGTTTTGTATGTAGAAGTGCAAAATCAGTATCAATATAGAACAGTATAGGATGGGAGAAGGGAAAAAAAAAAGAAAAATTGCTAAAGACTGTGTTGCTCTCAAGTCACTTAATCAAAAGAGGTAAAATACCCAAGTTATTTGAAAATACTTTTGTTGAATGGACTTTAGACTAACACCCCCTTGAGACTAAACCAGAAAGGCCATGGTGCCTGCAATCTGTGGGGTTATACTTTACTTGGGAGGGAAAAAAATTAACAAAGAGCTAATATGATATGATACAAAATTCAGTGCTAAAACTGTAGGATATAAACTACAAATCTGTAGGACTTATGAGAGAAAGATCCAAGGAGGCAACATGAATCAATGTTCCCCTTCTCATCATTATATTTCTCCTTTAAAGGAATCCAGGGCACAAGTAGAAGCAGAGAAGTCGTGGTTTACATAAATTCATGCTATTTCTCAATCATACATAATAGCAGTACAACAAATCCCCACTAAATTCTGATTAAGTTGTCAAACATTAAAGTAAAACCAAACTCCAAGATTGATCAAAATATTATTTGCCTTTCTTTGACTATCACAATTAAAAATGATGCTGAAGTTTGAAGTCTAGGTTCTACTACATCTTTCAGTAGGAACTATGGGAACCCCGGGAAACGACAATGACATGGCAATGACACAAAAGTCTGGCCCCCACCACCAAAGGCTTCAAACAAACCATGAATTTGCCACCAGGAGCAAAGACTCCACCTGATTCAGAACAAGCAGACTGTGAGCACGTGCAGCATCCCCAATGTACAGAAAACGTCCACATTTTCCAACACACATACACAGACAGAACGATGGGGAACTTCTCTTAATTCCTTCTATGACTATCCCCACTCCCCAGGATATAACACAAATACTTAGACTCAAGGCTAGGAGTAGCAAGTGAAGGGTGAGAAAGGAGAACACAAAAGAGAAGAGAGGAATTTCCCTGGCATTCCAGAGGTTGGGACTTCACCTTCTAATAACGGGGGTACAGGTTTGAACCCTGGTTGGGGAGCTAGGATTCCACATGCCTTGGGGCCAGAAAATCAGAATATAAACAGGAAAAGCAAGACCGTAACAAATTCAACAGATGACTTTAAAAATGGTCCACATTAAAAAAATTTTTTAATAAATTAAAAAGATATACACATACAAATACTAAATTTATTCAATCATCAAATATTTTATTCACATCAAGCATTCACAGAGTGTGGCAACACATATAGGCCAAACAAATGTCCAAATATCCACTATTCTCTGTGGAAAGACTGTCCAAATCCACACTACTTTCCTAAAGACAGAAATACTCAGTGTGACTAATGCTTATTTAAACAATTTATAAATATCATTATAGCCATAAGCTTGAGAAACACATTGAGTACCTTAGAGAAAGGGCTATGTAAAAAATACAAATCAATATTACTACTGTATTATTGTGCAAAAAGCACCACTTCTCAAAAAAGAAAAAAAATGAAATAAAATCCACTTTTGGTTTTAGACTATTAAAAGACAATGCATTCTTTCACCCCATCCTTGCTCCCCAAATCCCCACTCCATTAGATTGTCAACTACCTTTCAGAAACCCTAGAGAGAACATTTTCCAGTGACCTTTAATCAGTCTCTTCTAAGACACAATCCACTGGACAGAATTCTTTTCCATTTGCCAAAGTTATTTTCTTGCACTCCAAGTTACCACTTTTCGTTTCAATTTCTACCATGAACTTTTAAAATTCATTGCTCATCATTCTGGAGAAATGCCACCTTTAAGAAATATAGAAGAGGCATAAATTTCTGTGTGACTGTTTACTAAATATTAATTTTTAAGCAAGTTATTTTTATCTGAGTATCAGTTTCCTCGCCACTTGCAAAATTGTTCAGAAGACTAAATGGGAAGAATATTCACAAAGTCCCTAACACTGTAAGGGATGAAAAAAAAAAGGTAGCTATCTGAAAGAAGATAAAGCAGTACTATTGAGAATTTGCTGGGAGGAGGAAGGCTTGCTTGGCACATCCTCTGCTAAAACTTGAAAGCATCTCAATTACGCACATCCCTTCAAATACAGAAAGGTGAGGGAAACTAGCAGGTTTATAACAAAGACAGAAACTATCTTCTGGTATTAATACCTTGGTTAAGTATTAATACATGTTATGAATCTAGAAAGGATACTAGGGTTTATTTCGGTCTTTCCTCATGATAGCAGCACCTTCTTTTATCAAAGAGAATCATTACAGCTCCGTAATTTTTTATTTCAAATAAAAATTTTTAAGTGAATTAAAAAGAGATGTCTTCTAAATGTTCCTTCCATGGTAAGTAGTAAGCAAATGCAGAGGACTCTGTTTATAGCTTAGGAGCATGTTTACCAAATACCATGTCAAAAGAAAAAACTGCCCTGACAACTTGGAGCCAGGAAGTCAGACAATTGGAAACATATAGCTCAGAAAACTACCATCTAGAGACCTAACCTACCCCTGGAAATCTTCTAACTACCTTCTAGAAGTCTTTCTAATGAAGGCTAAACACACACACACACACACACACACACACACACACACACACACAGCAATTCTCAAGATGGCCTACGAGCCAAATCCAGACCAGTGTTGCATATTATCACCAGCTCCCCACTCTCCCTGAGGCCTCCTACAGTCTCAACTGTTGGTTGCTCAGGTGTGTCTGACTCTTGCAACCCAACGGACTGTAGCCTGCCAGGCTCCTCTGTCCATGGAATTCTCTAAGCAAGAATACTGGAGTGGTTAGCATTCCCTTCTCCATGGGATCCTTATAGTTTCAGGGCTGCTGACCATTACCTATGCCTGCTAACTGAACTTTAAAATTTATTTTTCAACAGAACTTATAAATTACCTATGCTCAAGCTCAATTTTCTTCCATTGACTGAGTTTTTAACCTCTTTATACTCCCACAACCTAATATAGGCCTAGAATGATTTGATCTTTGACTTCTTTCAAGTGTATTGGGGAATTAACAGATTAATGTCTAACAGTGATGTGAGTTCCTTGGACAAAAGCACTGTTTAAAAATAAAATACTTTATATTTTTTCAGTAGTAAAATTAATTGCTCCTTTTTCCCACAGTATTGTCCTAAGCAATTTGAGATTTTATCACAGCTTTCAGTCAAAAAAAAAATTATCACTCAATTTGGAAATTAAAGAGTATTCACTTTTTTCAAAATAAAAATGACACTGCCTAATACAAGCCTAATACAATAAAAAAAAATCAAATTCTAAAAAGTATAAAGAAGAAAATGATAACCATCCATAACTCCAATACCCCAACAAAACACTGTGAACATTTAGACACAGTTCTATGCATACACCTTTTCATACTGCTCACGGGGTTCTCAAGGCAAGAATGCTGGAGTGGGCTGCCATTCCCTTCTCCAGTGGACCACACTTTGTCTGGACATGACTTAGCGACTGAACAACAACAACTATGTACTTGACAGAAATAGAATCTCATTCCCTGTAGTAATTTTTTAACCTAATATCCTTTAAAGCCTTGTACAGCTATAAAATATTCCATTTCATGAAATATCCATAATTAGCCAGTCATCTAAAATTAAAGATTTGTTTTTTTCAAGTTATTCACTGTGCTACAATGAATTCCTTTACATTCCACCTTTACATTTTGGCTGCATTATTTCTTAGAAAAAGAATTTTTAATCAGATGATATGGGTACTAAAAATTATGAAAGATATTGCCAGACTGCCTCTAGAAAAGTAGAATCAATGTACTCTCCCACCAATGGTAGATGAGAATGCACATGTACCTGCAATTCACTGATTACTGTTTATCGTTGCGCATCTTCACCAATTTGATAATAATTCTCACTGTTTTAATTGCATTTCATTACTTCTTTACTAGTAAAATAATCATTTGATGTCTTTATAGAGCATTGGCATTGTTTTTGTGAATTACTTTTTTCTAATTTTCACTGTGCTTTGTCTTTTTCTTATAGATCTACAGCCTGCTTTTGCTATTTCTTTGTGGGAGCTCTTCACACAATAAAGGGAATACATCTTTGTCCACATTTATGTCATAAATAATAATTACCAGTTTGTCATTTCTCTTCAACTGTTTTGCTACTTTTTGAATAAAGTGACTTTAAATCTTTATTTAGTCAATCTATTTTTAAATTCATAGGACTTGGGTCACACTTAGAAAGGCCTTACTTATTTCAATATCTTAAAAGTATTCATCTGAAATATCTAGAAGTGTTAGTATTTGTTAATTAAATATTTAACTATCTTAAATTAATTTTGGTAATTACATAGTATAAAGGAAGAGATTTGATTTGTTATTTTTTTCTAAATTCGTAGACAATACTATTTATTGAAGAATTCATCCTTTCCATACCCACTGATATTCCATCTTTGTCACACAATAAATCACATATATTTTTGTCTTTCTGAAGTTTCTTTTCTAAAACACTGATTTACACATGTATTTCTGCAGTAATATTATACTTTTCATAATATGACTTTGCACTATGTTTTCATGTACAAAATAACGTAAAACATTAAAACACAAAAATATTTCCTATTTTGTGTTATTTTCCAATATCAAAGATATTAAAAAGGTCTTAAAATAAATGAGACATGATATTAGTATTAACAACAAAATACTAACACAAATATTACCTACAGTTTACACAGTATTTTCACATTACCTAATATTATGTTTACTACACTAAAAGGTACTTATTGTTTCTTATTCAATTGTAAACAGTTAAGATCTGTTTAAAATCTTGCCTACAATCACACAGCAAGTAACTGGCAGAGCTAAAACCTCAGCTTCATATTCCAGAATGCTTCCATGACTCCACTACATTAAAAAGAGAGCAATTACCCACAAAAGACCAAAGTTCTCATGTTTTAATCAAACACTCTTATCAAGAATATATACATACACCTACATAAATGTATATATGTCTACATACATAGATATAAACACAATATGCCTTTATATGAATGAGGGAAAACTTTAAATCCAATCTGACACTCCTGAAGCTGAAATAATTTCACCAATATGACAGACCTTAACTATATAACACAATAAAAATGAAAAAGAAAAACTAAAAATTTGGATTGTATTTCCTAAGAGACAGTCAACTTTGGTCTCCCAAATATAGGTAGAAATTGAAAACATTTTATATTTCAACAAGAATATTTGCTTAATTACTAACCCAAAATAGATGAGTTTTGGATACATCACAAAACAGGTCCCACTATGAGACCCCTAGAAAGAACCAAGAAGCAGAAGATTGCAGCTGTGTGCATTAAAAGTCCAGGTTAGACCCAGGATTTGTTGGGGAGAAAAAAATCACCATTTTTGCATGTAAGAGTATACAAGGTAGAAAGTCTATAAATTTCTGTAGGTTGATGTCTTGAGACATCAACCATCACAAAGTCCTGTTGTGTAGCTCAGCGAGGAGTAAAAACATTATTTCAAAGAACAGCAGAAGGAATGTTACCAATATATTTCTCAAATTTAAGTGGCACTGTTGTGCTAGCCAGGACTCCTGATTCACAGTAGATTATTGAAATAATATACAGTAACTATTGACTTCCAAAGCCTTTAATGGCTTATACACATTATTGTATATATTATATCAATAAATTGTATGAGAAGTATTAATCATTTGTCCATGCTGTCAAAAGGACAACCTGATTGAAAAAAAAAAAAAAAAAGAGTTCAAATGAAGCAATTATATTCCCGCACCGAAGATATTTTACAGGTAGCAAACAGTCGTACTATATACTATGCAGTAAAATTTGGATTAAGGGCTGAAGAGAATCATTTTTTTTTTTTTTAAATCACTTCAGTGGAGGAAAGAGATGAGGTGGAGAAAGAGAAAGTGCTTTCAGAAGAGATACGGCATGATGAGGTTTCTTTGATTGGAGGTCAGGGACTGGCTGGAAAGGAGGCTCAGCCCGCAGAGAAAACAGAAGCCAGAGATCTGCCACAGAGTACTCTCTTGTGACCCAAAGTATCTGCGTGACATGTTACATGAAACACAAAAGAAGCCAGCACCTCCTCTGAAGTGAAGGATGCATCCTATACTTATCCCTAGGGAGCTTGATGGCATCTCTTTCCAGGCACAATGAATCAATAGCAGACACAATCTTTCCACAAAGTAGCTTTGATACGTTAAAAAGAAGTATGTTCTCAAGTACCAGACTCCAAAGAACAAATATGTACACCTATCCCTAGTTAGAAGTAAGCAAAAAAGAAGTTTGACTTTCAAAATAATTTGTTTTTCACAACAGCAAATATAAGTATATAAAAATAAGACTGGGGTCGTATCCTATAGAGCAATGAATTATTATGCAGAAAAGACTGTGTGAGGTTCATTTTAATTTCTCCCTACAACATTCAAAGGAATGCAAATACTGAAAGGATATCTCAAAAACATAAAACACTTTGCAAGTCATACATTTAAAATAATAGAGGCAAACATAAGGAATATTTTCTTTTCTAATATATCACCAAATAAGAAAATATCTAGAGGTTTCATTTATTTTTCAAAATTAAAGATTTTTCCACATCTTTTTGATGAGAGCACAAACAACTTCAAGCAAGATTGATCCTCTCCTCTTTGAAAATTTATAATGAATAAAAGCATTACTTGTTTTTGATGTTAACTGGAAATTGAGATTAATGGTTCCAGTAAACACAAATATATTTTATATATAGTCTCATATATATGTTTTGTATAAACACGTACAGGGGTTGTTAACTATAAAGTACTTTAATTAAATTATTTTTTTTATTACCAGGAAGTTATGTTAACCCAGAAACTAATTCCTGAATAAATGGATAATTCCACCTACTGCTTCTCTCCTGGTATCATATTAAAAACATTTTTCCTCATCCCAAATATTCTTCAGCATGATAGTAGTGTTCTACCACAGTGATGATTTAGGAACTGTTTTTCCTGTATAGAAATTTCTCTAAATCTTTATAAGTATTCCTGTATTTAAAGCTAGAAGTATGAAAATTTAACTGATACTTACAATTAAAAAATGAACTAAACACATCAGTCAAGAAAATCTATTTATTAGTGAACTGCTGAATATATTAAATATATAAGAAATAAATCAGAGATAAACGTTTAAACATACATTTTTCTTGTTTATGCGATGAAAGCTTAGGCTTACTATTCAAGTTATTTATTCCAATTATATTGAGCTGTGAGATAGACTTGTGACTGTAGCACCCTCTGCTGGGGCCTTCCTGTCACAAACTCAATCTAATGTCATTGTGCCTGCTCGGTGTCCAACTCTGCAACACTGTGTATTGTAGCCCACCAGCCTGTTATGTCTGTGGAATGTTCCAGGCAAGAATACTGGAGTCAGTTGCCATTTCCTACCAGGGGATCTTCCCAATCTAGGGACTGAATCCATGTCTCCTGTGTCTCCTGCATTGGCAGGCAGATTCTTTAGCTCTGAGTCACCTGGGAAGCCCCTCATGTCACTACTACAGTACAATCAAATATTTGAGACATCAAGTGAAAAACCACTTTTTCAAAACTTGATCACTTTAAGCCTTGACAAAAATTATACGAAAGTTATAATCAAGACTTACTTTAGAGGGAGGAGCTAAGATGGCGGACGAGTAAGACAGGGAGAATACTTTCTCCTCCACAAATCCATTAAAAGAACATTTGAATGCTGAATAAACTCGATAAAACAACTTCTGAATGCCGGCAGAGGACATCAGGCACTTGGAAAGACAGCTCATTGTCTTCAAAATGAGAAAACGAGCCCTGCGGTAACTCCTTTTGCGGAGAACTGGCGCAGACACCAGCATTTGCTATTGGCAAATGGGGGCTGGGCTAGGAGGAGCGGCGAGGCCTGCATTGCTTTGAGAAAGGATTTGGCCTGGCTATCTCGGGCGCTATCTGAGCGAAATAACTAGACTCTCGGTTATCTACTACATCAAAAGCCAGCCCTAACTTAAGACACCACCAGGACTACCTACGGAACAAGGGGCTGCACAGAGTTGGCCGGCTGCAGGCCGTCCCACTCCCGTGACAGGCAGCCAGGGCCAGAGGCGGGCAATTATAGCCCTAGAGGGACACTGTCTAACGGAACTGTGAGTAGGTCTCTGTGCTGACTCACGCTTCTTGGGGCTCTGGATGGTCAACATCTGCCTGAGAAAGTGCGCTGTTTGTATACCCAGAAAACTGAGCGGCGGAGAGGCGATAAGTCGCAGCACCTGCGCTCGCTGAACATTTCATCACCTGCTACTCGGATCTGGGAAGGGCATAAAACGCAGACTCAATCAAGTCTGTGCTTCTGAGGATTATCTGAGTGCCTGAACCTGGCCGGTTTAGATTTGGGTGTTCATCTCCGCCCCCTCTGTAACAAGGCAGAGATCAGATATTGAAAAGACCTGTAAACCGCCTCAATAAAGAGAATTCAACAAACTACCAGAATATAGTAAGGACACTCTAAATTTGGCAATTTTAACAAAATGAAGAGACAAAAGAATACCCAGCAGCTAAAGGAACAGGATAGATCTCCACCAAACCAAACCAAAGAGGAAGAGATAGGGAATCTACCTGATAAAGAATTCCGAATAATGATAGCGAAATTAATTCAAAATCTCGAAATCAAAATAGAATCACAGTTAAAAAATCTGGAGACAAGGATTGAGAAGATGCAAGAAAGGTTTAACAAGGACCTAGAAGAAATAAAAAAGAGTCAACACATAATGAATAATGCAATAAATGAGATCCAAAACACCCTGGAGGCAACAAATAGTAGAATAACAGAGGCAGAAGATAGGATTAGTGAACTAGAAGATAGAATCCTAGAAATAAATGAATCAGACGAGAAAAAAGAAAAATGTATCAAAAGAAATGAGGACAATTTCAGAAACCTCCAGGATAACATCAAACGCTACAACATTCGAATCATAGGAGTTCCAGAAGAAGAAGATAAAAAGAAAGATCATGAGGAAATACTTGAGGAGATAATAGTTGAAAACTTCCCTAAAATGGAGAAGGAAATAACCACTCAAGTTCAAGAAATCCAGAGAGTCCCTAACAGGATAAACCCAAGGCGAAACACCCCAAGACACATATTAGTCAAATTAACAAAGATTAAATATAAAGAACAAATATTAAAAGCAGCAAGGGAAAAACATCAAATAACTCACAAGGGAATTCCCATAAGGATAACAGCTGATCTTTCAATAGAAACTCTCCAAGCCAGGAGGGAATGGCAAGACGTAATTAAAGTGATGAAGGAAAATAACTTACAGCCTAGATTATTGTATCCAGCAAGGATCTCATTCAAATATGAAGGAGAAATCAAAAGCTTCACAGATAAGCAAAAGTTGAGAGAATTTTGCATCACTAAACCATTTCTCCAACAAAAACTAAAGGACATTCTCTAGAGCAATACAATAATAGTGGGAGACTTTAACACCCCACTCATATAATCTGGCTGTAATAGACAAAGTAAAGAGGAAAACATATTTACTTATGAGCCTCAAAAAATTCAGTTCACTCAGGAGAGTTTAAAAAAAAAAAAAAAAAGACTTATTTGCTCACTCTGTAGAGGTTTATTGACTATTTTGTGGGTTTGGTACCACTTTGGGTAGTAGGGAGGAAGAGGTGACAAATGTGATCCTGTCCTAAATAATATATTGTGGTAAAGATAGATTTACCAATACAAAATACCAAGATGTGCCTAAAGATGAGGACACCCAAACTGGACTTTTTGTTTTCTGGACTTTTCATTTCGAGAACAAACCTCCTAATATAAGATGAACTCACCATGATTTTTTTAAGTGTTCTTTGTGATTAAAAACAGAAAGCCATTGGTTAAGAAATTACATATACTCCTCCCCACCATCACTCCCCTTCTTTCTTCCCATTTCCCTCCCACCCTCATTGATCCTTTCCTTTGTCCATTTTCCCCTGCAAAAAAAAAAAAAAAGACTTACTTTAACAGGACTTTACCAATTTTACATTAAGTTGAAATATCATTATAGATTTTTCTTAAAGAGTAATATAAATACTACAAAACATGCTTTAATAAGCTTTATTTTTATCACTTCTTCTATTACTTAGAAGTTACTGAATTATTACTTAGGCTACACATTCAGGTTTTTAAGACCATAATTATGACAAAACATTTTAGTAAATTACTATTTCTGTAATTTGATCTATTTTTCCCACCTTGTTCAATCAAAATACTTTACTTTTACAACTTCAAGATAATCCTTGATCCCAGGGATACAAGGATTCTTCAATATCCGCAAATCAATCAACGTAATACACCACATTAACAAACTGAAGAATAAAAACCATATGATTATCTCAATAGATGCAGAGAAAGCCTTTGACAAAGTTCAACATCCATTTATGATAAAAACTCTCCAGAAAGCAGGAATAGAAGGAACATACCTCAACATAATAAAAGCTATATACGACAAACCCACAGCAAACATTATCCTCAATGGTGAAAAACTGAAAGCATTTCCTCTAAAGTCAGGAACAAGACAAGGATGCCCACTTTCACCATTATTATTCAACATTGTTCTGGAAGTTCTGGCCACAGCAATCAGAGCAGAAAAAGAAATAAAAGGAATCCAAATTGGAAAAGAAGAAGTAAAACTCTCACTGTTTGCAGATGACATGATCCTCTACGTAGAAAACCCTAAAGATTCCACCAGAAAATTACTAGAACTAATCAATGAATACAGTAAAGTTGCAGGATATAAAATTAACACACAGAAATCCCTTGCATTCCTGTACACTAATAACGAGAAAATAGAAAGAGAAATTAAGGAAACAATTCCATTCACCATTGCAATGAAAACAATAAAATACTTAGGAATATATCTTCCTAAAGAATCTAAAGACCTATATTTAGAAAACTATAAAACACTGCTGAAAGAAATTAAAGAGGACACTAATAGATGGAGGAATATTCCTTGTTCGTGGATTGGTAGAATCAATATAGTGAAAATGAGTATACTACCCAAAGCAATTTATAGATTCAATGCAATCCCCATCAAGCTACCAACAGTATTCTTCACAGAGCTAGAACAAATAATTTCTCAATTTGTATGGAAATACAAAAAACCTCGAATAGCCAAAGCTATCTTGAGAAAGAAGAACGGAACTGGAGGAATCAACCTGCCTGACTTCAGGCTCTACTATAAAGCTACAGTCATCAAGACAGTATGGTACTGGCACAAAGACAGAAACATAGATCAATGGAACAAAATAGAAAGTCCAGAGATAAATCCACGCACATATGGTCACCTAATCTTTGACAAAGGCGGCAAGAATATACAATGGAGTAAAGACAATCTTTTTAACAAGTGGTGCTGGGAAAACTGGTTAAACACTTGTAAAAGAATGAAACTAGAACACTGTCTAACACCATACACAAAAATAAATTCAAAATGGATTAAAGAGCTAAATATAAGACCAGAAACCATAAAACTCCTAGAGGATAACATAGGCAAAACACTCTCTGACTTACATCACAGCAGGATCCTCTATGACCCACCTCCCAGAATATCGGAAATAAAATCAAAAATGAACAAATGGGACCTAATCAAACTTAAAAAGCTTTTGCACAACAAAGGAAACTATAGGCAAGCTGAAAAGACAGCCCTCAGAATGGGAGAAAATAATAGCAAATGAAGCAACAGACAAACAACTAATCTCAAAAATATACAAGCAACTTCTACAGCTCAATTCCAGGAAAATAAACGACCCAATCAAAAAATGGGCCAAAGAACTTAATAGACATTTCTCCAAAGAAGACATACAGATGGCTAACAAACACATGAAAAGATGCTCAACATCGCTCATTATCAGAGAAATGCAAATCAAAACCACTATGAGATACCATTACACGCCAGTCAGAATGGCTGCGATCCAAAAATCCACAAGCAATAAATGCTGGAGAGGGTGCGGAGAGAAGGGTACCCTCTTACACTGTTGGTGGGAATGCAAACTAGTACAGCCATTATGGAGAACAGTATGGAGATTCCTCAAAAAACTGGGAATAGAACTGCCTTATGACCCAGCAATCCCACTGCTGGGCATACACACTGAGAAAACCAGAATTGAAAGAGGCACGTGTACCCCAATGTTCATAGCAGCACTGTTTACAATAGCCAGGACGTGGAAGCAACCTAGATGCCCATCCACAGATGAATGGATAAGCAAGCTGTGGTACATATACACGATGGAGTATTACTCAGCCATTAAAAAGAATACATTTGAATCAGTTCTATTGAGGTGGATGGAACTGGAGCCTATTATACAGAGTGAAGTAAGCCAGAAAGAAAAACACAAATACAGTATACTAACGCATATATATGGAATTTAGAAAGATGGTAACAATCACCCTGCTTATGAGACAGCAAAAGAGACACTGATGTATAGAATAGACTTTTGGACTCTGGGACTGGGAGAGGGTGGGACGATTGGGGAGAATAGCATTGAAATATGTATAATATCATATCTGAAACGAGTCAGTCCAGGTACGATGCCCGATAACAGATGCCTGGGACTGGAGCACTGGGATGACCTGGAGGGATGGTGTGGGAGGGGGGAGGGAGGAGGGTTCAGGATGGGGAGCACGGGTATTCTGGTGGCGGATCCATCTCGATGTATAGTAAAAGTAATACAATATTGTAAAAAAAATAAAATAAAATAAAATAAAAAAAAGATAATCCTTGATAATACTATCTTCATTATTAGAAAAAAACTGCAGAGCTTTATAGGTACTCATCACTGTAACAACAGATTCATTTACTGAGTATCAACTATGAGGGATGTAGTATGTTATACACTTCAATACCTTATATCCAGTTCTAAAAGATGAAAAAAAACTGAGGCTCCTGGAGATAATATAAAACGGCTCGAGATTAATTTCAGAACCAAGAAACTAGGTGGTTCTAATTCCAAAGACTCAAGTCTTTCTACCAAACAATGGGCAGCAGTGGAAAAAAAAAAACCATACAATATCTCCATTTGTCAATGCAACAACAACTTGAGGAGGAGGGTAGGTGCAGACAGGTTGATGGGAAAAAATGTTTGAGAAGTATATATATATATTATTCATATACAAAATAATAGCTTAGACCTTAAGGAAAAAATTTTTTTTTACATAATGCTGCCAGCTAGTGGCCCTATTTCATACTGAGCCACTGGGAACAATACTTGATTTTCACATTACCAAACCAAAAATCCATATTCAGGACTTCCTAGCAGTCCAGTCTGCTGCAGAGGTGCAGGTTCCACACCTGCTTGGGGAACTAAGATCCTGCATGTCATGTGGCATGGCCAAAAAACAAAAATTTTTTTTAATTCACATATAGCATTTTAGGATGATGTTCCTAAATTACACACGCATAAGCCTGACCTGCTTCCCTGGTGGCTCAGACGGGAAAGAATCCCGCTGCAATGCTAGAGACCTGGGTTCGATCCCTGGGTTGGGAAGATGCCCTGGAGGAAGGCATGACAACCTACTCCAGTATTCTTGCCTGAAGAATTCCCATAGACAGAGGAGCCTGGCAAGCTACAGTCCATAGAGTCACAAAGAGTTGGACACAACTGAGCAACTGAGCACAGCAAAGCCTGACTTAATGATATTTACATTATCAAAGAACTAAGAGAACGTCTCAACCATCATTAGCATTCCTTACCCAGATCCAACCAGTCCATCCTAAAGGAGATCAGTCCTGGGTGTTCATTGGAAGGACTGATGTTGAAGCTGAAACTCCAGTGTTTGGCCACCTGACGTGAAGAGCTGACTCATCTGAAAAGACCCTGATGCTGGGAAAGATTGAGGGCAGGAGGAGAAGGGGATGACAGAGGATGAGATGGTTAGATGGCATCACCGTCTCAGTGGACATGAGTTTGGGAAGGCTCCAGTAGTTGGTGATGGACAGGGAGGCCTGGAGTGCTGCGGTCCACGGGGTCACAAAGAGTCGGACACGACTGAGCGCATGAACTGAACTGAACCCAGACCTTGTCCCAACCCCAGTAAAAATATTGGGAAAGAACTCAGCCAGCATCAGCATATAAAAAATAAAAGGTATGCCTATTACTGTCCACAAAAAATAAAATTACTTATTTTAAATATTTTAGGATAATTTTAGGATACTTAGACTTCTTAGTGACAAAATACATAAATATTTTTCTCAGCAATCAAAAGCTTGCCATAATGTGGGCATAAGAACAAGATTATTGCCTGAGTATTGCTGGACATTATTCTATGCTGATATAAAATGAGTACTTCTTGCTGAGTATGTTATTTTAGTTCATACAATAAGTGGTTATAGTTATAAAATTCCTTTTGAGAAGAAAAGCACTTGAAGATAATTTTTACATTTAAAATGGTCATATTTCACTGATAATCCACTATCTTAAGGAAAATAGCCTATTCAGCACACAAAAAGAAATACACAGCTTCTATCATGGTATATTGTTTAATATAATGATATAAAGATATTCTTATTTGATTTCTATCATTGTATGATATTATGATTAAATGATTTTCTCAGTGGAGAAATCCATCATGATGTAATTAAAGGCTTAGATCAAAAGATAATATATTCTATAATATTATAATAATGAATAAAACAAAAATGTTCTATTAAAGTATATTAGCAGCAAGTAAAAATGTTCTGGGTTTATTCTCCAGTGAAAGAGAGCAAGAAGTGGAAATGCACATACCTGAAACACAGCAAAGAAGGGAGAGACAGCCCCTCTGTTGGACTGATTAACTGAAAAGGTCAAAATGGAAACAAGAAACAAAAGGGATAGTACTAGAGAATCCAGGGTTCCTTTTGTCCTACTTAGTTCAATCAAAATAGTTTATTTTACCACATCAGAATAATCCTTAATAATATTATCTTCATTATTAGAAAAAAACGTCAACACTTTAGAAGTACTCATCACAGATAATAATAAAAAATTTCATTTACTGAGTATAAACTATGAGGAATGTAGTACATTACACACTTTATATACATTATATTCAGTTCTAAGAGATGAAAAAGAATGAGGCCCTGGAGACAATATAAACTGCTCAAGATTAATTTCAGAACCAAGATTCAAATGCAGGTAGGTCGTACACACACAAAACTGCCAAGTATAAAAACTGCTTTATCCCACTTAGTAGATGCATCTTATATGAGGCTTATTATGCAGTTAAAAACAGCAGGAGTTTCTATGATACAACCACATACATACGCTAGGCAATAAACACTGAAAAAAAAAAAACGATTAAAAATTGACTTTTAAAACACTAAAATTATTTCTATAAAGTAAGCATATAACTTACAGACATTTCCTGTATTGTCAAAGCTGGTAAGAACATCTTCAACATTCAAAGATCCACTATTATGCCTAGAAAGGAATAAAGCATTTTCTTTAATGACTCTGACAGATTAACATTAATTATTTAAAGCTGAGACTATGTATTATGATATACTGAATACTAACAAACCTTTCCATGTTGTGTTTTTAAAGTATTTCTGCCCACTAGCTGCTGCTGCTGCTGCTAAGTCGCTTCAGTCGTGTCCAACTCTGTGCGACCCCATAGACGGCAACCCACCAGGCTCCCCCATCCCTGGGATTCTCCAGGCAAGAACACTGGAGTGGAATGCCATTTCCTTCTCCAATGCATGAAAGTGAAAAGTGAAAGTGAAGTCACTCAGTCGTGTCGGACTCTCCTCAACACCATAGACCGTAGCCTACCAGGCTCCTCTGTCCATGGAATTTTCCAGGCAAGAGTACTGGAGTAGGGTGCCATTGCCTTCTCCAGCTGCCCACTAGAGGGAAAAGGAAAATAACAGACTAGTCTTTGGGATATTTAATGCAATGACATTTCTTGATGATTAATCTACATTTTAAAGTACTAATAATTATTTTATTATTTTAATTATATAAGTGTGAGATAAATTATTTATCTTTTTAGAGACAACAAAACTCCACCCTTCGAGAATCTAAAACTAAAAATAAGTAATCGACATCCATAACCACACTCCATAACACATAATTTCCTCTTTAATGGCCCAACAAATTCAGAACTTTAGTCACAAAGAACTAACCAACTTTCAAGTCTGCACATTCCATTTATAGGGAGTTCTACGTGCCAGGGGGCAAATGTTTTTTATCTTGCTCACTGATCTTAATTCTGTTCCTTTTCAATTCTCTTCACCTGATGGCCCTTTAAATATTTGATAACTGCTATTTTACTAGTAGCTATAAAAGATACTATTCTTCACAAACAAATGAACCCAACTGTCAATAGGTCATAGAGTCTGAGTTACTTTTCCAGTGGTGATTAAAAAAAATTGTTGCTAATACATCTACAATCTTCTACATGCTCCCCTATATAACTTATAGCTGTAGTTCTTTAGGATGCCAAAGCCTTTGACTGTGTGGATCACAATAAACTGTGCAAAATTCTGAAAGAGATGGGAATACCCCACCTGACCTGCCTCTTGAGAAACCTATATGCAGGTCAGGAAGCAACAGTTAGAACCGGACGTGGAACAACAGACTGGTTCCAAATAGGAAAAGGAGTACGTCAAGGCTGTATATTGTCACCCTGCTTATTTAACTTATATACAGAGTACATCATGAGAAACGCTGGGCTGGAAGAAGCACAAGCTGGAATCAAGATTGCCAGGAGAAATATCAATAACCTCAGATATGCAGATGACACCACCCTTATGGCAGAAAGTGAAAAGGAACTAAAAAGCCTCTTGACGAAAGTGAAAGAGGAGAGTGAAAAAGTTGGCTTAAAGCTCAACATTCAGAAAACTAAGAAAGATCATGGCATCTGGGCCCATCACTTCATGGGAAATAGATGGGGAAACAGTGGAAACAGTGTTAGACTTTATTTTGGGGGGGTCCAAAATCACTGCAGATGGTGATTGCAGCCATGAAATTAAAAGACGCTTACTACTTGGAAGCAAAGTTATGACCAACCTAGATAGCATATTGAAAAGCAGAGACATTACTTTGCCATTACATAGCCATCTAGTCAAGGCTATGGTTTTTCCAGTGGTCATGTATGGATGTGAGAGTTGGACTGTGAAGAAAGCTGAGTGCCAAAGAATTGATGCTTTTGAACTGTGGTATTGGAGAAGACTCTTGAGAGTCCTTGGACTGCAAGGAGGTCCAATCAGTCCATTCTAAAGGAGATCAGTCCTGGGTGTTCATTGGAAGGACTGATGTTGAAGTTGAAACTCCAGTACTTTGGCCACCTCATGCGAAGAGTTGACTCATTGGAAAAGACTCTGATGCTGGGAGGGATTGGGGGCAGGAGGAGAAGGGGACGGCAGAGGATGAGATGGCTGGATGGCATCACCGACTCGATGGACATGAGTCTGAGTGAACTCCGGGAGTTGGTGATGGACAGGGAGGCCTGGGGTGCTGTGATTCATGGGGTCGCAAAGAGTCGGACATGACTGAGCGACTGAACTGAACTGAACTGAACTGAATAGTTTACAATAAGCATTAATAATTCACAATAAAATTTACTTTATCAACACTACTTTGTCACAGAAACTTATCATGAATGATGCACACTGTTATGGACTGAACTGTTCCCCCCCCAATTCATATACTGAAGCCCTAACCAGCCCCCCATCCCTCAGCAGGGCCTTCAAAGAGGTAATCAGGTTAAAATTGGGTCATTAGGGTGGGCCCTAATGCAAAATGACTATTGTCCTTACACATAAAGGAGATTAGCACACACAGAGACAAAAGGCATGTGCACAGGACAACCAAGGGAAGAGGCAGCAAGAGTGCAGCCCCATGCACGTCAAGGAGGCCTTGGATGAAACCAAGCCTGCAGCACCTAGATCTAAGGCTCCCAGACTCCAAAATGTGAGCAAACAAACCTGCTGTTAAAGCCATGCAAACTGCAATGTTTTGTTCTGGGAGCCTTAGAGAGCTAATAGATACAGTAAGAAAATACATGTCAACTGCAATACCCTTCTCAGAAGAACTTTTTATTTCCATCGCAGAGACCTAGTTCTTTCAAAGTGTGATGAAGGGAGAATGCAGAGTTATCTGCAATTACTATTGGCCTTAACAGTATCATAACCTAAGGCAATGAAGCTATCAACCACAAATCCAACTTTCATCACTGGTACGAAGATTCTGAATCTTCTCTGTGGATACAAGATTCTAGAAGAGGTTATTTACACTAACATGGAAAAAAACCACAGCACACATGTCAGAAGAGAAAGAACAAAGCATTTAACATCTAAAACACAAGATGAAGCTATTAAAATGACCAGCAATACAGTATAGAGCTCAAATTTTTTTTCCTGAAGATCAAAGCAATATATAGCTTCCTCAAGGAAAAACCTGCCCATAATCCGATCACGCAGAGATAACTACAGTTAATAGTTTGGTACATAGCCTTCAAATTTTATGCTACGTTCACAGACCTGTCATTAAATAGCAGAGCACACTGTCCATACTATTTTGCAATTTGTACTTTTTTCACTTAACACATTATAAAGTTTCTCACATTATTAAATATTCTCCTGCAACATGATTTTAATGGCTGCCAAGTAGTCCAGTAAATAATTGCACCACAATTTGTTGAACCAACATCTTATGTTGGATTTTTAGATTATGCCCACTATTGCACTTTATGCATATTACTTCAACAAACATCCTTATAAAAATAGCATTGAGATCTTTTCTGATTATTTCCTTAGGATAAATACCTAAAACAGCAATTACTGTATGGTTTAGTTTTAATAAAGAGATTCTCTCATGCACTTTGTCTCTCTCTCTCTATCAGGATGAAATAAACATTTGAAAAGAAATCTGAGACAAGAGTAAAAAAAAAAGGTACATATATTTTGCAACAAGTTAAATATTTCTAAACAGCAGAAACTGGGATAATTAAGGTAAAATGCATGTTTAAAAGTTAGAGGCAGTATTCAAAACAGAAAGTGACACGAAACTCATCTTCTTGAAAGCCAAGAACAGAACGCCAAGAATCCTTATTTGCTGAAGCCAAGAACAGAAAGTAAACCCTGTGACATTAAATCGAATCAGGGATGGGGAAACAGGAGAACTAATCCCATACCTCTAAAAACTTACAAGAAGAAAAGCAATTATCTATGAAGTTGAGAAACCCTAAAAGATGGCATCTCATGAAAGAAAAAGGTCAACAATCATTGTCCTCAATGGTATAAAGATTAGTGCTAATTATAAGAAAACTACCATGGACACAGTGTGGTAAATATTCAGTTTGATTATTTCAAGTTCCCTTTCCTTTGCTCCAAACCCAAGGATTGTTCTTTGTTCAGAATCATCTACTTTATTCAGGCTTCCCTGGTGGCTCAGGAGTGCAAAAGCCGCCTGCTAACACAGGAGATGTAGGTTCAAGACCTGGGTCGGGAAGAGGCCCAGGAAAAAGAAATGGCAACCCTGAAAAACTCCATGGACATAGAAGTCTGGCAGGCTATAGTCTATAGGAGTGCAAAGAGTCAGACATGACTTAGCAATTGAACAACAACAATAATATCTACTTTATTCAAGTGACTCTATAAGATTTTGTCTACCCTTCATCTTTCAACTGTTTACCTAAGCAGGTAACAGCTCCTAAGCTGTATTGGAACTTCTCAACTTCTCAAGAAGGGAACTTCTCAAACTTCAATCTTTCCATTACACTGATAATTAATGTTATATAACTATGACAACTTTTTGCTAACATAGCCAAGATATAAAAAGTTCACTCCATGTTTCTCCTAAATTCCAAAGCTTTAACTGTTTCCTAGGTCTTTAACCACAAAAAAGGAATGATAATTATGTGACATGATAGGGGTGTTAGCTAATAGTATGGTGCTAATCATTCTGCAATAGATAAGTGATTGAAGTCAACACAGTATATATCTTAAATTTACACAATGGTATATGTCAATTATATCTCAATAAATATATGTCAATATATGTCAATTATATCTCAATAAAGCTGAAAGAAAATTTACCAGTAGCCAGTTTCTTCCTCCAAAAGTCAACCAACCTTTTTTACAAGCACCTAAAGCTATGCTAGTACTAAGGACCTTTGATTTTTCCCAGGAATGGACCATGGAGTAAGAAATAAGGAGCAAGTCACTGGGGCAAATAATTATTTGAAGAGCAAAAAAAAAGCTACCAGAGAAAAATTTGAAGCCTACCTGGTGGCTCAGATGGTAAAGAAACCACCTGCAATGCAGAGGATGTGGGTTCGATCCCTGATTTGGGAAGATCTCCTGGAGAAGGGAATGGCAACCCGCTCCAATACTCTTTCCTGGAGAATTCCATGGACAGAGGAGCCTAGAGGGCTACAGTCCATGGGGTTGCAAAGAGTTAGACATGACTGAATAACTTTCACTCATAAAGGTTGAAACTAGAGGTTAAAAGTAAACAAGGGCTAAACATGGCACCATAACACACAAACAACAAATGAAAAAAATAAAATAGATACATTGAGCTTGAACAAAACTGAAAACTTCTATACACCAAAGGGCACTATCAAGAAAGTGAAAAGATAAACCACAAGATGAGACAAATTATTTGCAAATCACACATCTGATATGGTTCAAGTATCCAGAATATATAAAGAATTCTCACAATTCAATAACAGAGAAAAATAACCTTAATAAAAATGGGCAGAGGACTTGAAGAGACATTTCTGCAAATAAGATAGACAAATGGCCAATGAACACATGAAAAAACGTGAAACATAGTTACTGCTGCTGCTGCTGCTAAGTCGCTTCAGTCGTGTCTGACTCTGTGCGATCCCATAGATGGCAGCCCACTAGGCTCCTCTGTCCCTGGGATTCTCCAGGCAAGAATACTGGAGTGGGTTGCCATTTCCTTCTCCAATGCATGAAAGTGAAAAGTGAAAGTGAAGTCGCTCAGTCGTATCCGACTCTTAGCGACCCCATGGACTGGAGCCTACCAGGCTCCTCCACCATGGGATTTTCCAGGCAAGAGTACTGGGGTGGGGTGCCAGTGCCTTCCCCGTACTTAGTCACTGGAGGAGGGGGACTACAAATCAAAACAACAGTAAGATATCACTTCACACTAGAATGGTAATAATAAAAATAATAATAATATAGGAAAAACCATAGGCACTTGCATGCATGGGGAGAAACTAGAACTCTCTTATATTCCTAGTAGGTAAAATGGCACAGCCACTGCAGAAAACAATTTAGACATTCTTCAAAAAGTTAAATAAAGAGTTACTATATGACCCAGTAATCTTGCCCCTCAGCAAACACCTATGATTTTAAAAATTATATATTCATGTATAATCTTGCCCAAAGGACACACCTAAGAGAATTAAAAAATTATATATTCACATAAAAACTTATACATGAATGTTCATAGTAGCATTATTTTTCTCTACTTTTTAAAAAAAATTTTATTTTATTTCTGTCTCTGCTGGGTCTTCATTGCTGCACGTAAGCTTTCTCTAGTCGTGGCAAGCAAGGGCTACTTTAGTTGTGGTGGGCGATCTTTTCATTGTGGTGGCTTCTGTTGTTACAGAGCATGGGATGTAGGCATGTGGGCTTCAGTAGCTGGGCATACGGGTTCAGTAGCTGTGGTTCACAGGCTGCAGAGGTGGGCTCATCAGTTGTGGTACACGGGCTTAGTTGCTCTGTGGTACACGGGCTTAGTTGCTCTGAATCATGTGGGCTCTCGGTTCCCTGACTAAACCTGAGTTCCCTGCATTGGCAGGCAGAGTCTTAACCACTGGATCACCAAGTAAGTCTCTTAGTAGCATTATTTATAATAGCCAAAAAATAGAAATTACCCAAATGTTCATCAACTAATGAATAGATAGACAAAATATGGTATTGTCCATACACTGGAATATTATTCAGCCATAAAAAAGGAATGGAGTATTGATATATGCTGTGACATAGATTAATCAAAACACACTATGTTAGGTGAAAGAAGTCAAACATAAAAGGGCACATATCATATGATTATACTTATATAAAATGTCCAGAATAGGGGACACGACTGAGCAACTTCACTTTCACTTTTCACTTTCATGTACTAGAGAAGGAAATGGCAACCCACTCCAGTGTTCTTGCCTGGAGAATCCCAGGGATGGCGGAGCCTGGTGGGCTGCCGTCTACGGGGTTGCACAGAGTTGGACACGACTGAAGCAGCTTAGCAGCAGCAGCAGCATATAGATAGAAAGTTGATAAGTGGTTGCCAGGAGAAAGAGGAAGAAGTAAGATGGAGAGTTACTAGTAATGGGAATGGGGCTTCATTTCATGGTGATGAAAAATTTTTTAAATTAGAGAGTGGTGATGGTTCTAAAACATTGTAAATGTACTAAAAACCACTAACTGCACAATTCAAAGTGGTTAAAAAGATTACTTTTTACCTTGATTACAAAAAAAGGTGGTCCCCCAAAATTAGAAAAAGTAAGCCAGAGAGTGGAATGGGTCCTCAAAGGCTGCCTAAGAACAAAGACCTTCAGAAGGACAAGGTTTAAAAAACATGATTCTAGATGCAACTTACTTTGGAGCTCTTTCAAAAATAAATGGCTAAAGCTTTATTTTTTGTCTTACATCTACTAGTTAGAGGAAACTAGATTTGTACATTATTTGTACATTAAAATATGAACATTTTAAAAAATATCAAGGGAACATTTTGATTTATTTAAACTCTGTTTATATGTATATGCAAGCAAACTACATAATCATGATTGAAGTTTAAAATAACCTAGAAAATTAGATTATAATTGGCCCATATCTGTGCTTTAAGCTTCATGAAAACATGACCCAATGAATTATTTTCTATATACACTGCATCATATTTTGAAGGTGCTATAAAGTTCCTTCTGCAGTTTGTTGTGATCCACACAGACAAAGGCTTTCTCATAGTCAATGAAGCAGAAGTAGATGTTTTTTTGGAATTCCCTTGCTTTCTTGACAAGCCAACTAATGTTGGCAATTTGATCTCTGGTTCCTCTGCCTTTTCTAAATCCAGCTTGTACACCTGGAAGTTCTCGGTTCACACACTGGAAGCCTAGCTTGAAGAAGGATTTTGACCCTAAATCTTACCAGGATGTGAAATGAGCGCAATTGTCTCATGGTTTGAACATTCTTTGGCACAATACTCTCACTTCTTTGGTATTAGAATGAAAACCAACCTTTTCCAGTTCTGTGGCCACTGATGAGTTTTCCAAATTTACTAACATAATGAGTGCAGCACTTTTAACAGCATCATCTTTTAGGATTTGCTGAAGCTGAAGCTCCAGTATCTTGGCCACCTGATTCAAAGGGCCAACTCATCGAAAAAGATCCCGATACTGGGAAAGATTAAAGGCAAAAGGGGAAGGGGGTGGCAGAGGATGAGATGGTTAGCTAGCATCACCAACTCAATGGACATGAATCCGAGCAAACTCCAGGAGATAGTGAAGGACATGGAAGCCTGGCTGCAGGCTGCAGGCCACAGGGCTGCAAAGAGTCAGACATGACTTAGCTACTGAACACAACACACACATAAAGTTCCTTCTAAAATACAAAATAAAATACAAGAGAACAAAAGCTGTTTTAATAGTCACCCCTGCTGTTGATATTACTAACATTAAAACTGTACTTTTTAAATATAAATTCAGTATCCACACTTGCCTCAGTTGCCAATTTTGCCAAGTTTTAAAGGGGTACCTATGATACCCTACATGTATTAGGACAATCTGTCACATATATAATTTCATAAGCAAACCATTCCATCACAAGTTTTTATTTATTGAACACTCACAGGGTACATGTGCTTCCCTGGTGGCTCAGCTGGTAAAGAATCTGCCTGCAATGCAGGAGAGCCTGGTTCAATTCCTGAGTCAGGGAGACCCCCTGGAGATGGCAATGGCAATGATTTGCTTGTGAAATTGTATGTATGACAGATCTCAATCCCTTCATCTGAAAAATGAATACAAGACTGCCTTACAAGAGGCAGGATGTGCAGAAGTTAAAAGTTCAAGCTGTGACTATCATTATATAAGATGTTACTGATGGAGACAGCTGAGGGAAGAGTCCACGGAACTCCTCGTATACTTTTGCAACTTCCTAAGAGCCTGTAATTAATTCAAAACAAAAATTTTTTTAAGTACAGGTGAGAAACCACACCACCAGTGTTTGAATAGGGTCACAAACAATTACTGGCTGTGTGACCTCAATCAACTTATTTATATTCTCATCTGTAAAATGAAGATAAAAACAGCATTTACCCATAAGATGCTGTGTGAATTAAATAAGCTAGTACATGTAAACCACTCACAAAAGTGCTTGTCATGAGGCCCAGCACTCAACTGTCAGCCATTATTAATGTTGCTATGATTATTCACTTTTATTCTAAGATCATAATTCAGCTCTAGAATTCTATATGTTTACTGATGTGGAGAGATACCAGCTAGTGTGAAAAAAAGAGAAAAAAATCTTGGCAGCCATTGTGCCAAAATTCTAGCTCAGCCACCTGTCTTCTTTCTATAAAGAATCTTTCTATAGGATTTAGTGTAATATTTACATAGAAATATTTATTCTTTCAAAAATGGTTATATCACAAAGAGCCACACTGCTGGAGAAGAGTCTTGCTTCTACATCAAGGTCATCTCCACCAAGTGTTGTCCAAGTAGAGAACAATGTCTTATTCTGAAAGCTCCTAAGAACAGAAGAGTTCACATTTTCTTTGGCTAAGTCTTACCAGGGCCTTGAAGATGTCAGGAAGTTATTCTTGGCACAGTTCACACTTATTGCCTCTTATCACGGTGGAGGCAGAAGATAAGTTATAGAACTTCATACCTTACTGTTTCTCCTTCTCTTTAATTATCCTTACAGACTCTATCTTCCAATTGTTTAATTATCTTCATTCCCGCCTCACAGAGTTATTGGAAGGAGTACATGAATTAGAATACATCAAAGCACCTGGTGCTGTACCTGGCATACAGTAAGTATTTAATACAGTTTTCTTTCCTTCCTAATCAAGGACTAAGCTAATTGCCTCCATCACAAATGCCAGGAAATTGAGGTGTTCTAATTAGAATTTCACAGTGAATGTACACAAACCCCAAAGTTTTTATCCCTATTTAGAGTTTTCAGTAAAGCAATATTATGAAACCAGATGCTAACTGTACTTCCCTGACCACCCTAATCAATTTTTATCCAAATCCTAAACATTTAGCTGTTACAGTATCTTTCAAAACTTAGATATCTTAAACTAAAATAGTTCAAGAAATATATACTATAAATAGACATCCTTTGTGAAAACGTTTTTCTTAAAATTATTCCTAAACTCACCTAAACTGTATTCAGACATATTTCCACTTAAAATGCTTTTTGCTCTGTCTACAATTACTGTAAATGTGCTTCTCCCTTCCTTTCAAAATGTGTAATCTTGTAAAAAAAAAAAAAAAAAAGGCATATTTTATAAAAATCAAACACCTGAAGTAATGTTGCAACATGCTAGACTATAACTGGGAGACAAAAATTAATTCTGTAAAAATGGTATCTTAACTCTCTTTTCTAATGATTTTTAAAACCAGAACAGTCTGTATGCTTTTCACAATATCACTGTTTTCAGCTGAATTTTCTCCTCCTATTTTTAAGATTCTTCTGAAAGTGACAAAACATGAATAGGAAAAATACCAAAGCCTGATTTTTCAAATAACTACTACTTGGAGAGTAGGTTGGAAAAAGTCTGTTTTCACTTTCAGCCTCAAGAAGAACTTGGCTTTTTTTCATATCAAATGTTATGAGAGAACAGTTAAATGAACTCTTTGATTTGAATTTTATCTCCAAATGCCAATACATTCCTTGGAATGTTTTTTCTTTAGTTCTGAGAACATAGCAAGACCCAGTTAAAGCAGTATTTCCAAACACAAAGTTATAAAACCCAAATTCTGATAAAGACTGCTTGCAAATTCAATAGAATGAACAATTCGATTCTTAGTAGATTGTTTTTCTTTTACAAGAGAAAAATGCTTAAAAAAAAAATCTTAACTGGAGTGATGTTTACCTTACAAAAATACTGTATTCAGGGTAGAAGATGCTTGTATATTGGACCCAGGCACCAGCTTCCTCTTCAGTTTCCCTTTTTTTGACTTCTGTTACTGAAAACAGATTAAATGATTCAAATCTTCTAACAGATATATGTCGTAGACAGTCATCCAGGTGTTTTTGTTTCAGAACCTTTGAAATAAAACCAAATATTGTGGTCACAAATATTATATAAATACAACGTTCAATGTTTAAGAGGTAAGGGGACTTTCATTTCTGATAATGGCAGATAATTCAGACCAAAGTCTTACTGAAAACAACTAGAAAAGATGCATAAAACATTTTAAAACACTACTCACAGGCATCAGAGAACAAGGACGATACTGAAGATCTACCAGTCTAATATCTAACAAGGTAAATCTAGTGAGAAGAGTCTGGCTTTTGTGACTACTCTTCTTGTGACACATTCAATTCCAAAAGGAAGGTCTGAGAAGACAAGCAGCACTTTCCACAGTTTATAGAATTAGGGGGTACAAGTTGAATTTCAAAGCATACTACCTAGTCAGGAGTAGGTATGTTATTCTGCGCCTGTGTGTGTGTGTGTGTGTGTGTGTGTGTGCGCGCGCGCACACGTGCACATGTGTATACCTAGACAGGAGCAGTATGTTATTCTGAGCCGGGTGTGTGTGTGTGTGTATGTGTTAAGATATATCAAATAAGTAATTTTGTTGGTCTCATTGCAAACTGGGTTCTTAAATAAGACAGAAAGGCAATACAGCTGTTAAGACTAATGAGGTTAAGCAAAAACACTGTAGCTCTGAATCTGAATGAAGTATAATATAAATTAATAATGTACTTCATTTTTTAAAACTATACATGTATTACCTACATCTGACCACTGAAAACGTCTAAAACCAATGCCCAAACTAGCAGCAATGAACTCACTTAATGCACATACTGCTGTCTCTAAATGACAATTTTTATTAAAACAAAGTAAGGGGAATTCCCTAGTGGTCCAGTGGCTGGGACTCCCAGCTTTCACTGCCAAGGGCATGGGTTTAATAATCCCTGGTTAAGGAACCAAGATGCTTCCCTAGTGGTTCTGATGGTAAAGAATCTGTCTGCAATGCGGGAGACCTGGGTTCAATCCCTGCGTTGGGAAGATCACCTGGAGGAGAGCATGGCAACCCACTCAGCATTCTTTCTTGCCTGGAGAATCCCCATGGACAGAGGAGCCTAGTGGGCTATAGTCCATGGGGTTGCAAAGAGTCAGACATGACTGAGCGACTAAACGTACAAGAAACTAAGATAAGGCATGCAAGCTGAGGAAGAATGGCAGGAATTATACCAGATAAGCCTGGAACATCATGCACACAAGAAAACAAGAAAGCCTTACAGAATTAGGGGTTATATCAAAAGGATTCAAGAGACAATAGGAAAAGGGTCCGTTGGCCAAAGATGGGATACTGTGAATATTAACACAGATAATAAATGTAACTAAACTGAAACACACTAGTTCACAATGGTAATTTTTAAATGCCTCACTGCTGACCACTGAAGAATGCAAAGAACCAACTTATTTTGAAAACGAGTAATTGAAGAGAAAGAATCAAGTATTTATCTGTTTTTCCTATATAAACTATAACTGAGAGTATCCAAATGGAAGAGGGGAAGTTTTTCTTTAAATGAATAGCCCAAGTAATAAATGAAGAAAGAACAACAGAACATCACCATTTTCAACTCCCTCATGAATTCATGAACCAAGGTAATCATGATAAGGAAATGATCAAACATCTCTGTGATTACTGATGAAATTTCACACCACTATTATCTTGACCAACTAAACAAAACAGAAAATATCAAATCTGAGTTTCATCAAATCTCTAATGGGAAATAGGAAATGTAGGGGGAGAGGAACTCATTGATCAAGTGCAATCAGCAAAATTCAAGTTATGGGAAAATCTACAAAACATCCAGTTTCTTCTAAAATAGACAGAAAGGGCTGGAAAAGAGACATGGCAAGGGAATATTTATTAATAGATTAAAAAGACAAACATATCAACAATAACAATATTTGGAATTTAATTTGGATCCTGTTTTCAAAAAAAATAAACTGTAAAAAAAAATTAGGAGACAATGGAGAAAATTTGGAAACAGACCACATCATCAAAGAATTATTCTGCATAGGATTTGGCATTGCAATTATTTTTTAATGTTATCTTGTATAAGTACATATTGAAACAGAAAAATGCTATCCGAGATTATCTGTTATCTCAGTTGTTATCTGAAAATGTTATCTGAAAAACCTCAGTTATCTGAGATTCACTTCAAAATAATCTGGTGAGAGTTGCATAATGAGAGATTAGAAATGAACTGAACTAGTCCAGAGTTAAAAATAGATGACGCTTATAGAAGCCTTCCTCAGTAATGAGTGCAAAGAAATAGAGGAAAACAATAGAATGGGAAAGACTAGAGATCTTTTGAAGAAAATAGGAGACACCAAGGGAACATTTCATGCAAAGATGGGCTCAATAAAGGACAGAAATGAAGCTGTCCTAAAAGAAGGTGGACCTAAAAGAAGCTGAAGATATTAAGAAGAGGTGGCAAGAATACACGGAAGAACTGTACAAAAAAGATTTTCACGACCCCTATAATCATGATGGTGTGATCACTGACCTAGAGCCAGACATCCTGGAATGTGAAGTCCAGTGGGCCTTAGAAAGCATCACTATGAACAAAGCTAATGGAAGTGATGGAATTCCAGTTGAGCTATTCCAAATCCTGAAAGATGATCCTGTGAAAGTGCTGCATTCAATATGCCAGCAAATGTGGAAAACTCAGCAGTGGCCACAAGATTGGAAAAGGTCAGTTTTCATCCCAATCCCAAAGAAAGGCAATGCCAAAGAGTGCTCAAACTACCGCACAATTGCACTCATCTCACATGCTAGTAAAGTAATGCTCAAAATTCTCCAAGCCAGGCTTCAGCAATATGTGAACCATGAACTTCCTGATGTTCAAGCTGGTTTTAGAAAAGGCAGAGGAACCAGAGATCAAATTGTCAACATCCTCTGGATCATGGAAAAAGCAAGAGAGTTCCAGAAAAACATCTATTTCTGCCTTATTGACTATGCCAAAGCCTTTGACTGTGTGGATCACAATAAACTTAATAAAATAAAATTCTGAAAGAGATGGGAATACCAGACCACCTGATCTGCTTCTTGAGAAATTTGTATACAGGTCAGGAAGCAACAGTTCGAACTGGACATGGAACAACAGACTGGTTCCAAATAGGAAAAGGAGTTCGTCAATGCTGTATATTGTCACCCTGTGTATTTAACTTATATGCAAAGTACATCATGAGAAATGGTGGACTGGAAAAAACACAAGTTGAAATCAAGATTGCCAGGAGAAATATCAATAACCTCAGATATGCAGATGACACCACCCTTATGGCAGAAAGTGAAAAGGAACTACAAAGGCTCTTGATGAAAGTGAAAGTGGAGAGTGAAAAAGTTGGCTTAAAGCTCAACATTCAGAAAATGAAGATCATGGCATCCGGTCCCATCACTTCATGGGAAATAGATGGGGAAACAGTGGAAACAGTGTCAGACTATTTTTCTGGGCTACAAAATCACTACAGATGGTGACTGCAGCCATGAAATTAAAAGATGCTTACTCCTTGGAAGGAAGGTTATGACCAACCTAGATCACATATTCAAAAGCAGAGACATTACTTTGCCAACAAAGGTTCACCTAGTCAAGGCTATGGTTTTTCCTGTGGTCATGTATGGATGTGAGAGTCAGACTGTGAAGAAGGCTGAGCGCCGAAGAATTGATGCTTTTGAACTGTGGTGTTGGAGAAGACTCTTGAGAGTCCCTTGGACTGCAAGAAGATCCAACCAGTCCATTCTGAAGGAGATCAGCCTTGGGATTTCTTTGGAAGAAATGATGCTAAAGCTGAAACTCCAGTACTTTGGCCACCTCATGCAAAGAGTTGACTCATTGGAGAAGACTCTGATGCTGGGAGAGATTGGAGGCAAGAGGAGAAGGGGACGACAGAGGATGAGAGGGCTAGATGGCATCACTGACTCGATGAATGTGAGTCTGAGTGACCTCCGGGAGTTGGTGATGGACAGGGAGGCCTGGTGTGCTGCAATTCATGGGATCGCAAAGAGTCGGACACGACTGAGCGACACTGATCTGATCTGATCTGATCATATGCTAGTAAAGTAATGCTCAAAATTCTCCATGCCTGGCTTCAACAGTACATGAACCATGAAATTCCAGATGTTCAAGCTGGATTTAGAAAAGGCAGAGGAATCAGAGATCAAATTGCCAACATCCGTTAGGTCACTGAAAAAACAAGAGTTCCAAAAAATCACCTACTTTTGCTTTAGACTATGCCAAAGCCTTTGACTGTGTGGATCACAATAAACTGTGGAAAATTCTTAGAGATGAGAATACCAAACCACCTGATCTGCCTCCTGAGAAATCTGTATGCAGGCCAAGAAGCAACAGTTAGAACTGAACATGGAGCAACAGACTGGTTCCAAATTAGGAAAGGAGTACGTCAAGGCTGTATATTGTCACCCTGCTTATTTAACTTCCATGCAGAGTACATCATGAGAAATGCTGGGCTGGATGAAGCACAAGCTGGAATCAAGATTGCTGGGAGAAATATCAGTAACCTCAGACATGCAGATGACACCACTTTTAGGGCAGAAAGCAAAGAACTAAAGAGCCTCTTTATGAAAGTGAAAGTGGAGAGTGAAAAAGTTGGCTTAAAACTCAACATTCAAAAAACTAAGATCATGGCATCAGATCCCATCACTTCAAGGCAAATAGATGGGGAAACAATAGAAACAGTGACAGACTTTTTTTTTTTTTTGCTCCAAAATCACTGCAGATGGTGACTGCAGCCATGAAATTAAAAGACGCTTGCTCTTTCGAAGAAAAGTTATGACCAACCTAGACAGCATATTAAAACTCAGAGACACTACTTTGCCAACAAATGTCTATCTAGTCAAAGTTATGGTTTTTCCAGTAGTCATGTATGGATGTGAGAGGTGGACTATTAAGAAAGCTGAGCACTGAAGAATTGATGCTTTTGAACTGTGGTGTTGGAAAAGACTCTTGTGAGTCCCTTGGACTGCAAGGAAATCCAACCAGTCCATCCTAAACGAGATCAGTCCTGAATATTCATTGGAAGGACTGATGTTGAAGCTGAAACTCTAATATTTTGGCCACTTTATACGAAGAGCTGACTCATTTGAAAAGACCCTGATGTTGGGAAAGATTGAAGGTGGGAGGAGACTGGGATGACACAGGGTGAGATGGTTGGGTGGAATCACCAACTCAATGGTCATGAATTTGAATAAACTCTGGGTGTTGGTGATGGCCATGGGGTCACAAGGAGTCAGACACAACTGAGTGACTGGAACTGAACTGATAGCTACCTGAATGGCTATTAAAGTATCATTTCCAATTTTGCATATATCTGACATTTCCTGTAAAGTTTTTTTACTATATAAAGGACTCTAATAGTCATAAATAAATTAAATATAACTAAAAAGATATCTAAAATTAAATATACTTGGAAGTTAAGCAATACTGCTGCTGCTAAGTCGCTTCAGTCGTGTCCGACTCTGTACGACCCCATAGACGGAAGCCCACCAGGCTCCCCTGTCCCTGGGATTCTCCAGGCAAGAACACTGGAGTGGGTTGCCATTTCCTTCTCCAATGCATGAAAGGGAAAAGTGAAAGTGAAGTCACTCAGTCATGTCCGACTCTTAGCGACCCCATGGACTGGAGCCTACCAGGCTCCTCCGTCCATGGGATTTTCCAGGCGAAAGTACTGGGGTGGGGTGCCATTGCCTTCCCCGAGTTAAGCAATAGACTTCTAAATAATCTATGAATCAAAAACACACAATGGAAATTAGAAAGCATTTTGAACTGAATAATAAGAATACATTTCAAAACATGAAATGTAGTTAAATCCATACTAAGAGGGAAATATATGGAAAAGCTAAAAATCAGTAAGCTAAGTATCCATTGCAAAAACTTAAAAAAGAACAAATTAAGTCCTCAAAAGAGTAAAAGATAATAAAGCAGAAAACAAACAAAGCAGGAGGGATTAACATCAAGGGATGGTTCTCTGAAGAGATTAATAAAACTGATAAACCCCTGATGAAGCTATTAAGGAAAAAAAGAAAGAAGGCATAAATTTCAATGATATGAGGAGATCACTGTAGATCCTACAGGCATTAAAAAATGCAAAGGAATATTATGAAGACTAACTTTGAAAATTTAGATGAAATGGACAAATTCCTGGAAAAATACAACTAACCAAAATTGACACAAGCAGAAACTGAAAGTCTAAACAGTCCTAAACCATTTTAAAAATAAAATGCATTTATTTTAAATAAAAAGATAAAAAATTTTACCACAAAGAAAACTCCAAGTTCAGACTGTTCACCAGCAAATGACACCAAACATCTAAGTAAGAATTAATTTAAGTCTTACCACACTCTTCATTAAATTCTCAAATAACCCCATGAGACAGATACCTATTATGTGACAGAGGAAACTAATGAAAAGGAATGGTAATATGCTCAAGGTCAAAAAGCTAGTAAGAAGCAAATTCAGGCTATCTGACTACAGGGCTTGAACTTTCAACACCTTTTCTTATGCAGAATGTGGTAGCCTGCCACCAAACATCACATTTCCACTTCCTTTAAGATACCTTCCTATGCTAAAGCTAGAAACCACGTTTTCCAGAATCCCTAGAAGTCAGTTTCAGATGTGCTTTTGGTTTAGCTAACCAGATGGACTAATATGAGATTTGAAAGAAAGAAAGATGGAAAGAAGAAAGATCCATTTCTGCAATGTGTGCTAGTAAGAACAATTCTAAAAACATTTGGATCTTCAGCAGCTTTAGCAGAGGTTCCAATGTTCACACTCTAATTTAGTGGAGAGTGAAAAGACTGAGTAATGGAGCACGTGTGCGTGCGCACACACACACACTCACACACACAGAGGCCGTACAAGTGTCAAACCTTTGCTGGTAGACACAGAGCAGGCAAGGTGTACTTCTGGAGTCTATAGTTCCAGAAACAACTTCTTGATCACCAGAGATCACAGACAATGTGAAATGATCCCAGAAAGAAGCTCAAGTTCTTCATTTTGGTAGCAGCAGCATCTCTCTTGGCAGGCCAGCTTTTGTGTTGTTCTGGGACTCATTCTTTGTAGGTTCATTTAGTTCCTCCAAAGATTTTATGAGCATTTAATTCCCTTTATAAAGCCCTTTTCTGCTTAAAATAGCTAGAGTTGTTTCTCTTATCTGAAAAGGAACCCTGACTACATAAAGGCAAACTGAGATCAGAACCAAGTAAGAAACCATACCAACATGAATAATATACCTTGAGGGAAAACATAGGCTTTATATTATATAGAAGATTTATAAGGTTGATTTTTTTTAATGGAACATCAGAAAAGTTGCCTCTCTTTGACTTGTTTGAGAGTTTCCTTTAAAAATAAAAGGGTGGGGCTTCCCTGGTAGCTCGGTGGTAAAGAATCTGCCTGCCAATGCAGGTGACATGGGCTAGATCCCTGATCCAGGAACATCCCACGTGCTTTGGAGCAACTAAGCCCCGATGTCACAACTACTGAGTTGTGTTCTAGAGCCCTAGAGCCACTGCTCTGTGACAGGAGAAGTCACCACAGTGAGAAACCTGCAGCTAGAGAGCAGCCCCTGTTCTCCCCAACTAGAGAAAAAGCCCGCAGAGCAATGATGACCCAGCACAGCCAAAGATGAAATACATATATAAAATTTTTTAAATAAAAAAAATAAAAGGATGAATTGTTTTAAAAGTTTTTACCAAAAATACAGTCTTATTGTTATCTATCATCTACGATTATAAGGAAGAAAAACACATCACTAAACAAAGCTTACTCTCAAAAAAAAAAAATTAAGTTATGAGAAATGCTGGGCTGGATGAAGCACAAGCTGGAATCAAGATTGCCAGGAGAAATATCAATAATCTCAGGTATGCATATGACACCACTCTTAGGGCAGAAAGCAAAGAACTAAAGAGCCTCTTGATGAAAGTGCAAGAGGAGAGTGAAAAAGTTGGCTTAAAACTCAACTTTCAAAAAACTAAGATCATGATCAAAACTACATCATTTAAAATGTAAAATGTAGATATAAATTGCCACAGATCTTGTCCAATTAATGTCCAAAAATCAAATGCCTTTTTATACTAATTAAATTACTCTGATGTCAAGTTAATGTCATTATAAATCACTAAGGTAAAAAGTTATTAAATCAACACATGTATAAACTTGGAAGAGGCTTTTATAGTTTAGTAAATCCCATGATCTACAATATGACAACAAGGTAATTCTCAAAGAAAGTAAAAGGCAATGTATTTAGAATAAATAAAAGGGAACATTTATTTATATAATCTATAAAGGTAATCATACACAATGGAGATCAATTCAGATTACCACTGATTCAGTTATTTCAAGGTCATCAAAAATGTCTGCAGCTTTGTGACTTGAGAGGATATCTAAATTTCCCATCAAGGTATAATCTTGTCAGCTACTGCTTTTAGAATATTGCCTTCCAATCCCCTAAGTAAATAATCAAGTAATATTCAAATAGAATTATGGGGTGGGGTAGTGAAGGAAAATACTCAAAGTTCATATATAAAAGGTTATATACCTTATAAATAAAGTTTGGGTTCTGAGCTAGAATTGTGAAGTCAAAAAGTACCTATAGAGAGCAGCTTCCTAAAGTGGCAAAAAACCAGATGTGAAAAAGGAATATAGCCTCTCTTTGCCACAGAGAATTCAGAAGGAACAAGAAGGCAATGAAAACCAGGTAGACAAAGTGAAAACATTCAGTTGTTTGAAAGCTTCAGAAAAAGAAATGAATGAAAATGTTTTCAACAATAACCAAAAAGGTGATGGATGTGTTAACTCATCGGAGGTGGGGTGGAGAATACTTTCACAATGTATACATACACCAAATCATCACATTGTGTAGTTTACAATATGCTTTGTCAGTTATATCTCAATAAAGCTGAAACTTTTAAATGGTGAATTTTTTTACTCTTAGAAAAATTCATATAAAAGCATCATTTTTAGGACTCAAAACTTTTTAGAAATTAAAACAAATCATAGATTTCTGGTCTTAATTTAAATAATAAAAATAAGCCAAATAAAAATATTCAGCATTATTTTAGGAATGGGGGTTAAAGTATCTAATCTCTGGAAAACTGTTATATTTACTTTTAGGAAGACTACTGATTAATAGTCTAACGAATTTTACAGCTCTGAGAATGTAAAAAGACACATGCTTTCACACTTGGAGCCTTCTAAACTTTTTATTTTCTTTGCTGCACAGTGAAAAGTTCATTTCTTTCAAGGACTTCCCCGCTGTTCCAGTGGTTAAGAATCTGCCTGTCAATGCTGGGGACAGAGGTTTGATCTCTGGCGGGAGTTGGTGATGGACAGGGAGGCCTGGCGTGCTGCAGTTCATGGGGTCGCAAAGAGTCGGACACGACTGAGCGACTGATCTGATCTGATCGGATCTGGGAAGATCTCACATGCCGGGAGGAACTAAGCCCGCCCTCTAGAGACAGCAAACCGTAGCTGCTAAGCCAAAAATAAAGAAACTTTTTAAAGTCCCTTTCTTTCAAAATAATTACTGGTGGAATATTTTGTTTTCAGATTGACAGGCTACATATTTCTAACTCAAGAAAACATTCCCGTTCACCATTTTTAACCTACAGCATATTCCTAAATATTTTTAAGGAATCCAATAAAAACCAATTATTAATTTTAGTAGTTCAGAAACATAAAAAAAGAAAATCTCCTCCAGTTACTGATGTATATGTCAATAAAGTTTGAACTGCGGGGGTCAGGGGTGAGCATTACAATTTAGATGCTTAAGGTCAAAGTATGTTCCACAGAGCACACAAAAATCTATGTCATCTGTGACTATATAGCAGTATAAAGTTCTATAATCAATTGAAATGTAAGTTTAACTTCAACAATATGAAAAATCCTTATAAATACAACGATGTATAAAATTAAAAAAAAAAAAAAAAGGAATGAAAGAATACGAATGACCCTGCTCAGCGCTGCTGTAGAAAGTGATCCCTAGTGATGCCAATAAAAACCAACGATGAGTCCACCACTCAACTCCTCACTTACATAGGGATCTAAACCACAATTCTCATTGCAAGATCTACTGGCACAACCATTTCTAAGCCATGGTTTCCTGGTGTCCGTTTGCTGTTTTCTATCAAGGAATTGGGAGACATAAACAGGACACAAAACACAGCGCATCTCTTGTAACTGACTCTGAATTAATGAACCCTCTTCGTTCCCTATATTAAATATTCAGACTGGGCCATGTGAACTGAATAGTGCCAAGGTGCTATTCCTGCCCTTCCCCACTGAGTTGGTTGCCAAATTAATTGGCCTTTTTCACAAGATTTTTACACCAGCTGTTCTTATTATTATCATGCATTAAATATTACAAAAACTAATGAAATAATAATTATGAGGAGTGGTAATCATTAATCCATTTTATTTTTCTATTTCTTCCATAAAAGTTGAATGGTTTGGAAAGATAAAGGGAAGTTTGCTTGAGAAGTTAAGTTGCTTAAAAGTTTACTACCAATTTCATTGTGGGAAGCCAGCTGTGTAAACTTAGAGAACTAACTATATTTAGGACAATTTGACACTCAGATTGTAGCTTCATTTTAGTATATGTATCATTTTCATGACTGACCTTTTTAACCAACTTTCTCAATTAGTCAACGAGGTAATAGTTACTCCTATTGTTTAGCATCTTGTTCTGGGAAGGATTTTGGTCACTCACGTGGAATTGTTTTTCTGGTAGTCAGCGGTCTTCAATTTTTTCTCAAAAAACCAGTTCTCTCTTTCCCTGACTATATTTCATCAAATACAATATATCATTGATTATAAGATTCCATTTTTTTTTCCTTCCTTCTGATGTTACATAGAATAGGCTGCCTACTGACTAGGATGCCATCAACTAAAAGACATATCCCAATTTCAAAGATGTTATAATTAAAACTACACACTGGGAACAGATGAAAAATGGTTTGAAAATAATAAAGTTCACTGGAAAAGAAGTTTAAATATAGAAGAGTAAAAACCCACTCAAAATTCTACCATTTGGGAAAAGCACATTTAAACATCCATCTATGCATATACATATAGCTATGAATAAGTTTTAAATGGCTCATACTATACATACTGTTTATATTTTGTTTTAGATCGCTTTCTTTGATACCGTAAAAATCAGTTTTCTGATAAATGTACTGTGATGGTCTCACTTGGATACTTTTTTTGCCCATTTTTGCATACTTAGCCAGTACATAGCTATTTTTTTTTAAATATTTATTTATTTGGATGCAACAGGTCTTAGTGGCTTGTGGGATCTTTAGTTTCAGCATGAGCAATCTTTTTAGTTGTGGCATGCAAACTCTCAGTTGTGGCATGTGGGATCTAGTTTCCTGAACAGGGATCAAACCCAGGTCCCCTGCATTGGGAGCAAGGAGTCTTAGCCACTGGACCACCAGGAAAGTCCCCATAAGCTGTTTTTAATGTTAACCATAACTCAAATTCTTTGTTAATTTTCTAATAATAGGATTAGAAAATAGACAATTAGTTTATTCCTAACCCTGGAAAATAATTTCGCTTTAAAATAACCAAAAATGGAAGAGATCTTAAAGAAATCTAGCCCCACTCCCTCATTTACAAATGAGGTACAAATAGGTTGCTCATCATCATAGGTAGATCTGGGACTAAAATCAAATTGTATTACATTCTATTCTAGAAATCATCCTCTTTCTGCATTGACAGTCTCAAATGTATATTACCTGCTTTAATTTAAATTGTACTATAAAATATTCCATGAATCAGATTCTTCAACCAAGTATACAGATGTCTAGACCCTATTATTCATTCTGTAGGTGGTTATGAGATGTGGGTAAGCATGGAAGGGTCACTGCTACTTTTTCATCTGCTCTATATCCCTCCCTCTTGGGAAATGCCCCTCCCTCACTCTACGCAATAATGGCAGGGTTGTTATTTTCCTTGCCACAGTGTGGGCTGATGACCCAGGTCAAAGTGCACAATTCTCCTAGAAACAGAAATTGGTTCAAACTTGGCCTATTAGAGTCATTTTGGAGGAAATGATTTGGGTGTTAGGGAAAAGGGTTATTTCTTCTGGGTCACTAGCTGGGTGGATGATGAGGTAGCTATTTTTGCCATCAGGTAGTCAAACCCAACAAAGAAGAAAAAAGAACAATATCCACAGCCTCTATTGATATTGATCCATAGACTTCCAGACCTCATCTGATTCAAGTGGGCACTACATTCAAAAGTCAGCAATTTACCATGTGACCTGGTATCAAATGATGAACTAGGTCAACCAGATTTTCTCTTCAAAAATATTAATTGTAAAATACAGAAAATATTGGACAGTTAAGGTAGAGAGAGGGCCATGAGATAGCACTGGAGCCCTAGTGGAAACACAGAATTGTGAGGAGAAAAAGGAGACATAAGCAGATGTCATCGAAAAAGCAAGAGAGTTTCAGAAAAACATCTATTTCTGCTTTATTGACTATGCCAAAGCCTTTGACTGTGTGGATTACAATAAACTGTGGAAAATTCTGAAAGAGATGGGAATACCAGACCACCTGACCTGCCTCTTGAGAAATCTGTATGCAGGTCAGGAAGCAACAGTTAGAACTGGTCATGGAACAACAGACTGGTTCCAAATAGGAAAAGGAGTGCGTCAAGGCTGCATATTGTCACCCTGTTTATTTAACTTATACGCAGAGTACATCATGAGAAACACTGGGCTGGAAGAAGCATAAGCTGGAATCAAGATTGCCAGGAGAAGTATCAATAACCTCAGATATGCAGATGATACCACCCTTACGGCAGAAAGTGAAGAACTAAAGATCCTCTTGATGAAAGAGGAGAGTGAAAAAGTCGGCTTAAAGCTCAACATTCAGAAAACTAAGATTATAGCATCTGGCCCCATCACTTCATGGGAAATAGATGGGAAAACAGTGGAAACAGTGGCTGACTTTATTTTTCTGGGCTCCACTGCAGATGGTGATTGCAGCCATGAAATTAAAATACGCTTACTCCTTGGAAGGAAAGTTATGACCAACCTAGACAGCATATTAAAAAGCAGAGATATTACTTTGCCAACAAAGGTCTGTCTAGTCAAGGCTATGGTTTTTCCAGTGGTCATGTATGGATGTGAGAGTTGGACTATAAAGAAAGCTGAAGAATTGATGCTTTTGAACTGTGGTATTGGAAAAGACTCTTGAGAGTCCCTTGGACTGCAAGGAGATCCAACCAGTCCATCCTAAAGGAGATCAGTCCTGGGTGTTCATTGGAAGGACTGATGTTTTCTGTCCTTTGAAGCTGAAACTCCAACACTTTGGCCACCTGATGCAAAGAGCTAACTCATTGGAAAAGACCCTGATGCTGGGAAAGATTGAGGGCAGGAGGAGAAGGGGACGACAGAGGATGAGATGGTTGGATGGTGTCACCGACTTGATGGACATGGGTTTGGGTGGACTCCAGGAGTTGATGATGGACAGGGAGGCCTGGTGTGCTGCGGTTCATGGGGTCGCAAAGTGTCGGACATGACTGAGTGACTGAACTGACCGACTGAAGCAGATGTCGTGAAGATGTCCCGTAAGAAAGAGAAAAATAATTCATATTTCTAGTATTGTTCAGATTTCTCAGTTTTCCAGTTCTGAATGCTCACGAGATACAAATGGTCTGTTCACCTGAAATATATTTACTAGAGCCTGAAAATGTTTAAAACACATGGTAGATTCAGTTATTACAGAAAAAGATTCACTTTCTTCCCTGCCCTCTCCAAAGGAAAAAAAAACATATTTTCTCTGCCCCCTTGACTAAGATTCTTATTTTGACCAACAGGATATTAGTAAATATTTAAAATATTAATATGTTTCAGTGGTTGCATTTTCTCTCTTATACCTCAAACATGTTAACAAACTGATCTCAGGATTAGAGGCATGTGGGCCAAGCATGCAGCCTAGAGCCACTCAGCTGATCGCAGCCTGTCACTGGCTCCCAAACAGAATAAGTGCTCACTGTTGTATGCAACAGTATGTGATGTATGTAATGGCGTTGCATACAATAATATGTGTATGTATTAATATCCGATGGTGTGGTTATCTGTTACTCAGCGATAGCTCACTGATACAATACATTGAGGATAAGATCCTGTGGGCCACTTAAAGACTGTCCTTATTCTCAGGCTTTCCACAACACATAACAGTTATCTACTAAAAATATCTACCCAGGCCCTGTGCAGAAGATGTAGTTTAATAAAATAACATCTTTTCCCGAGGAGAATTCCTATTCTCGTGAGAAGGATGGATTCTAATGAAATGGTCATAAAATAATGTGAAAAGGGGTTACGCATAGAGTCACCTATGGGTCTAACTCAGCCCAGAGGCGTCACATAAGAGGAGATTGACACAGAGGTTTGAAGGATGAACAGTCATTTATTAAGTAGAGAAGAAGATAGAAAGACTCTAAGCAGTGAGCACAAATATACCAAAACATTAAATTTCAAAGTGTGCTGCTGCTGCTGCTAAGTCACTTCAGTCGTGTCTGACTGTGTGACCCCATAGATGGCAGCCCACCAGGCTCCCCCATCCCTGGGATTCTCCGGGCAAGAACACTGGAGTGGGTTGCCATTTCCTTCTCCAATGCATGAAAGTGAAAATTGAAAATGAAGTTGCTCAGTCGTATCTGACCCTCAGCAACCCCATGGACTGCAGCCTTCCAGGCTCCTCCATCCATGGGATTTTCCAGGCAGGAGTACTGGAGTGGGGTGCCATTGCCTTCAAAGTGTGAGGGGAGTTCAACTGGCAGCCATGGCTGAAACTCACTCTTACACTAAAGTAGACAGCAACTCAGAATGAATATAAATGACAGTCAACTAGAATTTTTACTAAGAATCACTTGTCATCATAATAAGGTTTGGTTGATCATTTTTAAGCCTTAATTTACTATTTTGATAATTCAACTTTGTTTACTTCACTACAGAAAGTTCCTACAATAATGATCTATATGGACATGCATTTTATTATCCTACAATACCATTTGTAACATTAACAGCAAAACCAGATCATGAATGCTCTGCAAGGGCTGTCAATGTGTCAGCAAAGAAACGGTCTTTGAGTGTGTCATGACAGCATTGGAAGGCCACAGTATGGAAAGATGACTCCAGACAACTGCAAACAAAGTAACCCCCAGAATACTAAACACACAATCTCAAAGTGGCAGTAGCTGAGAAACTCTTCTCCAAACACAAATCAGAAACGCAAAGTGTCCTACTGAATAAAGGTTTCAGCAGGAAACCCCAGGCAGAAGCATAACACTGACGTATCAACAACAGATTTCACTTCAAGCACTTTGGCAAGGAGTGTCAGTGATGTCAAACAAGAAAATTTTCAAACTGGCACACCACTGAAGTTACCAGCAACAGCGGCATCTTCGAAGAGCTAAAAGATAACCGTCAGTAAACAACACACAGAGACGCCAAGGATTTCACTGATCACTTCAAACCAGAAGATAAACAAGTTAACTATCGCGTGGAAGAGAAGGGGTGGGCGGGGGCAGCTCTTACAACTCTCTTGGCTCTCAGCTCCATGGAAGAAACCGAAGCAACACGTGCAACGTCACAGTCCCTACACAGTCAACCACGCTGATCACCAAAAGAGGGACCAGATTTGGGGTTAGAAACAGGAGTTAAGAAGCAAGGAGAAGAAATCAGGGGAAGAAAGTAAAACAGAAGCAGAAAAGAGCAGTATGGGCTTCGGAGCGGCGGTTCCACCAACCCTACTGGCGGGCAAGAAGAAAAGTCCCTCAGATGCAGACTAATGTCCAGGAAGGAATCTTCTACTTCGATCGGAGTTTCCCGGGACTCAGCTTTGGCTGCCCCCTCCCTACCGATGCCACCTGATGCCTCCCTTTTCGGTGGGACCCGTAGTGAACCAAGGGGGAGCTCCTCAGGCTGCTCCCGGTAAAATTGTGAGGGAACTCCACGCGCTTCCAAGGGTAGAGGAGCTACAGATCGCTTGCGAGGGGAGTGGCCAGAGGCAATAGTGAATTAAGAGGGCTCTCTCTTACCTGCCGCAGGAGCTTCCACCGGGCGGCACCCAAGGACGCCGAGGCTGCGGGTCCCGGAGCGGCGCCGCTGTTTGCCTGGCCTTCGCCTGCCGTCTGCTCTGCTTGACCGGCTGCGGCATCAGAGACTTCAGATTCCATCCCGCTAGAGCCTCTTATACGCGAGATCCCGCCGCCACAGCTCTCCCCTGCCAGGACCTGCCTACTTCTTCCCAGTCAGGACCTGTGACGCCAGGCCTCCCTCCCTCTGCCCTAGCTCCGGAGCCCTCCCCGAATGCCGCATTTCCGGTAGTCGCATCTCCTTAGCAACCAGGGCAGCGCGACTCTTGCCACTGCACCATTTTGCTGGTGGCCATCTTGAGTGAGGGCAGACCAGAGGGTGGGAGAACTGTGGCAGATCTAGTGCGACCCTGCCCCTTTTTGTTCTTCTCTCTTCTGTTTCATCTCGAGTTCTGAAGACTAGCAAAGATCCAAAAGATTTGTATTTTGAGCAATAATGATCTCAGAAAAATCCATTCCTGACCACAGTAAAGATGGTGGAATCTGCTTAGAGCTCATGCTAGTTGGGGGTTACGTAGAACGCGTGCTGCAAACTAGCTCTCGGCGACACTGGGTAGGCAGCGGTTCTGCTAGCTGCAGAACGCAGACTTCGGCAGGACGCGGTCGAGGTGACAGCTGCACTCCTTCCTGAGAGCTTCGGGTCCTCTGGGCGTGCCTTTACTCGTTTTGGTATCTAGAGCCAGGCTGACTTTCAATTTGCGTACGTATTGGGGGGCGTAGGCTGGGGGTCTCGTCCCTTCACCTCTTCCTCTCCCCATCCAGCCATCCCTCAGTCCTTTGGTCCTAGCTTTTTTACAGATTTCACTTAACTGCGTGACACATGGTACCACTCTCTCGCCTCGGATGCACAGGGAAAACGAATAGGTTCTCCCAGGAACACCCGTGTGTCTGCCCTACCCCCATCGTTAACCTGCTGTCTTCTCCCTGCGGGTGGAAGATGGATGGATGGAGGCTGCCGGCAGGGATATAGTCATTTAGAGCCTTTCTTTTATTTTCTCATACTTTATTTAATTTCTTTGTTTTTGCCGGTATTGGCTGCTCATTCCCTATTTCCACTCTCCTTTATTTTGCTACTTCGTAGCCGATCCGAGCTGTGGTAAAGCTGACGCAGTATTTTCCCTTTGCTACCCAGAAACATTTTGTGGAAGACTTTCATGACGACATTCAACAGTGTGCAACATATCTAGATATTTCCTGTCCAAAAAATAGTAGCTAACGGTTACTGAGTGGTTACAGCGTTCCAGGCACTTAATTAAGGGTTAAACATAAATTATTGTTTCATTCTTAGAATAGTTAGTGGGGTCATCATCTCTGTTTTACACACGAGGAAACTAAGCACAGGTGCTAAGTGCAGGAGTGAAGACCTGAACCCAGATTGCTGCTGCTGCTGCTAAGTCACTTCAGTCGTGTCCGACTCTGTGTGACCCCATAGACGGCAGCCTACCAGGCTCACCCGTCCCTGGGATTCTCCAGGCAAGAACACTGGAGTGGGTTGCCATTTCCTTCTCCAATGCATGAAAGTGAAAAGAGAAAGTGAAGTCGCTCAGTCGTGTCCGACCCTCAGCGACCCCATGGACTGCAGCCTACCAGGCTCCTCCACCCATGGGATTTTCCAGGCAGAAGTACTGGAGTGGGGTGCCACTCTGACTTAACTACTCACTAGCCTTACTTGGGCTTGCGTCTGTGGGGTCGCACAGAGTCGGACACGACTGAAGCGACTTAGCAGCAGCAGCAGCAGCCTTACTTACCTTGCTAGATACATTAAAAAGAACGGGCTTTCCAACAGAAGACGGATGGCATCACATTTCCTGTGTGCATCCTGAAGTGTTTTTTGCAACTAAAGAGCTAATCCCCTTTTTAACATCAAAGTCCAGTTGTTTTTATTTGCAGATAGACATTCCTCTATCACTTTCTGTAGAAGTAACCTGGGGTAGTTGCTTAAACCTCCCTGAGCCACAGTTCGCTCACCTGTAAGATCAACATAATAGCTACTCTATCAGGTTCCTATGAAGTTTAAATCAGATCGAGTATATAAAAGCATCTGGCATGTAGCAAATACTCAATAAATACTAATCCCTTCTCTACCTTTATTCAGTAATTAGTCTTTTCCAGTTCATCCTGCATATATTGGGTTGCCCAAAAAGTTCATTTAGGTTTCTCCATAACATCTTGTGAAAAACTGGAAGGAACTTTTTGACCAACCCAATACCTGAATTATGTAAACTCAAAGCCAGTTTGCCTTTAAAAGCCCTCAGAGTTCCTGAGATGCCCCCATGAAGTCTTTGTATTTATTGCAGATTTTTATTTTGTTTTTTCGTTTTTATTTTTTATTTTTTTTTAGTTTGCCCATGTGTGTACCAGAATCAGTGCTGCATAGTTTGAGCCTGATAAGATTGACCTTACTAAAGAGACATTTAAGTCACATCTGCCAAGAAGTATGACTTGAGTGAAACTAACTTGTGCAAGTTTTCAACACTTTTACCTGAGTTATCAGCTGTCTGCAGTTATTTGTAACCTGAGGGGTACACAGCCCCATAGGGGAAAGTTAAGAACTGCAGATCTTAGATGCTCTGAGAACCCAATGCTGTACAGTCATTCCTATGAAAATCATTCATGTGCTGGCAGCCCCTATAAGGGAGCGTAAACCAGGGACTTTGATACCATGCAACAGAAGAGCAAATTGTTTCTCCAAGCTTTGAAGTATAGTATTCCTCACCTTGGGAAATGCATGCAGAAAGAGCACTTGAATCACTGTAACTTCGCTGATCGTTATTACCATAGAATAAATTTGAAAAAATATCACCTAACCAAGTGTCTGCAGAATAAACCCAGGATCTCAGAGTTAGCAAGAAACATCCCAAGTCGGAACTTCTCATGTAAGGTATGGACTGTTTAAATTAACCTCTGTGTAGGCCTTTAAGATTAATTTTAGCTTAAAAATAAAGAATGGGTAGGAGATCAGTTACTAATTTTTCAGTAAATCTGGTTTGATTTTTTAAATGGTCAGACTCAATTGTCTGTAGTCATATGTAAGTATAAAAGAATATATATATTTATAGAGCTCTAATGTAATATGTAAAAATGTACATTTATAAAAAATGATTCACCTTAGGAATTCCTTCCTGTGCTACCAGTGCAGCTCAAAGTATAATTTGCCTTCTAAAATTCCTGGGCTGTTATAATAACTCTTAATAAAATCTAATAATATGCTGATTGTTTTATGAATTGCAAACTAGTAAACTTCAGTGAAAACCACTTAATTGTGCTACTTCTTTGTTAAAAATTGAAAAAAAGATTTGCATTCTTGACCACTGTATTCTTCTAGAAGATGCTTTCAGACCATTGTACTCTGGCCAGACCCCAAGCCATGGGCATGACCTCAACCTTGAGGACCTTATTGCCCTTGTATGTAGAATGAGCACATTTCCTCCGTTGCCTCCGACAGCCCCAGGCTACACTGTCCATCTGTAATTATTGACAATGTCCCCTTTCCTCCCAGAAGTGCCTTAGCTTGGCAAGTTACATGCTCATCCTAGTTATTTGAGTTAAGCTGCTGGTGCTGTTGCCCCTTTGACATAACCTCCCCTACCGCATACTTGCTATGTCCTAGGTTCCTTAAATTGCATTTAGGAGTGATATTCTTGCAATATTTTAGCATATTTTGTTATTTTTGTATTTTAATTTCTAGTTTCATACTAATATTTTTTGTCCCTTTTGACTTTTTTGTTGTAGTAGAGTATATGTAACAAAATTTTCCATTTTAACCATTTTAAGTGTATAATTAATGTATAATAATCCATGACATTAATTACATCACAGTGTTGAACAGCTGTTATCACTATTTCCAAAATCCTGTTGTCACCTGAAAAAAATAGACCTAGAATTCCCCACTCCTGCCTTTCCTGAACTGTGGAAACCTTTCATCTACTTTATGTCTTTATGAATTTGCCCATTTTAGATAATTCATATAATTGGAATTATATAATATTTGTCCTTTTGTGTTTGGTTTATTTCACTTACATTGTTTTCGAAGTTCACCCATATTGTAGCATATATGTGAATTTGTTCCTTTTAGTGGCTGAATAATACTTCTTTTATAAACCACATTTTATTTATCCGTTCATCTGTTGATAGACACTTGAGCAGCTTCTTCTGTTTATAAAAATTATTTTTTAATCTTATTTTACTCAATGCTTCTGTCTTTTTGTTTCATTTTTGTTCTTTTATTAGCTCATATTTATTTATTTTGGGGCATTTTTGTTGTTGTTTGCTTTCAACTTTTTAATCTTAGTCTTAGACTTCTACTCTTTACATTTTGGTCATCCAAATTTTTCTTTTTATAGCATCTTAGTTTAGTTTAGCACTTTCCTTTTTTACACAAATTTTTCAGTGTCTTCTATTTCATTTTTACCCTTTGTGTGTGTATTTGCACACATGTCCTACTTGAGAAAGGTAAACTTTAAAACTTTACCTATTGGACACATTTTAGACATTTAGATTATTATATTTTGAATTGTATCTGGAACATTTTGTTATCTTGTACTTTTATCCTTAGTCTCAATTTATAAATAGTAGGCAGGAATTACCCTCAGAGTGACAGCTGTAAGATTAGCTTACACCCTATGCAGGAGCTGGACTATTTTTTCCCTCTACTTGTCCCTGAAGCAACTTTTCAGTTCTCTTTCATAGAACCCTGTTGTCTGGAAGCTTTAACCTGCTTCAGTGGTTTAATAATTCCTTCACCTGGTAATGATCTGGCTTTCACATGTCATACATCACCCATTCCTTCTGTGAGAAATTATATGATCTAAAAGCTGTAGTCCCTGTCATTTATGATCACTGAGACCTGGGGAAGCTGTGAAGAGATCTGTAGTCAAAAATGCAGAGCTAAGTAAGCATTCACTCAGTTTCAACTTTGTCTACTCTTATGGAGAAGGAAATGGCAACCCACTCCAGTATTCTTGCCTGCCCATGGACAGAGGAGCCTGGAGGACTACAGTCTGTAGGGTCACAAGAGAGTCAGACACAACTTAGCAGCTAAGTAACAACAACAAATGGGAATAGCAAAGTAGAAAAAATTAGTGCCTTTTGGGCAAATTAAAATATATTTACTTAAAGACTTGTTTAGATAAGTTAACTCTTACTCTTTAGAGTAAGAGAGGGAAGTCTGTATAATAAAAATTCCAGAAAGAAGAGCTGTAGCCATGACTGGTATGTCAGGACTCTAATCTCTCTGACTGGAAATAAAGGGGGAAGTTTCAAGTTGGTGTTCTGTAAAAGTCCTCCAGATGCTAAAATTTCATTATTTTATATCTCTACCTTGTTAACTTACCAGCAACTATCATCTATATGTTTGGAAACTCTATAGTATCAACTCCTGCAGTTTGGCTTTGTATCAGAAATCCTGGGAAATGTTTCAGAAATACAAATTCTTGAATCTCACCCCACATCTGCTGGGTCAGGCTGTACTGGCTGAGGCCTGGGGATCTGGTTTTTTGTCTTAGGTTCCTCAAGCAATTCTGAAATTCCCAGTCTTCCAATGATGGCAGATCAGCATTTAGGAACTAGACACACTTGTGATCAAATGTTGCTGACCTAAACCTCACTGAATTCATTCATTTCTGAAGCTCTTTCTGGCAGGTACTGTGACTTTCCATTTAACATTAGCCAGATGGCAAGATGAACTTATTCCTTTACACTCATGTACCAACTAGTAATATTCGAAGGCTAGCATCAAACCAGATACCCCATTTCTTTATCTTTCACATCATCCTGTTCTGCTCTGCCTACAGAAATAATTCCTATAAAATCTTTGATCATTTGAGATACAAAAACAAAACCAAATAAGAGAAAAAAAGGTTAGACATCTGTCCATTGACTCTTTCTACAATACAGATTAGCAGTTCTTATAGTAGTCACTAAGATAGGTTGACAGATATTTCCTTCACTGGCATTAGTGATCTGTGATTTGTGGGAATCACTGGTTCTGAAGGTTCAAAACTTGGGAAAGCCAGAAAGAAAAAAATTGTAGTTTCACAATAGTTATTTTATTTTTTGATAATAGTTTATGGAGTGGGACTGCATTATAAGTGCCAATTCTTTATTGGGTTTTTTCCTCCACATTCCATTTATTCTTTAACCTGCTGGAGTATGGCTCCTATCCCCGACTAAAAACCCATCATTGTTGCCAAAGATGTAACATATTTCAGCCCAGTAGGCACTTCCCTTTCCTTCTCTTAGAGAACCTCTCAGCAGATTTGACATCCTTGACCAATCCCTCCTTGAAACACTCTTTTGGCCTCATGAGTCCACGTTTTCCTAGTTTTCCTTTTCCTACCTTACAAACCAACCCTCCTCAATCTCCGTTTCTGACTTTTCTTCCATATGACTTCTCAACTTTGAAGTTTCTCAGACTTTGGTTTTAGCGCTTTTTTTCTCTCTTTAATTTCTTCTAAGTAATTTTATCTATTCCCTTGGATTTAGTATCATAGCAGTTATTATCTTCATCCCAGAGCCACCTCTGAGCTGCACAGGATTAATCTCTAGTTGGACATCTTACTGACTTCTCAAACTACCCACAGTTGAACTTCAACTCTCCCAACCCTGACTCAGCTCTTCTTTGTCTCATTGCTCTGTATGCAGTTGTTCAAGCCCGAATGTGGGAAAACATTAACCTGCCATCGCATCCATTAACAGTGTATACCTAGCTTCGTGATTTTTACCATATCACAGTACCACCTGGGCTATTATTTACTTAATTATTTTCGCTTAACCGACTTGTCTCATCCCAAGGAATAGTAGTCATCTGTCTGATGTGCTTGTTATATTGTTTCTAATAAAATATTCATATACCTCAAATCATATATACCATCATGTCTGACATGCTTTCAGAAACACATTACATTAACCTCCAAAATACATGGTGAATCTGTCTGTATTTCTCTATCTCTACCATTATCACTCAGTCACCTTTCATCTGGGTCACTGGTTAAAGCCACCTAACCAGGTTCTTTGCTTGCCACCTTCTCATCTAACCCATTTTCATACAGTTGGAAGAGTGATCTTAAAATATAAATTAAATCATGTCATTCCACAGCTTAAAAACCCTTCCAGAAGTTTTTTTTAAAGAAATTAGTGTCTTTGTATTTTTATTTATTTTCTGGCAACACCATGCAGCATGAGGGGTCTTAGTTCCCTGACCAGAAATGAACCCAGGCCTTCTGCTTTGAGAGTGTGGAATCTTAACCACTGGACCACCAGGGAAGTCCCCAGAAGCTCTTAACACATAAGCTCCCATTTTCCTAATCATGTTCCTCAAGACCTTGCAAGATCTAGTCCTTATCTCATTTCTCTAGGGAGAGAGGAAGAACAAAGAAATAGTTGAATAAAATAAATAGTATATCAGAGGCAGTAGGTACAATGAAAAATAGGACAAGGAAAGATTAAATAAACCATTTGGGGCTAGGAAGAATTCTTATTTTGGTTGAGCGGTCAGTGCAGGCCTAACTGAGAAAAAAGAGTACATTTGAGCAATAGCTTCAAGTGGGTGTTTGGGCATAGGCAGTAAGTTCTAAGAATGAGGTGGAAGCAAGCTTGACTTGGTCAAAAAGCATGAAGGAGCCCAGTGACTCAGAGTCAGTGGACATCGGAGGAGTGTAGGAGCAGATGAGGTCAGCAAGATTTGTAACGGGGCAGAATTCTTCAGGACTCCAGACCATCATAAGGATTTTCATTTTTCCTCTTTAACAAGATGGGAAAACTTTGGGTTGGATTTTGAGTGAAGGAGTAATATGGTCTGACTTTAGGTTCACTCTAGTTTCTTCATTGAAAATAGACTGTGGAAAGCAGAGGAAGAAATAGAGCATTTTGGCTCTTGCAATAATCCAAAGAGAAATGATACTGGTATCACCAGAATAGTAAAGGTGTGAGACGTGCTCAGATTCAAGATTTATCTTGAAAGTAGAATTGACAAGGTTTGCACCTTGTCAAGGTTTGTCAGTGGTTGCTAGAGAGAAAGACAAAACTAAAACTTTTAATCGTGAGCAGCTGGAAAGACTCTTGTCATTTATGAAGATAGGAACAATTGCCTAAAGAACAGGAGATTTTTGTCGGGAGAGGGAAAATGGGGACATTGGATATTCAGTGCTGGACATTTTTTTTGAAATACTTGTTAGAAGTCCAAGTAGAAAATAATGAGTATTGTAATCAGCTGGGTATAACAAACTTGTTCAGGGAAAAGGATCAGGCCGGAGATGTAAATTTAGGAGTCCTAGAAAATAAACACCATTTACTATTTAGCATCATAAGACTGTATGAGATCACCAAGGGAATTATTGCAGACTACAGATAAAAGAAGTGGTCCAGGGCATTTTGATGTTAAGCGCCAAGGAGTTGAGTAGGAACTAGCTGAAGAGACTGAGAAGGGCCAGTGAAATAGAAGGCAAGTAATGTGAAGTGAAGCCTGGAAGCCAAGTGAAGTGTTTTTAGGAGGTAGAAGTGATCAACTGAGTGACAATGCTGATAGCTCTCAAGTACTGTGATCACCTAGAATTAACATTGGTACTTCTTGAGGTAGGGGTCATCGCTGACCTTGACAAGAGCAGTCACTGGAAAGAGAAGGGCAAAAATCTTACTGGGCTCATAGAGAGAAATTAGAAGCAGGGAACATAGGTGACAAGTCTTGCAAAGGGTTTCACACATGCTTAGTATGAAAGTGAAAGTGCGACCCCATGAACTGATGCTTGGTGTGGTTCTGCCTAAAACAACACAGGAATGTTTCTTAAGGAAGTTTAAGATTTTTATGATTTTTAAGTGTATTGATTATTTTCTATTTTTTTCTGCATTAATCGAAATGGGCCTAAGATATATTTCCTTTATTTGTGCTTACATTGATAGATTTTTCTAGTGTTGAACCATCTTTTCACTCTTAAGATAAATCTTCATTGGTCACATAGGATTTTATTATCACTATTGTTTTTGTTTTGTGGGTTTTTTTAAATACTTTCATCGTTTATTTTAGGGTTTTGTCAATCCATATTTTATAATAAGATTGATTTTTCATTGTCTTATATTTTCAGTGTCTAATTTCAGTGTCAGGGTTATCTTAGCCTGATAAAATTAATGGCATGATTTTATATAGTTGGCCTTTTTTTTTTTCCATAAATAATACATGAGAGGAGGATTTGAGAAAGCTACCTTTGAACTCACCTGGGTTTTGTGTCTGTTTTATAAAGGGACACTTAATTATCAATTTCTTTGATAGTTATTGGCTTATACAGCTCTTCTGTTGTTTGAATCAGTTTTGCTAATTTATATTCCGGAAAATTATCCATTTTATCATATTTTCAAATGTATTAGCTTAAAGAACTGTATTGTAATTTTAAAAAATCTTTGTTATATTGGTAATTATGCCATCTTTTTCATTTCTAATATCTTTGTCTTTTTAAGTCAAGTTTTATACATGCCTTTCTTCTTCTTGTTTTTTCGCTAAGTTGTGTCCTACTCTGCGACCCCTTGGACTACAGCACTCCAGGCCTCCTTGTCCTGGGCCTCCCTGTCCAGGCCTCCCATGTCTTTCTTAGCACATTTTTAAAAGAACCAACTTTTTCTATTTGTTGGTCCTTTCTTTAGTTTATCAATTTCATTGAAACAAATTAAATTTATTTCTTTTCTTCTACTTTAGGTTTACTCTTCTCTTTTTCTGTCTTAAATTGAAATTCTCCATATTGCATTATTTCAGGGGACTCATAATGTCAGCTTGTCCCACTGTCCATATGCTAAGCTTAATAATTTCAATAAAGGTGATAATTGCTAGTTCTCTCCATTGTTAAGGGGCCATTATTCCCTTTGCAATTACTAAGTAGAATGTAGGGTAATACTTTGTGCAAATATTTTACTACCCAGTATCATTTCACCTAATTAGTTTAATAACCACGGATAATCTTTACCCTAATCACTTGTTTCAGTGGGGGTTGCTAATGTTTTTCTATTTCTGTTATTCTTTCTACATTTATTAGCTAGTATTATTCTGTAAAAAAGTTTTCCCCCTTTTTTGTAGTCTTTTTATTTTTTTTATTTTAGTTTGGTGTGTGTTTTGTTTTTTACTTCTTTTTAAATTATTGTGAGTTTTTAAAGTAATCAATTCTGCTAAGTTGCTTCAGTCATGTCTGACTCTGTGTGACTCCATAGATGGCAGCCCATCAAGCTCCACCGTCCCTGGGATTCTCCAGGCAAGAACACTGGAGCGGGTTGCCATTTCCTTCTCCAGTGCATGAAAGTGAAAAGTGAAAGTGAAGTCACTCAGTCTTGTCCAACTCCCAGTGACCCCATGGACTACAGCCGACCAGGCTCCTCTGTCCATGGGATTTTCCAGGCAAGAGTACTGGAATGGGGTGCCATTGCCTTCTCCAAAAGTAATCAATTACAGTCATTACTATTTTTGATGCTTCAGATCAGATCAGATCAGTTGCTCAGTCATGTCCAACTCTTTGTGACCCCATGAATCACAGCACGCCAGGCCTCCCTGTCCATCACCAACTCCCTGAGTTCACTCACACTCACATCCATCGAGTCAGTGATGTGAGTGACCAGCCATCTCATCCTCTGTCGTCTCCTTCTCCTCTTGCCCTCAATCCCTCCCAGCATCAGAGTCTTCTCCAATGAGTCAACTCTTTGCATGAGATGGCCAAAGTACTGGAGTTATCAGCTTTAGCATCATTCCTTCCAAAGAAATCCCAGGGTTGATCTCCTTGCAGTCCAAGGGACTCTCAAGAGTCTTCTCCAACACCACAGTTCAAAAGCATCAATTCTTCGGCGCTCAGCCTTCTTCACAGTCCAACTCTCACATCCATACATGACCACAGGAAAGACCATAGCCTTGACTAGGTGAACCTTTGTTGGCAGTGATGTCTCTGCTTTTGAATATGCTATCTAGGTTGGTCATAACTTTCCTTCCAAGGAGTAAGCGTCTTTTAATTTCATGGCTGCAGTCACCATCTGCAGTGATTTTGGAGCCCAGAAAAATAAAGTCTGACACTGTTTCCACTGTTTCCCCATCTATTTCCCATGCAGTGATGGGACCAGATGCCATGATCTTCATTTTCTGAATGTTGAGCTTTAAGCCAACTTTTCACTCTCCACTTTCACTTTCATCAAGAGCCTTTTTAGTTCCTCTTCACTTTCTGCCATAAGGGTGATGTCATCTGCATATCTGAGGTTATTGATATTTCTCCCGGCAATCTTGATTCCAACTTGTGTTTCTTCCAGTCCACCGTTTCTCATGATGTACTCTGCATATAAGTTAAATAAACAGGGTGACAATATACAGCCTTGACGAACTCCTTTTCCTATTTGGAACCAGTCTGTTGTTCCATGTTCAGTTCTAACTGTTGCTTCCTGACCTGCATATAGGTTTCTCTAGAGGCAGGTCAGGTGGTCTGGTATTCCCATCTCTTTCAGAATTTTCCACAGTTTATTGTGATCTACACAGTCAAAGGCTTTGGCATAGTCAATAAAGCAGAAATAGATGTTTTTCTGGAACTCTCTTGCTTTTTCCATGATCCAGCGGATGTTGGCAATTTGATCTCTGGTTCCTCTGCCTTTTCTAAAACCAGCTTGAACATCAGGAAGTTCATTGCTGAAGCCTGGCTTGGAGAATTTTGAGCATTACTTTACTAGCGTGTGAGATGAGTGCAATTGTGCGGTAGTTTGAGCATTCTTTGGCATTGCCTTTCTTTGGGATTGGAATGAAAACTGACCTTTTCCAGTCATGTGGCCACTGCTGAGTTTTCCAAATTTGCTGGCATATTGAGTGCAGCACTTTCACAGCATCATCTTTCAGGATTTGGAAGAGCTCAACTGGAATTCCATCACCTCCACTAGCTTTGTTCGTAGTGATGCTTTCTAAGGCCCACTTGATTTCACATTCCAGGATGTCTGGCTCTAGGTCAGTGATCACACCATTTTTGATGCTTCAGATCAGATCAGTCGCTCAGTCGTGTCCGACTCTTTGCGACCCCATGAACCACAGCACGCCAGGCCTCCCTGTCCATCACCAGCTCCCGGAGGTCACTCAGACTCGCATCCATCGAGTCAGTGATGCCATCCAGCCATCTCATCCTCTGTCCTCCCCTTCTCCTCCTGCCCCCAATCCCTCCCAGCATCAGAGTCTTCTCCAATGAGTCAACTCTTCGCATGAGGTGGCCAAAGTACTGGAGTTTCAGCTTTAGCATCATTCCTTCCAAAGAAATTCCAGGATTGATCTCCTTCAGAATGGACTGGTTGGATCTCCTTGCAGTCCAAGGGACTCTCAAGAGTCTTCTCCAACACCACAGTTCAAAAGCATCAATTCTTTGGCGCTCAGCCTTCTTCACAGTCCAGCTCTCACATCCATACATGACCTCAGGAAAGACCATAGCCTTGACTAGGTGAACCTTTGTTGGTAAAGTAATGTCTCTGCTTTTGAATATGCTATCTGGGTTGGTCATAACTTTCCTTCCAAGGAGCAAGCGTCTTTTAATTTCATGGCTGCAGTCACCATCTGCAGTGATTTTGGAGCCCAGAAAAACAAAGTCTGACACTGTTTCCACTGTTTCCCCATCTATTTCCCATGCAGTGATGGGACCAGATGCCATGATCTTCGTTTTCTGAATGTTGAGCTTTAAGCCAACCTTTTCACTCTCCACTTTCACTTTCATCAAGAGGCTTTTTAGCCCCTCTTCACTTTCTGCCATAAGAGTCGTGTCATCTGCATATCTGAGGTTATTGATATTTCTCCCAGCAATCTTGATTCCAACTTGTGTTTCTTCCAGTCCAGCATTTCTCATGATGTACTCTGCATATAAGTTAAATAAACATGGTGACAATATGCAGCCTTGATGTACTCCTTTTCCTATTTGGAACCAGTCTGTTGTTCCATGACCAGTTCTAACTGTTGCTTCCTGACCTGCATACAGATTTCTTAAGAGGCAGATCAGGTGGTCTGGTATTCCCATCTCTTGAAGAATTTTCCATAGTTTATTGTGATCCACACAGTCAAAGGCTTTGGCATAGTCAATAAAGCAGAAATAGATATTTTTCTGGAACTCTCTTGCTTTTTCCATGATCCAGCGGATGTTGGCAATTTGATCTCTGGTTCCTCTGCCTTTTCTAAAACCAGCTTGAACATCAGGAAGTTCATGGTTCACATATTGCTGAAGCCTGGCTTGGAGAATTTTGAGCATTACTTTACTAGCGTGTGAGATGAGTGCAATTGTTCGGTAGTTTGAGCACTCCTTGGCATTGCCTTTCTTTGGGATTGGGATGAAAACTGACCTTTTCCAGTCATGTGGCCACTGCTGAGTTTTCCAAATGTGCTGGCATATTGAGTGCAGCACTTTCACAGCATTATCATTCAGGACTTGGATTAGCTCCACTAGAATTCCATCACCTCCACTAGCTTTGTTCATAGTGATGCTTTCTAATGCCCATTTGACTTCACATTCCAGGATGTCTGGCTCTAGGTCAGTGATCACATCATCATGATTATCTAGGTCTTGAAGCTCTTTTTTATACAGTTCTTCTGTGTATTCTTGCCACCTCTTCTTAATATCTTCTGCTTCTGTTAGGTCCACACCATCTCTGTCCTTTATCGTGCCCATCTTTGCACTGCCGTAAATGTGGCTAGTAGGAACCCCCTCAAACTGGCCCTTGTGTTCTTTTCACACATCTCCATAAGCCTTTGAACACTTCTTGCTTTCTAACACAAAACATCCTAAGCCTACTTTTTACTCTCCCTGTTCCCGACTGGGAATTAGCCATTTATTAATGGCACCATCTTTACTTAAAGCTGCCCAGTGTTCTTCTGTTGTGTGATTTTTCTGTCTTTAGAGTTCAATGATGTTGCTCTAATACAGTTTACATATTCCATTTTTCTATCTTAAGAATTTTCATTATTAAAATGGTTTTGTAGTAGTCCAACCAGAAGATGAGCAAGACTGGTTCTTTTTTTCCATTAATAAAGTAACACTGTACATGTAAACTCTTAAAATTTAAAGTTAAAGCTCTCCTCATCTCAGTTCCATTAGGCAGTTTATGCCCTTAAAACCAATGAACTATTAATGTATTAAGATACTTAGCTAAAATCGATAGGTTTGGCTGCATACCCTGATGATAATGCTAGCTAGCATTGAAATGAAAGCTTGGAACATCCAGTGAGTATTGTTGAGGACAGAACTTAAACCAAAACCTACTTGGAGTACTTTGTGAATATTATATAAAATCTCAGTTTCCCTGGGAGTATTTCCTTTTGAGGAATCATTTACAAAATGCTTGAACTCTACTTCTACTTTATTAAGGCAGTTGAAAATCCTGTTGATTTCAGGGTTTTTTGGTTCAGATAAACTCAGTTTATTTGGATTTGTGACACAGAAAAAAAATTAAGACTGTAAGGTAAGTGTAGGAGGATAGGTATTAGGCCCAGCCCTGTTGCCTTTAGTCCTGCCTTAGCCACAGCTCTCAATAAGAAAGAACCAGTGTTGAAAAGTGGCAGAGCCCAGCTCCTGGCTTGGAATGTGCTAGGGGCTGCAAGGTAGTAGAAAGAGGTACTCTCTTTGTAGCTCTCCTGACTCTAATTCTAATGGGAATTAACAGAACAGATAAACATATATCTGGAAATAAAAAATCAGCTCCTATACCTCATGCGAAGAGTTAACTCATTGGAAAAGACCCTGATGCTGGGAGGGATTGGGGGCAGGAGGAGAAGGGGACGACAGAGGATGAGATGGCTGGATGGCATCACCGACTCGATGGACATGAGTTTGGGTAAACTTCGGGAGTTGGTGATGACAAGGAGGCCTGGCGTGCTGTGATTCATGGGGTCACAAAAAGTTGGACACGACTGAGCAACTGAACTAACTAATCACTAAGTTATAGTTTCAAGGAAGATTTCTAGTGATCTGTTTCGTGCTCTAGGTGATAATAGGAAATTACTGGTATAGATATTTTGTCTCACTAAAGATCAACACTAGATTTTGTAGAGATACTTAAAAAAAAAAAAAGTAAACATATGAGCCTCTAGTATTTGAACTTGTTATTCAAGCACAGTAATTATATTATTGAAGTAGAGAGTAAATAACTCAAGTAACGATCATTATAGCTAGTGTGAATCTAATCCAAATCATAAAGCATCCCAAAAAGTCTTAAAACTTTGTGAAAATGATTAATTTTCCATTTAATTTGCTTTGGTGATTTTTCTATTTTATTCTTATCTTTAATTGTAGATTATAAACTCTTTGTAATATAGACTATATCACTTACATTCACTACACTGTGGGTAAAGTGTCATGGACACACTTGTGCAATACATATTAACCATCTGTTGGAGGTCCTTACCAAAGGCTTAGTGCCCCTCTGGCACAAATCACTGTACAGTTGTCGTCTTTGGTAGAAAGGTGACATTGAAAATCTTGGCTAGAATTCTTTTCCTTAAGCAAGGCAAACTCATGGTGTATTGAATTATCGAACCCTTTTTGTAATTTGAGAACTGAGATTTTTGCCTTACCCAAATGTTAATAATTCATATGGTATTTATGTGCTCAGCAGACATCAACTTAAGCTCTTCGCTTATTAGGGACTCCTAATAAGACATAGAGTGCTTTATTTAGCTTTCACCTGTATCTTTACTCACTGCTGCTGCTGCTGCTAAGTTGCTTCAGTCGTGTCCGACTCTGTGCGACCCCATAGATGGCAGCCCACCAGGCTCCCCCGTCCCTGGGATTCTCCAGGCAAGAACACTGGAGTGGGTTGCCATTTCCTTCTCCAATGCATGAAAGTGAAAAGTGAAAGTGAAGTCGCTCAGTTGTGTCCGACTCTTAGCGACCCCATGGACTGCAGCCCACCAGGCTCCTCCGTCCATGGGATTTTCCAGGCAAGAGTACTGGAGTGGGGTGCCATTGCCTTCTCCATCTCTACTCACTAGTTTTCCATTATTTTTCCTTATTCTTCCTTTTTTAAGATGAATATATTATCTTGTTCCTTATCTCAAAAGAGAAATTCTGTTTTATAAAGCCTTAATTCACCATTTGATCTGATAAACAATTCTATTTGGAGGATTCCTTATCCTCACAAGAGAAGAAAATTACGGCCAGTGAAGATAGAAAGTAATGAAAACTTCTTATCATGACTCTTGCTGTGAATAAAATAATAATGAACATTTATTGATAATGTTAATGTCTTCCTCTGCCTTCGACATTTTTCTCATTTTCGGAGGTATTTTAGTACTTTATAAAATTCTGCTTCTCACACCTGGCTAAACCGTGAGAGTGAGGGAGGCAAGAGATGGCCAAGAATCCCACAAGGAAAGGATTTCATAATGAAATGAAATCCTGAGTGTTCAGAGTATTTCTGAACACTCCTCAGCACTTTTTAGTACCTCTGCCTCCTCAGGACTTACACATTTAAAGTAATGTGTGCATGTACGCTCAGTCGTGTCCAGCTCTTTGCGACCCCATGGATTGTAGCCAGCCAGGCTCCTCTGTCTATGGAATTTCCCAGCCAAGAATACTGGAGTGGGTTGCCATTTCCTTCTATAGTCATTAAGTATCAACCTCATTTTCTTTCTTTACATTTTTAAATGAAAAAGAGGAAATGACTTATTAAACTTATGAAGCAATATTTAAGATATGTGAAATGCAGTTTATTTCATAGGTATACATCTAATGTTGTATTTGCATGAGAAGGAAATAAGAATTATCTTTGAAAGGTGAAAGTTGTTTTTTCCTAATTGAAATAGTATGATCATCCTGATAAAACTTTTTTCCAGAATTTTCTGTCTAGTAAACAGGAAAACGAAAAACCCCTTTCAGAAAACATGGATGCATTTGAAAAAGTGAGAGCAAAATTAGAAACACAGCCACAAGAAGAATACGAAATCATCAATGCAGAGGTAAGATATTTTATCTCTATTTTTTTAAACCTTATATTACCAGTTGGAATACAAATGAAATAAAACTTATGTTTTTTTCAATTAATACCTTATGATTTATAATGTTTATGATTTATAAACACAAGCCCACATCCAAATTAAACTGATTTTGGCCTTTAATATGTGCTGAAAAACTTAAAGAACAAAGAATAAGCTAATTATGATCCTTTAAATAAATTGTAAAGATCAAAGCCAAGATGAATTTCCAAGCGTATTACAGTAATTTTGGTTTTTGGAAACAACCAATTCTGCTTTTAAATTTTTTAAAATAATTCTAGTGAGAAGTTCAAGTGAAATTAAGTCAGTGCTTCATTGTTTGAAAAGTATTTGATTGTTCTAGCTATGCTTTTTTTTTTTAATAAAAGAAAATTCACTTTGAACAATTTAATACCATGAAAGCCAAGTATTTGCTTGACCATTTTGTGTTTACCACACTCATAAATATTCAGTTGAAACTGACTGAACAAACATGTTCAATTTTTTTTTTTGAAAAATTTTTTGATAAGAATGGGAAACAGAACCACAGCTTATGAGTGAAAATTGCATACATAGTAGAATGAAAATAGCAATACAGTCCATGGAGGTACAGAGAGCCTGACATGACTTAGCGGCTGAACAACAAAGAATCAGGAATTCCAGATTCAAATCACACCATTTTGTCTTAAGCTACCTAATATCATATCAGTCAATCAGTTGCATTTAATATGTAGGAATTAGACAAGAGCATGATTCATGTATTGGTAATGGTCTTTCTCTCTCTCAAATTGCCTTTATCTGTCACCTCTACAGAGGGTAAGATGCTTTGTGTAAAATCAGATCAAACCATGAACAGTTGGAAGTGACAGCATATTTTAGAGGAAAGAATCTCAGAAAGGTATTGACTGGGTTTTCAGGCTAGTCTTAAGTCATGGTTTTCGCATCTGCATAATTTTGGTTTATCTTAATGATGCCACTTGATCTCTGTTAATTGTCAGATGTTCCAAAAATAAAGCTAACGTGGTTCATACATTCATGAGAACTGACATAGGTTTTGTTTTGCCTTCTCTTTGTTGTTTCTTTCATTTATGTATTAGAAATGTCTCCAATGATTGTAAACATATGAAAACCATATCTTGATCACTATATTGTATATTTGTATCCATTTAATATTTTTTCTATGTTCATTCATAGACTTCAGCAGGTCTGCTTTTATAAAAGATCTCATTTCTTCATCTTGAATAGTCAGACCATTAAACAATTAATTAAATTATGTGTAAACTAGTGGATAAATTATTGTTATTATTAAATAAACCATTTGTTTCTTTACATTGTCAGATTAAACATGGTGGTTTTGTTTATTATCAAGAGGGCTGCTGCTTGGTTCGTTCCAAAGATGAAGAAGGTACTGTTCAGTTTTCCTTTTTAAGAAACACTTGATTTTTCTGATTTCACATTTTTCATGAGAAATTTGGTATTGATTTTTTTAATTTGTATTTTCTGTTGCAGTATAGTTGATTTACAGTTATTAGTCTCATATGTACTGTAAAGTGATTTAGTTACACACATACATATATCCGTTCTTCAGATTCTTTTCCCATATAGGTTATTACAACATATTGAGTAGAGTTCCCTGTGCTATACATTAGGTCCTTGTTGATTATCTGTTTTATATATAGTAGTGTGTATGTTAATCCCAAACTCCTAATTTATCCCTCCCCTCTACATTTCCCCTTTGGTATCGTAAATTTGTTTTCAAAGTCTATGAGTGTGTTTATCTTTTACAAATAAGTTTCTTTGTATCTTTTTTAGATTTCACATATTAAATGATATCATATGAAACTCCTCTTTTTCTGTCTGACTTACTTAGTATGATAGTCTCTAGGTCCATCCATGTTGCTGCAAATGGCATTGGGTCATTCTTTTTGGTGGCCGAGTAATATTCCACTGTGTATCTATATCTGTACATCTTTATCCGTTCCTCTGTCACTGGCCATTTACGTTACTTTGAGTCTCGGCTATTATAAAGAGCACTGAGGTGAACACGGTTCATGTATCTTTTTGAGTTACGGTTTTCTCTGGATATATGCCCAAGGGGATTGCTGGATCATATGGTAGTTCTGTTTTTCATTTTTTAAGGAACCTCCGTACTGTTCTCTGTAATGGTTGTACCAGTTTACATTCCCATGAACAGTTTAGGAGGGTTCCTTTTTCTCCACACACCTTCCAGCATTTATTGTTTGTTCAGGCCCCCACTGGCCTTCAAAGCCAAATGCTCTGGAGGCTCCTTCCAGTGCCAAACCCTCAGGCTGGGGAGCCTGCCATGGGACTTGGAACTCTCACTCCTGTGGGAGAGCCTTTGTGATATAATTATTTTTCCAGTTTGTGACTTGCCCACCCAATGGTTGGGATTTGATTATATCATGAAAGCATTCCCCCACCCACACCCCTGACTGTCTCACTGTAGCTTCTTCTTTGTCTTTGGATGTAAAGTATGCTTTTTTGATAGGTTCCAGTCTTTTTGGTCAGTGGTTGTTCAACAGTTAGTTGTGATTTTGGTGTTTTCATGAGAGGAAGTGAACTCAAGTCCTTCTCCTACTCTATCTTGTCGGAAATCAAGGGCTGCTTTTAGTTTGTATGCTTGCTGCTTCTTTCCTAACATACGTGGCCATTATCCGCTTGATATGGGGTGTGCTGGTGCGGTGGTCCGTGTGTACTCCCAGGACAGAAGGGCCAGTGATTGGTACCTACTCACCCCCTGTACATGCTGCCTGAAAGGCTGGTATTGATTTTCAAAAATACAAAAAATAGGTTTTGATTATTGATTTTTATCTTTATTTTAAATGACTAGCTTTTAATATCTGGGTTTGCCTAAGCTAGAATTAATACTTAACACTCAGAAGCTTTGGCAGAGAAAAGGGAGGTGAGAACCAGCATTTTTTAAGCATCTACCAAATCCCAGTTACTATGCTAGGCACAACATAGATTACTCAGTGTCACTTACAGTTTCTTACTTTTCTAGGTTCTATATGGCCTATAAATATTAGACTAACTGTATCAAGTAACATCACATAGGCTGATGCATAGAGTAATACTGAATAAGATATTGTAATATTAAATAACAAATGCCATTTTCTACACACATCAAGCTACTGCCAATGCTGAAGGAAGCCATAATGCAGCATCTTACAGAAGGGGAATGCTACTCTAAAATACTGAAATATAGTTTAAAAAAAATTGTAAGTATATCTTATGGAATTATCTCCTCTACTTTTTTCTTTATGCAGCAGACAATGATAACTATGAAGTTTTGTTCAATTTGGAGGAACTTAAATTAGAGCAGCCCTTCATTGACTGTATCAGAGTTGCTCCTGATGAAAAATATGTAGCTGCAAAGATAAGAACTGAGGATTCTGAAGCATCTACTTGTATAGTTGTGAAGCTCAGTGATCAGCCTGTAATGGAAGCTTCTTTCCCAAATGTGTCTAGTTTTGGTAAGACAGCAACTAAAACATTGAAAAGACAACAGCAAGAGAATTGTCTACACTTTTGAGACATTTAATTTGCCCACATGAATGAATCAGAAGATGAATGCCTGATCTGTTTATCCCTGTGGACTCCGTACCTTCCTCTGTGCCTCTTAACCAGGAGACCTTCCCTTCTTTAGTTAAATATCCAAATTCATGTCCATGTTTTTAAAAGTATTATAATCAGAGTCTAGGTTGCACAGTGTATGTTAATGTATCAGTAATATATGTCAGTGCATGCATGCTAAGTCACTTCAGTCATATCCGACTCTTTGCAACCCTGTAGACTGTAGCCCACCAGGCTTCTTATCAGTAATGTGTCAGTAATAATATTCTTTGCTATTACTTAGAGTACATGTTCCCATATAAATTACATCTTAATATTTTATTCAGCTTTAGGCTGGGGTATTTTTTTAATTTCACATCATCTTGTCCAGCCATTGTAGCAGATTGCCCTGGGGTCTCTACCAAGGAACTCTGGAACAAGATGAATTTACTTTTTGTTTGTTTGTTTTTTCGACCACACACCTTGCGGGATCTTAGTTCCCTGACTAGGGATTGAATCGCACCCTGGCAGTGAAAGCACCGAGTCCTAATCACTGGATGACCAGGGAATTCCATGAACTTTATTCATCATTAAAGTTATGATATTTTTACCAATACAACCAACTTTAAATTTTATCATTTATCATTGAGTGATTATATATGTGTGTGTACAGACTTTATCCTCCCTTTCATTTTCTGCCATAAATTCCCCCATTGTTTAATAAAGAAATGCTTTTACAATGAATTAAAATGATATCCTATCGAATTTTTTCTAAGACATAGCTCTTGCACATTTTAACCTCTAAAATCAGAATGCATATTATACAATGATGTCTTTCAGTCACTGTCAGCCAGGTGGCAGTCATGACGTAATTGTATGAATACTTTAATTTACAGCTTCCTGTAGGATCTAGAAAACACCAGCATGTGACTGATTCGTGTTGTTATACAGCAGAAACCAACACAAAATTATAAAGCAGTTTTCTACCAATTAAAAAATAAGATTATTTTTTAAAGCTTAGTTTGAGATAAACTGTCACTTGAAAACATACAAAAACATTTAGGCATGAGAGGAAGTGATCCAGTATTTCTGCAAACTTAAATATGGGCTTCCCAGGTGTCTCAGATTGTAAAGAAACCACCTGCAGCGCGAGAGACCTGGGTTTGATCCCTGAGTTGGGAAGATCCCCTGGAGGAGGACAGGACAACCCACTCCAGTATTCTTGTCTGGAGAATCCCATGGACAGAGGAGCCTGGTAGGCTGTAGTCCATGGGGTTACAAAGAGTCAGACACGACCAAATATCTAAGCACAAGAGCATGAAATTTAAACATAATCAATCTGCTGAAAGCAGATGTGACTTTACCAAAGTCTTTCCTAAATATTGAATGTTCAACTCTTATTTAGAAACTTGAGTACCTTGAAACTGATAACTACAAAACTTAGAATTGATATGCTAAGTCACTTCAGTCGTGTCCAACTCTGTGCGACTCCATAGACGGCAGCCCACCAGGCTTCCCCGTCCCTGGGATTCTCCAGGCAAGAACACTGGAGTGGGTTGCCATTTCCTTCTCCAATGCATGAAAGTGAAAAGTGAAAGGGAAGTCGCTCAGTTGTGTCGGACTCTTAGCGACCCCATGGACTGCAGCCTACCAGGCTCCTCCGTCCGTGGGATTTTCCAGGCAAGAGTACTGGAGTGGGGTGCCATTGATATAGTAGTATCTTATTCTTTGGAAAAAACAGGGTTAGATATAATCAAACCTGTGTTAGATTGCCAGAGATAAACTTACACATCTCTTCTGACACTCAGAATGCACTGTGCCTTTTTCTTTTTAACTTTAAATAGGTGGCTATATATAATTCTTTAATTATTTTCTTTTAGAATGGGTAAAAGATGAAGAAGATGAAGATGTTTTATTCTATACCTTCCAGAGGAACCTTCGCTGTCATGATGTATATCGAGCCACTTTTGGTGATAACAAACGTAATGAACGTTTTTACACAGAAAAAGACCCAAGGTACTAGAACAATTCAATTAAGTCTTTATTTTCAGCATATTTCTCTGGTTATCTAAAGTGCTGTTCTTGGTTGAGTTAAAACATTGATTTTGGCTGGAATAAGATATAATAAGGCTAAGGTGAGCAAAGCATTCTTTTACAAGTGATTTAGATTCAAAATTGGAAACTAGCTATATTCAAACTTCAGAGTGAACACAGATATATCATTAGACTATAGGTGCTGAATTACTAACATCCTCTCTGTACTGACACAAGAGGAGTTCTTAGTTTAACACTTAAATAGCATTGTCATGCAGCACTTATGAATCCCTTATAGGTCATAACTAGATTAACATATCAGTTACACAGAATTCACTATTTCATGCAGATTTTCTAAAATTTAAATTGCTTTGCTTTGAGCCATGATATACTTTGGTCTTTAAATTTTACTTTCCCCAGTAATCTGATAATTCCTCCTTAAAGCTAATTCTTTTTGCTTCAGGACTTATGCCTCATATTACCACTTAACCAGGCTGGGAAGGAAATGATAATAAATTTATCTTGCAAAGTTCCTTAACTTACCCAGATGTACTTTTCCAAATGATTTATAAGAAACAAATTATTTCTTAACACCAGGGTCCTGTCACCTTATACATCATTTAACAGTATGACTTGGACAATGTCTCAACAGATTTTGCAAGAGAAAAAAAAATGAGCTTTAAAACCAATCTATGAGTGTAAAATTGATACCCCAAACAAGAAAATTAACCCTTCACTTAATAAAATCTCAGACCTGACAAGGACCTTAAAGAAAATCTTGTACAACCCCAAGCTCATATAAAGAACTTGAGGTCTGGAGAAATTATTCCAGCCCATAGAACTAATATTCTTGATCCAGTAACACTGTCATTGATTTTTTTTTCTGATGAGGATTCTATTAATGAGAATTTACTAGAACTATTCCTATGATCCCACTATTTTATGTGTCATTTGTCAAGATTGTCTTTTGGAAATGACAGTTTACACTAGTAATTTATTACATTATACCAATGACTTTGATTATAGACTATTTTCTGTCTTGCAACTAAAACTTACCATCTGTCTTTATATTTCTTAGTATTTTCAGTATGAATTACTTTCATAATAAGGAAATGTAGATGCAATATTTAAAGGTATCCAATGTGTCAGTGGGGCTTCCCAGGTGGCTCAGAGGTTAAAGCATCTGCCTGCAATGCAGGAGACCTGGGTTCGATCCCTGGGTTGGGAAGATCCCCTGGAGAAGGAAATGGCAACCCACTCCAGTATTCTTGCCTGGAGAATCCCATGGACAGAGGAGCCTGGTGGGCTACAGTCCACGGGGTCACAAAGAGTCGGACACGACTGAGCGACGTTACTTTCACTTTCACTTTCAATGTGTCAATATGAATTAGTATAATGCTCTTGGGATAGTCTTTGATTTATTGAGTCATAAAAATACTCTTAATCATTAAAGTAATATTTCTCTTACTAAGAATTTATCCTAAGGAAATAATTATAAAAGTTATGGAGAAGGAAACTATCTTCATGATATGTTCCCTTTTATATTTATTACAATGAAATAGCTAAATTTTTAAGAATTATGATAATTCAACTTAATAGGATATTAGGAAGCCATTAAAAATAATGATCATAAACTATATAACTAATGTGGGGAAAGATGATAATATGTGTAGTAAGAAATGCAGAATCCAAAATTGCATATGTATTTTAATTATATCTATTTAAAGACATGTATAAAATACAAATAAGCCCTGGAAGGAAAAATAGAAAAATTAAAATTTTAAAAATGTGTTACTTTAGTGAGATTGTGAAGATTTTTATTCCTGTTGTTTGTCTTGTTATAAAAACTGGGAGAGTAGGAAAAAAGGATATCCAACATGCATTCAAAGGAGAAACAAAGAAAACTCTCTCTTTTCTTCCCTACAATTACATATCTTCTCCAGGAAGTTTATTTCCTGTTCTCAGCAAAAACCCCTGTAATCTATTAATGTGATTGAGTGTTAAATGATATCTGTAGTTTACTTTGAAATGCATTTTTTTAAAAGATGGATTGAAAGATACATAAATATGTGATAAAGGAAATACAGCAAAATGTTAGCAGGTATAGAATCTTAGTGGTAGGTTTTGAAAAATATTCATAATAAAATGTTAGAGAAAAATTATTTTGAATGCCTTTGAGGAGGAAATGAGAAAAAATAATAGCCAGTTTTTACAAGCAGTATTTCACTAAGAAGTTTTTCTTTTCTGTGTGCATTAGAAATTAATATATATACTCAATACCAGTGAGAAATTGTCATTAGCAATGATAGCTTACATTTGAAATTTATTGGATTTTCCTCTCTCTCTCTCTCTCTCCCTCTCTCTTTGTTCTGCATAGTTTTTTTGTCTTCCTTTATCTTACAAAAGACAGTCGTTTTCTCACCATGAATATCATGAGCAAGACCACTTCTGAGGTGTGGTTGATAGATGGCCTGAGCCCTTGGGACCCACCAGTACTCATCCAGAAGCGAATCCATGGGGTCCTTTACTATGTGGAACATAGAGATGATGAGTTATACATTCTCACTAATGTTGGCGAGCCTACAGAATTCAAGGTAAATCCTGTATTTTCATGGTCCCCATTTAGGCTGTTAGGAAGTGTTACAGTAACCTCAACATTTCTTGCTCTAAGAGTTTATTGTTTCATAAGCTTTGGGTCATTTAAAGCTGATGCCACCTTCCTGTGTATAACCAATCCCATCTCTCTTCCCTCAGAGCTAATACACCTCTTCATATTTTACTATACCCAAAAAGGTTAGCAAAGGAAAACATTCCCTATCCTAATCCTAAATAATGTTACTCATCAAAGCCAAACTTAGTGGCTTAACAAACTTTTCAAACTTTTATAAACGAGATTTCGAGATCAGTTTGGACTGATCTCTGGCAGTTCCTCTGCTGGTCTCAGCTAGGCTCAGTGATGGCCCCACAGTCAAGGGGCCGAGGCCTCACCGAGGCCCCACTGGCTCTCCGTGCTTGACTGTCAGCTAAGCACTGCTACCCAGCAGGCTAGCCAGGGCTCATTCATAAGGTGATGTTCACATTTAACCCTGAGGCAGAGTTAAGTTCCTTCAGCTCTTCATAAACAGTGCAGACTAATAAGGTCTGGTTTTCAGTAGTTTCATCTCTGAATGCTGTAGTCATCATTTCTGATACCTAGATCTCATCTAATTTTGTTCCACACAGCTAATGAGAACAGCAGCTGATACCCCTGCTATTATGAATTGGGATTTGTTTTTCACGATGAAGAGAAATACCAAAGTTGTAGACTTGGACATGTTTAAGGATCATTGTGTTCTCTTCCTGAAGCATAGCAATTTACTTTATGTTAACGTGATTGGTCTGGCTGACGATTCAGTTCGGTCTCTAAAGGTATGTTTAATTTTCAAAAGATAATACAGTTAATCAGAATACATTTCGTATTAACAGAACATCAAATTTTGAATAACAGCAATGTACTTTTTCTTAGAAATTAATTTAAATAGAATTTAGTACAGTGGGTCTTCATCAAGTTTAGGAGGTTTATTTTGGAATTACTTTTAGAAGTCTTTGCTTTTAGTGCACTGAAAAATACTGCTGTATAGGATGAACTTCAGAAGTAGAGTTAAGTGCCATTGTATTTCTCTTGCTACATATCTCTGTATCATGTATCTCTACAACCTTGCTGCTGCTGCTAAGTCACTTCAGTCGTGTCCGACTCCGCGTGACCCCATAGAAAACCTTAGATATAGTCATAACTCAAGCCAGCTTGGCAGCTGGAGCCCAACCTCTACCTCCTTCTCCCATCCCAGACAGTAATCATGCCTCCCGTGTTTCTGCTACAGTGTTCCGGCCACGCTTGTTTGTGTCTGTATCATCTCTTTGCCAATTTTATAAAACCGTGAATGCTAACATTATTGCCCAGTTTTACAGCAGCATTAATAGTGAGTTAAGGTAACATGCACTGAAGGCAAGAAGAGAGGCCTCTGTTTTGCTTGATGTGGAAAGAGTTGTATGACCAGCAAACAGGCCATTTGTATCTCCCTATCTATAGTATTATGACAATTTCTGCTAAAATGCAATTCCAGTAAATTCACTGGACGTTATTAAATTTTTATGTGCAGAGTTCTGTATTGGGCTCTCTGGAATGGAAAGATAGTAAGTCAAAATACCTGGCCTTAGGAGAATACCATTTATCATGAGATTAGTCTTGTACACAAAGATTAAGTATAGGATGGGTTTAAATAAGTGGGATCAAAAACATAAAATGTGCCATGAGGCCCAGAGGGCCCAAGAAAACTTTAGGGGGTAGTAGAATTTGAGATAACCAAAGAAGATAGATAGGGTTTTGTTGGGTAGGGAAAGGAATAGTATTCTATGATGAGAAAGTCCATCAAATGAAGCTCTAAGCTGGAGAAGATAGGAAAATATTCAGGAAACTGCTAATAAATCACTTTTATTGAAGCAGAACAAATTACTAGGGGATGAAGCTATGATTTGACATTCTTTGACTGTCAATGTGATGAATTTATGCATAAATTATGAAGAGGAGAAAATTTGAAGTTTGAAGGCAGGGGAATAATTTAAGGAGTCATACTATACTTCACAAGGTTATCTGGCAGCCATGTTAGAGTACACCGAAGCACCAAGAGATGAGGGGTATGGAGGTTAGTTTTGAGATTGTTATAGTGGCATAGAGATCTAGACTAGAGATCTCTTCAAGAAAATTAGAGATACCAAGGAAACATTTTCATGCAAAAATGGGCACAATAAAGGACAGAAACAGTATGGACCTAAGAGAAGCAGAAGATATTAAGATGAGGTGGCAAGAATACACAGAAGAACTGTACAAGAAAGATCTTCACGACCCAGATAATCACGATGGTGTGATCACTCACCTAGAGCCAGACATCCTGGAGTGTGAAGTAAAGAGGGCCTTAGGCAGCATTACTATGAACAAAGCTAGTGGAGGTGATAGAATTCCAGTTGAGCTATTTCAAATCCTGAAAGATGATGCTGTGAAAGTGCTGCACTCAACATGCCAGCAAATTTGGAAAACTCAGCAGTGGCCACAGGACTGGAAAGGTCAGTTTTCATTCCACTCCCAAAGAAGGGAAATGTCAAAGAATGTTCAAACTACCGCACAGTTGCATTCATTTCACATGCCAGTGAAGTAATGATCAAAATTCTCCAAGCTAGATTCCAACAGTACGTGAACTGAGAACTTCCAGATATTCAAGTTGGATTCAGAAAAGGCAGAGGAACCAGAGATCAAATTGCCAACATCCGATGGATCATAGAAAAAGCAAGAGAGTTCCAGAAAAACATCTCCTTCATTGACTATGCTAAAGGCTTTGACTGTGTGGATCACAACAAACTGTGGAAAATTCTTAAAGAGATGGGAATACCAGACCACCTTATCTGCCTCCTGTGAAACCTGTATGCAGGTCAAGAAGCAACAGAACCAGACATGGAACAATAGACTAGTTCTGAATTGGGAAAGGAATACATCAAAGCTGTATATTGTCACCCTGCTTATTTAACTTACTTGAGAGTACATCATGCGCGGTGTCAGGCTGGGTGAAACACAAGCTGTAATCAAGGTTGCCAGGAGAAATATCAATAACCTCAGATATGCAGATGACACCACCTTTATGGCAGAAAGCAAAGAAGAACTAAAGAGCCTCTTGATGAAGGTGAAAGAGGAGAGTGAAAAAGCTGGCTTAAAACTCAACATTCAAAAAAAGATCATGGCATCTGGTCCTGTCACTTCATGGCAAATAGATGGGAAACAATGGAAACAGTGACTTTATTTTCTTGGGCTCCAAAATCACTGTGGATGGTGACTGCAGCCATGAAATTAAAAGATGCTTGCTCCTTGAAAGAAAAGCTTGACAAACCTAGGCAGCATATTAAAAAGCAGAGACATTACTTTGCCAACAAAGGTCTGTATAGTCAAAATTATGGTTTTTCTAGTAGTCATGTATGGATGTGAGAGTTGGACCATAAAGAAGGTTGAGTGCAGAAAAATTGATGCTTTTGAACTGTGGTATTGGAGAAGACTTTTGAGAGTCCGTTGGGCTGCAAGGAGATCCTACCAGTCCATCCTAAAGGAAATCAGTCCTGAATATTCATCAGAGGGACTGATGCTGAAGCTGAAGCTCCAGTACTTTGGCCACCTGATATGAAGAACCGACTCACTGGAAAATAATTTGATGCTGGGAAAGATTGAAGGCAGGAAGAGAAGGGGACCATGGAGGATGAGATGATTGGATGGGATCACTGACTCAATAGACATGAGTTTGAGCAAGCCCCGGGAGATGGTGAAGGACAGGGAAGCTTGGCGTGCCACAGTCCATGAGGTCGCAAAGAGTCCGACATGACTGAGCTACTAAACAACATCTAGTGGCATAAATAAGAAAGAATGAGAACCTAAATAAAACAGCCAGAATTTTCCATCTACTTCATGAAGTCATATTATGAAATGTAATGTCTGGTATCTTAAAAGGCTGTATAAATGTTCTTAAAGAAAAATGATTTTTAACTTTCATGATTACATTTTTCTTTTTAGTTATGGTTGTATACATTATAAATAGATAATATTTAAATAAATTATCCTTGAAAATAATCCACAGTCTGAAGTGAATAAAGTAGGAACTCTTCTAGAAAAACAATGCAAATATATGTCTCTAGTGCTTGACAGCAGTGGATTCTTTGGATTAATTACAAGAAATTTTCTCTGTGAACCTAAGCTCTTTGACCATAGTTTCTACAGGTTAAATGGTACACTCTTTATGCACACATCCCCCATCTATCCTCTCTGAATAGTGCCCACCAGTGACGTTGCTGTGCCAAGACCTCTGATTTTCTAAGGAATTTGCTCTTTCTACAATTACTCAGGAAAAGAAAGGCAATTTTCTTTGAAATATTCTGACTCTCAGTGCCATTTCTAACATACCGTCAGCCTGCTTACTAGAGTTCTTTTAAAAGGTGTAAGAGGGATGTTAGTGGAAGGCTTGAGGCTGGACCCTGCTGCTCTGAGAGAATAAATTTTGATTTCTTTTCCTTTTTTCTTAAGTTAACAATCATAATAACAGTGAGTCTCTCAGAGTAGGTGTGCTGGAAAGGTTTTGTTCTGCACAATGGTTAGCCTGGGAGCTAAAGTTAAAAACAAATTGTAAATGCTTTAGTGCTGCTGAGCTAGTTTGTAGTCCTGGAATAATGACTGTCGTCCCTGGGGCTGTCCAGGCAGTAGAGTAAGGGCTGCTGGGTAAATGAGTAAAACCACAAGTGAGAGATCTCATGTTCTTTGAGAAGAGAGATCTTGAAGATATCTTTGGGTTCTGGAATTCCTACTTGATTGGCTTTTATTCTTAATCTTTTTGTTGTTTCATTGCCCAAGTTTATATATCCCCAGATAAGCTTTTTTTATTAAAGGAGATTTTAACTCACTCTAGAATCATGATAAACCATTTTCCTGTACTTTTTTCTTATTTGTATTGGTCATTATTTTTTTTGTTGTACTGAAGTAATCCTTAAATGAGGCATTAGATGAAAGTGGATAAAAACCTAAACTTGATATCTACATCATCTTGTTTGGAGCAGACCCAGAAATTTAATTAATAATACTTAGTGTCTCAATAAAGAGTACAGCTATCTTCTATTTCTTTAGCTCCCGCCTTGGGCCTGTGGATTCATAATGGATACAAATTCAGACCCAAAGAACTGCCCCTTTCAGCTGTGCTCTCCAATACGTCCCCCGAAATATTATACATATAAGTTTGCAGAAGGCAAACTGTTTGAGGAAACTGGTCATGAAGACCCAATAACAAAGACTAGTCGTGTTTTACGTATGGAAGCCAAAAGCAAGGTAAGTCTTTGTGATCCTCACTGTCAGCCCTGCCATTTACTGAAAAGATTCTGTTTGTTAATTATTAATGCCCCAATGGGATTACATTATCACCGTTTAGTAAAGTGGATCTCACATTCCACTACAAGACTCAAATCATTTTAGGAGGTAAATGGACTTTTCTTTAAACTTGAATATTCATGCAATTTTTTAAACATGGATTAGAAAATTTATAACCAGCATGAGTCCTAAGTCACTTCAGTCGTGTTGAACTCTTTGCAGCCCTATGGACTCTGGCCCACCAGGCTCCTCTGTCCATGGCATTCTCCAGGCAAGAATACTGGAGTGGGTTGCCATGCCCTCCTCCAGGAGATCTTCCCTCCTCCAGGGATTGAACCCATGTCTCTTACATCTCCTGCATTGACAGATGGGTTCTTTACCACTGGCCCCACCTGGAAAGCCCTTTAACCAGCTTAGCAAGCTCTTGATATTGTGTATTGTGTATATTTAAATATTAAAAGTTAAAGAAAAAAATAGTTTGTCATTATGGCAAAAATTTTGAAGGTAATAAGCAATTAGAGTGAACTAGACTAAGCTAGTCCCTGCCCTTGTGGATATTAAATCTAGTGGGGAAGATGTGAGATTTTGAAGAAGTAATTACTAATGTACTGATTGTTGCAAAGGAAGATGTACTGAGGACAGTGGAAACGTATAGTAAAAGGAACTTACCTCATCTGCAGAAACGGGGAAAGCTTCTCTGAGGAAGTATTGTCTCTAGAATGATCAAGAGTTAAGCTAAGGGGCTTCCCTGGTGGCTCAGTGGTAAAGAATGCACCAGTCAATGCATGAGACATAGGTTCAATCCCTGATCCAGGAATATCCCACATGCCACAGAGCAACTAAGCCCACGTGCCGCAACTGTTGAGCCTGTGCTCCACAACAAGAGAAGCCCCCAGAATGAGAAGCCTGCATATTGCAACTAGAGAGTAGCCCCCGCTCCCCGCAACTAGAGAAAAGCCCACACAGCAGTGAAGACCCAGCACAGCCAAAAATAAGTAAATAAAATTATTTTTTAAAAAGGGTTAAGCTACAGGGACTTGCCTGGTGGTCCAGTGGTTGAGATTCTACCTTCCAATGCGCGGGACTTGGGTTTGATCTCTGGTCAGGAACTAAGATCCTACATGCAGTGGGGCACCCAAGCCCGCATGCCACAGGGAAGACCAGCACAACCAAAAAAAAAAAACAACAACAGTTAAGCTAGAAAGGGGGAAGGATTATTTTATAGAAATTCACCTATATCTTTTTATAACAATGAATCTTACTGAGAAGTAAAAATTCATTTACACTGTTGTAACAAGTTGAGTATAATAATTAATGAGGGGAAGAGTTCTTCCTTATTTGATAATACACTAGTGCCCCAAAGTGAAGTTTTCAAAATGAGAGTGAAAAAAATATAGAATGGTCTGTGATTATTAGTTAATGGTACTATAATAATAGTGCCAATATTAAATAGTGCCAATATTATTTTCCTTATGTAAACTAGTGCTTTTTCCTTAGTTTCTATAAGCAGGGTGATAACCAACATTTCTACCCTTTTTCTATGAAAGGAAGACCAGGTATAGTTCATATTATCTTAATTTTATCTGTCTAGAGAACTACACTGAGGTACAGTTGTTTGACTTAAAAATAATTTAGATGTTAAAATTTATAAAACCTGAACCACTTTGAAACATTTTAAAAATAAAGTTAAATAGGTCGATGAAGAGGATGTGAGTGGGTGTTAGGTTAGAAGAGATTTCAGGTTTTAATGACTGAGAATTCTGACAATTGAGTACCAAAAGTTGAATTGTTTAAACTTCTTTAGTTAACATATTTGTATATATTCAAAGATAGGAAATGCCCATATGTAACCTGAGGTATTGGAAGAATACTATGCTAATATATGTAACTTTGATAGTTATTTTGGTTTGTCCTGAAAGAAAAAAATAGTTAAACTGAGTAGTGAAGAACTTGTTATAAAGTTACTTAACTGTCATGAAAAGCTACATTTACTAAACCATTTTCAAGCCAGAGTCTTACTATCTTTTCTAGTTACTCTAATATTGTGTCAGCAGAGTAGCTGAAAATTAAGGACCCGGATGGGCTTTGAGAGGCCATAACTCTTTTGTCTTAATTAAATGAAGTTGCTGCTCAACATCAGTAAGCATCACATAAAATTGGGGATAAAACTGTTTCAAAAGACTTCTTTACCTGCTTAATATATCTTTATTTCCAGGATGGAAAATTAGTGCCAATGACTGTTTTTCATAAAACGGATTCTGAGGACTTGCAGAAGAAACCTCTCCTGGTACAAGTGTATGGAGCTTACGGAATGGATTTGAAAATGAATTTCAGGCCTGAAAGGCGGGTGTTGGTGGACGATGGCTGGATATTAGCATATTGTCATGTTCGGTGAGTCATGCTTTGTGTGGCATATGAGGGCTGGAGCATCATCACATGTCCAGAATGACAAGATGCTGGGGAGTGAACATTGATTTGCTCATTTGTACTCCTGAACCTGCACTAGTGGAACCCGGTTCACTAGCAGAACCCTGGTTCTGGGATTATTTAATCCCAGGAGCAAAAGGGTATCTTTTTAGGATTTTACACCAGATTTTTAGAATTTTTAGAATAGATTAAACCAGTCTCTGTGCTTAGCTACATTATTGTTTTCATTTTATTCTCCTGAGTTTGGATTTTTCTAAAATAGCTTCTGAAGATGGACTCCCTTTTTTCCACTCTAATTTCCATATCATTTTGCTGATTTCAAGACACAAAAGTATTTTGTTTCTGTTTAAATCCTTTACCACTCCCATCTCCACAATAAAATCTAAATCCTCGAAATTAACATCCTAATGATGTGGCTTATCTTCATAGTGGCGTCTGTCAGGACTCCCCAAATATGCCCTTCTCTCCAGCCATGTACATCCTACACATGCAGCCTTTGCCACATCGTTTGAAATGACAGCCTCTGTGACCTTCCACATGCTGTGTCTCGACGCCTTCCCTTTCTTTTCGTTGTTGTTCGGTTTCTCCATCATGTCCGACTCTTTGTGACCCCATGGACTGCAGCACGCCAGGCTTCCCTGTCCTTCACTGTCTCCCAGAGTTTGCTCAGACTTGTGTCCATTGAGTCGATGATGCCATCCCTTTCTTTGCCCTTCTGGAACTCACATTCTTCCTTCAAGACTCAGCTTAGGTGTCATCTCCTTAAAGCACTCATGTTCCTGACTCACATATATAGACAGGTGGATAGTCTCTGCTCTGGTTCTGCTTCTGTTATAGCAGTGACTGTGTTGCTTGGTAGCTGTTTTCCCCTGAAAAATTATGACCTCCAGGACAGAGGATTTCTACTTGTTTATATTTTTAAGGCCTGCATTTAGCACAATGCCTGGTAAATAGCAAGCAGGCACTCAAAGCATATTTGTTGAATCAAGTTTTGATTGTCTCCAACAGGGTTGGCAAACTTTTTCTCTGAAGAACTAAATAGTAAACATTTTAAGTTTTGCAGGCCACATATGGTCTCCACTGCATATTCCTGGTTGATATTTATTTTTTCCCCAACCTTTAATTTAAAAATATAAAAATCCTTCTTAGCTCAAGGCCCATATAAAAACAGGCCTCTGGGCAAATTTAGCCCAGAGGCTATAGTTTGCTGACCCTGACCTATATCATTAATATTTTTTCCCCACTAAAACTTTCTTGCCCTTTAATTTCAGGGGAGGTGGTGAGTTAGGCCTCCAGTGGCACGCTGATGGCCGGCTAACTAAAAAACTCAATGGCCTTGCTGACTTAGAGGCTTGCATTAAGACGCTTCATGACCAAGGCTTTTCTCAACCAAGTCTAACAGCCCTGACTGCTTTCAGTGCTGGAGGGGTGCTTGTGGGAGCATTGTGTAATTCTAGCCCAGAACTGCTGAGAGCTGTGACTTTGGAGGTGAGTACTCTGTCTCTACTGTTTACCGAATAGGGAGGTGTGAAGTAATAGATGCTTTAAGAAAAATTTCCTGTTCTAGTTTTACCATCGCATAGAAGTATAGCAGAGCTTTTAAATTTTAAACATAGAAGTATAGCTATGGGAGAACTTCCTGACAGTATTCTTTATTGATTTTTAAGGATTTCCACCAAAGGATATTAGTGGCTATTCTCATTGATCATTTTATATCTGTAAGAGCATTTAGCGTTTAGGAAAAGCAGCAAAGCATGTGTGACACCCAGATCTAGGAAGTCAAGCCGAGCACACTGACTCTGGAATGTGTGAAATCCTTTGGCTCTATTGGCATCAACATTTCAGTCCTGGATTTAGGGACTCTTTATTTTCAGATACTCCATTCTTGTTAGTGGTCTTTAGGGTGGTCTTGCCTGGAAAATCCCATGGACGGAGGAGCCTGGTGGGCTGCAGTCCATGAGGTCGCTAAGAGTCGAACACGACTGAGTGACTTGACTTTCACTTTAGGAGTAGTTTTTCTGTACTTCAGTTGAAATACTTTGACCTGTTCTGGAAAGGCTCTATAGTCTTTTGCTGGTGTCCAAAATTATGAAATTACAGCAGCTCGTTCACTTCCACCATTCTCCTGCTTCCTGGTTAGTGTAGGGGCAGAGGACATTTTCCTGTTCCCTTCTAGGTTCTTCTGGGTGGTCTAAAAATTAAATTGACATAAGGTAGATTAACAGAAGAAAAAGTTTAGTGACATGTATACATGAGAGAGACCCAAGAAAACTGAGTGACTCACCACAATGACCAGAGCTCTCACCTTAAATACCGTCTTCAGCTAAAGGTGAAAGAGGATGTTGGAGGTACTGATTTGGGACTTCAGGAGATAGAAGGCAATTCACGTGGAGATGGAAAAGTCAAAGTCTGATAAACAAATGTTTGTTAGCAGAGACAAGGAAACACAGAGTGGACTCTGGTCTCTAAGTGTTTCCCCAGCACATCATCCATATTTATTATATGGTGATATTCCTGTTTTCTGAATGTTGAGCTTTAAGCCAACTTTTTCACTCTCCACTTTCACTTTCATCAAGAGGCTTTTTAGTTCCTCTTCACTTTCTGCCATAAGGGTGGTGTCATCTGCATATCTGAGGTTATTGATATTTCTCCCAGCAATCTTGATTCCAGCTTTTGTTTCTTCCAGTCCAGCATTTCTCATGATGTACTCTGCATATAAGTTAAATAAACAGGGTGACAATATACAGCCTTGACTTACTTCTTTTCCTATTTGGAACCAGTCTGTTGTTCCATGTCCAGTTCTGTTGCTTCCTGACCTGCATACAAATTTCTCAAGAGGCAGATCAGGTGATCTGGTATTCCCATCTCTTTCAGAATTTTCCATAGTTTATTATGATCCACACAGTCAAAGGCTTTGGCATAGTTAATAAAGCAGAAATAGATGTTTTTCTGGAACTCTCTTGCTTTTTCCATGATCCAGCGGATGTTGGCAATTTGATCTCTGGTTCCTCTGCCTTTTCTAAAACCAGCTTGAACATCAGGAAGTTCACGGTTCACATATTGCTGAAGCCTGGCTTGGAGAATTTTGAGCATTACTTTACTAGCATGTGAGATGAGTGCAATAAAAAGCCTTTTGATGAAGGTGAAAGTGGAGAGTGAAAAAGTTGGCTTAAAGCTCAACATTCAGAAAACGAAGATCATGGCATCCCGTCCCATCACTTCATGGGAAATAGATGGGGAAACAGTGGAAACAGTGTCAGACTTTATTTTTCTGGGCTCCAAAATCGCTGCAGATGGTGACTGCAGCCATGAAATTAAAAGATGCTTACTCCTTGGAAGGAAAGTTATGACCAACCTAGATAGCATATTCAAAAGCAGAGACATTACTTTGCCAACAAAAGTTCATCTAGTCAAGGCTATGGTTTTTTCTGTGGTCATGTATGGATGTGAGAGTTGGACTATGAAGAAGGGTGAGCACCGAAGAATTGATGCTTTTGAACTGTGGTGTTGGAGAAGACTCTTGAGAGTCCCTTGGACTGCAAGGACATCCAACCAGTCCATTCTGAAGGAGATCAGCCCTGGGATTTCTTTGGAAGGAATGATGCTAAAGCTGAAACTCCAGTACTTTGGCCACCTCATGCGAAGAGTTGACTCATTGGAGAAGACTCTGATGCTGGGAGGGATTGGGGGCAAGAGGAGAAGGGGACGACAGAGGATGAGATGGCTGGATGGCATCACTGACTCGATGGATGTGAGTCTCGGTGAACTCCGGGAGTTGGTGATGGACAGGGAGGCCTGGCGTGCTGCGATTCATGGGGTCTCAAAGAATCGGACACGACTGAGCGACTGATCTGATCTGATCTGATATTCCTGTAATAGGCCCTCTGTCTAAATTCTTCAGGCAGTTATAGAAGAGGTCAAAGTTTCTTTATGAGACTTTTTGGACCTTGATTATTTTCAGCTTAAAATAATCTGGGGGTGGCAAATTTTGTTCTTCTTTAGTAGATACCTCTAGAAGATAATTAGGATAGAGAAAGCAAATTATTTTCAGGGTTTTTTTTATTTTAATTTTGAGGGTGTGGAGTATACTGTAGGCTTGTATGAAGTAAATAAGTGTTAAATAATCTTACCCTGTAAATCTGTTTTTAATAGAAATATTAAGTATAAAAGGGAAGAAACTCCATGCAAAAAGATAATAATGGCAGAATTATAAAGAAAATGTGACTAACTTCTGACTTTGAGAAATTACTTTGACTTTATAAGTCAGAAAGGAATCATCAGAAATGTGTGTATAAGGATATTTACCCCCACATTGCTTGTAACAATGAAGACCTGGAGTTAACCTAAATATCCAACAGTTAATTCAGAATTTGGGGCATATCATGTCTGATTGGTAAAATTAAATTATGTGGCTACTGTCACTCTGAGGCAAAGTTGGGATGGGACCTATCTGGCATTTAGCATCTCTACAGTGAGAAGCAGCCGGTGTCATAAGGTTAGGGATACTCTAAATGCAAAAAAGGAGCTAAGTCAAAGATATTAGGCAGACAAAAAGAATTGCATTTGCCCAATGTACTTGCTTAATGTTAATAGAAAACAAAGCTGAAAAACAGGTTATTAGAAGATTATAATGGCTTCATGAACAAAGCAGCTGCCATTTCTTTTAACACTGGTTATAAGCCAATGAGTGATTTTCTTTTTCAACTTGGATATTTTTCAGATTTTCTTCTTTAGCACTTATTACCTTTTTATAATGTGAAGTGTCCAGCTGAGTTTATTCTTGTGTTCTGGGAGTTTTATTTTTAATTGTGGTAAAATAACATAAAGTTTATCATCATAACCATTTTTAAGTGTGTACATTTCAGTAGTGTTAAGTTCATTCACATTGTTGTACAGTCAGTTTCTATAACTAATCTTGCGAACCTGAAACTCTGTACCCATTAAGTAGCAACGCTCCAACTCCCCCTTCCCCTAGGCTCTGGTTACCACCAATCTAGTTTTCTTTGAATTTGACTACACTAATGGCACCCCACCCCAGTACTTTTGCCTGGAAAATCCCATGGACAGAGGAGCCTGATAGGCTCCAGTCCAAGGGGTCGCTAAGAGTCGGACACGACTGAGCAACTTCACTCTCACTTTTCACTTTGATGCATTGGAGAAGGAAATGGCAACCCACTCCAGTATTCTTGCCTGGAGAATCCCAGGGACAGGGGAGCCTGGTGAGCTTCTGTCTATGGAGTCGCACAGAGTCGGACACGACTGAAGCGACTTAGCAGCAGCAGCAGCAGGGTACGTCCTGTATAAATGGAATCATACAATATAGGTCTCTTTACAAGTGATTTATTTTTACTTAGATAATTTCCTTAAGGTCCATTGTGCTGTAGCAAGTGTCTTTCTTTTTTAAGGTTGAATTTCATTGTATCATTGCATTTATATTTTGCTTATCCATCCATCAGTGGACCCTCCGGTTACTTCCAGTACTGCTGTGAACAGGGGTGTAGTCGTCAAGACCCTGGTTTAATTTCCTTTGGATACACACCTAGGAATAGAATTGCTGGAGCATGTGGCAATCCTGAGTTTAATTTTTTGAGAAACCAGTATACTGTCTGCACCATTTTACATCCCCACTAACAATGCACAAGTGTTCCCATTTCTCCACGTCATTGCCAGCACTTTTTTTAATAGAGCCTAGTGGATGTAAGGTGGCAGCACTTATTACATGAAAAAAGAAAACTAAAAGCAAAAATTGTGAAATTGGAAGATAAACCTTTTGTCATTCAAGGAGTCTGAATACCTTAAAAGCCAGTTACAGATCTCAGGCCCTGGTTACAGATGGGTAATTAATCTGGCTCCTGGGAATGTACATTGCTGCTTGAGCTCTGTTCTCCCATGTCAGCATGTATATTCATAATGTATATTATTTATCTGAAACTCATCTTAGCATTTTATTAATTGAAGTTTACATCTCTCTGACTTTTTTTTTTAAGGCACCTTTCTTGGATGTTCTCAACACCATGATGGACACAACACTTCCTCTGACATTAGAAGAATTAGAGGAATGGGGGAATCCTTCATCTGATGAAAAACACAAGAACTACATAAAACTTTACTGTCCCTGTCAAAATATTAAACCTCAGGTAGTGAAAGGCAGTCGTAATACTATCCTGAAGTGACAGAGAAAATAATTAGAAGGATGTATATCCGAGGTGAAGCAGGAATTTAGTAAGGCCTTAATATTGTGTCTCCTTATAGTACCCAGACACCTTCCAGCCTCTTCTCTGCTCATACTCCTTGTTTGTTTCCGTTTAATAGCTCAGGAGACTAGATTCAATAAAGTCAAGGTCTCACTAGTCAAGAAAAGGTTATTCCAAATAACAGATAGTCTAGTATTGGGATGCTATAAATCTCAAAAATATCAAATGAGGGGGAAAAAAAGTCTATCACTTAAGGGAAAAAAATAGAGATAATTGTTTTTCATAATCCATAAGGCAATTGGTTTTCATAATCCATAAGGAATGGGATCATAAGGAATTCTTTGTACATCTCTTTCCTTTCAGCATTATCCTTCAGTTCACATCACAGCTTATGAAAATGACGAACGTGTACCTCTGAAAGGAATCATAAACTATACAGAGAAACTCAAGGAAGCCATCGCAGAGCATGCTAAGGACAGCGGGGAAGGTAGGAAACCAGCGGGGAGCAGGGACCGTGGCCGTCGAGGGGCTGCTTGGAGTGGCGCATCTCATGCTGCAGACCAAATCAGCCACCCAGAATCATAGGCAAATCACTCTTATCCTGTGTTGAGTACCCAGCAGAAGCAAATGTAATGACTATAGCTGCCTTGCCTCTTTTTCAAAGAACAGCATTAAAAATGTAGGCAAGGCACAAAGAAAAAAAAGTACACAAATTTATCAAACGTAACTTGGAAGTATAGTATCATACTATATCATACCATTCACTCATTTAACAAAATTAATTGAGCTATTATTCTTGGCATTCTTTAAAGTTTTTGCTCTGGAGCTTCCATGCCCAAAATAGCAGCTCTAATTTTTTCTAGATCTTTTAGATGTATTAAAGAACTCTTACCTTTTTTTTTCCTCATCAAGACATGGGAACGTCTGGGCTCAGGGTGGAAAGAGCTCACATATAAGTTTTCACACAGTTGCCTTCTATTCAGTTCCACATCGCACTCGCACCCATTGCTATAGCTGGTGTTTCTAAGTCACAGGGCTCTCAGATTCCATAAGACCCATTAGCTTCTTCCTAGGTCACAACCTTCTCCATGTGTCTTTCCATCCACCTTCCTCTGTTTGGGCCTCCTCCTACATTTCCTGTTTCAGGAATTTGTTTTCTACTGCTCCCCACCCCAACCCATCCCCCACCTCTTCTTGTTAGTGGTGGTGGTGGTGGTTTATGCCTTTCTTCTTCACTGTTATGGAGAAGGGAGTGGCAACCCACTCCAATATTCTTGCCTAGAGAATCCCGTGGACAGAGGAGCCTGGTGGACTGCCATCTATGGGGTCGCACAGAGTCGGACATGACTGAAGTAACTTAGCAGCAGCAGCAGCTTCACTATTATTTTAAAAGAATGCTTGAAAAGGAGAGGGAAAAGGAGAGCCAAAATCCTTCTAATTGTTTCATATGTTAACTCTTTCAGGCTATCAAGTCCCCAATATTATTTTAGATATTCAGCCTGGAGGCAACCATGTGATTGAGGATTCTCACAAAAAGGTATGTTGTCAAGCCCCTCTACGGTGGTAAATCCCCAAATAGTGATGTCCTGTGGCTACACAGGGTTGTGCAGCTGTGCAGCTGGCTACTTCACCAGCTGTTGGGTCTGTAGCTTAGACTTGGAGGAGGAGAAATGCTGAGTGAGTAAAGAGGAAAGGTTCCTGATGAATGAGCTCTGTCAGAGAAAGTAATGGAATCTGTTGTTGGGAGCTTCCACCTCTGTGCCAAATAAAAAAATTCTCTTGCCATAAATTGCTGATTTCATAGTTACATGAAGATGAATAGACAAGGAGAGACTTGGAACACTGGAGTTTTACCACAAAGGCCTTCTAATTTTCTTTTTAATGTGTTTCTTTTAGATTACAGCCCAAATTAAATTCCTGTATGAGGAACTTGGACTTGACAGCACCAGTGTTTTTGATAATCTTAAGAAATATCTAAAATTCTGAAATGCTGCTTTCATTGGGAACTGGAAACACACTGAAGTCTTTCACAGTCATATTTCCAATTATGTTCACAAAAGTGAGTTTTTTAAGTTAGTAAATAATTTTTTAAAAATTTTATTCTCCATCCAGGCTTGATTTTCATAAACAACTCACTTGCTTATACCAATGTCTCCACTGAGGCACATGCCCCTTAACCCAGGAAAGTAATTTTCAAACCATGCTGCGAAGAAGCACATAGAGAAGGGAGGGAACAGCTGCTGACAGCAGAAGTCTCCCCTTTCTCCTGTCAGAACAGCTTAGTTTTACTACGATTTTCTTTGAACGGTTTACACATCAAGGTCCTATTTCTACTAGTGAAAAATTTTAGGCACTCTGGCAATTAAGTCATCCTCCAATTGCTATACCTACATTTTATGGAAGAAGGTAACGAACGTGCTTCCCATTAAAATTCATTAGATCTTTCTAATCATCCATGCTTCCCATTAAAATTCATTAGATCTTTCTAATCATCTGGAGTCCTAGGTGCTCTGATCATCTTTTATTGATGTTATTTCAAAAAGTTACAAGTTCCTGCAAGTGATAATTTTCTTTTAAACATTTTATTATTCTTGAAAAACATTTAAGAACCTTCTCTAAAGCAGTTTCACTCAAGTTACAGAAATATATCAGAATTAATGACCATTCGGGACTTCCCTGGAAGTCCAGTGGTTACGATTCCATGCTCCCAATGCAGGAGGCACAGGTTTGATCCCGGGCCAGAAAACGAAGATCCTACATGCCACATGGTGCAGCCAAAAAAAAAAAAACAATTAGTGACCACTCATAAAGTTTACCCAGAGCATGCTGCTATATGTGAAGTTACTGCAAACGGAATGCCACTGTCTCCATCTCTTTCATAGAGGTGCCTAACACAAGCTATACAGTATGTTTAATACCCTGGAATAGCATGCACGGTTGGAAACAAAACATCTATCTTTGAAAGCTGTTTGACGATGAAGGAGATTCCTAGTGTTGTATTCAAGGATGAATCCTTCTCCACTGGCCAGTGTAACAGCACGCGTGTCCACTTCACGGCCACTGTAGGCAGAACTGGTACTTAACCTTATCCTCACTCTTGTGGGAATATCTGAAATCATTTCCTTTAGATTTAGCACTGATGATTCTCCAAAATTCAGAACCATGAGGAAGACTCTGTTTATCCCATCCAGCTCTCTTGTGTACATGATAGAATGGTTGACATTCCCCAAGTAGCAAAACCACCCCCTGCTGAGGAGAAGCTCATTGGCGTGAAGCAGGCTTAATTCTTGATATAACTTCAGTGCTGATCTGGGCTGAGTCTTTTGGACCTATTAAAAAAAAAAAGAATATTAACATAAATGTTTGATTCTCAGAGTATCAAGAATTATTTCCTCAAAAAACTTGCTTCAATTTTGTCCCTTAAAATAACTACTAAATTGGGGTAGCAAAGAGTCAGTCTGGACTGAGAGACTGAACCGAATAGTTCATTTAGCTGCTAATAGCAACTACAGGTCCAGGGTTTCACCTTGTCTGGGAGTCCTTGCAGAGTGCACAGTTTTTCTGCTACATTTTGGCCACAGCTGATTTGGACATCAAATTTGACTCCACTAAATGTCCATGTCTAATTTAATGGATATTTAACTTGCCTAAATAAATCCCTTTATGCTACATTTAACTGGCAGAAAAGCAGCCATCCTGGCCATGGACTCCAAGGACTTCTGTTGAATTGGGGTTTCTCTGTTCTCTTTTGTAGAATAATGTGTAGGTTGGTGTAACTTCAGGAGATGCTAGTTATGAACAGAAAACTGCAAAAAAGGATACAGAGCAAAATGCTGTCTAAAGTGAAAGAGACTGCACTATTTTTTTTTTTACCCATAAAAGTAATATATGTCCATTAAGATTGAGGTAAATTTCATAGCTATATAAAACAGACATAATTTAATGTTATATTTTTCTTGCTTTTTTTCTTTAACATTTCAAACATCTTCTGTTATTAAATGTCATTTTAATGGCAGAATAATAATCCAGTTGAATGGTTATACCATACTTAACCATTCCCTTTCGTTTTGACATTTGAGTTTCTAATATGCTTCCCCCATATTTGCATTATTTATTTATGACACAAATATCAGAAGGACAATTACTGTGTCAAGGAGTACGTATACTTGATACAAACGCCAGATTTGTCTTCATATAAGCTGTTACCAAGTCGGTGATAACGTTCATTCATTATAGTCCTGCCAGTCATGTTGACGGCAGCAGTGGTGGTGATTTGGGGCGGGTGTCTAATGTGTGGTATGATTTAATAAATTTCTGAAAAAAAAGTCTGTTCTGTATTTATCAGGTACAGAGGTATTTATGGTACATGTGTATGGTATATGTATATGACTTGTCACCTTACTGTTAACATTTTGTATAGCTTCAGATAATGCATGAAAAAGCATAGTTCAGTGCCACTTAGATAAAAAGTGCCCAGTAAGTGTTGTTACTTTGATCTACTTGATCTACCACTTTCTAGAGGTATGTTCAAGTGTCTTTCTGTAATTGTGATTTCTTAGTTTCTCTTTGCAATTCTCAGAGTACTTGTTTTATATATTTTGAAGCTATTGTTAGATGCATAGATTCATGATTTACAGTGGGATGTTCTTTTATCAATTCTTCAAAACTGCCTTTGTCTCATAATGCTTTTCATATTGAATTCTATTTTGTCTGCTATTAAATATTTCCCCACCTGCTTTTTGTAACTTTATTTTTTAAAATAGACAATGCATGCATACAATGTAAAATTCATCTATCAGGATAATATACAAATAAAATGGTTTTCTTCAACCTCTTCCCTTAGGTTTCCATTTTCTCTCCCAGAGATACACTCTTACTGTGTATATATTCTTCCATTTTATGTATCATAGGAAATGTTACCTTCGGAACCTATGCAAACATAAGTAAACATACTTTTTCATTCTTTACACAAATAGTGGCATGTTACCATTCTGTAGCCCTTTTTTTATATTACTGTTTAGTAGGTCAGAGGTCGTCTCATATCAATCCACTCTGAGTATGGTTTTAATATGCATTAAAAATTGCATGCTTGTCTCTTGTATCGTCGTGAAGTCGCTCAGTCGTGTCCGACTCTTTGTGACCCCATAGACCGGAGCCCACTAGGCTCCTCCACGCACCAGGGAAGTCTGTCTCTTGGATAGATTGACTGTAATTGATTCAACTGGTTTTCTATTGATAAAATATATAAATCATTTCCAGAGTATTCTGGAAGAGATATCTAGGAATGAAATTACTAAATTAAAAGCTATATACATTTTTTTGTTTTGAAAGTGATAGTCAGCTGCAGTCTTTCTGGGCCCTTTTGTTTTAGCTATGTCTCTTACATCAGATTTTGTCTTTGTTTTCTAATCCAAGAGTTTTTATCTTTAATAGGTGAATTTAAGCCATTTATATCTGTGATTACCATCTGTTTAGACATAATCCTGTAGCCTTATTTCATCTTTTATTTTAATTGCACTGTTGTTTTATCTTCTTTCTTTTAGCTTTTTATTGGATTGCTTGGCTTTCTTTATGTACTTTTTTTCCTTCTAATATCCTTTGAAAATTATCATTTATGTCTGTTCTTCTAATGGGTTACCCTGTAAACTGTAATGACCATTTTAAAACTTTTTTTTTTAACACAGCAGTGCTGTTCAGTATAACTTCCTGCAGTGCTGAGCTCTGTATTTGTGCTGTGCGATGTGGTGGCCACTAGCTACTGAGCACTTGAAAGGTTGCTCGTGTGACACAGGAGCTGAACTTTTAATTCTGTTTAGTTTTAGTTATCACAGTGACTGGTGGTTCCTGGCCCACCCAACTCTAGAGTGCGTTACTCTGTCTCCATCCTTCTAAAGTGCACTGGCTCCCACGCATGTGTGCTCACTCCCTCGCTCTCACACGCAGCCCTGCCCTGCCACTGCTTCCCATATAGAAATAGAAATAGATCACTAGCATTTTTACTCCAGGATACCTTATTTTACATTATATATCAAAAATTATTCATCCTTAAATTTTGCTGATTCCTTTCCTCACTGTATTTTATACATCCTATCTTCCTTTTAGATTCCTTTAGGTTCTGTTGCTGTCCCAGTTTCTCTTTCAGGAACTGGCTATACATGGTAAAATTTCTGTCCTTGTTTTTCCATTTTTGCTCTTTAATGCCAGTTGAAATGGATAATAGGATTCTTGGTTTAGAATCAAGTTTCCATTATAACTGTGAAGGGAACGTTCTAATGTGCTTTAGTATCCGGTTGAGAAAGCTGATGCCAGTTCAATTTTTAGTCCTTTCTCAGGCAATCTGTTTTCAAGTTTGATTTCTTTCTATGTATTTTTATGGTTTTTTCTTTATTCCTCTCTGTTCTTTTCTAGAACTCACTTTTTGTTATATGTTGGAATTCCTAGATTTATTCTCCACATATCAAAAATGTTCTCTCTATACTGTTAACTTCTTTGCCTTTTTTTTTTTTTTTCATTTCCCTTGGAACATCAATATCTTTGTAACTAGTTCTAACAACTCTTTTATGACTAAAGATGTTAATCATTTACAAATAAATACCATCTTTTATTGCCATCCTTTTGCCATCATTTCATTTATGGTGTTTTATATTTTGGTTGTGTATTAAAATACAATCATGCTGTATTTCAAAAAAAATTTCTTTGCCTTTCTATAGTACACCCTGGGATAAAATCTTGCGTCAGTTTTCCAGCACAATAATTAGAATCTCTATTTTATTGTTTATTTTGACAATATTTTTACATTTCTAAGGTATCAAATCACTTCTTTAAGAGAGTTAAGGGACTACACAAAATAACCTACGAGGGAAGGGGCAATTTTATTAGTAATGAAATCTTATGTCATTATTTTCTTTGCTTTCTTCAGTGTTTTCTTAATGCCTCTCATGGTCTTAATTGTTTTCAAATGTAGTGTGATTTTTGGTGATTCATTTACTTTTGTATTTGATACTCCATGTTTGCCTGTCTTCAGTTGCCTGTCTCTGGTAACTGCAATGTGGAGAAGGCGATGGCACCCCACCCCAGTACTCTTGCCTGGAAAATCCCATGGACAGAGGAGCCTGGTAGAATGCAGTCCATGGGGTCGTGAAGAGTCCAACACGACTGAGCGACTTCACTTTCCCTTTTCACTTTCATGCATTGGAGAAGGAAATGGGAACCCACTCCAGTGTTCTTGCCTGGAGAATCCCAGGGACGGGGGAGCCTGGTGGGCTGCCATCTATGGGGTCACACAGAGTCGGACACGACTGAAGCGACTTAGCAGCAGCAGTAACTGCAAAAAACCACATTGGAGGTAGGTCTGGTTTGTCTTTGGGGGTGTGGGGGTTCTTTTCCTGCTTAATAGTAATCAAACCTAGGGTCCTGCCCTCCTTTTAAGGCCTCTGTGAATTGAGGAGTAAAAGCGCTTATTTCTGAGATAACTCCTCAGCGAATCCTCCCAGGGACATCAGTAGAACTGGCTTTTCTTCTGCTGCTTTTCTTTCTTCTGTGCTTGTAGAAGTTTAACGCGATCTCAGGCTTTGCTCTACTCATTCTGCGAAAGTCTGATGACCAGTCAGGCCCTGGGTTTTTCTCCTCAGGCAGACTCTTGGGCAGCCAGTTACGGCAGTGCAGGAGCATTCCTGCAGTGCTCTCACCTGTACCCGTCAGGGCTGTTTGCTCCTGTGTAATATTTTGACTGGTTTCTGTGCTCTTGTTTCTCTGTAATCTTAATTTTACATTCTATCTTCTATAAATTAAATTCTCACCTTATTCTAGGGCTCTTATGGAGGTGTTTCATTAAAGTGGCATTCCCTGAGACTTTTGGTCACCTTGATTATGATATAGCATCCCCCCAAGCATGACTCATGATCATTTTAAAGACTTGACTAATCTGACCATTACTGTAATTTGCATTCACGTTTTCCCATCTGTGCTGGTGTACATTTTTACATAAGATTTCTTACATATCAGATTAAAATTGGCCTATGGGAGTATTCTGGACATTTGGACATAGTGAAAATCAGTAAGTACACTTAATCCAAAACACAAATGTTAAAATACAGATTTTATGTGTCACGGACCTACCTACAAAGTTATCCCTGCGGTGCTTGGAGCCGTAAGTTGTGGGAACAGGAGGGTTTACTTGAAGTTCTATGTCAGAATAATCTGGGGAGTGTTTTCAAAATACTTAGTAGATGCTATAAAACTTGTATCTTCACGTGATGCCAATAATTTCTCTTCCACTGAAGTAGTTTAGAGTGTTTTCCCATGAAAGCACCTGAAACTATTTCACATTTTTCTGATCTGAGGAAATGTGTTTGGCTCTTTGCTGGGATTAATGCATTCCTATTTAAGAAATTAGTGGAGGTGATGGAATTCCAGTGGAGCTATTCCAAATCCTGAAAGATGATGCTGTGAAAGTGCTACACTCAATATGCCAGCAAATCTGGAAAACTCAGCAGTGGCCACAAGATTGGAAAAGGTCAGTTTTCGTCCCAATCCCAAAGAAAGGCAATGCCAAAGAGTGCTCAAACTACCGCACAATTGCACTCATCTCACACGCTAGTAAAGTAATGCTCAAAATTCTCCAAACCAGGCTTCAGCAATATGTGAACCGTGAACTTCCTGATGTTCAAGCTGGTTTTAGAAAAGGCAGAGGAACCAGAGATCAAATTGCCAACATCTGCTGGATCATAGAAAAAGCAAGAAAGTTCCAGAAAAACATCTATTTCTGCTTTATTGACTATGCCAAAGCCTTTGACTGTGTAGATCACAATAAACTGTGGAAAATTCTGAAAGAGATGGGAATACCAGACCACCTGATCTGCCTCTTGAGAAATCTGTATGCAGGTCAGAAAGCAACAGTTAGAACTGGTCATGGAACAACAGACTGGTTCCAAATAGGAAAAGGAGTACGTCAAGGCTGTATATTGTCACCATGTTTATTTAACTTATATGCAGAGTACATCATGAGAAATGCTGGACTGGAAGAAACACAAGCTGGAATCAAGATTGCCGGGAGAAATATCAAAAACCTCAGATATGCAGATGATACCACCCTTATGGCAGAAAGTGAAGAGGAACTCAAAAGCCTCTTGATGAAAGTGAAAGTGGAGAGTGAAAAAGTTGGCTTAAAGCTCAACATTCAGAAAACGAAGATCATGGCATCTGGTCCCATCACTACATGGGAAATAGATGGGGAAACAGTGGAAACAGTGTCAGACTTTATTTTTCTGGGCTCCAAAATCACTGCGGATGGTGACTGCAGCCATGAAATCAAAAGACGCTTACTCCTTGGAAGGAAAGTTATGACCAACCTAGATAGCATATTCAAAAGCAGAGACATCACTTTGCCAACAAAGGTTCACCTAGTCAAGGCTATGGTCTTTCCTGTGGTCGAGTATGGATGTGAGAGCTGGACTGTGAAGAAGGCTGAGCACCGAAGAATTGATGCTTTTGAACTGTGGTGTTGGAGAAGACTCTTGAGAGTCCCTTGGACTACAAGGAGATCCAACCAGTCCATTCTGAAGGAGATCAGCCTTGGGATTTCTTTGGAAGGAATGATGCTAAAGCTGAAACTCCAGTATTTTGACCACCTCATGCGAAGAGTTGACTCATTGGAGAAGACTCTGATGCTGGGAGGGATTGGGGGCAGGAGAAGGGGACGACAGAGGATGAGATGGCTGGATGGCATCACTGACTTGATGGATGTGAGTCTGAGTGACCTCCGAGTGCTGGTGATGGACAGGGAGGCCTGGCGTGCTGCAGTTCATGGGGTCGCAAAGAGACTGAGTGACTGATCTGATCTGATCTGATTTAAGAAATTTGTTGAACTTGGCAGACTCAATCACCATGAGAACAGAAAACAGTAAAGGCAAAAGCTGGAGGGTATGCTTTTTCAGAGCAGCTACTTCTAGGGATAATTCATGTCTTTAGTTTCTGTAGGTAAACAGCCTTGCTCTCAAGAATCTTACCCTAGATTGATTGATCTACTTTCCTTCCTTCCTTTGGAGAGACAGGAAAGGAGAAAGGATAGCTGGCTTGCTTAAAGACCTCCATAAAATGTCCTTAATATTTCATACCTCAGAATCATTCCAATGATGAGTTGTATACTATTCTGATAATGCTTGTGCACCATTTTGTATTTTCACAAAAACATGACTTAAAAATGAAAACTATGAACGAAGCCTATGTGATTGATTTAAAGAACACCAGTTAAGGTTTTAGACAACTCAGGGTGAGTGTATGTTGTCAGCAGCAGAAATTCATTTCCTGTTCCTGGAGTCCGCATAAAATTTTCATGGATACTTACATCAACATTCACAGTATGGTAATCCGAACTGGTGGGTAACCAGGTATGACTGCCTTCAGAAAAACCAGCATTTGAGCTATTGTCCCACTGCATTGGTGACTTTGAGAAAAGAGTACCCTATATCAAGACCATAAAGAAAAAAACAGTTATCTGGTTATTAAAAGGAATGTAATTTGGCCATGATTTATTAGTAATAAGTATTTAATTCCCTAATTTCTCAGCTAGTACTCAAATTCATTAGCATTCATAAAGAAAAGGCTTTAACATTCAGTACTTAAAACCAGCCTTATTCTTTATTGGAAAACAGTTAATGACATCTTGAGTGTGAATAAACTACTAACTGAACATCAATACATGCTTGGAATCTTTGCTGATTTTCCCCAAAATTGTTGGATTTCAAAACGTGCCATTTACAGACTCATTCTACTGTGATACAGTAATGATGACTTCAAGTATACATCCATGTACAAGTAAGCCTAGATTATATCCTTTTTAGCCTGGTTATTGCATGAGTACACACAACAATTTAGGGGCTTAAATAGAAAAGGTTTCATTTTGACCAAATATTAGGGAAATTGGATCTCACAATTTAAAGCTAACCATACAAATTGCAGGTTCAAGATCATTTATCTGCTCAGTAACATAATTGTGAAATCCATAGCCTCAAACAAAAAGAAAATTTAAACTACTAAGGCCTAAGGTTGTATATAACATTTGTTAAAAGGAAGACTCTTTGTGCTATGGCCAAGCCAGATCTAGTAATACAGACAAGCACTATAATTGGTGTTCTTAACTCCATGTTTCAGGTAGAAGGCAATGAGTAATATTCCAAACTCAAAACAGGGCTTCTTAAATCATTGTTTGCCTGAGAATTGTTTGGAAAATATCTTTGAAATGCAGACGCTTGGCTCTACGGGAAAAACTCACTTGTGTGGCTCAGGGAGCAGCGTTTTTGACAAGCTCTCCAATCAAGAAAGCTGAAAAATTATCACTGCCTAACAGTAAGGAACAAAAGGTAAGTAATCATGATTTTGGTAGCAGAATACTAAATTCTTTGATCTGGCAAAAAAATGAGGTGTGGTGCATGGTTAGGTTATATTAACTTACAGCATCATAGGTTTCATTGAGATTTGCAGCTAAAATGTTTCTCATTCCTATTTCTTCCCCATAGTAAGTTATGGGAGTTCCAGGCAGCGTGAAAACAAGCATGTTCATGATGTTGACATATTTCTCTCCCAGACGAGAAGTCAGCCGGACACTGTCTGGTCCACCAGTCTGAAAGGCAGATACTTTTCTTTTTTAAGTGCTCTATATAGAGTTATCTGGAAGATTTACCATTTCACAAAAAGTTCACTAGGCAGAAAAACATGGTTAACCATGGGTACCTTGTATCAGCAAACATGAATTTGAGCCCTAACCCTGTCCTTGGCTGTAAAATTGTGATCAACAAGATGGTGGTAACCCTTTACTTCATGATGGAACTGCCAATAAGATGTAATTTATTGGCACACATTTGGATAAGAGAATACTGACAGGAAATATGTTTCCCCCTGAGGAGGGAACAGGTGGAAGGACAGGGGTGAGAGGGGGAAGGGCGGGGAGATGGGGAGGGACAGAGGTGAGAGGGGGAGGGACAGGGGTGAGACAGGGAGGAACCTGGGTGGGACAGAGGTGAGGGGCAAGAACAAGGGTGAGAGGGGGAGGGATGGGGTGAGAAGAAGCCTTCTGATGTGTCCCTTTATATGTGTGAGATTTTTGAACTTTTCAAAACAAATTTAAAAAGTTAAATCAACTTTTATTTTTTAAAAATCTATAAGAAAATGTTTAGAGTTTTACCAAATTTTAAAATCAGGGTTTTCTATTTAATATATTTCTTTGTTGGTGGTTTAGTCACTAAGTCGTATCTGACTCTTGCGACCCCATAGACTAGCCCACCAGGATCCTCTGTTCATGGGATTTCCCAGGCAAGAACACTGAAGTGCGTTGCCATTTCCTTCTCCAAGGGGATCTTCTGGACCCAGGGACTGAACCCACGTCTCCTGCCTTGCAGGGGAACTCTACCAACTGAACCACCAGGGAAGGCCCATTTCTTTGTTAAATGTTCTAAGTACATGTTTTAACAAACCTTTCCATAAACCACAACTAAAATATCGTGCATAAGCCAAGCATGGCACTTTCCTGTCTACAAGTACTTTTACACCTACATTATATTTTATTTACCCCTTTACCGCAGTCCTGTTGGGTACTATTATCTCCATTTCACAAATGATGACACAAGCTCTGAGAAACTGCATCATTTATTCAGGTCAGGGTTATAACACAAAACCAGCCTTTGAACTTGCATCTAAAAATGGGAACTTAGTCATTATAATTCAGCAAAAAAAGGAAGTTTGCCTTTTTTTCCCTTTAGATCTACTAAAACTCTCTTTACAACGACCTTTCTATAGACCATTGTAAGGTATTTTTCTATTTTTATGGCCAGAAAATTAGGTTAAACTTTGCCACTGTTCATTCTTTTTATTATCGCAAAAGCATCTGATAAGGAACTCTTGTGATTTCTCAAGTCTTCTGGACCTAGAGCACTTTCCTTTTTCAGAATTGAAATCAAGATCAGCAACGTACAGAGAGCGGGGCCTCTCACAGGCCAATGATATCTGAGACTTTCAGCATGTGAAAAAACAAAGTGCTAAAACTCCATTATAAAATCTGTATAGAGGGGCACTTCTGGAATGGTGGAGTAAGGACCACCAATATCTCTAACATGAAAGCAAGGAGAATGCTGCAAAAAAAAAAAATCTACTTTTTCAGAACTTGGAAATGAAAGGCTTACAAGCAATCCAAGGAGTATTCAAGAAGAACAGCTGGGTCTCAGTAAGAACAGTTAAGATTTCTGTCATTTTAACTGGCCCTAATCTCATGCCCTTCCCCTCAGATTCAAGACAGCCTTGAAAACCAACAGTAACTGTAAAAACCAGCAGCCTAGTAAGCTCTGGAGCAGAAGGAAATGGCAACCCACTCCAGTGTTCTTGCCTGGAGAATCCCCAGGATGGGGGAGCCTGGTGGGCTGCCATCTATGGGGTCACACAGAGTCGAACACGACTGAAGTGACTTAGCAGTAGCAGTAAGCTCTGGAGGACCAGAATAAAGTTCATCAAAAGCTCCATCTCTAAAGAACTGTCACTATTTAACCTTTTCAGCAGCTCACTTTTGGATAGATTTTTTTTCTTCATCTGCTCTGACCCAGAGCTGAGTATGCAAATCATCTTATCTGGAAGGGATTTGCCAAAAACAATTGATTACTTGCCAGAGGTGGGGTTACCAACCTGGGCCAAACAGACTGACCAGAAAAACTTAAAAGTTGGAAATGAGATGACCATAATGGACTTTGAAAGGCTCTGATGTTTTCCTGGAATCTAGAAGCCTGCACACATGCACAGGTGCCCAGGGAAACTCGAATCTCTCCCTGTTGGCCAACCCTGAAGCTCTAGCGAGAGGAGAGTAGAGACCCAGGCAAAGTTGTAAGCTGCCTGCAGGAGTGTTGAAAGCATCCCTCCCTCCCCCGCTCCACTGACAGCCCCCCAGCAAATGGTGGGAGACTTACTGGTTCAAGGCTTCTAATGAATCTTAACAATCATTAATGACCAAGCAGAGACTTCAGTGGCCACACAACAAATAACACAGATTTTACAGAATTAATCCACGAAAGTCAATGAAGAAACAAACACTGGGGAAGGGGAGAATGTATTTTCAAAATCTCTACATTGAAACATCCAGTTTTCAACAACCAATAAAAGAATACAAGACATGCAAAGAACCAGGTATGGCCTTACAAATAGCTGTGAAAAGAAGAGAAGTGAAAAGCAAAGGAGAAAAGGAAAGATATAAGCATCTGAATGCAGAGTTCCAAAGAATAGCAAGAAGAGATAAGAAAGCCTTCTTCAGCGATCAATGCAAAGAAATAGAGGAAAACAATAGAATGGGAAAGACTAGGGATCTCTTCAAGAAAATCAGAGATACCAAAGGGACATTTCACGCAAAGATGGGCTCGATAAAGGACAGAAATGGTATGGACCTAACAGAAGCAGAAGATATTAAGAAGAGGTGGCAAGAATACACAGAAGAACTGTACAAAAAAGAGCTTCACGACCCAGATAATCACGATGGTGTGATCACTGACCTAGAGCCAGACATCCTGGAATGTGAAGTCAGGTGGGCCTTAGAAAGCATCACTACGAACAAAGCTAGTGGAGGTGGAATTCCAGTGGAGCTATTCCAAATCCTGAAAGATGATGCTGTGAAAGTGCTGCACTCAATACGCCAGCAAATTTGGAAAATTCAGCAGTGGCCACAAGATTGGAAAAGGTCAGTTTTCATTCCAATCCCAAAGAAAGGCAATGCCAAAGAATGTTCAAACTACCGCACAATTGCACTCATCTCACACGCTAGTAAAGTAATGCTCAAAATTCTCCAAACCAGGCTTCAGCAATATGTGAACCGTGAATTTCCTGATGTTCAAGCTGGTTTTAGAAAAGGCAGAGGAACCAGAGATCAAATTGCCAACATCCGCTGGATCATGGAAAAAGCAAGAGAGTTCCAGAAAAACATCTATTTCTGCTTTATTGACTATGCCAAAACCTCTGACTGTGTGGATCACAATAAACTGTGGAAAATTCTGAAAGAGATGGGAATACCAGACCACCCGATCTGCCTCTTGAGAAATTTGTATGCAGGTCAGGAAGCAACAGTTAGAACTGAACATGGAACAACAGACTGGTTCCAAATAGAAAACGGAGTATGTCAAGGCTGTATATTGTCACCCTGCTTATTTAACTTCTATGCAGAGTACATCATGAGAAACGCTGGATGGAAGAAGCACAAGTTGGAATCAAGATTGCTGGGAGAAATATCAAGAACCTCAGATATGCAGATGACACCAACCTGATGGCAGAAAGTGAAGAGGAACTAAAAAGCCTCTTGATGAAGGTGAAAGTGGAGAGTGAAAAAGTTGGCTTAAAGCTCAACATTCAGAAAACAAAGATCGTGGCATCCGGTCCCATCACTTCGTGGGAAATAGATGGGGAAACAGTGGAAACAGTGTCAGACTTTATTTTGGGGGGCTCCAAAATCACTGCAGATGGTGACTGCAGCCATGAAATTAAAAGACGTTTACTCCTTGGAAGGAAAGTTATGACCAACCTAGATAGCATATTCAAAAGCAGAGACATTACCTTGCCAACAAAGGTCCGTCTAGTCAAGGCTATGGTTTTTCCTGTGGTCATGTATGGATGTGAGAGCCGGACTGTGAAGAAGGCTGAGCGCCGAAGAATTGATGCTTTTGAACTGTGGTGTTGGAGAAGACTCTTGAGAGTCCCTTGGACTGCAAGAAGATCCAACCAATCCATTCTGAAGGAGATCAATCCTGGAATTTCTTTGGAAGGAATGATGCTAAAGCTGAAACTCCAGTACTTTGGCCACCTCATGGGAAGAGTTGACTCATTGGAGAAGACTCTGATGCTGGGAGGGATTGGGGGCAGGAGGAGAAGGGGACGACAGAGGATGAGATGGCTGGATGGCATCACTGACTCGATGGACGTGAGTCTGAGTGAACTCCGGGAGTTGGTGATGGACAGGGAGCCCTGGTGTGCTGCGATTCATGGGGTTGCAAAGAGTCGGACACGACGAGCGACTGATCGATCTGATCTGATCTGATGGCCTTAGTGGATAACGACTTTAACTCCACTTGTATATGTGTGTTCAAAAATGTAAACCATATCTACATTACCATATCTCATACTTAAAAGTACGAGAACAATACTTTATCAGATAGATACTGTCAATAAAGAGAAATCATGAAAATGAACCAAATCGAAATTTTAGTTGATAAGTACAATAAGTGAAAATTCACTGGAAGGGCTGGACAGGTTTGAACTAGCCAAGGAGTCAGCAAATGGGACAGATCGGTTGAGATTATCTGATCTGAGAACCATAAGGAAACTAGTGAAGAATGACAAGAACCTGGTCAGGAGCCGGGATGGGCCCAGCTCACTAAACCGTCACAAACTGAGGGGAAGGGGAAGGTCACTTCCAGACACGTGCCCCTTGTTTCAGAGGTGACTATGCAGTGAGCACACCAGCACCCTGTGCTGAGCTGGGCGTAAGGACTTACCATCCAATTAGGCCATTTTCCTTCTGGCATGTTTTCCATCCAGGATGTGATAACCTCAGACACACTGTTGTCAGAAGGCTTGTCTAGTTTACTGAGGTAATTGTTGAAGGGAAAATCTGCTTCTTGGATAAAAGGCAACCCATAGTACACCATGGTCTTGGTGATGCTCTCTCCATGGGCTTCAGTCCCCATGAACCTGTAATAGTGAGAAGTACAGTGTCGTCAGAGTCTGTGAGGAGACTGGGAAAGCACTTCGCAGCTGCTATGCCTCATGGACAGGATGGGAATGAATGCACGCTATTTAACCATGTCGGCTAGGGCTTCCTAAGGACGCAGAATCAAGCCAGACGAACAAGAAATGGCATGCTGGGTCAACTGGCAATTTCTCAACACATTAAACCGAAAGACTAGCCTAATGCTAAGTCATGTCTAAAAGAAACACATTTGGATCTCAATCAATACTGTTGTTTTCTTTCTAAATCTAAATGAAACTGAGTAACTTCCAGAAAGACTTTTCTTTAGTAATTCTCATCACTGCACTTAGAACATACAGTATATGCCTGCATTTAAGGTAAGGGGGGCTCACCCCAAAAACTTCCCCTTGTATCTGAATCCCTGTAAGGTCTTACTTTATTATTGGGGTGCACTATCAGTTGTTGAAAAGCAGACACTCTTCAGGGAACACATATTTGCCTGAAATGACCCACATCAATGCTGGCTTTAGCTGTTTGAGACCTTACATTGAATGGATAAGTACACAGTATCCCAGAGCTGGGGTGTTTCAGTTCCAATCTCATCTCTGTGATCACTGCCTGTGTGACCATTACCTGTATGCCCAGAGTCTCAGTCTCCTCATCTGCAAAAGGGGACAGTTATCAGAGGACCTACTTCAAGGAGAAGTTTCTTGAACTCCTTTTCCATTGATTTTATTGGATAATCAATTTAAACACTACAAGAGTTAAGTTCACTGAGTGTTTATTATGTGCCAGGCATCGTTAAGTGCCTCACACACATCTCATGTAATCTCACAACAACAGTATATGGCTGTCAGTTACCACTTTTTAGTTGATGAGAAAACTGAGACTAACCTTATGCCCGCTCTAGGTGGCATAGCTATTATGCCTGAGGACTCCACCTCAGCCCCACCTGATTCCAAAGTTGTGTTCCTAACCACTGTGATCTATTAACAGCTTAGCTGGAACATTTGCACGCTAACAGGGCAAATAATAAAGACTAACCTTTAGATAATATACTATATTTTAATTAATTTTCACAAAATTCCTATAAATACATATTGTGACTAGCATCGTTTTACAAAAGAGGAAACTAAATCAGCGAAGTTAAGCAACATGAGAGACTATACCAGGCCCTAGCATAACCAAGTTATGATGCACTGTAATTACACGGTTTGTTAAATTATAACTGGAACCTCTTGAGAATGCGTGATTGAGATAAGTGCAGATCACACGCTGTGCCTGTGGTTACCTGTATCGCCCTGGCTCCCTGCTGTATTCATTCATGGTCTGCCGGAAGCTGCGGACGATGTCGTGCATTCCCACCTGTGTGGTGGTGAAGTCATGGTGCAGCTGCGAGTAGTGAGTGACCGTGTCCTTTGAAAACAGGACAGCATGGTTACCATAATGTCACATGTCAAATGCCCACAGAGGCCTCGTGTGGACTGTCTCTTCAAAGGACTCAGACCAAAACACACATGCTTAAAGACGGTCCTAAGGCTTCCACTGCTCAAGGGATTTTGTTCACAGAGAACACTCAATACTATTAGTGTTTCATTTTGTGCTTAACTTACTAACTGTAAATCTAGTAAACAAGTTAAATTTTACCAAACAGCTAAACATTGATTACAAATGTATTTAACAAAATCCTCCTAAACATTTTATTGTCCCAAATGCTCCACATTTTTAAAGGCAAACAAAAGAAATTATCTTAATGATTAGAGTACATTATTACATTTGTACTTTATCTGCTCACAAAATTATTAATACCATGCATTTAAATCTGTTTTTTTCACCACTTTTGTCCTTTATTCTTACAATTATACTTTCCCAGGGTTTCAGTAATTTTTCCTGATACTGATTTTGTGCTTTTCAAGGGTTACAATAATCTTCTAGAATCAAAGTAAAAGATTATGTCTCATACAAGCTCAGGTTATAAGTCCTGGGCTAGGACATGGACAGGCTAGACCGTCCATGAGTTGCCGTCCATTCAGTGGACCCCTTTTTTATAAGAGATTTTCTCTTGCTAGATCAAGTGAAGTTTTTTGAAATCTCCAGTATCTTTGGAAGTTACATGTCCTTTAAGTTTTTCTTGGGTAGTACACAAAATCCATTGTTCTGGTCATTTGTCTTCAGTGGAAGCATATGCCTATCGTCTGACATATTATAATTAGCAAGGTTATTCTGGAATTTCTTCTCCAAGTATAAACACTTCTCTTTGGGACAGCTGGCTAACATACAACCTTTTTTCCCCCTTCATTTTTCCTTTCTACTGGAAATCACATGCGAAAAAAAAAATGGCTTAGTCATAACCTTAGTTCATGACATGGTCTCATAATTAGCCCTTGAATGGCCAGCTTCCCTTTATTACTCAGATAAGATTATCAAGTTGATAACCATATGAATTTAATTTTACTTTCTAAAAGGGGCATCATGTTATACATAATTTAGATTTTTTTGCTATACATTGTATCACTAAGATTGACCCATACTGCTATGTGTCACTATGAATTCATTTTTACATGGACTTCCCTGGTGGTTCAGACGGTAAAGCATCTGTCTGCAATCCGAGAGACCCAGGTTTGAGCCTTGGGTTGGGAAGATCCCCTGGAGAAGGAAATAGCAATCCACTCCAGTACTATTGCCTGGAAAATCCCATGGACAGAGGAGCCTGGTAGGCTACAGTCTATGGGATCGCAAAGAGTTGGACACATTTTTACATACTCTTGTATAAATATACTAATCTGTTACTTTGAAATGCATTTTGGGACTGCTATCTACTTGCCACTGAAAACAGCCTGACTGTAGCATGGTGGTCAACTACAGGGATGAGAGTGGCATGTGATTATTACTATGTCTCATGTGTGACATGGGAGGGGGAAAGGTTGAGAATCACTAGTGTGAAAGCACAAAAAGCCCAAATTCTGTTGCAGATAGGTTTGGTTGGTAATTCCATTTATCACCTGTGTCACCCTGATAAATTAATTTCTCTAAGATTTGCTAAATGGGGATCATGAAACCTCGCAAGATGTTGAGAGAGTTAAATGGTAAAGAGCACGTAGCATACAACTGACGCTCAGCAAGTGTTATTTCCTTTCCCTTCCGCCTACATGTCCTTTAATGACTGCAAAAGCACCTGGGGAATTTAAGCCACCTCCTGTGAGCTTGAGTGAGTGACAGAAATCACAGAGTTATAGCCCTCGATGGAGTCCACGCTGTCCATGCCCTCAGAAAGTAATCTGTAAAGATCACTCTGAAGGGAACCAGTAGAAGGAACTATCTAGTCACATGCATTTGAAACTCCTGTGTTTCCTAAAGAAAATGATTCAAAGCACTTAGGCAGAACAGAACTCACCTCTGGTAAGTGGTGTCTCAGGCTAAAAAAAAATACTCTGATAACATTTTCAGAAAAGAAAAAAATATAAATAAGTACATATATATTTATAAATATATACTTATTTTATAATATATATTAAAACCATGTATACATATATTAATATGTTTAAAACTTTACCGGGATTTGGGTCTTATTCACTTGGGCCTCATCTCTCAGATGCTTTGCTTCTAGAAGAAATTGAAGAGCATCAAAACTAAAGCCATCAACACCCTTTGAGAGCCAGAACTGTATAATTTCCTAAACAGGAAGAAGCAAAAATGCTTGGTTATATCAACAACACATTGTTGTCATAAGGTTTAATACAAGTCTTGTCTGTTAGTGACTTTCCATCATAAAACAGTCACCTCCACATATAAAAGTATCTATTTAGCACAGCAGTGTCTGAGCCTCATGAACTTTGAATAACTGTTTTTATGGGCTCCTATTCTTCCCTCATATTTGAATTCAGAATGCTACATATACCACTGATGCTATGAGCATATTCCCAAAGTTTCGACTCCACTTGAAATGAAAGAATGAAACCACAATGAAAGATAGGACTCAGAAGACACCGGATACATAGCTTATCTCCCCCATGCTCAGTTCCTTAGAAGTCACTCCAAACTGACAGAAAATAACCAACTAAGCAGCCATTCATGAAGGCTTTGCCACCAGACTGGGGCATTTTGGAGGGAAAGACTGCAGCTTTCATGTCTGCTTCCCTTGCCACTGACCCAGCAGTTGTTATTCAGTGAACCAGTTGAGGAATGAAAGAATCAACCCCAAATGAGTCAAAGATGGTTTGATACTGTTGGGACATCAAAGAAGTACAGCCAAGGCATCTACACAGTAGCTGGGGACATGTGAGGGGGTTACCTAACACAAGGCAGGACACGGTTCAGCATCATGAGAGGAGCTTCCTCGGTCTGCAGACTGTTGGAGCACCAAGAAGATCTAAGTTAACATGGGTGGGCACAGCCATGTGTTTCCTCCCTTCAGGCAACGAAAAGCTAGAGCTTGGCTTGAGATACCATCAGAGAGTAAGCCTGGAAGAACATTTGGGACTGTTTTGGGACAGCATGAGTCAAGCACAGAGGCAGAGGATGACTTGGCCTGTATGGGGACAGTTAAGAAGACCATGTGGCCTTGAAAAGCAGAGGGCCTGGTCTCAATTCCCCTCCCCCTGCCAACCCCCTCCCAGCTGGGCCTACGCCTGCACCCACCGAAAGCCACCCTTCTGCAAAGGGACAACAGCTCTCCCTGTTCTCCTTTCAGCTCAATCCTTGCCAAAGGGAAGTTTCCACAGGAATGTGTACATCAGATTTGGAGAAGGAAATGGCAACCCACTCCATCACATTAGAGCAGAACCACCTGTAACTTAAGGTACTGGAGTGAAGAAGCCAATTTTCACCTAGTGAGGGGAACAGAGCTATAGACCTCAAATAAGGACTGTCCCCAAAATCACTTGCTAGATTCAAAGTGTCTTTCTTGTATCTACATGGGCATATGGGGCCTCTTGAGGCTGCAGGTCAAGCCTCCCAAAGGTTTCTCTAGGCTGAATGCAAGGCTGATGTCAGTTTAAGGTGAAATTTTGAATGGCAAAGCTTAAATTTTTCAAATCTAAGAACAGACTCTGTTACTGACAAGCCTCATTTTGAACACAGCTGACTCAAGTGCCCTAAAGCTGGCCCTACCCAGTGGAATTTCTCTTTAGGGTACAAGACCCACAAATCTATTCTTACTAGCATCCTTCTTCACAAACTCATTCATTCAATAAGTATTTGGGTTCCAGCTAGGGACCAGGCACTTAGCTATAGGCCTTGGAACTAGAACCACGTGCAAAATACAACACAACCCAGACACAATCCTAGGTCTCATGGGTTTTTTAAAGAATCCTCAGCTAGACAAATATTAATGCAAAAATGCTTAAGTCACAGACACGATACAGCTTTCAAGAAGAGGAGCATGGTAACAGGAGGGTGACACAGCAGGACTTGCCAGGGAGGTCAGTGCAGCAGGATGGCAGGAAGTGAGGGCAGTTAAGCTCAAGATTCTGTTAGAGAAGCCCCAGATAGAAAGGCACCTCATTCATAGAACAGGATCCATAGTGGCTCTAAGGACCCACTTAGCATGAAGCTAACCAGGCTTAAGTTTTAGGACCCTTCACTGCATGGGCCCCTTTCTACTCACATTCATTTTTCATTCTAAATAACCACTTTTTTTTTTCCCCCTGTACCTAATTTTATACTCTTTTTATTTTAAAAAAGCCCCCAAGTTTGGAGGATGGATACATGTATATCTATGGGTGAATTCCTTCACTGTTAACCTGAAACTATTAATATATTGTTAATCAGCTATATTCCAACATGAAATAAAAAGTTTAAATTTTTTAAAAAGCCCCAGTTTTTATAACCTTCAGATCCCGTACAACCGGGGTCCACCCCTAGGTGGCGCTGTTCTTAACAAGAGAGAATAATGGAAGAGAATCCAGGGTGGGGCACAAATAACTAATCCACTCAAGCGGACTCTGACTGATCAGATCAGATCAGTCGCTCAGTCAGTGTCCAACTCTTTGCGACCCCATGAACTGCAGCACACCAGGCCTCCCTATCCATCACCAGCTCTCGGAGGTCACTCAGACTCACATTCATCGAGTCAGTGATGCCATCCAGCCATCTCATCCTCTGTCAAGAATGTAGAAAAACATTAAACGCCATGCAGTAATGGCACCCCACTCCAGTACTCTTGCCTGGAAAATCCATGGACGGAGGAGCCTGGTAGGCTGCAGTCCATGGGGTCGCTAAGAGTCAGACATGACTGAGCGACTTCACTTTCACTTTTCACTTTCATGCGTTGGAGAAGGAAATGGCAACCCACTCCAGTGTTCTTGCCTGGAGAATCCCAGGGATGGGGGAGCCTGGTGAGCTGCCGTCTATGGAGTCACACAGAGTCGGACACGACTGAAGCGACTTAGCTGCAGCAGCAGCAGTTGTAAACATTAAGCTTTTGAGCACTGATTTCTGAGAATAAAGCTATTCATCCTCATGACGTCCTCATTCACTTTGGGGATCACAGCATTGCTAGCTACTGAGCCGACATTAGAGAATGAGAAACACTGACCTCAGCATAGGCATATGGCCCTGGCAGGCATTTTCACTGTAGTCTGGTAAGAGATGTTATCATTGTAAAAAAAGCCGGATGCTTGTTTTTGAGAGTCTTTTTTTATTATTATTTTTTATTAAACTTTTTATTTTATACTGGAATATAGCGAATTAACAATGCTAGGATCATTTCTGGTGGACAGCAAAGAGATTCCGCCATACATATATACATGTATCCATTTTGAGAGGCATTTTACATGCTGAGGCCTTCACCCAGATAATCTAAAATTTGCTAAATGGCTCTTGAAAAATATTTTCATTGTGCTATTTATTCTCAACCAGGTAAAAAGAGTTCCAGATTTTAATGGTTAAGTTCAGTCGCTCAGTCGTGTCCGACTCTCTGCAACCCCATGAATCGCAGAACACCAGGCCTCCCTGTGCATCACCAACTCCCGGAGGTCACTCAGACTCACGTCCATCGAGTCAGTGATGCCATCCAACCATCTCATCCTCTGTCGTCCCCTTCTCCTCCTGCTCCCAATCCCTCCCAGCATCAGAGTCTTTTCCAATGAGTCAGCTCTTTGCATGAGGTGGCCAAAGGCAACTCGCTCCTCTGAGTGAAAAAGGAATCAGTTCAAAACCTTGAGGCAAATCTTTCCTTTTGAGGTGACTGACATTACTGGATCCATTTACGTAAAATGAAAGGTTTGGGACAAAGAAAGGCTCTGCTATTACACGTGATGATATATCAGACATCCTCTTGATAATGACATACACCCCAGGTCATCCATCTCAAGAATGAGAAAGCATAGGATATTTCAGAAGGACAGAGAGAAAACCATATCCTCTGGTTACAAAGCAAGGAAGGCAAACCAGCCCTACTGGTCTTTAGAAATCTGAGTAAAATTCTCTGCTGACTCTTCCAGAAGCAGGACATAGATCACAGGCTCCAGAATCTGACCCATAAGGGACCGTCCCATCTCCCCCACTGTCCAGCTGCATGACTTAGGTTATATGCATGACCTCCAAAACCTTGGTTTCCTCATCAGTAAAATAATACCTGCTTTACAGGAATTCTGTGAGGATTAAATGAGGTACTGCTGCCAGAGTCAACTGATGCTTTGGTCTTTGTGCTGTGCTTAGTCGCTCATTCATGTCTGATTCTTCGCAATCCCATGGACTGTAGCTTGCCAGGCTCCTCTGTCCATGGGATTCTCCAGGCAAGAATACTGGAATGGATTGCTGTGCCCTCCTCCAGGGGATCTTCCCAATCCAGGGATCAAACCCAGGTCTCCCACATTGCGGGTGGATTCTTTAGTGTCTGAGCCACCAAGAAAGCCCAAGAATACTGGAGTGGGTGGCCTATTCCTTCTCCAGGGGAACTTTCCAACCCAGGAATTGAACCTGGGTCTCCTGCATTGCAGGTTAATTCTTTACCAGCTGAGCTACCCAGGAAGCTTATACCTGACCTCTCTGCCATGTTTGACAACATAGACTAACCCTGTCATCTAGAAGTACTTACAGGACTTAGATCCAGGATACCACGCTCCTGGTTTGTGACTTCTCTGTCTGCTCAACAGTCCTTTAAATATTCATACTCCTTGGGGCTCCATCTTATACCCTCTGTTCATTTCATTTCACAACAGTATTGACTCATTTATCTATCACTTACTGATTATTTAACAAGTACTTATACCAGCCATTTGTGACACCAGGGACCAGTTTCACGGAAGACAATTTTTCTATGGACAGGGGTTGTGGGTGGGAGGATGGTTTGGGGATGATTCAATCTCATTATACTTATTGTGTATTTTATTTCTATTATTATTATGACACCAGCTTTACCTCAAATCATCAGGCATTAGATCCTGGAGGCTGGGGACCCCTTACATATATAATAAGCACCACACTATCCTAAGTGCTTCACAAAGGTTAAACCACTTAATCCCCAAACGACCCCACAAGGCATGTACCATTATTGTTCCCATTTTACCATCAGGGGAATTGAGACACAGAGAGATGATGCGTCTTGATCAAGGTCATACGACAAGGAAGTGGTACACCATAAATGGAACCATGTGGCAATGGCATCCCACTCCAGTAATCTTGCCTGGAAAATCCTATGGACGGAGGAGCCTGGTAGCCTGTAGTCCATGGGGTTGCTAAGAGTCGGACACGACTGAGCGACTTCCCTTTCACTTTTCACTTTCATGCATTGGAGAAGAAAAAGGCAACCCACTCCAGTTGCCTGGAGAATCCCAGGGATGGGGGAGCCTGGTGGGCTGCCATCTATGGGGTCGCACAGTCAGACACGACTGAAGCGACTAGGCAGCAGCAGCAGGTGCCCTTATAGGCTTCCCTGGTGGCTCAGATGGACCTCCGTTTGTTACACGGCCTTCCTTTACTTTAGTTTTTTTAGTTGGAGGACCTGCTACACCTGGCCATCATTCCCACACGACAACAACCCCCTCAAGATAAATGACAAATGGCCCTTTGGTTCACCTCAGCCAGCCCAGTTCGCTCACCGATATTACCTGCCTGACCTCTATGGGCACTGTCCACATGGCAACAAGTCCCAAAGCTTTATCTCTGGACCAGACCTTCCTCTGAGCTTCATGGCATTCTAGCCAGCTACCCACTGAACACTTGGATGTCTCACAGAGAGCTCAAACTCTATACAACTGAGACCCCCTACACACACACACACCCACTCTTCCCATATCTCCCATCCCAGGAAACGGATCTGCCACCCAGCCAGAATTCAAATCTGAAACCTGGAAGTCACACCAGACTCCTCTCTAAGGACTGATGATGCCTCTGCAACCACTACACCCCCTGCCACCCTCACTGGTCCAACCTCCCAGCATTCTTTCCTAGCTACTGCATCACCCACCTCCCCAGTTTTTCTGCCTTCAAACCTGCCTTACTCAAATGCCTTCATCATAAACCAGATTGATTTTTCCCAGTGCAAATTAAAAATTATTCCCCTGCCCAAAACCTTTTAAACCCAAATCCTACCATGGCCTCCAATGCAGCTCATGACGTGGTTCCTACCCACCTCTCTCACCTCTTCCGATCACACACGCCCTCTCGGGACAGCATGTACCCACAGTGGACAACACCCAGCACCTCCACTATGCTGTGACTGTGCTTTCTCTCTGCTGGGGACACTCCCACCTGTGTCTCTTTGCTTGGCTCAGCCTTTCTCACCCTCTAGCTATCACTGCTTCCTCTGTAAACATTACCCCAGTCTCTCCTACTCTGTGTCCAGGTTAGGTCCCCGCCCTGCATTCTCCTACTTCCTACTGCCATGAACACTCAGCACACTTTACCGTAATTTCCCATCTGTTTACCACCCCCATCCAGAACATATTATAGCACATGATGGCTACAACATGGGTCATTCTTTCTCACTCTCTAGGAATCAGTGCTTATATCTATATATCTGTATCTAGGTATACCTTCTATTTCCCATTTGTTTACCACCCTCCTCCAGAATATATTATTGTAGCCCATGATGGCCACAACTTGGGTCCATCTTCAGAATCAGCCTACTCTGGCATATAGTCAATACACAGCACATGCTGTTTAATGAGGGAATGGTTTATAATGAAGTGCATGGCATACATGTGGTATAATGATGCTGCAGAGATGAGCATCAAGCACTGAGCTGGCTTATAAAGCAGGTAGTGAGTATATTTTATTTTGAATTGAGCTGCTTGATTCCAGCAATACCGTGCTCAGTAGGGGCAGAACAGAATATTACTTATGCTCTGTATCCCATCTTTAGCCAGGAGGGCATCTTGGTTCCCAGTCGCCAGTTACTGTAAATACACTAACTCCTCTACTCCAGGGCTCAGCCTTCCCACGTGGGTGGTTTCAGGAATCAGACTGAGCCCCAGACATGGGGCCAGGCCATCTGGAATCTCTTCCCTGCTCTGCAGCTTGTCTACTGATCACTTCTCTGGGCCTCAGTTTCCTTATTTGTCAAATAAGGGATTTGGAGGGCAAATAAAAAACAAACTGATAGGAAAATTATAAAATACTAGACAAATATAAGCCACCCCTCCTCTGAGAAGACTTCCTGACTTCTCTAGCTGAAAAAGCTCTAGCCCTGGAAGGTTCAGGGCAGAGCCAAACCCTTAATGGCCAGTGCAAGGGAGAGGACAAAAAGGAAGAAGGATGCTCTGTGCTGGGTATCCCCTGACTGCCAGCCTCCCACCATGCAGATAAGCTGAAATCTGATGGGAGCCCCGAGGAAGAAAGCTCAGGTCCTGAGTACAAGCTGGTATGCAAGCACAACTCATTCCAAATGCCTCCTCACCACAAATTCTCAGGGTTGCAAATTATTAACCTGCATAACTCTGCTTCAAGGATAAGTGCTGCTAGGGGGAGGAGGATGTCAGAAGTCCCTTCATGTGAAAGGTCCCTTTCCAGGAGCGAAGAGCCTTCCCTTACAGCACTGAGCCTTTCTTATTTACTTCTAATAGGAAACCTTCTAAACCAGCCTTGCAAAAAAATGTCTAACCTCTCAACCAGAGGCAGTAATGATTCATCTCAAGAGGGATTTCATCCTGCAAGGCTAGTAACTAAGGCTCCTATTTACATCCTCCACTACTTGGATGCCTTCAAGAGAATTGCTGGGTTAGCCAAAAAAGAATTAATGTATTGCTGGCACATTTTTGCAAAATTTATCACATTTGTCTAAACATCTCCAGGCAATCCATCAATATTGCCACAAGGAGCCTGGAGAAATCCACTGCCTGATAAACCAACTGGTTTATGCTCCCATTTATGAATTTCCAATTAAAAACCTCTTTACAAAAACTGTGTAGAAAAAGTGAAACGCAGAGAGAGAAGCAGTTTGCCTCAGGTTAGGCAAGGAGCTGTGGTTAATTTAAGTACATGGATGCCACAATCTCGGTGCAGGTTTGAATCCTGTCCCCTTACTCCCAAGGTGGGTGGTGTCACCTCTTTATGCCTCAGTTTCCTTCTCTATAAAACAGTCGTGTAAAACAGTCATAAAATCTCCTAAGTTAGGTTTGTTTTGGGCATTAAATGAGATGATACTGGTAAAGCACTTGGCAAAAAGTAAGTGCCTAATAAGAGTGGGGGGTGTGAGTGTATAAATGACTTCAGTGATGGAGAAGAGGAAAGTTCACACTCCATCAGAGAAGTTTAAAACTAACCCCTCGTTAGTGGGCTGACTATGTCTACCTCCCCAGCCCCAAATGAGACAAGGCTGCCATGACAAGGTGCCATGACAAGATCTCAAAGCAATTCATCTAAATTCTGGAAAACATATATAGTAAAAATAGCCTTAGAACTAAGGCATTTATAGGAATATATTTAAAAGAAGTGCAGGATATGTACATTGAAAACTAGAAGACACTATTGAAAGCAACTAAAAGAGATCTTGAGTAAGTAGAAAGACATCCTGTGTCTACAGATCAGAAGAGCTAATATTCTTCAGATGGCAATACTCCCCCAAACTGATCCACAGATTCTGTACAATCCCAGCAGGCTTCTCTGCAGAAATTGACAAGAAAGTAATAAAATTCGCAGGGAAGTGCAAAGAACCCAGAACAGCCAAATAATCTTGGGAAAAAAAGAACAAGGTTGTAGGACTCACACATTCCAATTTCAAAACTTACTATATAAAACTATAGTAATCCAGACTGGCGTAAGGACAGACATATAGATCAATGGAACAGAAGTGACAGTCTAGAAATAAACCCCGATGTTTATGATCAATTGATATTCAAAAGGGTTCCAAGATAGTTCAATGGTGAAAGAATAATCTTTGGTAAACACATATTGTTGGGATAACTGGATAGCTACATGCAAAAGAGTGAAGTTAGATTCCCTCTTACCAAATACAAAAATCAACAAAAAATGGATCAGAGACCTAAGTGTAAGAGCTAAAACTACAAAACTCTTAAAGGAAAACATGAGTTAAATCTTCACAACCTGGAGTTAGGCAATGGTTCTTAAATGTTACACTATAAGCATAAATAAGAAAAAAAATAGGTAAGTTGAAGATCACAGCAATTAAAAACTCTTGTGCTTCAAAGAGCACCATCAAGGAAGTAAAAAGACAACCTATAGAAAGGAAGAAAATTAATTGCAAATCATATATCCAGAATGTGTAAAAAAAAAAAAAAACTTATAACTCAACAAAAAGACAAATAACACAGTTTTAAAATAGACAAAGGATTTGAATAGACATTTCCCCAATGAAAATATACAAATAAACTACAAGCACATGAAAAGATGCTCACTATCATCAGCTGTCAGGGAAATGCAAATCATAACCACAGTGAAATACCACTTCACTAGCATGACTGTTATCAAAGCCAAGACAATAGCAAGTGTCAATGAGGATACAGAGAAAATAGAAACTCCATACATTGCTAATAAAAATGTAAAATGGTCCAGCTACACTGGAAAACAGTTTCTCAAGAAATTAAATACAGATTATAATATAGATACAGGTCACAGACATCTATATAGATAATATATAATTCCATTTATGTGAAATGTCCAGAACAGGCTTATTTATAGAGGCATAGAGTAGTGGTTTCCAGGGCTCAAAGAGAGAAAATACGGTAGCCAGAGGGAGTGAGTTCTAATGGGTATGGGGTTTCTTTGGGGGGGTGATGAAAGTGTCTGAAATTAGTAGTGATACTTGCATAATCCTGTAAACATACTAAAACCACTGACTTACATACTTGAAAGGGGTGAATTTTGTGATATGTCAATTATATCTCTATAAAGCTGTTATTTAAAAACAAAACAAGAACAGACTATGGGGCACAGGTGTTCTTGGTGACTCCAACAAGGCATCCTCTCCATCTGGCTGACATGATGACTTGTAGAAAGAGACCCACAGCTCCCTGCTCTGCTCTATTTGGGTTTCCTCCTCACCGGCCTCAGAGCCCTACCCTGGTATCCTAAATTCTTACCCATGAGAGCCACAGCAGCAGCAATAATGAAAACAGCAGCAGGGCTAATGTTTACTGTGAATTATGTGTCAGGTGTTGTTAGAACCACCACTATACAGGTGTGAGTGCCAGCAACTCTCACCTGGGTGCTGCAGGAAATCTGAGCTTCATCAGACCACAGAGCATCATCTCTGGATCAGCAAGTGTCCCTATGACGGCCCCACAGCATCAGCCCTCACCCTCATTTTTACACCCAAACTCCCCAACCCTGTCCCTCACTTCACTGAAGTGCACTGATAGTGTTGCCACATGGAATACAGGACAACCAGTTAAGCTTTAAGATAAACCATGAACTAATTTTTTAGTAGAAGAAAGTATCAAACATTGCACTATTCATTGTTTAACTGAAATTAAAATTTAATCGAACATCTTGAAATTTCACTTGCTGTGCCTGGCAGTTCTGCGCAGCAGCCCCCAGGTCATTTCTGAAACACATGGAGCTCAGTCTCCACCAGAAAATTTTGCATTTGCTCTTCTCTCTGCCTGAAGTTCTCTTTCCCTAGCTGTTCACATGGCTCCCTTGCAAACATCAGGTTTTTGTGCAAATGGGACCTCAACATAGGGGTGTCTCTGAGCCCACTTCTCACTGGCACTCTGAAGCTCTCTAAGCCTTCATCACCACCTGACATGTTAAATATTTAGCTGTTGTCTGCCTTCCCCTAAGGATACTGGGAATTCCTTGAGGGTAGGGTTTCTTTGATTCACTGTTGCATTCCCACTGCTTAGAACCAGACCTGACATGGAACGGATAATAAGCTGATATTTACTGAGTGAATACAGAAATGTTGTGCATGGGTTATATCAACTCATGTTGCAAAAAGCCCATGAGAGACAAACACTGCACCATCAATTGTGTCTCATAGACAAGGGATCCAAGACAGAAAAGCTAAATAATTCACGCAGAAGCTCCCTGAAGCCAATGATGAGGCCAGGTCCAGACCCAGGAGCTGTGCCAGCTTAGCACAGGCAGAGAGGCATCTCAGAGCTAAGGTAATAGGTGTTTCTGCCTTCCACCCATTTCGATTATTTGGGGTTAGAAGAAGGAAAGAGCCACTGACATATCTGAAAGTCTGTATTTGCATCAGACACCTTAATCCCAGAACTGAATTGCACTGCTTGATTTTGCTCACACAATTACTATTCAACACAAAGTGTAGCAAATAACCACTTAAGCACCCATGAAATAGAGAAGTTTACGTGGATGTCTGTACTCACTTTTATTTCTTCTTGAACATCAGGATTACGGAAATTTAAATCAGGTTGCTCTTTCATAAACTGATGAAAATAGCATTGTTTTCGTACCTCATCAAAGTGCCAACTGGAGTTTCCATATACACTTAACTAGCAAACAGAAAATAGCAGATCAGTTCCTTAGCATGGTTTCTATGATGGTATTGCCCACAAAGAAATGATCATTGTCATCGTCAGCCCCATGCAGACTAAGTGCATAAGTCCCCAGAATTTTCCTTCTAGTGAGAGCACTGCTGCTGCTGCTGCTGCTAAGTCGCTTCAGTCGTGTCCAACTCTGTGCGACCCCATAGACAGAAGCTCACCAGGCTCCCCCGTCCCTGGGATTCTCCAGGCAAGAACACTGGAGTGGGTTGCCATTTCCTTCTCCAATGCATGAAAGTGAAAAGTGAAAGTGAAGTCGCTCAGTCATGTCTGACTCTTAGCGACCGCATGGACTGGAGCCTACCAGGATCCTCCGTCCATGGGATTTTCCAGGCAAGAGTACTGGAGTGGGGTGCCATTATAGTTAAATTAATTCCCTAAAATTCCACTTGCTGGCCTAGTGCCCCACAGAAGTGGTTGTGATGTGTTTGTACAGTAGAAACTGTTCACAATAACCACAACATCAAATCAATGCTTTTTTCTTGAAACTTCTGTCCAGGCTCTGGACTCCTATTTGTGAAGAAAAGCAAATGATGGTCAATTTGGGAGAAACACGCATTCCACTGATCTTGGAGCTTGAATCCAAATAGAGTGATTATTTAAATGGTATTTTCAGAAAAATATTAGAATCATTCCATTTAAAATGCTGCTAGCCTTCAGGAATAAAAGAAATCTAGCAACTTCAAGAAGACTTCCCTATAGCTCAGATGGTAAAGAATCTGCCTGCAAGGCAGGAGACCCAGGTTCGATCCCCGGGTCAGGAAGATATCTTGGAGAAGGAAATGGCAACTGACTCCAGTATTCTTGCCTGGGAAATCCTGTGGAAAGAGGAGCCTGGGCAGCTACAGTCCATGGGGTAGCAAAGAGTCAGAAATGACTAAGTGACCGAGCACACACACACACACAGTAACTTCACATGTTGGCACCCAACAGCATTTGACAGGTGCTGCTTTCCTCCTTCTAGAAGCTCTCACATCCGTGGCATTTCCAGAAGGAGGAACCTGTATCAGGTTTCCTCGGGGCTCTGTCTTGGGCCATTTGTTCATTTCACACTAAAGAGAACATCTAGACAACATTTACAAACTGAGGGATTTGCATAAATATTTTATTTTTGGTTGAAAGACCTAGTCACACTGGGTCCACATTTCCATGGCAATGACTGGTCCTAGCTAAGTAGTAGCTGATGCCTTTTGAGGAAACATTCTCTCACCAGTTCACTTCATGGCCCACCTGAATAAAAACCAGGATAAGATTTTTACAGCATATATCAGTATACAGAAAGACCAGTATACAAAATACAAAAAAATAAATAAACTCTGCAAATCTATTTCAAACGGACCAGCAATCCAACAAAAAATTGGAGAAAGAAACCATTAAACAGATGTTCCACAGAAATGGAAGCTCAAGTGAATAAATGTATGAAAAGATATTCAGCATCATTATTAATTAGGCAACTAGTACATCAATAATTAGTAATTAGATAATCATTAGCGCTTAGAGAAATGTAAAATTAAGACTTCAACGTTGTACCAATTTATGTTCTTTCAGTAAAAATTAGACTAGATACAGTCTTTAGCCCTTTCATTTATTAGCTATGAACCAGGGCAAGGTGCTTAACATTTCTCTGCCTCAGTCTGCTCATCTGTAAAACAGGAATTAGAGCCCAACCCATAAGCCTCTTCAGTGAATTAAAGGAATTAATGAATATAATCAATATAAAACACTCTGAGCCTGGCACACAGTAAGCATTTAGCAAATGTTTGCTAATGTCATCATTATTTTAAAAAGTGGTGGATTGGTAAAAAGGAAAATTGTGTGTTTGCTCAATCACTCAGTTGTGTTCAACTCTTTGCAACCCCATGGGCTATAGGCTACCAGGTTCCTCTGTCCACAGGATTTCCCAGGCAAGAAGACTGAAGCAGGTTGCCATTTTCTCCTTCAGGGGATCTATTCGGCTCAGGGACTGAACCTACATCTCCTGCATTGGCAGGTGGATTCTTTAACACTGAGCCACCTGGGAAGAGGTGAAATTGCCTGTTCACCAGGCTGTGTATATTAGTGCCATTCACATAACCTCGGATATGGGAGGTTGGGAGAAAAGATCACACAGTCAACTTTAGACACACATCGTTTGAGTGCCCTTGTGTCATTTAAAAGCTGATGCCCAGGAGTCAGCCTCTTTTAGTGCTTAGGGAGGTCAAGAGGGAGGCCTGGAGTAGGGAGAGATGATCCAGAGGAAAAAGGGTCTGTAGAAAGCAGGAGAGAAGATGAACTAGAGTACACAGAGGGACTGACCTGGGACAGAGGAGAGCTGCCAGATAAACTGCAAGACATTCAATTCAATCCGAATTTCAGATAAGCAATGAATAGTTTTTTAGTGTAAGTGTATTCCATATATCTTACACTAAAAATTGTTCATTGTTTATCTAAAACAGATTTCACTGGGCTTTCTCTCAAGCAGGAGAGACAAGGTCTCTGTGCAGAAGAGGTGAACAGGAAGAGGGTGGAAACAGAGGCATGCGTGTCAGCTTTTGTTTTCCCTTCAAAGTTGGGTTTGCTGCTGAGGGTGATGAGATGCAGTGAAGGTGGGTAAGATGTGTGAAGAGGAGACAGGGCGTGTTGATCAGGTGGATTTAGTAAAATTCCCCCCAAAGAGCGGATGGATCAGTCCAGATAGGGACAATGAATATGTCCAGAGGTTTGGATACCAAAGTTCAGGTAAAGAAAAGATGGATGGTTGAGTTCTTTTTTGGCTAGCGTTTTACTGGACAACGGAGTTAAAAAGTCAGAAAGGCAAAAGGGTCTGGAGGGTAGCGAGACAGTTACTAAACTAATAAGACATGGGGTCTCAGCTGGACAGAGGGGGAAATAAAGGAAAGAGAGGTTAACAGAGAGCATAGGTTTTAATATGCTAAAACACATCAGCTCTACAATGAAATGAAAAATCCAAACCCACAGATGATTAGAAGCTTGGGACTTCATTTCTATTTCTTTGGGAAGTTTGTTTCCCTTCTCTTAAACTATGGCTATCATTCATTTTCCTTTAAAAGGGCTTTATAAATAGCCAGTTTAATAACTGAAGATCTGCCAATTTTACTTCTGTCAATCAAGCATGTTGGGACTTACCCAGTTGTTGGGTGGTATGGTTGTACCATTTTCATGGTTACAGTCATGCCAGATATAATAATCGGTATATTTTCCTGTCCGGTTCCGACTCCATTGAAACCAAGCATGTTTATCACTGGTGTGGTTTGGTATGAAATCAATGATTAATTTTAAACCTAGTGCGTGAAAACATTTCAAATGGTAAGATAATATTATGTTATATAATATCATATTAGAATAATATAATAGTGAGGAATAAAATGCTCTAAGCTAAGCATTTGGAGAATGCTTTCCTTAAACCATCCCACCCACCTTCCATTCAATTTACCTTTATCATGTATGGCTGCAACCAGATTCTCAAAATCTTTCATTGTTCCAAAAATGGGATCAATTTCTCGGAAATCTTCAACACCATGTCGGAAATCTTTAAGGGATGATTTATAAAATGAAGTAATCCAAATAGTTTTTATATTTAAAGTTGTGATGTAATCCAATTTATCTTGAATACCTGAAGGCAAAAGTCAAAGCCATGAAAAATAATTTGTTTTTTAGTTGAACGATTAAAAATAAAATGAATAGGCTTAAGACAGAAATATTTGGGGTTTTTTTGAATTTGGGTAAAATTCAAATAGCAAGGTCTAGTTCTACAACCAACAGCAAATTAGTCTTCTGGCAATAACCTTTGAACTTTAACATCAATGCATAATATTTAAAAAATCTGTCTGTGGTTTGTTCATATTTTATACTTAAAACCAAAACTATACTATTGTTAATTTATTCTACACATGGTTTTTGAGCACCTAATCCAGGCCAGATGCTGGGCTAAGTACGGAGATACAAAGAAGAATAACATACGCGCTCTTGATGGTCACGTGATCTAAGCTGCACCGTCCAGTGTGTAGCCACTTGCCATGTGGCTATCAAGCACTTGCTATGTGACTAGTCTAAACCAAGATGTGTTGTGAATGTAAAACACACACTGGACATTGAAGACCCAGTATGAAAAGAAAGAATGTAAAATAGCTCATTTATATTTTTATATTGATTATATGTTACAAAGACCCTGATGCTGGTCATTAGAAGAGACCCTGATGCTGGGAAAGATTGAAGGCAGAAGGAGAAGAGGGCAACAGAGAATGAGATGGTTGGATGGCATCACTCAATGGACGTGAACTTGGGCAAACTGCAGAGATGATGAGGGACAGGGAAGCCTGGTATGCTGCAGTCCACGGGGTCATGAAGAGTTGGATTCAACTGAGCAATTGAACAACAACAATATGTTGAAATGATAGTCAATATGTTGGATTAAACAAAGCATATTATTCAAATTAAGTTCACTCGTTTCTCTTTTACCTTTTTAATATGGTAAACTGTCAATTACCTATGTGGTCCACATTCTATTTCCTTTGGATGGCACTGAAGTCAAGCATTTATACAGAAGAGAACTGTAGATTTAGATGAGAAGAGACACAGGAATGAAACTCTTGTACTTGGGACCCCATAGGATAATTAGCAGTTAGTGGGGGGAAGTGCTTCTAGTTCAGAGTCCTAACTGCAGAGTCCGCGTGCAGTACTCGGTCTGCAGTAACTTCCTGTGGGACCCCTGTCAGAGTCACTTAGACCAGAGCAGGAGTCAGGCTGCTTATCTGTATCCTGACTATACTTCAGTTCCCTTCCGTGGATGGCTGTGAGACCTCCTGGAGTATCAACAGGCAACAAAAGAATTTTGATTTAAGTCAGATTAAAGTCAAAATTTTGACTTATATCAAGAATAAGCATAAAGGAACAGGATGATAAAAACGAAGAGGCCAAATGGACACAGAGTAACAAAGGATCTCCCAATGTCCACATTCCAGGGGACAGAAAGCAATAGACTAAACTGAAAACTGGAACATTTTCTTCAAATTAGAACAAAATCCTCTCAGTCTCTAGAAAAAATACCTATTAATTACAGGAAGCAGCCAGTCCTTCAAGGAAAAGTTATGGGGAATGACAATGTGAGAGATGATTAGAAGTTGCCCTTTGCGCAGGGAATTTAGAAGATCACAGAGGGAGGGCCAGGAAGTGGGTAGTATATTTTAGGGCTATAGGGTTTTTGGCTTTATTCCATCAAAACATCACTTTGCAAAGCATTTACTTTGTAAGAAGCAGCAGGGGATAGGATCATGCTAGGGGCTGAGGGGTTGGAAGGAAAGTCACCCAGATATGTTACACCGAAGCACCAGAGGTGCAGCTCCGTCCAAAACACTGAAAGAGTTGGGAGGGTGGTGCCCCCTCTGATCAGGAGGGTAAACAGATCAATGAAGGAAGTGGGTTTGAACTGCATCTTAAAGGTCAGATAATATTTCAGTTAGTTAAGATGCATGATGATTTTTAAGAGAAAAATTATATGAGTGTGAAGAAGTCTTTTATTTACTAAAGAAAGCTGAAGATTTTAGGAGTGTGTTTGAAGCATTTTAAAGTTCAACTAAGCTCATTACCACTTCCTATACTCTTTTCTTTTTGATGCGTAACATAATCACATTTATTTAAGAATGTATTCCAATATCAAAAAACAAAATTCAACAATGCAAAACCTCAATTACTTTTGTACCAACCTAATAGTTTTGTGAGGACTCCCTGATGTATTCAGACATTTTCGTGTAAGGTGCAGGCCTTGACCACACAGTTCTGAGATAAATCTATCCTTATATACTGTATTCTGGAACAACTACAGTCTCAAAGGCTGCAGTTTCTGAGTCTAAGCTGTCCACTAATTGAGGAAGTAGTGGGCGACCTGTTATAGGAGGTGTGCAAGGAAAGCCACCTTTTAGAATGCTGGGCTGGGGCCTTCTCTGGTAAACCAGAATAAGGGGCTGCAGAGTGGAGGGCCTTACAGATCCTACCTCAATGAAAAGAGGAATACTAAGCACAGTAAGGGAGCTGAGCAACCAGCCAAAAACAAACAATTCAGCAAGCTATTGTATATCAGGCATCTAGAGTTATACCCAATACATTCGTGTGTGCTCAGTAGCTCAGTGGTGTCCAGCTCTTTGCGACCCCCAGACTGTAGCCTATCAGGCTCCTCTGTCTGTGGGATTTTCCAGATAAGAACACTGGATTGGGTTGCCATACCCTTCTCTATCCCATACTCTTAAATCATTATTTTGTCTTCTTCAAGCCAAATAGCATTATCAAAAATTATCTTATCAGTTTATTTGTTCCTTATTGTTTCCCTTAACTGGGTAACCATATCAACCAATTTGCCTGGGGCAGTTTCCTGCGATTGGTTTGTGTCATTTGAGCAATAAATAATAAGGCCATCCCACACATAACACACTAGGAAATTATTAGAATAACTTTAAAAATATTTTTTACTTTCTTTATTAAGATGGATATTTTTTAAAATAATCCTTAATTCAACTAATGACCAACCCACACTATACCTTTTCTTCATTTCTCAAGATATAAGCTTTTAAAGACTCAGTCTATACATTTTAAAGATATCATTTAATCTTCTAAAATAATGAATTATACTTTGCTCATTAATCAGAATCTCTCTGCCAGATTATCAAACTAGCCACTGTGCACCCTGGAAAAGGGATTCTAAAGATTCTAAACAGTCACTCTAAAGTGCACAGAAGCAGGACACATTTCAGAAGGAAACTTGCTCATGTAGGAAGTTAGATCAGATGACTATGCAAAAGTTCCTACGGGGCAATAAACTTAACAGCCCTTTGGGGGCTCAAAGGGCTCCAGCAAGTATCGTTTCATCATATGCTAAGAATTGCTGGGTTCTGCTGAGTGGCTTTTTAAAATATCATAAACAAGGAGAAAGGCATCATAGTCATACTGGGTGGAATGTGCTTACTACCGCACAGCCCAGGCATAATGAGCTTCCAGGACGAAGAGCCCTAAACCAACCTCATCCCGCCCTGCCCCAAGTCTCAAGGCGCGCACCTTTCAGATCTCCGTCCCCATCCTTGTTGCTGTCCCTGAAAGACCGTGGGTAGATCTGGTACATGGGTCCCGCCTGCCACCAGTCCAGGCACTTGGGAGAGATGGCAATGATGGCTATGGTGGCCGCAATGAGCCCGAGCACGGAAGCCACGGTGAGCCAGAAGAGCACCTCCCGCGGTATCCGGTAGCGGGCCTGGCCCGAGAACTGAAACAGCACCTCTTTGGGCATCCCAGCGTAGGGCCGGACATCCTTTACATCGGGCTCCCCGGGGCCAAGGATGTCCACGGTGTTGTGCTGTGGCCCGGCCGCTGGGCTGCTTGGGTCCAGGTCAGTCTCTAGGATGTCTTCATTTTGTACAAATCCATTGTTGGTCTGGCCTTCCTTCGCATTTAATCCAATGAAATCTCTCTTGCTTTTATCCTCAGCCATGTTTCACAATCTTATCCCTGCCGAGTGGCTTCCTGCTGTAACAAAAGCGAGAAGAGAGCCTGCAGAAATGCTTGATCGTGTTAATGAGCTTTTCATGGTTTATAAATAAACCTGACTGGACAAAGTTCAGCCAAGGAAGAAAGGGTAAAGGTAAAGTGGGGTTTTTTTAAAATTCTCCTTACACCCTGTGAGACTGATGTAGTAGCAACAGTCAACCACATGGAGGGATTCAGATCTGGACTGGAACAGAGGCACAGAGGAGGTGAAATGGGAAGAGGACACAGCGTTCCATTGCAGTTTAAGAGCTTACTTGGTTGAGCACACAAATATTCACAGCAGCATTATTCACAACAGTTAAAAGTGGAAAGAAGCCAAGTGGATGAATGGACAACCGAACTGTGACATATAAAAAGGAGTGAAATTCTGACAGGTGCCACAACATGGATGAACCGTGAAGACATTATGCTAAGTGAAGGTAGCCAGAGACAAAAGGACAGATGTCATTTGAGTGCACTTACATGAGGTAGGTACATGAATTCATAGAGATAGAGCAGAAGGGTAGATAATGGGAGTTGGAAGAAAGTGGGTCATGGGCAGTTCTGGTTTAATGAGTATAAAGTGTACATTTTGGACGATGCAGAAGTTCTGGAGGTGGTCATACACCAATGTAAATGTATTTAACACCAATGAATTGTACACTTTCAAGTTCTTAAAGTTGTAAATTTTATATTATGTATATTTTACCACAATAAAAAATAGCTTAAATTTTCTTTCTTGTTAACTAGATATGAGAAAAAGAAACAGAATTTTGCAGGGGAAAACATGCTTTTCTTTACTTTTTATTTTGAAGGTCTCTTCTACAAATCCAAGAGGAAGAGGATATGAAGACAGGGGACAACAACACCTTTGTTACTGAAACTATTGTATCTCAGTGCAAGCCAACCTGATCCATGCCTATTTGTATGCTCAGTTCAACCCCAGGCGCCTTCAGTCTTGTTTCCTATTTTCAGAAGAGTATGGTTGCCCATTCTTGGAAGCACTTTTCCAAGTGGGGATGGTGGAATGGGGAATTTCATGTCTAACGAGTTCAAGTGGTTTATTATAGGTAAACAGTTCTTAATACAAGCACTAAAGAGTTGTTTAATCATTGACAAGTATAAAATACAAATTTGCAACCAAGAAGAAACTGCATTAAAAGTGAGGTATGCTTTCCTAGAAGATTATGCAAACCTTAAAAGAATGTGATGATTCATGGCTTCCTTCTAATCAGTGCACATATAATAAACAGTTCTAGGATTCTTTTGATCAAATAAGAAGTTTTTTGTTTTAAGTGAGGAAAGTTACATGAATTCCTATTACTGTTAATTTGTAGAGTGACTTAGAAGCAGTAATTGGTACAGAGAAATGAGCTGTTTGATTTTGGCTAAGTTGTTTTTTTAAGTAAGTAAATCCCAAAATCTAGCTCATTCAGTGTATCCGATAAGTGGCATCTCTCATTATTACTAATTAGGCATATTGTATACTTTTTAACAGTTAAAGGAATTTAACTTTTATGTTTCCAAATCACTTTATCTCTCAAACACATAATGGTAATTTTCACCATAGGAGCTAATTGAAAGGATTTTTTGAACAGCAAAAGTAATTACAAAGATTGAATTTATTGAATAAAATTTATTATACAACAAAGCATATAATTGAAGAACATATGACAAATTGGGAAATGCATTGGTAATAAATATGCCAAAGAACTTTATGTTTTTAACATTAAAGGTATGTATACATTGTTAGACATTCAGTTCAATTCAGTCACTCAGTCGTGTCCAACTCTTTATGACCCCATGAATCACAGCACACCAGGCCTCCCTGTCCATCACCAACTCCCGGAGTCCACCAAAACCCATGTCCATTGAGTTGGTGATGCCATCAGCCATCTCATCCTCTGTCGTCCCCTTCTCCTCCTGCCCTCAATCTTTCCCAGTATCAGAGTCTTTTTAAATGAGTCAGCTCTTCATATCAGGTGGCCAAAGTATTGGAGTTTCAGCTTCAACATCAGTCCTTCCAAAGAAATCCCAGGGCTGATCTCCTTCAGAATGGACTGGTTGGATGTCCTTGCTGTCCAAGGGACTCTCAAGAGTCTTCTCCAACACCACAGTTCAAAAGCATCAATTCTCTGGTGCTCAGCTTTCTTTCTAGTCCAAGTTTCACATCTGTACATGACTACTGGTAAAACCATAGCCTTGATTAGACGGACCTTTGTTGACAAAGTAATGTCTCTGTTTTTAATATGCTGTCTAGTTTGGTCATAACTTGCCTTCCAAAGAGTAAGCGTCTTTTAATTTCATGGCTGCAATCACCATCTGCAGTGATTTTGGACCCCCCAAAAATAAAGTCAGCCACTGTTTCCACTGTTTCCCTACCTATTTCCCATGAAATGATGGGATCAGATGGCATGATCTTAGTTTTCTGAATGTTGAGCTTTAAGCCAACTTTTTCACTCTCTTTCACTTTCATCACCTCCACTAGCCTTGTTTGTAGTGATGCTTTCTAAGGCCCACTTGACTTCACATTCCAGGATGTCTGGCTCTAGGTCAGTGATCACACCATCGTGATTATCTGGGTCGTGAAGATCTTTTTTGTACAGTTCTTCTGTGTATTCTTGCCACCTCTTCTTAATATCTTCTGCTTCTGTTAGGTCCATACCATTTCTGTCCTTTATCGAGCCCATCTTTGCATGAAATGTTCCCTTGGTATCTCTGATTTTCTTGAAGAGATTCCTAGTCTTTCCCATTCTGTTGTTTTCCTCTATTTCTTTGCATTGATCGCTGAAGATGGCTTTCTTATCTCTTCTTGCTATTCTTTGGAACTCTGCATTCAGATGTTTATCAGATCAGATCAGATCAGTCGCTCAGTCGTGTCCGACTCTTTGCGACCCCATGAACCGCAGCACGCCAGGCCTCCCTGTCCATCACCAACACCCGGAGGTCACTCAGACTCACATCCTCCGAGTCAGTGATGCCATCCAGCCATCTCATCCTCTGTCGTCCCCTTCTCCTCCTGCCCTCAATCCCTCCCAGCATCAGAGTCTTCTCCAATGAGTCAACTCTTCGCATGAGGTGGCCAAAATACTGGAGTTTCAGCTTTAGCATCATTCCTTCTAAAGAAATTCCAGGATTGATCTCCTTCAGAATGGACTGGTTGGATCTTCTTGCAGTCCAAGGGACTCTCAAGAGTCTTCTCCAACACCACAGTTCAAAAGCATCAATTCTTCGGCACTCAGCCTTCTTCACAGTCCAGCTCTCACATCCATACATGACCACAGGAAAGACCATAGCCTTGACTAGGCGGACCTTTGTTGGTAAAGTAATGTCTCTGCTTTTGAATATGCTATCTAGGTTGGTCATAACTTTCCTTCCAAGGAGCAAGCGTCTTTTAATTTCATGGCTACAGTCACCATCTGCAGTGATTTTGGAGCCCAGAAAAACAAAGTCTGACACTGTTTCCACTGTTTCCCCATCTATTTCCCATGCAGTGATGGGACCAGATGCCATGATCTTTGTTTTCTGAATGTTGAGCTTTAAGCCAACCTTTTCACTCTCCACTTTCACTTTCATCAAGAGGCTTTTTAGCCCCTCTTCACTTTCTGCCATAAGAGTGGTGTCATCTGCATATCTGAGGTTATTGATATTTCTCCCAGCAATCTTGATTCCAACTTGTGTTTCTTCCAGTCCAGCATTTCTCATGATGTACTCTGCATATAAGTTAAATAAACATGGTGACAATATGCAGCCTTGACGTACTCCTTTTCCTATTTGGAACCAGTCTGTTATTCCATGACCAGTTCTAACTGTTGCTTCCTGACCTGCGTACAGATTTCTTAAGAGGCAGATCAGGTGGTCTGGTATTCCCATCTCTTTCAGAATTTTCCATAGTTTATTGTGATCCACACAGTCAAAGGCTTTGGCATAGTCAATAAAGCAGAAATAGATGTTTTTCTGGAACTCTCTTGCTTTTTCCATGATCCAGTGGATGTTGGCAATTTGATCTCTGGTTCCTCTGCCTTTTCTAAAACCAGCTTGAACATCAGGAAGTTCACGGTTCACATATTGCTGAAGCCTGGCTTGGAGAATTTTGAGCATTACTTTACTAGCGTGTGAGATGAGTGCAATTGTTCGGTAGTTTGAGCACTCCTTGGCATTGCCTTTCTTTGGGATTGGGATGAAAACTGACCTTTTCCAATCTTGTGGCCACTGCTGAGTTTTCCAAATTTGCTGGCATATTGAGTGTAGCACTTTCACAGCATCATCATTCAGGACTTGGAATAGCTCCACTGGAATTCCATCACCTCCACTAGCTTTGTTCGTAGTGATGCTTTCTAAGGCCCATTTGACTTCACATTCCAAGATGTCTGGCTCTAGGTCAGTGATCACATCATCATGATTATCTAGGTCTTGAAGCTCTCTTTTGTACAGTTCTTCTGTGTATTCTTGCCACCTCTTCTTAATATCTTCTGCTTCTGTTAGGTCCACACCATCTCTGTTCTTTATCGTGCCCATCTTTGCATGAAATGTTCCTTTGGTATCTCTGATTTTCTTGAAGAGATCCCTAGTCTTTCCCATTCTGTTGTTTTCCTCTATTTCTTTGCATTGATCACTGAAGAAGGCTTTCTTATCTCTTCTTGCTATTCTTTGGAACTCTGCATTTAGATGTTTATATCTTTCCTTTTCTCCTTTGCTTTTCGCTTCTCTTCTTTTCACAGCTATTTGTAAGGCCTCCCCAGACAGCCATTTTGCTTTTTTGCATTTCTTTTCCATGGGGATGGTCTTGATCCCTGTCTACTGTACAATGTCATGAACCTCATTCCATAGTTCATCAGGCACTCTGTCTATCAGATCTAGGCCCTTAAATCTATTTCTCACTTCCACTGTATAATCATAAGGGATTTGATCTAGGTCATACCTGAATGGTCTAGTGGTTTTCCCTACTTTCTTCAATTTCAGTCTGAATTTGGCAATAAGGAGTTCATGGTCTGAGCCACAGTCAGCTCCTGGTCTTGTTTTTGCTGATTGTATAGAGCTTCTCCATCTTTGGCTGCAAAGAATATAATCCATCTGATTTCGGTGTTGACCATCTGGTGATGTCCATGTATAGAGTCTTCTATTGTGTTGTTGGAAGAGGGTATTTGCTATGACCAGTGCATTTTCTTGGCAAAACTCTATTAGTCTTTGCCCTGCTTCATTCCGTATTCCAAGGCCAAATTTGCCTGTTACTCCAGGTGTTTCTTGACTTCCTACTTTTGCATTCCAGTCCCCTATAATGAAAAGGACATCTTTTTTGGGTGTTAGTTCTAAAAGGTCTTGTAGGTCTTCATAGAACCGTTCAACTTCAGCTTCTTCAGTGTTACTGGTTAGGGCATAGACTTGGATTATTGTGACATTGAATGGTTTGCCTTGGAAACGAACAGAGATCATTCTGTCATTTTTGAGATTGCATCCAAGTACTGCATTTTGGACTCTTTTGTTGACCATGATGGCCACTCCATTTTTTCTGAGGGATTCCTGCCTGCAGTAGTAGATATAATGGTCCTCTGAGTTAAATTCACCCATTCCAGTGCATTTTAGTTCGCTGATTCCTAGAATGTCGACATTCACTCTGGCCATCTCTTGTTTGACCACTTCCAATTTGCCTTGATTCATGGACCTGACATTCCAGGTTCCTATGCAATATTGCTCTTTACAGCATCGGACTTTGCTTCTATCACCAGACACATCCACAGCTGGGTATTCTTTTTGCTTTGGTTCCATCCCTTCATGATTTCTGGAGTTATTTCTCCACTGATCTCCAGTAGCATATTGGGCCCCTACTGACCTGGGGAGTTTCTCTTTCAGTATCCTATCATTTTGCTTTTTCATACTGTTCACGGGGTTCTCAAGGCAAGAATACTGAAGTGGTTTGCCATTCTCTTCTCCAGCGGACCACACCCTGTCCGATCTCTCCACCATGATCCGCCCATCCTGGGTTGCCCCATGGGCATGGCTTAGTTTCATTGAGTTAGACAAGGCTGTGGTCCTGGTGTGATTAGATTGACTAGTTTTCTGTGAGTATGGTTTCAGTGTGTCTGCCCTCTGATGCCCTCCTGCAACACCCACCGTCCCACTTGGGTTTCTCTTACCTTGGGCATGGGGTATCCCTTCCCGGCTGCTCCAGCAAAGCACGAAGCTAGTAGAAGTGATGGAATTCCAGTTGAGCTATTCCAAATCCCGAAAGATGATGCTGTGAAAGTGCTGCACTCAATATGCCAACAAATTTGGAAAACTCAGCAGTGGCCACAGGACTGGAAAAGGTCAGTTTTCATTCCAATCCCAAAGAAAGGCAATGCCAAAAAATGCTCAAACTACTACACAATTGCACTCATCTCACACGCTAGTAAAGTAATGCTCAAAATTCTCCAAGCCGGGCTTCAGCAATATGTGAAACATAAACTTCCAGATGTTCAAGCTGGTTTTAGAAATGGCAGAGGAACCAGAGATCAAATTGCCAACATCCACTGGATCATGGAAAAAGCAAGAGAGTTCCAGAAAAACATCTATTTCTGCTTTATTGACTATGCCAAAGCCTTTGACTGTGTGGATCACAATCAACTGTGGAAAATTCTGAAAGAGATGGGAATACCAGACCACCTGATTGGCCTCTTGAGAAATTTGTATGCAGGTCAGGAAGCAACATTTAGGACTGGACATGGAACAGACTGGTTCCAAATAGGAAAATGAGTACGTCAAGGCTCTATATTGTCACCCTGCTTATTTAACTTGTATGCAGAGTACATCATGAGAAATGCTGGACTGGAAGAAACACAAGCTGGAATCAAGATTGCCGGGAGAAATATCAAAGACCTCAGATATGGAGATGACACCAACCTGATGGCAGAAAGTGAAGAGGAACTAAAAAGCCTCTTGATGGAAAGTGAAAGTGGAGAGTGAAAAAGTTGGCTTAAAACTCAACATTCAGAAAATGAAGATCATGGCATCCTGTCCCATCACTTCGTGGGAAATAGATGGGGAAACAGTGGAAACAGTGTTAGACTTTATTTTTCTGGGCTCCAAAATCACTGCAGATGGTGACTGCAGCCATGAAATTAAAAGACGCTTACTCCTTGGAAAGTTATGACCACCCTAGATAGCATATTCAAAAGCAGAGACATTACCTTGCCAACAAAGGTTCGTCTAGTCAAGGCTATGGTTTTTCCTGTGGTCATGTATGGATTATGTGAGAGTTGGACTGTGAAGAAGGCTGAGCGCCGAAGAATTGATGCTTTTGAACTGTGGTGCTGGAGAAGACTCTTGAGAGTCCCTTGGACTGCAAGGACATCCAACCAGTCCATTCTGAAGGAGATCAGCCCTGGGATTTCTTTGGAAGGAATGATGCTAAAGCTGAAATTCAAGTACTTTGGCCACCTCATGTGAAGAGTTGACTCATTGGAGAAGACTCTGATGCTGGGAGGGATTGGGGGCAGGAGGAGAAGGGGACGACAGAGGATGAGATGGCTGGATGGCATCACTGACTCGATGGACATGAGTCTGGGTGAACTCCGGGTGTTGGTGATAGACAGGGAGGCCTGGTGTGCTGCAATTCATGGGGTCCGCAACGAGTCAGACACGACTGAGCGACTGAACTGAACTGAACTGATCATGAGTTTTAACATTTTCAGAGTAATAAATGAGGCTAGCTCTACCAGATTTTAAGATAAAAATTTCAAAAAAAATGAACAGTTGATATTAAAGTTTAGGTTAGGTTAAAAGATCAATTGAATAGATTGGAGTCATCCAAAATGGACCCCTATTCCTTATATGGAAGGAGATTTAGAATCTGAAAAGTGAGGAAAACAAAGATTATTTAGTAAGTGATGTTGGACAGTTGGATAAGGAGAGTAAATATGATCAGAATCATGTGGGAAAAAATAGCACACCCATTTGTGCATGCATATTGACTGTCAGCTAGTGGCTGCCTGGAGACTGAGGATAAGAGACTCAAGATGAGATTCATTGATTTATACATTTCACTTTACCCTGTGTCATTTGTTCTCAGCATATCATGACTTTTGTAATAAAAAGGGGAGAAGAGGTTCATATCCTTTAACTTGGCAATTTCAATTCCAAAACTCTATCTTTAGGAAATAATTCAAGACAGGAACAAAAGTTTATGAGCAATAAGTCTTATTAATCACAGTGTCATTTATAATGTCAAATATTGGAAACCAAAATGTTCAGTGACACAAGACTAACTAAATTACTGTACATCCATGTTATAGAATCTTAGTCACTAAGCATATTTCCAAAGATTTTTAATGACATGGAAGAAATCTCACATTATTGTGTTGAGTGAGGAAAATGCAAGATATAAAGTAATTCTTCTAATTATGTAAAAAAAAATTCTCATGTATATAAAGTCCTATTAGAATATATGTTTAAAGTGTTTATCTCTGGGTTCTAAGATTATGGATGATACACAATTTGTTCTTTAAACTTTTTCTGATTTTCATAATTTTTCTGTAATTAATATTACAATCAATATTACTCTTCCATTAGAAAAAAAATAAGCTAGGGAACCTTGAGTTTGGAGTCTACCTAGAAGTTCCAGTCAGGTTGTAGAGGTCAGCTTAAAGTGATTCCTTCTAGTATCAGTCACCCAAACTTCACAAACATCCCATACTCAAGATCTAAACTAAGATTTAAAGAGAAAAAAACAAACTTCAAAAAGCAGAAGGAAGATATGGATTCAGTGAAAAAGTATGGAAACATTGGAGGGAAGAAGTTGACAGTAATTTGGAAGAGACAGCCACAGAGTTAAGACTTCCCACCAAGTACAAAGTATGTTTTACTTACTATCAAGGAGACTTAGAAGGAAATATTGATTGTAGAAAGCAAAATGCACTGCCTGTTAAAACTCCTAAACATGAATAAGGAACACTAAGGAAGCTTTAAGAGATAATTCGTATAATCGGAACAAAGAATCAGAGATAATGTAGATAAACTTCCTCAGTAAATTCAAATCCCAAGTGAGTTACACAATCATGATAATAAAGTAAAGAAGAATGAACCCTCTGGAAACAGATAACAGAACAATGAGGCTACCACAGGACACAGAAACATCCTGCAAATTAAACAGAAACAAACATATAGAAAGCAAAAATCAACAAAAATATATTTTATATTATATATTATAAATGGATTTTTAAATATACATGTACTAAGATTCATTAAATGAATTTTAAAGCCATTCAGTCATAAAGACTTCCAGTTAACAGCAAACCCACCAAAATATCTTACAGCATATAACCTGTCAGATTAATAAACATTTAAAATAGAAGGATTTTCCATATTGCACTTACCTGTTCAAAACCTCTGTGATCTAAGGGTAAGATCTGCATTGTCATAAGTTCCCAGCATCCAGCTCAGTGCCAGGTACATTATTAAGTTAATAAAAGAATAGTTACTTAAAGGTAGGTGACCTATGCTGAAGAATAAGGGGAGAATGAGTAAGTGAGGGGAGGAGGAAGAAATGAAAAGGAAGGGGAGGAAGAGGGGGAGGGGAGGAAAAACAGAAAAGTGGAAAGTACATTCTGCCTGAAAGTGTAGATTTTTATCACTAAGCCAAATGTTCTTACCTTGATACAGTTTCATGACTCAAATTTTAAGTCAGAGGAAGTGAGATTCAAGCCTGCCTCCATTTGCTCTCTGCTTGACCTTAGACAAAATTGTCTCTAAGCCTCTGTTACCTCAGCTATAAAACTGAATTTGATTCTGGGGTTAATGTTATAAATATAGTCCAGAGTACAATGTTTTTAAAAACAGTTCTAATTAGAAGGAATAGAAAAATAGACTTATCCTAGCTAGAGGTAGGAATTCAACTTATATAACCAGTGAATCAAAATAAAACATTTAACCATGATTTGCTAGAAGTTAAACTATTTAAAACATTCTTGAAACCAAACAAATAGCAAAAGAAATGTTAACAGAACATGAGACTTGACAAATGTCACAAAAACCTTACTATTTCTACATACAAAGAATTGCTGCAAAAATCAATAGCTAAATTACATTCAATAAGGGAGTAAAAGGAATTGCAAATTATATATAAGAAATTAACATCATATATATAGATGATATCACTCTAATGGCAGGAAGTGAAGAGGAACTAAAGAGCCTCTTTGATGAGGGTGAAAGAGTGAAAAAGCTGGCTTAAAACTCAACAATCAAAAACTAGGATCATGGCATCTGGTCCTATCATTTAACAGCAAACAGATAGGGAAACAGTACAGTGACAGATTTTATCTTCTTGGGCTCCAAAATCACTGTGGATGGTGACTGCAGCCATGAAATTAAAAGACACTTGCTCGTTGGCAGGAAAGCTATGAAAAACTTAATGTATTAAAAAGCAAAAACAGAAAGAGACACGTGTACCCCAATGTTCATAGCAGCACCGTTTACAATAGCCAGGACTTGGAAGCAACCTAGATGTCCATCCGCAGATGAATGGATAAGAAAGCTGTGGTACGACAAGGAGGAGCTAAGATGGCGGACGAGTAGGATGGGGAGAATACTTTCTCTTCCACAAATCCATTAAAAGAACATTTGAATGCTGAATAAATTCTACAAAACAACTTCTGAATGCCAGCAGAGGACATCAGGCACTTAGAAAGACAATTCATTGTCTTCGAAAGAAGAAAACGAGCCCTGCGGTAACTCCTTTTGTGGAGAAGCGTTGTGGACACCAGCATTTGCTATTGGCAAGCGGGGGCTGGGCTAGGAGGAGCAGCGCGGCCTGCATTGCTTTGAGAAAGGATTTGGCCTGGTTATCTCGAGCGCTATCTGAGCGAAATAACCAGACTGCCGGTTATCTACTACATCAAAAGCCAGCCTTAACTTAAGACACCACCAGGACTACCTACGGAACAAAGGACTGCACAGGGATAGCCTGCTGCAGGCCGTCCCACTCCAGTGACAGGCAGCCAGGGCCGGAGGCGGGCAATCACAGCCCTAGAGAGACACTGTCTACAGAACTGTAGGTAGGTTACTGTGCTGACTCACGCTTCTTGGAGCTCTGGATGGTCAACATCAGCCTGAGAAAGCGCGCTGGTTGTATACCCAGAAAACTGAGAAGCGGGGAGGCGATAAGTCGCAGCAGCTGCGCTCGCTAAACACTTCATCACCTGCGCTACTCGGACCTGGGAAGGGCATAAAACGCAGACTCAAGAGAGTCTGTGCTTCTGAGGATTATCTGAGTGCCTGAACCTGGCCGGCTTAGATTTGGGTGTTCATCTCCACCCCCTCTGTAACAAGGCAGAGATCAGATACTGAACACCTCAATAAAGAGAATTCAACAAACTACCAGAATATAGTAATGACACTCTAAACTTGGCAATTTTAACAAAATGAAGAGACAAAAGAATACCCAGCAGCTAAAGGAACAGGATAGATGCCCACCAAACCAAACTGAAGAGAAAGAGATAGGGAATCTACCTGATAAAGAATTCCGAATAATGATAATGAAATTAATCCAAAATCTCTAAATCAAAATGGAATCACAGTTAAAGAGTCTGGAGACAAGGATTGAGAAGATGCAAGAAAGGTTTAACAAGGACCTAGAAGAAATAAAAAAGAGTCAACACATAATGAATAATGCAATAAATGAGATCCAAAACACCCTGGAGGCAACAAATAGTAGAATAATAGAGGCAGAAGACAGGATTAGTGAATTAGAAGATAGAATCCTAGAAATAAATGAATCAGAGGAGAAAAAAGAAAAACGCATCAAAAGAAATGAGGACAATCTCAGAGACCTCCAGGATAACATTAAATGCTACAACATTTGAATCATAGGAGTTCCAGAAGAAGAAGATAAAAAGAAAGACCATGAGGAAATACTTGAGGAGATAATAGTTGAAAACTTCGCTAAAATGGAGAAGGAAATTACCACTCAAGTTCAAGAAATCCAGAGAGTCCCTAACAGGATAAACCCAAGGCGAAACACCCCAAGACATGTATTAATCAAATTAAGAAAGATTAAATATAAAGAACAAATATTAAAAGCAGCAAGGGGAAAAACATCAAATAACTCACAAGGGAATTCCCATAAGGATAACAGCTGATCTTTCAATAGAAACTCTCCAAGCCAGGAGGGAATGGCAAGACGTAATTAAAGTGATGAAAGAACATAACTTACAGCCTAGATTATTGTATCCAGCAAGGATCTCATTCAAATATGAAGGAGAAATCAAAAGCTTCACAGATAAGCAAAAGTTGAGACAATTTAGCACCACTAAATCCTTTCTCCAACAAAAACTAAAGGACATTCTCTAGATAGGAATCACTAAAAGGGTGTATAAATTCGAACCCAAAACAATAAAGTAAATCCTATATATCAATAATTGCTTTAAACATTAATGGGCTGAATGCTCTAATCACCAGACAAAGACTGGCCAAATCGATACAAAAACAAGACCCCTACATACCTTGTCTACAAGAGACAACCAAAAGACTAAAATGGGTCAAATGGATACAAAAACTAGACCCCTATATATGTTGTCTACAAGATAACCACCTTAAAATAGGGGATATATACTGACTGAAAATGAAGGGCTGGAAAAAGATTTTCTATGTAAATATGGACCAAAAGAAAACAGGAGTAGCAAAACTCAAATCAGATAAAATTGACTTTAAAGATCCTGAAAAGGAGAAAATCAAGGTTATACATAACGACTTAAAGGAACAATCCAAAAAGAAGTTATAACAAATATAAATATATATGCACCCAATATTGGAGCATTGATATATCTAAGACAAACATTAATTAATATGATAGAAGAAATATGCAACAATACAATAATAGTGGGAGACTTTAATAACCCACTCATATAATCTGGCTGTAATAGACAAAGTAAAGAGGAAAACATATTCACTTATGAGCCTCAAAAAACTCAGTTCACTCAGGAGAGTTAAAAAAAAAAATAGACTTATTTGTTCACTTTGTAAAGCTTTATTTATTATTTTATGGGTCTGGTACCACTTTGGGTAGTAGGGAGGAAGAAGTGACAAATGTGATCCTGTCCTAAATAATATATTGTGGTAAAGATCGACCTACCAATACAAAATACCAAGATGTGCCTAAGATGAGGACACCCAAACTGGACTTTTTGTTTCCTGAACTTTTCATTTCCAGGTCAAGTCTCCTAATATAGGATGAATTCAACATGATTTTTTTTAAGTGTTCTTTGTGATTAAAAACAGAAAGCCATTGGTTAAGAAATTACATATACTCCTCCCCACCATCACTCCCCTTCTTTCTTCCCATTTCCCTTCCACCCTCATTGATCCTTTCCTTTGTCCATTTTCCCCTGCAAAAAAATAATAATAATAATGAAAAAAGAAAGCTGTGGTACATATACACAATGGAGTATTACTCAGCCATTAAAAAGAATACATTTGAATCAGTTCTAATGAGGTGGATGGAACTGCAGCCTATTATACAGAGTGAAGTAAGCCAGAAAGAAAAACACAAATACAGTATATTCATGCATATATATGGAATTTAGAAAGATGGTAACAATGACCCTGTTTACGAGACAGCAGAGGAGACACTGATGTATAGAACAGTCTTTTGGACTCTGGGAGAGGGAGAGGGTGGGATGATTTGGGAGAATAGCATTGAAATATGTATAATATCATATCTGAAACGAGTCACCAGTCCAGGTACGATGCCTGATAACAGATGCCTGGGGCTGCTGCACTGGGATGACCCAGAGGGATGGTATGGGGACGGAGGAGGGAGGAGGGTTCAGGATGGGGAACACATGTATACTTGTGGCAGGTTCATTATGATGAATGGCAAAAGCAATACAATATTGTAAAGTTAAGCAAAAAATAAAAAAAAAAAAAAAAAGGCAAAAACATCACTTCACTAACAAAGATCCATACAGTCAAAGCTATGGTTTTTCCAGTAGTCATGTACAGATGTGAGAGACCATAAAGAAGGCTGAGCACTGAAGAATTGATGCTTTTGAACTGTGGTGTTGGAGAAGATGCTTGAGAGTTCCTTGGACAGCAAGGAGATCAAACCAGTCAATCCTGAAGGAAATCAATCCTGGATATTCATTGGAAGGACTAATGCTGAAGCTCCAGTACTTGGAGCACTTGATGTGAACAGCCAACTCATTTTGGAAAAAAATTTAATGCTGGGAAAGATTGAAGGCAAAATGTTCTAGAAGAGGGCAGCAAAGGATGAGACGGTTAAATAGCATCACTGACTCAATGGACGTGAGTGTGAGCAAACTCCAGGAGATAGTGAAGGACAGGGAAGCCTCAAATGCTTCAATCCATGGTGTCACAAAGAGTTGGATATGACTTAGCAACTGAACAACAACATAAGTCTTTAAACAAAAGTATCTTCCTAACAGGATTAAATAAATACAAATTAAAACATTGTTCAGGTACATGACAGATTACTTGCATTAATAGTCATTAAAAGCATCCCTGTAGCCCTGTCAAACATGGCCTTTTGCCCCACCGTTCCCATCTCTTCACACACTTGAGTCTGGACTTGAACATGTGGCTTGTTTTTGGACAATGGAACAAGAAACTTGACACAAAGAGAGGCTTAAAAACGTGCTCCTCTTCTAGACAACTGCCATCACCATGAGAGTATGCCCAGGCTGGTCTGCTGTAGGATGTGGGAGATAAGGGCCTTCCCTTATGGAACCTTCCTATCCATGGTCCTCTAGATTAGTCAGTTCCCAGGCACCCAGCCATTTGACCACAGATGCTGGAGTGAGCCCAGCCAGGATCAGTGGAATGTGGTCCAGGTCATTCAAACTGGCCTATGAACAACTACAGTGTCATGGGAATTAATACAGGGTTGGGTTACTTTTTGGCTTGGCCTTTAAAAAACAACTTTATTGACGGATAACTGACAAACTGCAAATTTACAGCACACAATTTGACAAGTTTTAACATGCATATACACCCATGAAACCATCACCACAATCAAAATAATGATCATGTCCATCAGCTGCAGAAAGTGTCTCTAGCCTCTTCATATCCGCTCCCTCCTATCTCTCCCTACACCTCTCCCTCACCCCCCAGCACCCATGCCTGTCCCTAGGCAACCACTGATCTGCTTTCTATCACTAGAGATTGGTTTGCATTTTCTGGAATTTTATATAAACAGAATCATACATACAGTATGTAATTTTTGTCTGGTTACTTTTACTCAGCATAATTATTTTGACATTTATCTGTCTTGTGTGTATCAATATTCCATTCTTTTTGTATTAGCTAATATATTAGAGAAAGCTGCAGTTTTACAGAAAAAAATGAGCTGTAGTTCTACAGAGTTCTCATATACTCCCCTCTGCTATGTCCTCATTCTCCCTTATTAATGTGGTACATTTGATGTACATTGATGAATCACTATTGATCCATTATTGATCCATTATTCTACATTGATTCACTCTTCGTGTTGTCAACAAAGGTCCATTTAGTCAAGGCTATGGTTTTTCCAGTGGTCATGTATGGATGTGAGAGTTGGACTATAAAGAAAGCTGAGCACCGAAAAACTGATGCTTTTGAACTGTGGCATTGAAGACTCTTGAGAGTCCCTTGGACAGCAAGGAGATCTAACCAGTCCATCCTAAAGGAAATTAGTCCTGGGTGTTCACTGGTAGAAATGAAGTTGAAGCTGAAACTCCAATACTTCGGTCACCTGATGCAAAGAGCTGACTCATTGGAAAAGACCCTGATGCTGGGAAAGATTGAGGGCAGGAGAAGCAAGGGACCACAGAGAATGAGATGGTTGGATGGCATCACCCACTCAACGGATGTGAGTTTGGGAGGACTGTGGGATTTGGTGATGGACAGGGAGGCCTGGTAAGCTGCGGTTCATGGGGTCGCAAAGGGTCGGACACGACTGAGTGACTGAACTGAACTTCGTGTTGTACAGTTCTAAGAGTTTTGACAAATGCACAGTCATGTATTCACAATTACAGCATCAGATGAAATTGTTTCACTTTCTCAAATATACCCTGTGCTTGAAGCATATTTCATGAATATGTGACATATTCATCCCTCCATCCCCCTGAACCACTGGCAACTACCAATATTTTTATTGTCTCTGGGGCTTTGCCTTTTCCAGAATGCCATATAGATAAAATAATACATTATAAGTCTTTTCAGACTAGCTTTTTTCACTTTGTAAGTTCCAGATGTTCAAGCTGGTTTTAGAAAAGGCAGAGGAACCAGAGATCAAATTGCCAACATCCATCCATCAAAAAAGCAAGAGAGTTTCAGAAAAACATTTCTGCTTTATTGACTATGCCAAAGCCTTTGACTGTGTGGATTACAATAAACTGTGGAAAATTCTGAAAGAGATAGGAATACCAGACCACCTGATTTGCCTCTTGAGAAATTTGTATGCAGGTCAGGAAGCAACAGTTGGAACTGGACATGGAACAACAGACTGGTTTCAAATAGGAAAAGGAGTACATCAAGGCTGTGTATTGTCACCCTGCTTATTTAACTTGTATGCAGAGTACATCATGAGAAATGCTGGACTGGAAGAAGCACAAGCTGGAATCAAGATTGCCGGGAGAAATATCAAAGACCTCAGAAATGCAGATGACGTATGCATATGCACCCTTATGGCAGAGAGTGAAGAGGAATTAAAAAGCCCGTTGATGAAAGGGAAAGAGGAGAGTGAAAAAGTTGGCTTAAAGCTCAACATTCAGAAAACAAAGATCATGGCATCCCGTCCCATCACTTCATGGGAAATAGATGGGGAAACAGTGGAAACAGTGTCAGACTTTATTTTTCTGGGCTCCAAAATCACTACAGATGGTGACTGCAGCCATGAAATTAAAAGACGCGTACTCCTTGGAAGGAAAGTTATGACCAACCTAGATAGCATATTCAAAAGCAGAGACATTACTTTGTCAACAAAGGTCTGTCTAGTCAAGGCTATGGTTTTTCCTGTGGTCATGTATGGATGTGAGAGTTGGACTGTGAAGAAAGCTGAGTGCCAAAGAATTGATGCTTTTGAACTGTGGTATTGGAGAAGACTCTTGAGAGTCTCTTGGACTGCAAGGAGATCCAACCAGTCCATTTTGAAGGAGATCAGCCCTGGGATTTCTTTGGCGGGAATGATGCTGAAGCTGAAACTCCAGTACTTTGGCCACCTCATGGGAAGAGTTGACTCATTGGAAAAGACTGATGCTGGGAGGGATTGGGGGCAGGAGGAGAAGGGGACGACAGAGGATGAGATGGCTGGATGGCATCACTGACTCAATGGACATGAGTCTGAGTGAACTCCAGGAGTTGGTGATGGACAGGGAGGCCTGGTGTGCTGCGATTCATGGGGTCACAAAGAGTCAGATATGACTGAGAGACTGAACTGGACTGAAGTGCATTTAAGTTGCCCTTATGTCTTTTTGTGGCTTGCTCATTTCTTTTCAGTGCCAAATAATATTCCATTGTCTGGATGTACCACAGTTTATCCATTTACCTATTGAAGGACATATTAGTTGCTTCTAAGTTTTGGCAATTATACAGTTACTATAAACCATCATGTGCAATATTTTGTGTGGACACAAGTATTCAATTTTTTGGTAAATACCAAGGAGTGTGATTGCTGGATTTTGTGCTAAGATTCTGTTTTGCAAGAAACTGCCAGACTGTCTTCTAAAGTGATTGTGTCATTTTGCATTCCCACCAGCAATTAATAAGAATTCCTTCTTGATACACATCTTTGCTAATGTTTATAGTAGTCAGTGTTTTGGACATAAGCCATTCTAATATGAGAACAGTGGTATCCCATTTTTTAGTTAATTCTTTTATCATGGAGTAGTATTCCATTATGAATATATAATATATGTTGATAACTGAACGTTTGGGGGTTTCCCCCTTTTTTACTATTATAAATAAAACTATTGTGAACAATCATGCACAAGTCTTTGTAAGGATATAGTTTTCTTTTCTCTTGAGTACAGACAGATGGAGCATATGGAAGGTGTACATTGTATATGTTTAACCTTTTAAAAAACTGCCAAACTATTTGAGAAAGTGTTTATACCATCTTACATTACCTTCAGCAGCTTTTGAGGTTCTAGTTCTTACACATCTTTCCCAGCACTTGCTATGTTCAGTCTTTAATTTTTGTGATTCTAGTTTTTGTAGGTAGTGGTATTTTATTACAGTTAATTTGCACATTTCTTTTGACTAGTGATGCTGAGTGTCTCTTCAGTGTTTTTTTGCCATCCATGTATCTTTCTGGTGCAGTTGACGCTGGCTAAGGGGTCAACTAGAGGGTCTCAGTTCTCTCCACAGGGATCTTTCCATGGCATCTCTCTATACTGGCTACTTTGGGCTTCCTCATAGCATTCCAGCTTGGTCCCAAATGTGAGTGCCCCAGATGAATAAACAAAGCAAGGCAGAAACTGTATCGTTTTTGTGACCAAGCTTTCCAAGTCATATAGCATCTTTTTGACTGTACTTGATGTACCAAGGCCAGAGTCCATGTGAGAAGTTACGGAGTAAAAGATATACAGGGAAGCCATTATTTGGACTTTTAGTGCAATTACTCTAACACACACACTTTCACAATACTTTTTAAAATTGTGGTTAAAAAACACGTAAGATATCATATTAACTATTTTTAAGTGTACAGTTCTCTAGAGTCAACTATATTCATACTGGTGTGACACCGACCACTAGAACTTTTTCATCTTGAAAATGTGAAACTTGATAACCATCAAACCACAGATTTTTCTCCTTACCACGAGACCTCAGTAACTGCCATTCTACTTTGTTGCCATGAATTTGACTATTTTAGATAAAAATCATACAGTCTTTGACTTTTTGTGACCTCATTTAGCATAATATCCTCAAGGTTCATCCATGGTGCAGCATGTGAAAGAATTTCGTTCCTTTTTAAGACTAAATGTTATTCCACTGTATGTATATAACACATTTGTTATTCATTCATCTGTCAGACATCTGGGTTGCTTCTATCTTTCAGATATTGTGAATAATGATGCTATGAACATGGTTGTGCAAAAGTATCTTCAAGACCCTGCTTTTAACTCTTGTGGATATACACCCACAAGTGGGATTTTATGGTAGTTCAATTTTTAATCTCTTGAGGAACCACCTTACTGTTTTCCCTAGTGGTTTTACCATTTTACAGTCCCATCAACAGTGCACAAGGGTTCCAATGGGTTCCAGTTTTCCCATATACTTCCCAACACTGATTATTTTCTGTATTTTTATTATTTTAAAGTGGCCATCCTAATGAGTGTGAGGTCGTACATCACTGTGGTTGTGATCCACATTTCCCTGATGTTGAGTGACACTGAGCATCTTTTATGTACTTGTTGACCATGTACATCTTTGGAGGAATGTCTATTCAAGTCTTTTGCTCATTTTAAAAATTAGGTTATTTGATTTTTTTGTTGAGTTGTAACAACGTTTTGATTGGTATTTCCAACAGGCACTTATAGCACCAGGTGCAACCCTGAGTTGGCTGCATCCGCCTGATGAGAGGCAGGTGTTTCCCTGTATCTCAGACCCAAGTTTGTGATACTCACAGCTTGGGGATTTCTGTTGCTGTTGTCAACCCAGAAGTCCCTGCTACTGTTTTAAAATATGTATTTATTTCTTTGGCTGCACTGGGTCTCAGTTGAGGCACATGGGATCTTTGATGCGGCATGCAAGCTTAGTCACCCTGTGGCATGCAGGATCTTAGTTCCCTGAGCAGGGACTGAACCTGCATCCCCTGCATTGAAAGATTCTTAACCACTGGACCACAAGGGAAGTCCCCATAGCCACAGTTAATCACACTTCACCACTGTGCCTTCCTGGTGGCCAAATATTACAAAATAAAACCACACACACAAACAAGCATAATTAGGTCCTTCCGTGACATCACTGGCGAACAATGTAATTTAGTTCACAGTGTAATGGGCTGATTTATGAAGCATTTAACCTTGGAATGTCTCAACTCTTTACTGCTTGAAGACTTTGTTTTCCAAAACAGTCCAGAATCATAAAAGAAACAGTAATATATATTATCTGGCCTTTAACAAACTTCTATTGAAAAAGAGCACCCAACAGCTAAATGCCAACTTACCTACCCTGTGAACAGTATGTCAAATAGAGATACACTGAGCTGTTTGGGAAAACTTGTAACTATTAGCATTGATAGACATTGTACTGCCACGAATAGTCTCACTGTAAATTCAAAGAGTGTGACTCACATGCTACTTTTAAAATGCTACAGTCATCTGAGAACACTGCGGGTTTGAACTTCATTGGGACACAAAGGTCATTTTCTGCAATCTACAGCCATGGAAATGTGGTTCTTGGATGTTAAGTGAATTCTTCAATTCCCAGGTCAGACCCAGTATTCCTGGGGGAGGCTTTATGATTCCCTGACCTTTAATGGACACACTCTCAGCAAGGCTTGCCTCAAAGCCCAGAAACATTCAAAATGGTTTGGGTGCTGGGTTGGGGTCTCTGTGAACATATATCAGAGGAACAAGTGCCAATATAGGCAGAAAAAACACTAAACATATCATACTTTTGGTAAAGTGCTTTACCCACATCAAGCCATGTACATAAAAACACTGTGAATATATCTTTAAAGTGAAGCCCACTTATACTACACAATCTGTCAGATGACTAATCTCAAAACTCTCAAATGGCAACTTGAAAGCTATCAATGTTTGCTAATTATAAAGAGAATAAACTCCAAATATCTCAACCTAGATGTCCAAGCTACAGTCTACACACTTACTACATTTCTAAACTTATTTCTGTCTTAGTATCCCCAAACCAAGCTCTCCAGTCCCATCAGCCATGCTCACTGTCCTGTCACTGTCAACTAGGGAGACCTGTTCAGGACATTTTTTCCCACCTCTCTTATAGGCCCTGCTTCATCCGCCTTCCCCCACTCCCATGGACACTGATCTAGCCCTTGCAGAATTCCTGACTGTGTTATTCACTTACATATCCATCCTTATAAGGGCAGTTACTTTAATATAGGATTTTATTTGGATTTCCCACCTTAAACAATGGAGAGCTGTACCTATTAACAAAGTAAAAAGTCCAGGGTTTGGCCCATGGTCAACATTCAGAATCTTGTGTGTGTGGAGGGGAGGACCTTGGAGATCCCCTCCAGCAAGTATTCTCAAACTTTAATCTGCATACGAAACTCCCGGAAATCTTGTTAAAATATAGATTCTGATTTGTTAGATTTTTGGTGAAGCCTGAGATTCTGCATTTCTAACCACCTCCCAGATAATGCCAGTGCTGTGGTTCCTGGACCACCACGCTTGAAGTTGTGATGGTGCACATAAATGAGTGAAGTAGGCAGGCTGGGACTCAACAGAAAGTGGTGGGCATGCTACTACTGAGTAGCACAGAGAACTATATCGAATATCCTATGATAAACTGTAATGGAATATCAAAAGAAAAAATATATAAATATATACATAGCTGAATCACTTTGCTTTTCAGCACTAATTAACACTTCAATTAAAAAAGTAAAGTGAGGGGATGGTGAATGGTAGCAAACCAGGAGACTCAAGCCCTGCCTAAGGGACAGCAACCACTCTAAGCTTCATGGTCTTGGGTAAGTGCATTCAGCCTCTTTGACTGGATCTCAGCTTTTTCATGTTACACTTGCTTCATAGTGTTGTTATAAATAAAATACATTTAAACTGTAAAACTTATTTTAAATACAAATAAAACTTAATTAAAGTTTTAAATTTAATTAAATAGCATATACAAACTACCTACCAGTGATAACAGGCTTGCTTTACAAAGGCTGGTCAGTTTCTTCTCAGCAAAGAGATTTGCAGAGTGAGGCCTATGTCATTGATAAAAGTTGCTATTGTTAACATTATAATAATAATCATTACTATTAAGTATCAGGTCAACGGGGTCTACTCACTACATTTACAGAACTGAAAGGAACTTCTTATTCTTCACAAGAATGACCTGCTTAGAGGTAACTTCTCTATCCTCAGTTATTCCAAGAAGCAACTGGAAAGTTATCTCACTAAACATAAATATTTAATATTAAAAAGTATTAATACAAAAATTAATAATAGTTCTCTTTCATAGTAAATACTGACTAGAAGCAGCAGAGCTTTATAATATAAACCATCACATCCTTGTTTCTATTTCTTCTGTTTTCCCTTTAAAAATATATTTAATTTGAATGATAAGACCATGAGGACCAGGACTTCTAGTTCTTCAAAGTTCTGCTTAATTATAGTATTTCTACTTGAATCATAATTGATCATCTGTTAATCCTTCATCAGTAACTCTGCTTTAAACTGGGGAAAATGATCTAAATACAGGGAGCAACACAAAGTGTCCAGGTTGTAGTCATCACTGTTAGGGCCTTATCTACTCCTTACAAACAAGAGTGAAAAATTGTGGAACTAAATCTTCAACAGGAGTGAATTTTGTTGCACTGTTTTAGCCAGAAGAGTGGTCAAATTCATGAAGTATTTTGTAAGCTAGCTCGGACAAGTATCTTCATATTTTCTAGATATTATACATTTTTGTACACAGTTAATCACACAGAGTTGCAGAATATGCATACCTCGACTTTCTGATGTGGAGCCTCCCTAACGAACACTTTATTCCTGTTATTTTCTATAGGGGAAGAAAAATATCTTTCCCCTCTACCAAGTTCCTGACGGAGACCCCTGTAACAAATCACAAAGGAACATGAAAAAAAGCATAAAAATTCATTGAACATAAGCTTTCTGTGTCACAAGAGACTTAGTAAGGAAATGAAAACTTGAAGTTAAGCCCATGTGTTTTTATGCCAAGCTTGATGCAGGGTGGAAAGATATAATAAAACAAAGGGTATGAGGTAAGCGTAGGAATCTGGAGAAACTGAGCAAAGCTAATATTCGGAGTCCTCTCCGTGTCCCTTTGTCTTCAGACAGAGATGTTCCTTTCCTCCTGGCAGAGAGAGGGCATAAATCTCTCACAAGATTTTTTTATGACCTGTTTTATTTTTTTATGACCTCTTAGAGTTCAGAGTATCCTTCCTGCACATGCCATTTCTCAAGTTCCTTCAGCTTTAAACGTTCACTATGTCAAGGTGCCATATTTTGGGGTACCATGTCCTGAACTCCATTGCTATCATCATTATTTCTTTTCATTGAAGCACCTACGTTATTTGAGTCTGTGACTGGTTTGTCAAAACAAAAAGATTTGCTTTGGCGGGGTGTTTATGATCTCCAATGAAGGTCAGCAAACTTTGTCCCAGGTCAAACCCAGAACTATATGTTTTTATAAATGAAGTTTTATTTGAATATGTCCACCAGCACTTGTTTGTTATCTGTGGCTCCTTGCCATAACAGAGAATTAAGAGATGGAGACTATTTGGTCCTCAAAGCCTAAAATATTTACTCTGTGGCCCTTTATAGACAGTTTGCCAACCCTGGACCTACAGAATAAAGATGTTATACGGTTATTATTTTTAAAAGGTATCACTCCAAAAGTTTCAGGGATGCCAGCCTAAGCCTATATACCTTTTTGCCAGACAGGCAATCAGATCAGATCAGATCAGATTGCTCAGTCATGTCTGACTCTTTGCGACCCCATGAATCACAGCACGCCAGGCCTCCCTGTCCATCACCAACTCCCAGAGTTCACTCAAACTCACGTCCATCGAGTCAGTGATGCCATCCAGACATCTCATCCTCTGTCGTCACCTTCTCCTCTTGTCCCCAATTCCTCCCAGCATCAGACTCTTTTCCAGTGAGTCAACTCTTTGCAAGAGGTGGCCAAAGTACTGGAGTTTCAGCTTTAGCATCATTCCTTCCAAAGAAATCCCAGGGCTGATCTCCTTGCAGTCCAAGGGACTCTCAAGAGTCTTCACCACAGTTCAAAAGCATCAATTCTTCGGCGCTCAGCCTTCTTCACAGTCCCACTCTCACATCCATACATGACCACAGGAAAAACCATAGCCTTGACTAGACGGACCTTTGTTGGCAAGGTAATGTCTCTGCTTTTCAATATGCTATCTAGGTTGGTCATAACTTTCTTTCCAAGGAGTAAACTTCTTTTAATTTCATGGCTGCAGTCACCATCTGCAGTGATTTTGGAGCCCAGAAAAATAAAGTCTGACACTGTTTCCACTGTTTCCCCATCTATTTCCCACGAAGTGATGGGACCGGATGCCATGATCTTTGTTTTCTGAATGTTGAGCTTTAAGCCAACTTTTTCACTCTCCACTTTCACTTTCATCAAGAGGCTTTTTAGTTCTTCTTCACTTTCTGCCATAAGAGTGGTATCATCTGCATATCTGAGGTCATTGATATTTCTCCCAGCAATCTTGATTCCAGCTTGTGTTTCTTCCAGTCCAGCATTTCTCATGATGTACTCTGCATAGAAGTTAAATAAGCAGGGTGACAATATACAGCCTTGACGAACTCCTTTTCCTATTTGGAACCAGTCTGTTGTTCCATGTCCAGTTCTAACTGTTGCTTCCTGCATACAAATTTCTCAAGAGGCAGACAGGCAAATGTCTTGCTTTAAAAAGTAGAATTCCATTTTCCTAAGCTTTAGGAAACATCAAAGTTAAAGTCATACTTAAAATGGAGTAATTATGGAGTAATTGCTCTTTATATGTAGTAAATGTAATTGGTTTTGGTTTGAGGAGTATCGTATTAGTGAGGATGCCATGCAAAACAGCCAGTTCTAAAAGGTTACTAAACTGTGGCTTTTGATGAAAACAACTATGGGCATCTTCTAGAGCTGGATTTCAATAAAAATTTTACTTACTCTTACAAAATTTTAAAGTTGTTTTATTAGTATGTCTTCCTGATTTTCGGGAGGTGGGAGAGAGTAGCAAATGGGATTATATAACAAAGTGGACTTGATCAATTTATATCCATGTCATGTAATTCAGTCCCTTTAAACAGATTACTTAGCAAAGCTTCCTGATCATCCAACCCCATCAGCCCAGCAGTTGCTCAAGAAAACCGTCAAGTAACTAATCAAACAATAAATTCATACATATATACAGATACTAAATAAATACATAAATGGTAAATCCTTGGTGCTATTTACCCTAAGCAGGTCACATAGAGCCCATGTAAGAAGTAACTCAGGGCACAAAATTTGGACTATTCTTCTCTTGTGAATTTTATCTCAAGTTCATATCTTTGGAAATATGTAAAAACTAAAATTATTAAATGCAAAACAGATTTGAAAGAATATTGTAGTGAATACCTATAAACCCAAACTTACATTAACACATTTTGATTCTTTTTGTTATTACTTTTTTCTTTTAGCCAGATGAATGAGATGTAAAATGCATACTTACCACTTTTAGGTATATGATTGGATTAGTTCTGACAAATGTACACAGTTATGTAGTTATGTAACCACCACAATCATGATACTGAACAGCTCCATTACTCCCCCGAGCCCCTGGCAACAATCAACCTGCTGTCTCTAAATTTTGCCTTTTCACAAACTGCAGATAAATGAAATCAGTCTTTTGTGTCTTCTTTCAATTAGCATAATGCTTTTGAGCTTCACTTGTTGTTGCTTGAATTAGTAATTTGCTCCTCTTATTGCTAATTAGCATTCATTGTATGGATGTGGTTTATCCTTTTACCAGCTGAACTTCTGAGGTGGTTTCAATTTTGGACTATAATACAGCTTATGAACATTTATGTAGTTTTCTGTGTGGACATGTTTTCATTTCTCTTGGGTATATACTTAGGAGTGGAATTGCTGAGTCACGAGGTTAGTATAATATTTAAGTTTATAAGAAATTGCCAAACTGTCATCTGAGGTCCTTGGACCTTAACCTTTCCATGAGCAATGTGTGTTCCATTTGCTTCCCATTATCGCTATTGGCAATTCCCATCTTTTTAATTATAGTCATTCTCCTGAGTTGTGGTGGTATTACCATTTGCACTTTCTGAATGACTAATAACTGGAGAAGGAAATGGCAACCCATTCCAGTATTCCTGCCTGGAGAGTCTCATGGAGGGAGGAGCCTGGTAGGCTACAATACATGGGGTTGCAAAGAGTCGGACACGACTGAGCGACTTCATTCTACTGTGTTGTGGTGGTATTACCATTTGCACTTCCTGAATGACTAATAACAACTTGGATCACTGGTGCTTATTTGTTATTCATATGTTTTCCTTGATAAAACCCTTATTTAGTTTTTCAACATTTTAACCTGTTTTTAAAAGTGGTCTATTATAAACAGCAATCCTTAGGCAAGATGTGTTTTGTCTAAGGCTTATCTTTCCATTTTCAACAGTGTCTCTCTCTGGAAGTGCAGATGTTATTCTAATCTGAGCTTTGCTGAACCCAATTTTCCTTCCGTGTCTTGGTCGAGAAATTTGTTTTAGTTCTTACAGTTAAGTCTGTGTTTCAAGTTAATTTTTGTGTGACACAGAGGAATAAAGGTTGATTTAAAAATATATATATATGTTTGTTCCAGAATTATTTGTGGAAGTGACTCTCCTTTTCCCCATCAAATTACTGTCAGTTTTGTGAAAAATTAAGTTACCATATAGGTGTTATATAATCACAGTTTATTTTTGGATTCTTTATTGGTGTTCAGTTCAGTTGCTCAGTCCTGTCCAATTCTGCGACCCCAGAGACTGCAACACGCCAGCTTTCCCTGTCCATCACTCAACTCCTGGAACTTGCTCAAACTCATGTCCATCGAGTCAGTGATGACATCCAACCATCCTCTGTTGTCCCCTTCTCCTCCTGACTTCAATCTTGCCCAGCATCAGGGTCTTTCCAAATGAGTCAATTCTTCACATGAGGTGGCCAAAGTATTGGAGTTTCAGTTTCAGCATCAGTCCTTCCAATGAATATTCAGGACTGATTTCCTTTAGGATTGACTGGTTGGATCTCCTTTCTGTCCAAGGGACTCTCAAGAGTCTTCTCCAACACCACAGTTCAAAAGCATCAATTCTTCAGCGCTCAGCTTTCTTTATAGTCCAACTCTGACATCCATACAAGACTACTGGAAAAACCATAGCTTTGACCATACAGATCTTTGTGGGCAAAGCAATGTCTCTGCTTTTTAATATGCTGTCTAGGTTGGTCATAACTTTTCCTCCAAGGAGTAAGCGACTTTTAATTTCATGGCTGCAGTCACCATCTGCAGTAATTTTGGAGCCCAAGAAAATAAAGTCTGTCACTGTTTACATTGTTTCCAGCAGATTACGTATACACCTTGATACCAAAAGCATGTTAACTATGGTAGCTTTATAGTAATTCTTACAATCAGGCATATATCCTCCAATATAATCTTTTTATCAAAGCTGTTTTGACAATTCAAGGTCCAATTGCATTTATATATAAATTTTAGACTCAGCTTGTTAACTTCTACCCCAAATGGCTGCTAAGTACTTTGATTAGGGTTTCATTTAATCTATGTCAGTTTAATTTTAATTGACATCTTAATCATATTAAGGGCTACCCAGGTCGATCAGTGATAAAAAAAATACACCTGCCAATGTATGACCCAGGTTTGATCCCTGGGTCAGGAAGGTCCTCTGGAAAAGGGCATGGCAACAAACTCCAGTATTCTTGAATGGAGAACCCCATGGACAGAGGAGCCTGGTGGGCTACAATCCATAGGTCACAGAGTCAGACATGACTTACTAAACCACCAGTGCATTAAACCTTTCATCCAAGAATGTGGTATCTCTCTCCATTTATTTACGTTTTCTTTCTCTCAAAATGGTTTGTTTTCCATGTTCAGGTCTTACATATACTTCACAAAATTTATCTCATGGTCTTTGATGCTATGGTGTTATTTTTTAATTGTTTGTTCCTGGTATATAAAAATATTTTGGTACATTGACGTTGCATCCTGTTGACCTTGCTAAGCTTATTTGAGTTGGAGAAAGCAATAGCACCCCACTCCAGTACTCTTGCCTGGAAAATCCCATGGACAGAGGAGCCTGGTAGGCTGCAGTCCATGGGGTCGCTAACAGTCAGACATGACTGAGCGACTTCACTTTCACTTTTCACTTTTATGCATTGGAGAAGGAAATGGCAACCCACTCCAGTATCCTTGCCTAGAGAATCCCACGGATGGGGGAGCCTGGTGGGCTGCCGTCTATGGGGTCACACAGAGTTGGACACAACTGAAGCGACTTAGCAGCAGCAGCATCTTATAGTTTATCATCTTCTACTTACAGTCATGTCATCTACAAATAAAGACAGTTATATGTATCTTTCCAATTTGTTTTTCTTTGTTGTTCTGTTGCACTGGTTAAAACCTCCAAACAGTATTGAATCTAAGTGTTTAGATCAGACATTCTTGCCTTATTTGGTGTATTAGAGGGAAAGTATTCAGTTTTTTACTGTTAAATATGATATTAGTTACTCTTTATCAGGCTGAGCAAATTCCCTTTTATTTGTAGGTTGCTGAGAATTTCTACTAGGAATAAGTCTTGAATTTCATCAAATGCTTTTTCTGAATGTAATGATATGGTTTTTCTATTTTACTCCCAGCATGGAATTACATTCATTTTCAAATGTTTCCTCTAAGGTATCAATTTCATTGGCATAAATCATTTCATAATACTCTTTAAATGTCTGTAGGATTCATGCTGGTATCTCCCCTTTTATTTCAAACACTGATAATTTGTTTTTTACCTGATCAGCCTGGTTCTAAGTTTAATCAACTTCTTTGATATTTACAAGAGTCAGCTTCTGATTTGCTTTTTTTGTTTTCTATTTCACTGACTTCTGTTCTTCTTTTCTTGCACTTGTATTTACTGAAGTTGGAAAGTTAACTGAGACTCTACATTCTAATATATGTGTTTAAATCTATAAATTTCCCTCTGAATACTGCCTTAGCTGGAGCCCACAAATTCTGATATGATTTTATTTTCATTCTAGCCAAGATATTTTCTAACTTCTCTTATGGTTTCTTTGGCGTATTAATTATTTAAGTGTATTGTTATCTTTCTGTTGTTTATGTTAATTCCCTGTGTCTGGAAAATAATGCCTTATATATAAAACTTCAATGCCCTTTAAATTTAAGGAGACTTTTAAGAAGCAGGGGTGCCTTTTCCTTACTCACCGTTTACTTCTGCTGGTTGGACAAAGACAACAACAAGGCGCACAAGATTAAAAATCTCAGACTTGAATCACTACATAGAAGAAAGAAGCACCCTCACCTGGAACACTCAACCTGGTAATACATGAGCAAGAAATAATCTATTTTTTGAACCATTACAGGTTTGGTTCTGTTTGTTATATTAGTTTAGCTTACCCTGAGAGTCAAATGCTATCTTTTGAAGGTTCCCCTCTGCTTTCCATCTCCCTGAGTTTATCACAAAACACACAGTCTATATTTCAGTTCATACTATCTAAAGCATACCCACCACATCTACTCAATATTTTCATGTGTTCCATTAACAGACAAAACCTTCATATGAATAAATACATAGGAAGTTTACTGCACCAGCCAAGATTTTTTTGAAATAAATTTTTATTGAAGTATATATAGCATGTGTACAGAAATGGGTGTCAAGAAACATACTATCTATACATATATTATATGTAACTCATATATCTGTAGAAATATATAAGGCTGTCTACACCTGGGGCATGTTTTTCCTGTTATTTCTTACTTGCTATTTTTGAAGCCCTGGTAATCGACAAAGTCAAGAAAACAAGAGACAGAAGGGCACCCAAGATGTTATCCTAGAAAGGCGCTTGAACTCGAGGTTAGAAAGCCAAAGCTGGTCTTTGCAATCACCTATATGCTGCTCAGTTCCTCTGCCACACTCCTACAGTGCTACCTTTCCCCATGTTTTAAGGGAACAAAGATATAAAACAGGTAGGGAAGAATATGAAAAGAGAAGTTACATCATTTCCTAGAACAAATATAAGGCTCCACGGTTACTACTGGCCCATGTGGCATCTTTGATAAATTTTTAAAAAGCTCTTTATAAAGGACTCCTTTTCTCAAGTCACCTGATAGATATTTGTTGCAGTATAACCATACTGACTTTATTGGTAAGAACACCTTCCTTCCCCTTGCTGCGAAGCTGTGTGGGTAAGGCCCAGTGTCTGTGATGTGAAGAGCATCTTCTGGATGTTGGCCTGTTCTGTTCTGTTCAGTTCACATGCTGCAGCTGGCCTCAGGTGTGAGGCCAGGTTGTAATTTTGATTCTTTCTAGATGCATCAAGGTTACTTTTAAAATACTTTTTAAATTGATGAATCACATATATACAGAATAAAAAGGGAGATGTAACTAAAAGCAATATAAAACAACAACAAGAACCACCAGTTTACACAGGAAAAAATGTAACAAGTTCAGAGTTTCAAAAACATATAAATAATGCAAGAAACACTATAAGCAAAAATAAATAAATTTGCATGGGCCTATGGGAATAGGGTTAAAGTGAAAACTCCAAATAAATTGAATTATACAGAAGTGATAAGGCCAATAAGAAACTGATTTCCTATTTTATGCTAATGGAAAACAAGAAAATGATCCTGGAAATCTAAGAATATTTCTAGGTGACCCACTGTAATTATATAAAAGTGGGAAAGGGGGTACTGGCCTTATATTAGAAAGCGTGACTATCTTTCCAATTTTTATAAGAGGGAAAAGATGGCAACAACTTGACACTGATCCCAGGAAAGGCCCTAGAATAAAACCTTATAATGATGTTTCTTAAGCCTTTTGGCAAGAGAACATTGTTCACCAAGTATCAGCAGGTACTTCATGAACTTTGGAGGGCAGTTACTTGACTAACATTTGAGAAATGCAGGACTTCAGTAAGGAATGTAAGATCCATGATGCTCTCACAGACAAACCTGGAGAGAAACAGGCTGATAGATGAAACAGTAAATTGCTAAATTTTTTACCTAATAGATGCTGCTTAAAACACTGGTCAATTTATATCATATCAAAGAGAAGTTTCTTAGGTTGTTGTCCTCAGACTTGTTTCATTCAATATTTAATGTTCAAGTTTCAAACTTTGGGGTGATGGAAAAGAGTAAGATAGTATATACATCTTAGATGATTCCCAAAACATTTCAAAAGGTTAATAAATCTAACACAAGAAAACTTAGAATAAATGAAGGTCCTGCAGAGCAGGTTGAACAAAACACCAACTGCACAAGTGCAGGATGGGGAAAGACTATTAACAGTAGTAAACATAATTAACCTCAAAGACTCATTTTCATGTGGATGTCAGAAAAACCAGTTCAGTGAGTATTAAATCAAAGAACAAAAGAGCAGTAACTAGAACAAAGGGCCGCGTTCTGCTACCTATTCTGGTTCTGTTCTGGATTGTATACTTTAAGCAAGAAAGAAAACTAGAGCCTTTGGAAAACTGAGGTTTGGATGGTAAACAACTGAAGCTACAGTGTATCAGTGAAGTTAACAGAATCAGAAAAGATACTGCGAGTCACTGTAAGAGCTGTGCTTACATGTTTGGCCCCAAGAGTTCATGAGACAAATGACAGGAGGAACCAACCAGGACAGGCAGAGCTGCCCTCAAATGGAAGTAGATTCTGGACCCTGGAGAACCCAATCAGAGCTTCTAAAGGCCCATCTGGTACCTAGGGAATCAACTTGGAGACCTCATAAAAACATATTTAAAGATCTGTCCCGTTATAAAATTACTCTTTGAAGAACACACAGATGACAAGTCTTCAGGAATATTGTGTTAAAATGTTTGACGATATAAAATTACAAATCATTCTGAGTTTGCTTTATGGGCATATTTCTCTCTCAAACTGACAGACATTGTTTGTGGGTTGCTCTCTGATGTGAAATTTTCCCAAGTGTTAATCAGCATTGACATGTAAACTTTTGACGGTGAAAGGCCTTTGACTAGTGTGGTATATACACTAATACACGATAATAGTGTATACTCTATTACACATTCTTAACTGCCAGATTCATGTGTCCCATCCTGAAAAAGCCTTAAAAAATATTACATAAATATAAACAAACATGGGCTGTCAAGAATAATTTTACATAGCCAATCTTTCAGGTTTGTTTAACTTATGGATCTATTCTTATAATTTAGGTTACTCAAAACTATTTGGAAATGTGTGGTACGAACTAACCAAGTTCAATTTTGTCTTAAAATTAATTAAAGGTATGTTTTACTCTACACTACACAAAACCTCCAGGCACAACTATTGCATAGGATTCCCTGAAGTCCATTTCAACATTCATTCTCAGAGATCACACAAAATATGAAAAAATGCATGCACTACATGAAAGAAATTTGCTATTTCACGTAACTACATCCTAGAATCGTCAGGGACCGAGAAAGGAAACTTTTCCACGATTTTCCCTAAATAAATTATTTACCATCTGTCAGCAATTTTTCTATATCACCTCCTAGGATATTTGTATCAATTTTCTTTGGAAAAGCAAGAATTAACTTTGGCATACCACTGTACCAAAACTGCTCTTTTCAGTCTTATACTTTTTTTGCACCTTTCAATCTCAGAGCAGAGATAAAATATCTCGGAAAGGGAATGTACATAGTTACTGTCCAGTCACTTACTACTCTCAGATTACATAAAAGTAAAGTAGCAAATGGAACTGTAATGAAAGGTACAAAGGGAGCTTACCTAGGCAACGTACTGCTGTCCAAAGGTGCTCTCTTTGGGCCACTGGGAAAAGCATCTATGAGAAAGCACTTGAGCCAATTCCTTGCCTGATCAAGAAATTCACTCCTTTCTATATTCCTAAACATAGGTCTCTGAAGTCACCAAAATTAAGCTAAAAAGCGTCTAATTTAGGGGATTTATTAAGATGTGTATGCATGTAGAACAAGCCAGTTACAAACCTACTTCCCTTTGTATTAGCTATTAACTCTGTACCTCATACGTCAAATCAGTTCTGGGCATCATAAAAGAGTCACAAGATGCTCTTACGTAAACATTTAGAAATCCAGTAACTTCTGATTTAAATAGTGCTTTTAGGAGAGGGGAAACAATAATGATATTTATTAAATATAGCCTGCCTTTAACCATGAAAGTCTCTGGAATAAAAGCAAAAGTACTGCCGAGAAGCCAGAGGTATTTATCACAAGGACAGAGAAAAAATATGATTTTGAAAGGTACAGGGACAGTTCTGTGCCTTCATTAACAGGCTCTAAGATTAAAGGTTAATAGCAGTATAAATACTACAATTACATAATGTTGGGTTCGTTTTTCTTTCAGGTTTACAAAAAACCTTTTTGTTCTTGTACTTTTAAGGGCTTGTAAGGTCTGCCAGCCACTGCCTTTCTTGTCACCAGAGTTCTCAGCGGTTTACAAGTGGACGTGCCCAAGACTGCCATCTGGTGGAAATGATAGAAATTGAAATGGTTTTTGTAAGTGATTAAAAATCAGTTGTCTAAAAAGGTACAAATTAAAAATAATTTGAAGAAAAACAGTTCATTCACAATACAGTAAGAAACATAAAATACAGAATTAACTTAGTAAATGTATAGAGCATATGGTGAAAAAGATAAAATTTTACTTGGGCACCAAGAAAATATTTCTATGTAAAAAGATGCAGCACTAATTCTGGAATGGAACTCATCTCTGCTAGAAACCCCCAAATTAATCTACCACATAACAACTCAAAATTACAGGATTTTTATTTGGCAGTGAAATCTTGGCCAAATTATTAAAAAGGTCATCTGGAAGAATAAACGTCCAACTTTTATTTAAGTAGAATAATAAGGGAGCACTCTCCCTATCAGATAAAAAAAATAAAGCAAAACAATGATAACTTAGATGACATACTGGTTATACAATACAAAGTAATGAAATAGAATGTTCATAAAAATATAAGTATATACAAGAATGTATCTGGTGGCTCAGACGGTAAAGCATCTGTCTGCAATGTGGGAGACCCGGCTTCGATTCCTGGATTGGGAAGGTCCCCTGGAGAAGGAAATGGCAATCCAATCCAGCACTCTTGCCTGGAAAATCCCATGGTCGGAGGAGCCTGATAGGCTACAGTCCATGGGGTCGCAAAGAGTCGGACACGACTGAGCGACTTCATTTTCACAAGAATATATAGTAAAAGGGCACTTTCACATAAATAAAAACTATGTATCAGCTACTGTGAGGGAATAATGGAAAATATTACATTAGATTTTAGGAGTGGAGTTATACTCTATAAATAGTTCCATTTATATTACAAATTTATAATAAAAAGGCCAAAATTGTAGAAGAAAATACATGTAAATACTTACTCAGAATGTGAAAAGACTGTCTAAGTATACAATTGAAGGTTGAAACTGTTGAAGAAAATGATAACGTTCTAAACTATTGAAACTTAAACCAAGAGACTTCTCAAAACTCAAATTGAACATCTCTTTCCACTTAAATTTTATTTCATATATTTTTTAAAGTAAAACAAGAAAAATAAACCCCACTATATTCTTAAAACAATATACGGAAAATAAAAGAATTATTTTTGACCAAGGAGAACTATCCAGTACTCTTCAGATTAGAGCATCTTAGCTCTCTCTTGTCTCTCTCCAATCACAGTGATTAAAAGCCTTTATTCTGCCCATAGGAAAAGCTGGTATAGAAACAAAAAAACACTGTCTAAGAAAAAGCAGACACAGGGTAGTATGCTGTAAGGTGGGGGAGGTGCAATTCTATGCCTTTGAGTTTGTAGCTTTTCAGGAATTAGGATGCATTTTTGTCTGGAAAGCCCAAAGGACAGAGAAGCCTACTGGGCTACAGTCAGTGGGGCTGCAAAGAGTCGGACACAACGGAGACTAACACTTTACAAAGCACAACAGAGGATGAGTATCCTCACTACATAGAAAATAAATAAAACTACAAATAAATGAGAAGAAGATAATCCCAAAGAAAAGTAGGTAAAAGTCATGGGCATTCAACAAAAAGCCAACACACACAGGAAAGATGTTTGCCTCACGTGTAACTAGAAATGCAAATTAGATTATTATTTCATGTTCAAATGACTGGCAAATTTAGAGACTGACAATTTTCCTGAGTGTTACTGAGGATGGGGAGGAACAGAGGAACAGCAATTTTCACAGATTTCTAGTGGAAGTGGAAGTTAGCACACCTTGAGTATAATGCATTTACCATATTAGCTTGAAGATAAGCATACTCTATATCCCAGTAATTTTATTTCTAGGCAAATACTAGAGAAACACTAGTACACATACTCAAGGGACATACACCAGGATGCCTACTGCATTAGTGTTTTGTAACAATAAAAAAGTTTTAAATAACCTAAATCTCTCTCAACAAAAACAAACTGGTTTACTTAACTGTTAGCTTGTTTTATGGAAGAGGTGGGGAATGTAGAGGTAATAGTGTGAATCAATTCAAACTTGATGTTGGGAATAACACCTTTTCCTCTCCCATAGTCCACCTGCAAAATCCAAACTAACCAAACATGGTGGGTACACAGTGTAGGGCAAGAGTTACGAGGTGACTGACCCCTTATGGCAGGTGGTAGTGGACAGTGTTCAACAACACCCCCTCTCCCCTCTTCTAAATATAACAATGATAATACTCAGGTAGATAACTCAATCAAAACCTGTAAATAATGTTCACAGCTCAGCCAAACACTTTGAGTTTCCTTTCTTGCAAAACAAGTATTACTAGTTTCCTCTGCCTAAGTTCACAAATACATTCTCTGAGCCTAGTGGTTTTCAAATTTTTCAAAGAGCTTTTATTCAAATGAAATCTCAGATGGAATCTCAACAACAGAAAAAAAGCAGAACTGCTCTGGAGGTTGAGAATTGGAACCCCAGAACTTCCTTTGGTAATTATAACATTTTCGAGACAGTGTAAACCATATATGAAAATTCTTAAGACTCTTATTTTTTGACTACACATAATTTTAAAATGTCAACTCTTTATGAAAAGCTTTGCAGTTCCTAAAGAAACTGTAACAATTAAATCCACTAATGTTCAATTTAGGAGTATACTTCAATAGCATCCAAGTGCTGTAATAACTGGTGAAGACAATGGCACCCTACTCCAGCACTCTTGCCTGGAAACTCCCATGGACAGAGGAGCCTGGTGGGCTGCAGTCCATGGGGTCGCTAGGAGTCGGACACGACTGAGTGACTTCACTTTCACTTTTCACTTTAATGCATTGGAGAAGGAAATGGCAACCCACTCCAGTGTCCTTGCCTGGAGAATCCCAGGGTCGGGGGAGATTGGTGGGCTGCCGTCTATGGGGTCGCACAGAGTTGGACACGACTGAAGCGACTCAGCAGCAGCAGCAGCTATAATAACTAACCAGTCTTATCCAAGACTAATTTTAATAGTAAATACTAAATACAAATCTTTTAAATAAGCTCTATATCAATTTACTTATAAGATGCTTATTCATAGGCAAAACTTCATGAACAGAAGCAACAGGGTCTTTTAAATCATGTTACTGTGGAATTTTGTCAAAATAAAATGTACTTCATGTCTTCAGGATTTAGAAATGAAGCAAAACTATCTCTTCATCAGTGCACAACTGAAAATAAGCATAAACGACTCAGGAAAGGGAAAGCAGTCAGATCCATATACTGGAGTAATTCTTGGATTGTACTGGTGTTCTTCATCTCAAATACATATCCAAGTATTTTAAATGCAGGTGGATATTATACAGTAAAAAAAAGAATACCTTTGCTGTATAGATTTAATCACTAAAAAGATGAATATTGCCAACATTATCATGCAGGGATTTTATGGTCAAGGGGGAGAAAACCCCTATCTTTGATTCTTCTACTTACATTTAATAAGTTATGGTTCTTGTGTGCTTCACTAGGGTTGTATATACCAAGAGGTAAAAGAAATAATTACTAATCCGATAATACCAAAATCATGCACCCTCTCCCTCCTGAATTAGAAGAGCACAGGTACCAGTTATGTCTGAGTGGAAAATAGAACTGTTTGCCAGGTAGAATAAAACAAACAGGAAATAAAGGAGAGAAGATACGATTGCCAGGAAAGCTAGGAGAAGGGGAATCAGTGGTGGTGATGTCTGAAAAGCAACTTTTATATTAGTAGCCACACTGTTTTACTTCTGATCACAATATAGCATAACAGTACTGGAGTCACCAGAACAATGGGCAAAAATAAACACTTGCTTAGCATTTTCATTAAGCCTTAAAGAATAATGCCCAATGTTGAATAGGAAAAAAAAAACCTCACACAGCAATTGAGCATTAAAAAAATGACAATGCATGGGAATTCCTAGGTAGTCCAGTGGTTAGGACTTGGCATTTTCACCACTCCGAGCCCAGGTTCAATCCTTGGTCAGAAAACTAAGAGCTAGCAAGCCCCCCGCCCCCCAAAAAAAGACAACACAAATTGCTAGAATATAGAATGTGCACCTAAGAACTGATCTGCAAAACCAAGTAACTCTCAGGATTGCTTTGAAATAACTTAAAAATTTTTGTCTCAATGATTACTATATTAGCATTTGACTATCTTAACAGATTTTATGCATATTGTGCATTGTTTTAATATATGAAAATCACAGTATGCTATTTTTCAGTAATACTATCTAGCTACCCAAAACAGACTGTGTTCTAAAATCTTTTATCAAATGCTTTGTCTTATCAAACCAGTTTAATCTCAAAGCACAAATAAAGGCAATTTGGAAGAGGAAACGTGAATATGAGATGTCATTTTAAAATGAATCTAAACTCAAGACAAGGATAATATTTGGCTAGCAAAAGAAACTCAATGATGTCTTCAGGTTAATCTCAATTAAAACTCAGTTTAATTCAAGCAAAGTAAACTGCCTGATAGCACTATGAAAGTAACACCTGACTAGACCTACACATCTGAAAATAAACCTGACTGAGGGAGAAATCAGAGTTGCAGTCATTTTTGGCTACACAAACATACTGAAAGTATCTTAAGTAAATATTATGAGTACCATGCCTCATAATTGGACAAGAAATGTATAACAGAAATCAAGAGGGCTTTTTTTTTTTTTTTTTACGGGGGGCGGGTAGGAGGGGAAGTGCTGTGCAGCTCACAGAATCTTAGTTCCCTGATCAGGGATCAAACCTGTGCAGAGTCCTAACTGCTGGACCACAAGGGAAATTCCCAAGCGTGCTTTTAAAAAAACAATCTCCATGGTGAGTGAAGTCGATTAGTCGTGTCCGACTCTTTGTGACCCCATGGACTGTAGCCTACCAGGCTCCTCTGTCCATGGGATTCTCCAGGCAAGAGTACTGGAGTGGGTTGCCATTTCCTTCTCCAGATCTTCCTCCTCGAAGTAAATTTCATATCAAATCTGTATGTCTTCAGATTCATCTACTATTACACTATAATGTTGGGAATAAACAAACACACTGTCAAGCTGTCCAACAAGATGAGGGCAGCAAATCTTAAAGTCTAGGGGTCCCAGAGAATCTTTCAAGGAAGTCCAAGAAATCAAAACTATTTTCTTAATAATACTAGTATTTATTCTTTCTCAAAGTATCAAAATTTGCACTGACTGCGCAAGAGAAATGGTGGGCAAAGCTGCAGGCACCTCAGCACGAATCACGACACTAGCATTAAGCTAGTCACTATTTTCCTTGTGCTCACAGAAGGGGAAAAAAGTGGGGGAGCAAATTTCAGTTAACAAAGAAAGTCCTAAAAATTTCATTATACCTCTACCCTTGAGTATACATATTTTTAATATCCTATTATGGTGAAATGAGAAGTGCTGGCTCTACAGCATGCTGAAGTGTGAGGCATGTGTGCTGAACTAGCGGACACTTTACATGAACACCATTTTTACTTGAAAGAATGACTGACAGACAGTGCTAATTCAGCATTTTCTCTGAAATGAAGAAAGCCTGTTATATACGCTAAACAACTGACAATATGTGTTGCCAATGATAACATTTCACCTTTCAAATGAAAATTAAAAATTTGAAAAATCTGTATGCATCATCATGAGCTTGAGCTTTCTAATACTTAAAAAAGATTTTTCTGATGAGATCAGTTATATTAAAAAAAAATTATAAACACACCATAATCAGATGTCAATATTCTAGAAAGAACTGCATTAACTTAATGAACCAGTATTTTCCAAATGACCAAGGAATGTTATAAAATCATGCAAATGTCAAAGATCCACTATTTACAATGCAAGACACATCAAATGGATTTTAATGTAACAGAACAAAGCTGACAATAAAGTTTCAGTTTTCTTTTTACAACCAATCTTTAAGAAGCTATCTGCTCTGAAGTTTTAATAATGTATCAAAGAGGAATATCCATAATTATCTGAATATATTAAAATAAAATACTCTTTTCCAATACTTATTTGTGTGAGGCCAGAGTTCATTATATACTGCGAACACAGTGCCATACTGCAACAGATTGAATGCAAAAGTAAATAGGAGAATCCAGTCAACATTCAAGGATTTACAAAAACGAAAGCTAGTGCTATTTTTTTCACAATAAATTGTTTAGATTTGGAAAATAATTATTTTAATAGAACATGCTATTTAACAGGTAATGGTTTTATCTTTAATGAATTAAAATGATATGCAAAATTTCTTGGTTTTAACTTCTATACAATACACAAAACCCACACAAGCAAAAAGTTCTTTGGGATCTTGAATTTTTAGATATATAAATGGGTCCTGATAACAAAAAGAGCTGAGAACAGTAGACTATGGAATTTAGATTAGTAAACACTGAATATGGGTGTTTCTTTTGCTAACTCACACAAAATTTTTATTTCCATGGCCACAAAGTCCCCTGAAAAAGACTTCTTAAAACAGTATAAAAATGTTTTTGGAGTGGATAAGGGTTAACTAGTATTGTCCTACAGACTTTGGTTAATACCTCCTTGGATTTAATTGTAACTCACCTATATGGTTCTGTATGAAATTTTTTAAAAACAAATATTCTAACTATATCAGATGTTTACGATAACATACAAAGCTGAACTTTTATTTTTAAATAGCATACAAAATAGTAATATGTCACACTGTTTTTATCAAGTCTTTATTTAGGTAACAAGTTGGTTATGTTCACTGCATTGTATGAAACATCACAATATCATACTGGAAAGGTACTATCAGTACAGGGTTGGATCAGAGTGGACAGTTTGAACAACAACCATTTTGCATTCTTCATTCCCTATCTTTTAACAACCCCCCCGAACCCGGTCAAGGGACAAATAGCTTTTAACATCATCATGTAAAGCACTTTAACTTACAAGGCTAAAATCTAAAGAATAAATAAAATATGTTGTGGCAATAATTCCTTTTAGACCAAAAAATCAGGTGCACAATAAATCGAAATGATCCAGAAAGCTGTATTTAAATGTGTGGCTCTCCAGAAACAGCTTCAGGAAAATGTTACAGAAAATACCATGAATTCCATTTCACACAGGACCAGATGATGACTCATTTCAACTACACACAAGGGCAATTACATCCTGCTGAAACACAGTTTGAACAGATAGGAAAATGTTACAAAGCACCCACAACATGTACGCCATGTACAAATGGATACATTCATGGCTTCTCCCACCCCCACGCGCCTTTCAGATAAATATTTCACTCTTCACGTTCAGCATTAACTGGATACATGCAAAACTCAAAAGAATTCAAGAATTCAAGGTTATTGTAAAAATAGAATTAAACTAATAATCTTCAAGTACCTTATGTGACAGCCACTCCGTACCGTGCCCAATGTTATAAAATGAAAGGTTACTGAACCCATGAAAATATCTCTGTAATATTTCCTTAGATCTAAAATAGATAATTTTAAATGTATTTATAGTCATTTCAATGTGATATTCTGAGCTTTTAAAATAACGTAAACAATTAAAAATTATACCAAATTACACAAAACCTGTTGTATCTTAAAAGCTGAAAAATTAAAACTATAGAAACCCACATGTAAAACAAAAATCACAATTTACATTATAAAGGCAAATTTCATTATTTAAAAAAATTTGCAGCAGTGAGATGTCAAAGCAAATTATAAATAGCCATAAATTAACCCATTTGGTTTCAAGAGATTTTTCTAGTGAGAATTGAAGGATGTAGTAGATACATGCATAAAATTTGTAAGGGTTTATAATATTATTGCCAAATACACTTTATGTTGAAGCAGGCAACATTACAATTTGGACATTATTGGAGAACCCAGTTTGGTAATACAGGTAAAATTGGAAAAAAAATTAAATAACAATTAATAATAAATATAAATCCTATAGTAAATTGCTCAAATGAAATTTTAAGCCACAGAGCTGCAAAAGGCTTCCAACTTGGTGAACTGAAAAAAGGAACATCTCATACAGTTCTTTACTCTTACATGCTTATATGTTGTGTGCCTTAGTTAAAAAAAAAAAATGTATCTTCAGAGTACAGCTAACTATATTCCCATGCACCTCAGGCATATTCGTTATTTGTGGTGAAATAACTCCATTGGTTTCTAGGGTCAAAGTTCAATACAGATGTAACCAGTATGTCTGAGGCTGGCAGAAATACTGTAGTACAGGCAATGCTACAAGTGGCAATTACCAGAAAACACAAATATGAACAAATGATGGGAAATGCTAATGATTTTCTGCTCATATCACAAAACGCTGGGAATCCACAAGAATATTTTTCCCTTGTATTGAAGAAAATTGTGATTAAAAGTTTTTCCCCCAATTTTCAGAATCAAAAGCATTTTAGAAGGTTTATAAGGCTACCATGGGTCTTCTAGATCTCCAGCACCCTACAGGAAGAGAAAAGGAAGAATATTATTACTATTTACCTACACCACTTCCAGGCTGGACTGAATTTCAAAAGAAAACAAAATCAGATGAACAAGTTACCTTCCTTTCTTTGTCTGAAAAGGTACTTTTACAGAGAGAGTTGTGTGTATTGTATACTGTGTGGATACACACATGGATCTATCTAATATAGATAGAAAACTGGCTGGGTTTTTTCCTCCCCTTTCCACCAAATGACTTCCTCTTTCTCAAACCACTTAAAAATACTCTGGCATTGGAAAAACAGATCAAAACATCAGCTATATACAAAGATTCCAAAGCTTCAACTTATGGTACCTTAAGCAACTTTAGACACATGATAAATATAAAACATGAAAAAGCAAAGTTAAAATGTTCTACATACACAATTGGTTTAAAAAATACTCTAATGTGACTTAGTTGTTTGTATTTTAAAAATTCATGTTAGCAAAGTCAAACTCATATCTGCCACCACTATTTAAAATATCTTATACTTCTTGCATTACTAATCTCTGATGAATACTTCTAGCAAAACTCAAAATCTTGCAATCTTTAAAAAGCTCATCATGACAACCTTCTGGCATGTTTACATGTGTTCAAACTGTCCAAAGATTAATATTTTGTGTCACAAGGGGGTTAAGAAACAGAACAGATTTACTGTGAGTAACCTAGACTTCTCAAAATTTTTTTAATTATGAAAAACGCACCAAACCAAAAGTTTTCTAAGTTTTATATAGATACAAATGAAATTCAACTTATTTTTCCAATATACCAAACCTGGTTGTTGTTTTTTTTTTTTTTTTAAATTAAAAATAAGTACAACATGCATAGGTTATTCCACATCACATGCTTTATTTGGACTTAAACATTTATAATTTCATTCTAAACACCTGGTTGACATACATTTGGATGTATGTAGTTAGGCTATACAGAATATACAAACCAAAGCTGGATGAATAATACATAGGTTTTTCAAAAATGATGTTTCATAAAGGATACAGAAAAAGGAAAAATAACCACACATCTGGAATCTCAGAACTACTGAAAAATAAAACTACAGAGAGGCAAAATATAAACAATTCCAAGAACACACAAATTATCATCCTTGAAAAAAGAAATTACAGGACAGCATCTGCCATTCTTTGAAGAACTAAAATTACTAAAGAAAAGACAAATTCATTACAAAGCTAACTATGAACATACTAATATGTGAAGCAGTATAATTCTACATTAACAATTTTTTCCACAATATAAAGTAATCTTGCTAATCGGTAATTTCTAAACCTTTCCTAGTATGAATTCAACTACTGACTTTAATAACTGGCAGCCTCATTTCTGGCATACAATATGAAATGACATGTAATTTTATTAAATTCAAAGTACTAGAATATAGCCAATTTTAAACTATCTGATAAAGATGTATGCAAAGGCCTTCTTAAAAAACAAGGCTATAATATATGAATATAATAAAACTAGTTTACCAAGATTTCAAATAACAAAATGGTTATATAAATGCATACATTATACTTCCTAAGAAAAAAACCATCAAATCAAAGATCACAAAAATATTACCACAAAGTAAAGTCATAGCTTTTCACCACTCATCTTTGTCCCTGCATCTTCGGTACAGCTGTCTAATTCAGCAAGATCGCTTTTTGATTCAGTATGGCTTTCCTGCATTGCCACTGTGTTTCCAGCATCACTGTTCGAAGAAGCAGCTGCAGCAGCTTGTTCAGCAGGATTTTCTTCGCCCTCTACTTTAGCTAGCCTGTAACTAGTCAGCATCTCCTCCAGAAGTTGTCGGTAGTTTCCCCTATGATTAATTCTCATTTGCCTGAGAGCTTCCACCAATTTCCCCTGTGATCCACTTTCCTCTGCTTCATCGGAGGCCTTTTTTTAAGATTCAAGACCCCAGTGTCAGTAGACAAACTAGGATATCACACGTATTTCACAACATATCACAGCAAAACACTCATTTCTCTACCACGAGTAATATAGTCTAAGCATGAGAACATTTCATTAAGAATCAAGTGTTACTGTGTCAATTAACAAAAATTTCCAATCGAAATACCTCGTTATTTTTAGCAAATGAGCATCATGAACTATTAACGTCTTATTTTACATTGATATTTGAAGCTTAATCTGAAATTTACTTGCTAGCAAAATTCAACAGCAACACAGCATCTCCTAAAAGCAACTGACTTCAAAAGAAAATAATAGGCTATAATTATTTAGTAACTAAAGGAAATTAGTGTTTAAAGCAATAGAAAAGGACAGAAAGCAGGCCATTAGAGCATTAGTTTCTTCATTTCTGCTGAATGACAGGAAGGAGAGGAGAAACAAAATGTAGTATTATATAAACTAAATTTGGGGGAACTGTAAAATTTCTGTGGATAAAAATTTTACTTATTTTTTGTTGTTAAATATTTTACTAAAAATCTCTAGATTAAAATCATTAAACATTATAATAAAATGTGAATATTAAACTACTCAATTCTTTTATATTTTACTGAATTTTGTAAAATTGACAGATTTCTTCTTTAGTAGCTACTTAACCTTGTTTGCAGAACAAACTCTAATATCTAAGCTGATCATACTGATATGCTGACAGATACAACTCAACCTTATATGTGCCTCCTGACATGATGTGCTAGGGAGGACAAAGCTATGTCTTGTGATCTTGCCAACAAATATTTAGTTAAGCTAATCCCCAATATAATAAGAAAACAGGGAACACAGAATTATGTGAAATAACACCACAAGGAAACTATCATATGATCCAGAATGTAGGACATCCTATTAAAAAAGCTGGCTTAGACTTATTTTCAGTGATAAGGGGAAAAACAAACTAGGAGCTTAGTTAAAGGCTTGCTTAACATGCTTGAGTGGTAACAACTGGACTAGACCACGTAACAGTCTTTCTATGTAACAAATGAGAATATGTGGACTTTATTTTCAGTGTTAAGGGGAAAAACAAACTGGGAGCTTAGTTAAAGGCTTGCTTAACATGCTTGAGTGGTAACAACTGGACTAGACCACGTAACAGTCTTTCTATGGACAACTGAGAATATGTGGACTTTATATTAGATAATATTAAATTTATTACCAATTTTCTTAGGTATAATAATATACTAATTATGATTATGCAGACAAATGTCCTCATTCTCAAGAGCTGTGTGCCAAAATATTTAGAGGTAAAATATTTTATCAGCGCTTTGCTGTCAAAAGTTGTCAGTTTAAAAAAAAAAAAAAAGGCCAGGAATGTACACATAGAGCAAAGAGAGCAAATATGGTACAATGTAAAAACTTACTGAGTCTAGGTAAGATGTCCACTATGACCATTTCAATTTTTCTATACGTTTGGAAGTTTTCACCATAAAATGTTGGGAAAATAAAATACAAAAAGGCTACTGATATAGATTTGATACAAGCTCTTAACCATCTTTGGAGGTTGTTACTCTGTAATTCTACAACAAAGGTAATATGACTATAGCCATATAGTAAATGGCAATACTTATTAGAAAAATGAGAGCACTTGAATATTTTTTTAAGTGCAAAAAGCAAGAGAGAATACTGTGTACAGCATATGTTTTATGTGTAGACATGTGTGTGCCCATATTCTTTAGGATATTACATGTAAAATGCCTAGGAAGAAAGGAAACACAGCAATATAGAAATGATAATAATGGGTGATGAAGGTTCAGATGCTTTGACTACTCCAATTTTCTACATCAAGCATATTAACTATCAAAATAACTTTTTTTTTTAAATTTGCAAAATTTAGTGTGTGGAGAGAACATAATAAAATATGGTCTCAATTTTCTCCCCCAATTTTCCTTTCTTTCTGTACTAAATAAACATTATTTCCCTAAATACAGTTTCTAATTTGAATCCATTCAGGAAAGGCTAAGATGAAACAATGAGTTAAATGCTTGCTGATCATAAACCTTATCAATTTTTAATCAAGTCTTCCAAAAGGAAATTTTCTATTTGAGAGTGTATCACAAAGACCTTTTAATGGAGGGTATAAGACTCCTCTCTGCCCTCCAAATAAAAAGCCCTCAAACCAACAACTGCCTTTGACAACTCCCTTGGACACTGAAACAAAATCAAGTGGACAATCGAGAACTCAACCCTGGTTTCACATTAGAATCACCTGTAGAGTTTCTAAAATTATACAGATGCCAAACTCCACGCCATGATATTCAGATTCAGTGAGCTGGGATGATTTTCTTAAAGCCTGACAGGTGATTCTGATACACGGCAAAGGTTGAGAACGACTGATAAACTGTCTTACTTCCCTGAGCTTATTGATAAGGTTGGATCAAAGTTATTACACATGGATGTATCTCACACTCCATCTGACATCTTTATCATCACAGTAATCATCTATATTTCTGTGAAATGCTACAGTAGTGGTAGCTGGGGAGAGAGAAGTAGTTGCTTTATAAAAGGCAGGCTAAAACCCAAACTCTAAATTCAATAGGAATGGATTTACAATAGCCAACGGAAAAGAATTTGAGTTAATGAACACATTTAAGTCATTCTATGCTATGCTATGCTATGCTAAGTCATGTCAGTCGGTCCGACTCTGTGCGACCCCATAGACGGCAGCCCACCAGGCTTCCCCGCCCCTGGGATTCTCCAGGCAAGAACACTGGAGTGGGTTGCCATTTCCTTCTCCAATGCATGAAAGTGAAAAGAGAAAGTGAAGTTGCTCAGTCATGTCCGACTCTTAGCGACCCCATGGACTGCAGCCTACCAGGCTCCTCCGTCCATGGGATCTTCTAGGCAAGAGGTACTGGAGTAGGGTGCCACTGCCTTCTCCGTTAAGTCATTGTATATTATAGCAAATTACATTTTCCTATTGTGCTAGACAGTAGATAGGTGAAACCTCTCCATTTCATCTGATGTTTCAAAATACTGTTATACAACAGTCATGGATTTTCATTAATATCAGAAAATGAATCTATTGTTTAGCTGCACCTTCTTTACCTGAACTCACACAAAAGGTACCTCAGGTTTACACCTCTATCAGAGCAATTCATTTCACCTTGCAACTGCTGACAAGTCTCTCCAGTTGCACTGTAAAATCTTTTAGACAAAGATAATTTCTATTCCTTTCTGTATCCTCCCAACCACCTAGGGATGAAAAATTAATGCTTGTGCTAAGAACTTAATATATATAATTTCATTTAATCCTTGTAGGTGAACTCTATTATAATAGATACTGTAACTCTAGTTTTTATAAGTGGAGAAACTAAGGCACAGAGAGATTTAAGTTATTTGTCAGGATGACAATGCTAGTAAGTGACAGAGCTCAGATTTGTGTACAAGTGTAATCAACATCAATGTCCCTCTGAATGTTCTTCTGACTACATTACAATAACAGTTTTGCAGAGTAAAGTGCCTCATATAAATAGATGCTTACTAAATAAATAAAATTATTGTTGAGTTGGACCACAAATTATTTCATATTGAAGTCTATAATGTTCTTATAATAGAAAAATTAATGAAATTACAGGACAAAAAAATCACATTAGATGGGACAGTTTAAATTAGTCTGCAAAATAAATTTAAGACAATTACAGACATGGGGATTTAGGACTCTTCCCTCAGGTTCTGTTTTTAAGGTTTTACTGTCACCTAGACTAACTCAGCTTGAGAATCAAATTTCTCATTATGAAAACGTTGCCTTACACGAAATAAGACCCAAATAGATAAATCAAAAAAGACAGCAAAAGGAGGGTAGGGAAATCTAAGCACATTTTAAAAATAGAATTTAATTAGCTAAAATTCATCTGCAGCAACTTTTTAAAAACATAGTCGCCATAAGTGAAACTCTTCAAACAGTGGAGAAAACTTAAGGAATGCTAATATAGATATTTACTGTGTGTTTTTTTCTTTTTTTTTTGGAGTCCTCATCCCTGCCTGTCAGGTAAAAATAATCTTTAGAAGATTCTCAAATATGACTTCATGAGGTACAATTAAGAGTGACTAATAAAGAATCTAATAAATTATATATCATCTGCAAGTATCGTGTAAACTTCAGTCAATCTGAAATAATTTTAAAGAGTCACTTAAAATGGTAAAGACCAAAGCTATGAGGAGGTGTATGTCAAATGACACCTTAAAAAATAGTGACTAAAGTTAGTGTGTTTTCAAACAGTGTAGGTAGATCTTCTCCATAAAAAATGCTTCGACAAGTGAAAAAGTAAATGAGAAACAATTTACAAAAAAAACAGTATTCACAAAGTCCTAAAACTGTGATATAAAAATATAATTGATCTATTTGAAATAAAATTAAAAAGAAGATTTGTCTATAAAATTTAGTAATGTGAAAACAGAAAAGAAGATTTTGGGGGGCTTTTGTTTTCTTTCCTCCCATCCTCAAAATCCAAATACCTTAGTTTTTTTTAATTAGAATAAAAGTGTGTATTTAAATGAAAAATAACTAATAAGACACTGGGCTTGACTGCTTAATCTCAACAAGTTTATCAACTATTTCTCATCAAAAATGGAATATTTTAAGACAACTAAACACGAGAATTGGAAATGATTTTTCTTACACAAGAGAGGTGGGGTATAGACACATATGTAATCTCTAAATATCAGAGAGGCTGCATGGGAAGGTATGAAGGGGACAGGTTTTGGAGGCACTCTGACTTACACTCTAGCTCCTCGATTCATCTAGCTCTGCAGCCTGGGCAAGCTACTCCTTTGCACCAATTCTTAGTCTTCTCTGTAAAGGATGCTGATGTACCTACATAGTATGTAGATACAGTTATGCAGCTTAGCACAAATAGGAGTTGGGAAAATACAAGTTCCTCTTTATTACTGAAGAATTATCAACTTATATAGCTATCTGCTCACTGGTATAATATTAAAAGTATTTTAAGTCTCCTTTGAGGGAAGAACTTAACCTTTTCGCATAAAAAATATAAAGCTCAAATAATAAATTTTCTCATGAGCAACCTCAAATTAGTTTTTAAAATATATGACTTAAAGATAGTCTTAGCATACAACTAGAGAAACAGAAATGTTCCTTATTTAACTAGTATTTACTGAGCTCTCAACATATACCAGACACTGCTAAAGGTGCTGGGGAACAGCCATAAACAAATTGGATGAAGTCCCAGATCTCAAAAGAATTAAATTTGAGTTATAAAACTAGACTAGCATTTTTAGATAAACAACAAGGACCTACTGTATAGCACAGAGAACTATATTCAATATCTTGTAATAACCTGTAATGAAAAAGAATCTGAAAAAACTAAAAACTGTATATCACTGTGCTGTACACTTTAAACTCACACAACTCTGTAAATCAACTATATTTCAATTAAAAACAAACTAGCATTTTAAAAGAAGAAAGAGTGGGGGTTATCCCAGAGCCCTACGTATTATAACAATAACTTAGAGCAAAATGTAATTTTTTACTTTTTTTGGTCCCCTAGGTTATTATTCTTTTGGGGGTCACAGACTCCTTTGAAGAACTAATGAAAATCAGACATACTCTAATCTTTAAATAGTATTGTGCACACACATAAATATATCTGCAAAAACTTTTGAAGGATTCACAAACTCCTTTATTAAAATTTCAAGCTTGATTCTTTTTCAGATACTGATTTTAAAGCTGGGAAAGTATCAATATTGCTTACATTAAGAAGACTGAACATATTCCAGAAAGTTGAACAGAAAAAAAAAAAGTAAAACACTTTAAAATTCCCCTAAATAATGACTTTCCTGAATATATTTTAAATATATTCTCAGGTTTTTTAAAAATACTTTTATTAACCAAAAGACTTTTTTTAATATAAGAAAAATGAATGAATACCCATTTCTGGTACTGCTGATAAGCATTTATAGCAGAACAATTCTATTCTATCTTTGATATAAAGCAGATGTTTTAGGATTCTAAATAATCTTTGATTTACTGTGACTAGCATTTGTATTTTTAAATACCTGAATAATTATTTTTATTTAAAAAATATTTTTAAAATGAGCTCCCCCCTCCACACAACTGTCTCCTCTTCTGTCTTTCTAGCACACTCCTGTCTTGTCCATTCTGCAAGTTAACTGTATCAGCCCCTGCCACTCTGTACTTCCTGGCAGCAACTTCCACTTGGCACAGATGTGACCAAGCTGAGAAGCATTCATGGAGCACTTCTGTGCTTTAAGTTAAGGCCTAAGAATTTAATCAAATATTATCATTTCTTCAGTTTTCTGTTTCTTTTGTATTTTTTAGTATACTTCTACTTTTGATTATGGTTCAACATTTTTCTAAGGTGATTATTCTGAAAGGATAAAGTAATGTTTCCCAACATAGGATCCTGGGCTTCAAAGCCTGTTTTTACAGTAAACAGGAAGTTTCTCTAATTCACACATCTTTCTACTAATGAGTTTACACTTAGTATCTCTGTGATCATTCACAACTACTTGACTTCTAACATCTCTTTAATCTAATACTGCATATGTTTCTAACAGATTAGAATACCACAGATACTCCTTTGAGTCTGCCATTCTTACGCTGTAAACACACAGTGGCTCCTCATTCTAAAATATAAAGTCAAAAGGTGTCTCCAGTCTCTTCAAAAATACTTCTGACATCTTGAATTCTTATTTTTCACCATAGCAGTTTCCTGCTCTAGCCAAAATGACATCCACTCTTTCAAAGATAGCTTAAAACTTTGTTCTTGCCTCTCCCAATCCACATTAACTATAATTTCCCTCTTTTAATTTCTGCCATTCAAACCATTCTTCAAATCTAATCTTATCTCTGAAAATCTGACTTTCCAAGCAATCACTCTACAATTCACATGGCAATCAGTCTATATTTTGCGTTTCTTTTTGTTCTTTGGTAAATGATGTGAAACCTTTTTATTACTTAACTTCTCTGCTTGTATCAACACTGCCGGCTACATTCAGAGCAGGGATGGGGGACCTTGCCTTATGTTTCATAATCTCCTCCCACATCAATTCATTACATGGTGGATTATCAGTTTATATATAAAGGTGATTAACTATTCATTTCCTTGATTTATAATCATATAATAATCACCAGGGCTTCCCTGGTGGCTCAGACAGTAAAGAATCTGCCTGCAATGTGGAAGATCTGGGTTCAATCCCTGGGTTGGAAAGATCCCCTGGAGAAGAGAATGGCCACCCACCCTAGTATTCTTGCCTGGAGAATTCCATGGACAGACTGGTGGGCTGCAGTCCGTGCAGTTGGAAAGAGTTGGACATGACTGGGCAACTAACACTTTCAATTTCAAGTCAAATAATCATCTTTAAGGCCAGTTTTATATCCCGAGCAGCTCTTCTCAGTTTCATGGTTCTGCTGCCTATTTATTCACTGTTTACATAGCTACTATGTATAATACATATTTTCTATTTTTAAAGAAAATTTAAAATTCATCCTTTTGTTGTTGTTGTTCATCCTTGGTATATGTTTAACAGAAATTCTGAATTATAAACTTTTTTATTTGGAATAAAAGCTGCAAACTTTCTTGAGAGACTAAGAAACCTAGCAAGTGTATTATGAAATAATTTTTCAGATTACACACTGGGGCTGCATTTTCAAACATGTGAGGGAACAAAGTAATTCTGTGGCTAATAATGAATCACTAACTACTTGAGGGCTTAGTTCCTCCAACCCTGGTAGTGGCTGCTACGTGGAACCTATAATCTAGCTGAAGCGCTAAGGCTCTCTTTACATCCCAACTACCACCATGTTTCTTGACATCCTATCCTCACTTGTTTGGTTTGGAGTTGTCTAAATGCATCAGATGATGTTATCTTTATTCTTAAATTAATTTCCACAGCTTTGGACACAATTCTGATAAAGTTACCTGACACAAAAGAAAGTCTCAGAATCACTGCTCTAAACCCAGGTATAAATTCTGTTATTAGCAATATATAGTATAATTTTATTCAGGTAACTAAAATGCATTAGTTGTAAAAATTTCCCTTTTAGTCAATGTAACTTTTATTGCTAAGAAAAAAGAAATTATATGATATTGCTATGCAATAATGAAGCCTGGAAAACAATGCAATTAAAATGACACATAATTACTACCAGTGGCCGATAGTGGTCTCTCAAGACCTGCCAAGAGGAGCTGGAGCATAGAGGCTATTTCGTCTCAGTAAGTTTTATTACTAAGTTTGGCTCTCCTAAATCTTTGAAGCATACATGTTAAAATTAAATTGTTCAGTTTTAGATGTCCAAAAACTTGAAAACTCTATGAGAAGACAGTTATTTGAATTACTAACTTTGAAATTTAGGGCAGTTATTTTTTTTTAAAAGGCTACTGTTTAGCCTCCTAGTACTAGTATTAAAATAAAATTAAAAACCAACAGAGGAGCAGTTGATCAGTGTTTCTAAGGAAGGCAAAGGGACAAAGAGTTTTGCTCTGATGAAGCACAGCAGAGTACAACAAAAAATGGTCATCCCAGTTCAACATATATACCCAGAACACAACAAGAAGGCTAGAATGCAATTATTCTCAGGTGTTCAACTGGGCACAAAAGAGGCACTGAAAGGTCTAGTCTATAAAATAAGAGTCTGAAAGGTCTAGTCTGATCATGATCACTAACTTCCAGTGATGGCAGCAGCCTGCTGGAGGAGAAATGGACACATTTAAAAGCACATTCTTTGTTTGCCTCAAAATTAAGATTTAAGGGAGAAGGAGAAGGAAAGGCAAGACACACAGGGAAGAAATAAGTACAGCCCACACAAAAAGGTATTTGATGCCCATTAAATGACAACAGACCTATCTACAAAACAGAGCTTTAGCTGTATCTTCCACTTCAACATCTCCTTAAACGTTAACTGACTCCTTAAAATGAAAAGCAGTCATTGTGTATATATATATATTTATAGCCACTGTTTATATAATAAGATTATTTAAAATACTTAAGAAATAAAACAAAACTTACCCCATCACTTTCTCTATGTGGATTCAGCCTACTATAAACAGCTTCAATAACGTGGCGCCTAAAAAAAATTATGCTTTAGTTTTATTAAATTACATAGTTATTAAGCTTCTGCATTTTTAAAATAATACTTCATATATCTTGACTACAGTCAAAAATTAACTGCCTCAATAAATACCTGCCAAGAACAGTTTCTGCATTTCACTCAGAATTTGATCCTGTACAATCCATCTGTTCTCATTTACTAAGGGGAGAAGGATACTCAGCCCCAAAGAATATAATAAATAATGTCTTAAACAGAAAATCTTTTGGATGAAATTTAAATGTTCTTTTCTAGTATAAGAACCATCAACCCATTTCATCTTTAGATAATTGATGTACTTCTAACCCCAAATTATTTAATTACTAATTATAAATGAAGCCAAAATTAGTTCTTTTTGTTCTACTTACTTGCCAGCAAGACCTCCCCCAGGAGGCAAATTTGGGATATTTTCTGCAGACAAGATGCGCATGACGTGGGCAAGATCAGGCATCCCTTCCTCACCAGACTTCTCCATAATTTCTGCAGGTTTTTAAGAAGAGTTCCTGAATTAATGTGATAACTCAATTCACAAAGTGAAACAAGAGGTACTACTTGGCAATACTATCACACAAGGAACAAAAAAAGGTAAGATAAAAAGTTATTTGCATATATATACTTATTCTAGCATTATTCATAAAAGCAAAAACTGGAATATTAAATGTCCAATAAAGGAACAGTTAAGAAAACTTCAGAATAGCCACTGAGTGAAATGGCTTATAATCACTACAATGATCCCTATGAACAAGGCACAGCCACATGGAAACACAGTTTTTTATATGAAAGCACATTATTTTATATGAATATATAAAAGTTATCAATGCTATAATTACAGGAAAAGAAAAGCAATGGAAGGATAAGGACTATAAGGGAATATTAAAATTTGCTTTATAGGTTTTCATCTAAACAGTATGTTCTATAATCTATTTATTTTTGCCTTTATGAATCCATTGCTTTATTATTTTCACCAAGTACAATTTATTTAAAACAAAAAAAGGAAAATAAATCTCAGAACTTGCTAATACTCTAACAAAATAGAACATTTATATGTTTCATTTATATTTACAATTTCCAGAAAACAGATTCTTAAGGCATGATTTATCTGGCCAGTATCAAGACAATAAACTTCTTGAAAAATCAAACAACGGCAAACTTACTTTTAAATCAACAACAAAGCAGTGTCCTAAGCAGCCCTCAAGAGGCAAAATCCAAACGGTTTACAATGCATCCCTCACAAGGACCATGACCTTAACTCTTTATTCAACTCTGCTCCTATTCAACTCTGCCCCGACCCCTAGCTATATTGCCAAAGGAGCTATTCAAAGAAGTCTTCTAGATTTTCACATGTACTTCCTCCCTTGGTCTGAAACACTTTTAAAACCTATTCAATTAACCCTTTTGTATGGTTAAAGTGTATTCATCCTTCACCTTTCAACCTCATGTGTAACTTTCTCAGATCCTTCTCTGACCCATGCCTGGATAGGAGTGTTGCTAGATACTCCCACTATACATGATATTTACTAGATTACAGACTGTAAACTTCATGAAGGCAGGACTGTGTTTTTCTATCTTACACTATCTCTATAGTCCAAGAATTCTCAACTTGAGCACTACCGATGTTTTTTAGACAATTTTTTGCTGTGAAGGTTGTCCTGTGCATTGCAGAATGTTAAGGAACATTCTGGCCTCACTCACTGGATGTCAGTGGCACTCTCTTTTATGAGACCAAATCTGTCTCCAGACACTGCTGTATGTGGCATGAGGGACAATCTCCCCTAACCCAAACCCACTGCAGTCTAGCACTTCACCAACCAACTTTCACATACCACTGGTGCCTCTGCAATCCAATCCTCCCTGACACCTGCTTCAACGCATGACTTCTAACTGGTCTCTTGGCTTCCTCTCTCCTGTCCCTCTTTACAATCTCTTCTTCACAGAGCAACAGAGAGAGGTCCTTTAAAAAGTCAGATCAAGTTACTCTTGCACTCAACATCTTCCATGACTTCCCAACACTATTTAAATAAAGTCCAAAGTCCTCATTTGAGTCTGCAGAGTAGTACATGATCTGCTCGTTAGCAATTTCTCCTAGTCTTTCACTTTTCTACCAGCTCTTTCTAATCCAGCCATACACTCTAAGCACATTTACTCCTCAGTTCTTATTGCTCCCTTTGCTAGAATGTTCTTTCCCCAAATAGCCACTCTTTTCCATATACAGTCATCTGCTTAAATGTTTTTCCTCAAAAAGACCTTCCTAACCAATATTCCTTGCTACTGTCTGCCTACTGTTCTGTTTTCTTCTATTTAAAAAAATACACACACACACACATACATACTGGTCTCCACTAGATTATAAACTCCATGAAATCAGGAACACATTTGCTTTGTTTTCTGCTACCTTCCCAGTGACTCACATGCTCAAGGACTGCTGAAGAAATGAATACATACAGAAGGCATTCACCAGATACCTCATCAATTTAGGTTAAAGACTATTTAACGTTATACCTCCCCTCTGCACACCCAATAAAAACACATACACAGACTTGCCAATATACCAGAACGCTTTCACCTCAAAATTCTAGTATCAGATTACATGACTTTAAACCCTAACAAAAATATAGTGCTCTTGAAGAACAACTGCTTATAAAAAAGAAGTTAGGTACCAAGGCATATTGATCTGTAGTGGCTGCTTTTTCAAGGATTTTAAAGAGTTTTTTGATTGAGTGATTATAATCAAGTGTCTGCCACAGGCCCCAAGATCACATCATATTAATACGTATTTGTTATCTCTGCCATATAACATATATTTTGGATAGTTTAAAACTATACAAAATAAAATTAATATTAAATGTTAACAACCCACATTGAGCTGAACTGACCACACATTTAACAAATTAAAATTTAGCTGATATGGAAGAGTTAATAAAAGCTACTGTTTGCTGAGGACTTGTGTGCTAGGCACATAATCACGTACTTAACAAAGTTATCTCATTAATTTAAAACAAACTGTATGGTTGGTGTTTTTACCTTTAGTTCACAATAAAGAACTGGAGCCTTAAGAGAGATTAGGTAAGTTGGTCAAGATCATAAAACATGTAATTGACCAAATTTTAGAGTTCTTCCCCAAATGAAAACTACCTAGCTTCTTTTTTGTCAACGAGGAAATGGGACAATAAGAAACTTCCTCATCTTCTGACAAATTTGAGCCAGCAACCTCCCACCCCAAAACACTCAACCTTTCAGAAAATGCATGTTACTAAAAACTCCTATAAACAGCTCCTCTTAATAATTATGACATTATCAACAGGAATGAATGCTTCTGACATGGTCTTCCAAGTGTTTTCACATGTTCCTTATCTCTCCGTTACGCTGAAAACACAACTTCACTGACAGTTCAGGGTTGAAGAAATTGCAGACCAACAACAAAAAAATGTTCAGGATGTGCAGACAACTGTAAAGCTAGAAAAGATGAATCAGTCCCTCGCCACCAAATCTGCAAAAGAATGTAGTTTTCTTTTGGTAATTACACATTTGAAATCACCAATCTTTGCATTTCAAAACTTTTACCAATTACTATAGCTACTATACATCTAAAACATGAATCATAAATAGGCCAAATTCAACAAGCTGACCACACCATAATCACTATATCATTCAAATTTACTATTGAAAAGTAATAATGATCAAGCCATAAAGGTGTTAGGAAAAAATATAGGTCAATATGTAACCCTGAACTTGCTACTCAATATTATGTAACAACTTAAAATGGGAAAAGAATTGAAAAAGAATAGATACATGTATAAGTGAATCACTCCGCTGTATATCTGAAACTATCACAACATTGTTAATCAACTTCACTTCAATATAAAATAGTTTAAAAAATATAAAATAAAATTTTGTATTTTGTTAAAAAAAAAAAAAGTGACCCTGAATTGAGGAAAGAACTTTGTAAGAATGACATTGAGGCAAAATAAATAAGACCGACATGTGTAACTTCATATAAAATAATTTTATATCTGAAAAGTAGCATATATAAAACTAAAATATTAAACCAGAGATCCTGCCATAGACTCTAAAATGTATTCTCTATCAGGGTAACCACTAAATGAATATTTCAAAGAATGTATAACTAATGAGCAAATGCAGGGGTTAACTCAAATAGAAAATACTGATTAACCCAAAAGGGAAAAGAATAGGTGGAACATATGTAAACAACAGATATAAACCCAAACAATTAGCAAATTATGTTGAAGTTAAGGAGACTAGCTTTCCCCTCTCTCATTCCTGAATAATGGATTTTTAGTCCAAAATCTATAGGAAATTTTAAAAGAATTATTTGACACACAAGGAATAATACTTTTTTGCTTTCCTTCTAAAAAAAAAAAAAAAAGCATCTTTCTTACCTTCCACCCGTGATTCCAAGTACTTATCCAACTCTGAGTCTTTTCTCATTGCTTCATCTGAGACCTTGGGAGCATTTGAAAAGCAAACTAGTACAATACTCATGTTATCTCGACTTCCCTGTATATTAAAAAAAAAAAAGAAAATAAAAATTATACTTCTACAGTCTTTCAACTATTATTTACTTTAAGCAATTATTTAATCATCCAGAATGTACACCTTCAACACATTCATTTTCAAAGAACTATCTGAAGCACACCCTGAAGAAACAAGGACTCTTAGGTATGGGTAGATCGTAATTATTTTATGATTTCTGAATCTATGCACCTCTTCTTATCTACATCCATTCCACTACTTGAGAAATGAAGGCATCTTCATACATATTAAATCTTCTAAAAACTGTTTCCCACTCAAGACTGCATATTCCCAAAGTGACTTAAGCCCAAAATGCATCCTCCAAAAGAAAATATGCATTCCCCCCCTAGCTAATTAACCTGCATTGGAGCAATGCTGCTGAAACTCTACTAAACTGACATGGATGAAAACTGTGGATTATTAGGATACCCAAGACACTAAACAAGCAGAGAAAAAAACTGGAAACTGTTCTGAGGGTATAGTATCAAATGATCAAACAGATACAATGCAGTCAGATGAAATAACTTTTGAAGAAATGACATCAGACAGTTAGTGTCAGGATTTGGAGAGAGCAGCTAAAACTACTAATTGAAGGACAAATTTTACTGCTGCCTTTTTAATCACACCATCACAAAAGATCTATATCAAAAAGGAAACACGGGATATACACTACTCTATTACCAGAAGACTATAAGCAATAAAGTTAAAACAGTTTCTTAAAGGTATATTACTTTTACTGAATTTCTTAAAACCAAATGAAACTGTTCTTAGAATAGTGATCCTTTTTTAACTTTTTTTTTTTTTTTTTCTATTTATCATACTAAAAAATTAAGTCAATGGAGGTGGGATTTGCCAACTCAAGTGAAGAGAGACAACAACACACCCATGCTACTCTTCAGGCATCATGGCCAGAATCTAGGTGAGCACTCTTTGGTTAAGACTTGCCACCTTTTGGGGACCCACATGACACAGTCAAACATAGGCAGGTCTTGAAAAACTTTTGCTAAACCTCAGTGGAGCAAAGTTTGAAGGCGGTATAGGTTGAGTCTTAAGAAGACTTCGAAAACAGTAATTCTCTGTACAAATTTTTATGCTTTAATACAAAGAATCATCATGAATATAAAAATTCTTAATATCTGGGGGGAAAAAAAATCAGGATTTCCAAACTGGTCCAAATGAATATTATTACTTAATGAAACCCACCAAAACTTTCATAATGACCTAGTGTACACTGGCAGGCACTTCCTGATGATGGTTAAGATTCTGCGCTTCCAGTGCAGGGGGTATGGATTCAATCCCTGGTTGGGGAACTAAGATCCACATGCCATGTGGTGTGGAAAAAAAAAAAAAACTACATTGGCTATATGAATATATATATCATCGCACACACACACACACACACACACACACACATAAAAAGATATACACACACATATCCCACATATATACCCTATGATTCCAAACAGCAATACATCCCATAGGAATAGGAATTGGGATTTACCATGTAAATTCAGGTCAGGAAAACTCTTTATACCACAGATATTCAAGAATCAAGTATCACATGAATACCAATGACTTTTTAAAGCAATTTTATAAATAAACAGAATTAACATCTTACATTTTTAGAAATCCAGTTTCTTCTACTCTCTATTTTGTTAACAACAGTATGAGTATTGTTTACCCATTCTTAATCTATCATATATATATATAATTTCCATTAGATTTTTATAAGTTATAAAACATACATCCTATTATTTGGAAAATTAACTAAAAGATAATTTCAAGAAGCTTAAGTACCTGAAGATATTTAAAGAAAATAATTTATATAAACATCTCAGCATATGTCATTTCAACGATGGTATTTCTATTTCTACATAAAGACGCTACTGTTGCTGCTAAGTCGCTTCAGTCTTGTCCGACTCTGTGCGACCCCATAGACAGCAGCCCACCAGGCTCCCCCGTCCCCGGGATTTTTCAGGCAAGGGTACTGGAGTGGGGTGCCATTGCCTTCTCCGTACATAAAGATGATCTTCCCCTAAATACAAAGTATGGGTGTATTTCATTGATTTTTATATAGCAATTTATATAGCAATTGAAAAAGAGCCTTTTCCTTTATGACTCTTTAGTTTTCTAGAGATAAATCATCCTTGCATATTCCATATACATTCTTTTGTAAAGTCCACAAATGAAATATGCAAAAATCAACTTGAACAATTATAGCAAACAGCCAGATGTTTAAAAACTGATGACTTCAGCATGTTTTCATTTTTTATTTTTGACAACAGCACAGCAGCAGCACTTAAAGGAATCAGAACTATTTTAATAGACAGGTATGGGTCAAAAGCTTGGCGTGCTGCAGTTCATGGAGTTGCAAAGAATGGACATGACTAAGTGACTGAACAACAACAGATCAAAATAACCAGTGCCCCTGCCATAAGTAAGGGTATCTAAAATTAATCAGAAAATAATTTGATGCTGTTAGTTTTAAAGCTGAATGTTGCAGGCTTCTGAAGCGTTCTGGATCAAGTCCTGAACACAGCATATGAAATGGGCTGTGAACAGAATCTTACACTGCTGCTGCTGCTAAGTCGTTTCAGTCGTGTCCGACTCTGTGCGACCCCACAGATGGCAGCCCACCGGGCTCCCCTGTCCCTGGGATTCTCCAGGCAAGAACACTGGAGTGGGTTGCCATTTCCTTCTCCAATGCAGGAAAGTGAAAAGTAAAAGTGAAGTCGCTCAGTCACGTCCGCCTACAAAGTTGTAATTCTTTAAATCAATTTTTTAAAATCTGCCACTCACTGTAGTTATTACATTTACACAGCGTTCAAAACAGCCAATTTTAAGGAATAGCCCAAATTTCCACCTACTCATGAAAGATGAAGGCTATCATTACTTCCTTTCTAAAACACTCAATTCTCCCACCATTCCCTTCTCTTGAACCTATATTTCCCTTTGCACAAATTTACCTCTTCATTTCATAATTGTCATCAACAAAACTAAAATTGATTGAGGACTGTAAACTAGATACTGTTCATGCACTTGCCAAAAGCTATATTCTCAGCAACTCCATGAAGAAGATATTACTATCTCTATTTTATAAAATGAAGAAACCCATGCTTTGCACCAAGTAGCAGAGCACAACTCAAAACCAACCTGTCTGGTTCCAAAGAGCCTATGTGCTAATACTGACACTGTGGTTCTAAACACGGTACCAAAAAGCCCCAGGAAGCCAAATGTCCTCAGAGATACTCTAAATGAGGGAGGGAAGGCCACAGCAATATTCAGTATCTGTGAACACTCCAAACTAGTTTGAGGTAGTTCACACTATTAACATTAGATAGCGCTATAGTCCTCTCAATGACATTCTCTTTTCCCAAAGCGGAGGTTCTATGATTTTCTGTGATTAAAGTCAAGTCCTCCAAGGGTGACACTATCCAATGATTCCAAGGCTTGAGAAGTTGTGCCATATCCAACAGGTGCATGCGTATCATATTATGCAACTATCGTTTTTAAAAGAATGGAATAAATGTTTTTCCATATATGTGTATTATTTTGTTAAATATTATTTGTACACTCATTAAGTTTGGATCTAACTACTTAATACTTATAACTGTTAGATATTAATATCGTTAAGTAGCACTAAAAAAACTTACTGAGATATTGAGACACCATCAACAAAGAAAGTTTCAGAATTTCTACATTACATATACTGTATTTTTACATCCTTATCTTCCATACTTCAAAAAACCCAGCCACACTCCACTCTTAATACTATCTATGTCTACTTTTGCATTATTTATGATTACATTTTCTAAAAACTATAATCAAAAAGCTCCCGAGTTCAGGGTTAAACAACTATTTTAAGGGGTATAGAAGTACATTTTTCCACATTTTATCAGTGACTTAAATTGATATTGCCTTTGGAAAATGTTATTAATTTCCCCTCAACATAATCCAATTATCAGGTATTATATCTAATTCTTTAAAATAAATAAGCTTCTAATAGGTGGTATGTAGATTGATTAAAGGAAATCAAATTATATTTTTTAAAAACTTGAATATTGACTTTTATGATTAAGAAAAACAAAGAGCTAGCAAAGTAACATGCACACATGATCCTACTTTTTATACTTCTATTTTTATGAATAAAGACAGAGAATTATTTGGAAGGATATATAACAAACTGTAAACAGAGGCTACCTAAAGGGAATGAGACTGACAAGGAGAGACATAAAGATTAATAACTTCACTTAAAATATCATTTTGTTTAAATTTTTTTTTTATTTTGTAATTACTGAAAAAAGAAAAGGAAGGTCTTAAAAGTTTCCCTTGGGAAAATTTTTTTTCATCAACTCTAGTGGGAAACTTTGGTAACATACACACAAAACTTAACTCAGAAAGCTTGAATTCTAGACTCTGCTTCAAAATTCATCAAATATCTGACTTACAGCTTCTCTTTATTAAAAAAGTCCTTTATGACAAACCTCCATTTCCTTACTTACAAATTGGAAATAAAAATTTTTACTTTGTTCCCCTCAGAAGGTTACTATGAGGATAAATAAAATGAATGTGATCTATAAAGTTATTAAAGGCCATGCAAATGCTATGCTATGCTAAGTCACTTCAGTCGTGTCCGACTCTGTGTGACCCCACAGACGGCAGCCCACCAGGCTTCCCCGTCCCTGGGATTCTCCAGGCAAGAACACAGGGAAGCCCGTGGAATAGAATATGTAATGGCCATGCAAATGGCTATTACATATTCTATTCCACGGGCTTCCCTGGTGGCTCAGACAGTAAAGAATCTACCTGCAATGTAGGAGACCTGGGTTTGATCCCTGGCTTGGGAAGATTCCCTGGAGAAGAGAATGGCAACCCACTCCAGTATTCTTTACCGGGAGAATCCCATAGACAGAGGAACCTAGTGGGCTAGAGTCCATGTGTCACAAACAGTAAGACACTTACTTCTGAATGACTGACACTTTCACTTTCATCCTATGCAACCGGAAATTAGTTAGCATGAACACCAGAAATGTTATTAGCACTGGCAATAAAATGGAAAAGCTGCTTCCTTAGGGACCATTTTCCACTAGAGTTAATTATCTAAATAGGGTAATACCTGACCAGAATCATCCAACTCTTGTAGCTTCATATTGCTGAATAGCAATTCTGAAAAATGACCATCATAAACAATAATGCTAGCTACCTGTTATGGTTGTTGTGAAAATTAAATAAATTAAAATGTGTAAAAAGTGCTTAAAATAGTATCTGGCTCATAAAAAGCAATTTATTGATACTACTGTGATTATGATGGTTATCATAATATCCCAACATTTCGTGAGTTAACATATAAAAATCCTTGTAAACTATTAGGGAATGACAAATGTTAAAAGTGCTAGAAAATTTTAACACTTATTTATTTATTTATATATAGCTGAGCCCCAAGGCTTGCAGGATCTTAAGTTCCCTGACCAGGAATCAAACCCAGGCCCTGGCAATGAAAATGCCAAGTTATAACCAGTGGATCATCAAAAAATTCCCAACACTTAACTTAAATCTATTATCAGAAAAAATCTTAAAAACATCTAATTAAAAATTCAATCTACTCCATTCACACATTCTCCTAAAGCAGCTAACATCTGGACCTAGAGTATACTTATTTCATACTAAGTGAAATAAGTCAGACAGAAAGACATATCAACAATTGCTTATACGTGGAATCTAAAAAAAAAAGTACAAATGAATCTATTCACAAAACAGAAACTGAGCCACAGATGTAGAAAACAAACTTAGAGCTTGTTAAGGGAAGGGGGAGAGATAAACTAGGAGACTGGGATTGACATATACACACTGCTGTTGCTGCTAAGTCGCTTCAGTCGTGTCCGACTCTGTGCGACCCCACAGATGGCAGCCCACCAGGCTCCTGCGTCCCTGGGATTCTCCAGGCAAGAACACTGGAGTGGGTTGCCACTTCCTTCTCCAATGCATGTAAGTGAAAAGTGAAAGTGAAGTCACTCAGTTGTGTCTGACCCTTCGCGACCCCATGGACTGCAGCCCACCAGGCTCCTCCGTCCATGGATTTTCCAGGCAAGAGTACTGGAGTGGGGTGCCATCGCCTTCTCCACATACACACTACTATATATAAAACAAGGAGAAGGCGATGGCACCCCACTCCAGTACTCTTGCCTGGAAAATCCCATGGACGGAGGAGCCTGGTGGGCTGCAGTCCATGGGGTCGCACAGAATTGGACATGACTGAAGCGACTTAGCAGAAGCATATATAAAACATGGAACTAGATTCACTTTGTTATACAGCAGAAACTAACACAACACTGTAAATCAACTATACTCCAATAAAAAATTAATTTTAAAAAATGTTTTAAAATTTATTCTACACACACACACACACACACAAAATCAGCTAATACCTACCGAGCAATTGCTCAGGGCAAGCACTGGCCAACACACTTTCCACGGATTTTAACATTCAGATTCAATCTTTCAGACTAAATTAAAGGCAATCATATGTTCTATTTTAATCCTAGCGTTTTAAATATTGCTAACTGGTGGCTTTACAATATAAACTAGTGGAAGGACAGTATTATGGAGTCAGAAAAACAGGAATGGATAAGAGCTTTATTTAATTCCATAAGTCGCATGTGGTGATTCAAAAATTTCACCTCTATTCCGTTTCAACACAAAAGAGCTAGCTAGGCATCTCAAAACTGATTTCAATATAAATTTAACTTCATTCAAAGGCACTAGATGGTCAACTTCATTCAACTAAATTCAATACAGAGATTTGGCATTCCAACCCCTTGTCCCTCTTTACTATCATTTATCATTTCTAAGATTCTGCGATTCTGCCTAGAACCGTTTAACATCATCAACAAAAATATTTAATCACTTTAAACCAATAAAAACCATCAAAGGAAGACACACTGCCAGAATCATTTAAACCCCATTCAAAATGGCTGGGTCAAAATTCCTGAAAACTAATATCCTTTATAGGAAAGAGACTGTGCAGTTTATCCAGAATACAAACTTCTCTCCTTACTCTAAATTACAGACATAATAGATTTCTGGCTATCCCCTCAAAACTACGTGTCATTCTGCTACACAACCATGAAAAATGATTTTGATAGATACAGACATGGAGATCTCTTTACAATATACTGTTGAATTAAAAAGCAGACTGCAGAATAACAAGTATAATGAATTCCTTTTTATAAAAATATACACATTCAAGGCAGGCAAAAAAGATGAAAAAAATAAATACCACAATTAAGACAAGAGCCCACTTAGGTCGGTGGCAAAATTTTCAAGTGTTCCTTTACATACTCTGTATAACCTTAAAATATACATATACACCCTATATTATCTGGCCTTTTTTTCAATAAACAAATTTTTTGTTTTAAGTAATTGGGGAAAACACAGTTTTCACTTCCCAGTTAGGCAAAAAAAAAAAAAAAGAAAAAAAAAAAACCATATGCTTGCTTTCGTCTCAAAAAGCTGCACGTCAGAATTTCTCCATATAGAGTCCAAGGAGAGAGACAATTTTAGAACAACTTACTATGTGATCACTGACAACCATCAATATTTCTGTACTGAATTCATCCAGAAAAGCAAAAAAGATATAACATGCTTTAAAACCAAACAAACACACGAACAGCAGAGTACTAGAGATACCATCAAGAAAAAAGCTGGAAACACCAACTCTTTTATTTTCTTTTTGAAGGTGTCTCTTCCCATCCTATGGAAAAGTAATAGATACTTCAACAGAACCTGAGTATTTCCATAGATCCAGAGACCTTAAGAGAAACTTCCTGGCTATGCTTCTATCTTTCACAGCAACTTACATGGTAAGGAAATAGAGTGGCTCTAATCTAGACAAAGTCAGTCAGTCAAAATCTTTATACCACATAACCAAAGGTTACTTTTGTCCTGATACCTTCTTCAATCAGAGTCACAGAATACTTACATATTTTAGGTTCTGGTCAGATAACTCAAAGTTTAATTGACTGCTATACAGATGCTGTCAAAAGCCCAGTTGAAATCACTGAGTATTTTAAAGACTTTAAAGGAAATTGCTAACTACCTGTTAGTTTGGATGCTCCTCTCTATTACTCTATCGAAATAAGATTCATATAATATTGCAAATGTAAACTTTAGTGTTCCACAGGAATTTTTAACAAGATTGCATTTTATACTAGTCTTCGGTTATCTAATTGGGGATGATAAAGGCATCTCTATGGAAAGAATTTTGATTATCTCCTATAAAAGTAAGGTATTATCCACCATGTCATATTTACACAGAGTCACACATAAATTCCTTTTAGGTTTTATGGCTAGAAAAAGCTTCTTTTACTACTACAGAATAAGAAATATACAAGTCTTCAGTTTCTGTCTTAGCTGCTAGTAAGGCTAGCAGGCTCATAGCTAAATTACAAAACTTTACTTAGTTTAAGGCTTCTGTTATATGTTCCAATATTTTATGTGGCTCTTGATCTTTTGTGTATCTAATATACAATCATGCTCTCACTCTCTTATTTTTTTAATGAAACTGCTACATAATCAGGCATAAGACCGCTATTGCCGGGAGTTCCCTGATGGCAGAGTATCAGGATTCCAGGCTTTCAATGCCTGGGCTCAGGGTTCAATCCCTGCTCAGGAAACTGAGATGGCACAAGGCAAGTGGCCAAAACAAACCAAAAAAGACAGGTACTGCCAATGTTGAGAATTTTAATCAAGTCACAACTGTGTATAGATGCCTCTGCCACAATAAGTCATAAAGCACTTAAATGACAATAAATGTCATAAATTTATTAAACTTAATTTTCAAATTAGAAGGTTTAGATAAAATGAGGATGGCAAAAAAAAAAAAATTTCATTTCTGGGGAAGAGAATAACTTTAAAACACATAGGACTTAGTTAGGACTTTCCTAATGAAAATATTAAAAGCTTTAAAACTTAAAAGTTTGCTTAATCTTACTTACCATGCCTTTTAAAAATTAATAGGGCATTTTAATTGTAACAAAAAAAGACTTACATACCTTATGTAAACAAGTGTCCACTACCCAATTGCACACATTTTCCAGGTCATCAGATACCTCAAGCCTAGATTTAACAAATTCACAGAGCTCCTCATTACTCATAACATCCCAGATCCCATCACAAGCCAAGATGATAAATTCATCCTCTTCTGCTCTTAAAATTTCATAAACCTCAGGCTCTGGAGAAACAAGTTGTTCTGTTGGGCCCTTGCCATCAACACACTTGTAATCATAGTCCCCCAGAGCACGAGACACTGCTAGTGAACCATTAACACGCTGTATCATTACGCTGCCTCCTGCGTTCTGGATTCGCTCTTTCTCCCTTGGGTTGCAAGGTTTGTGATCTTGGGTAGAAAAGCAGACTTGTCCACTCCTATACAGAACAGCCCGTGAATCACCACAGTTGATGAAGTAGATGTGCTTAGGTGAAATCATAACTCCCACTGCAGTTGAACCGCTCCTGTCCATGCCATTTCTGAGGTCTGAAAAGTTACGCATGTATTCATCAATTTTCAAAAAGCCAGTTCTGATACCATTCTTGACATTTTCCACTGAAGGCTCAAGAGCAGATCCTGACTTTCCAGCTGCCCTGAAGTCTTCGTTGTTCGTGATGTGTTCTAATAAGTGTGTTGAGCAGTAATTTGCTACTCGGGATCCGGCGTGACCATCATAAACTGCAAAAAACGACCAGTCTTCCAAGCCGTGCGGAATACCTACAACAGCTGTGTGCGCATCTTCCATTTCCACTCTCCATCCTTGCATGCTGCTCAGGCCATAACGTAAACCATTCCCAGCACCATGAGCATTATGTTTCTCAGTTTTGGGTTTGTCCAAAAATGCACCCATGTTTAGTAATAAATCTGAAAGGGGGAAAAAAATGTAGATGTTACATATTTAAATTAAGAGCATTTATCAACAATAGTTCATCTATTTTCTAGTTACCTCCTAATCTCAAGTGTATTTTTCATTATTATCAAAACTTACAGGAACCACAACAAAAAGAAACCAAGAAAACTGCCCCACACATACTTCTTCTACAACAGTGGTTTCTCAATTCTTACACACTTGAGTCTCCAGGGGTGGGACCCAGATATCATTATCTTTTTTAAAATGCCTCTCTAGTGATCTGCATGTGCAGCAAGCTGAAAACCACTCACTGTTGTTGGAGAAAGGAAAACCAAGAAACAAAATCTGTTTTTTTTTTTAATTCAATTTCTAATTTGAGAGTTCAATATGTAAGATGGAACAATGAGAATATTCAAAACTTGGCAACATCTTGCTCAATTTATTAATGTAGAAAAGTATGCTAATACATTTTAGAAAGATTTCCAAAAGTGTTATAATCAAGTATATTCCCCCACCAGAGATGTTGAAGACAACCCCCAAAATTAATTAAAACAAAATCTCAGTTTTACAAATATGTGATTCCATCTAGGTTGTACTGCAAATCAAATAAAGAACTTTACTTGGACTGACGGAAATCCATTAACCCATAAAAACAAATATAACTTTAATGATGTGCTGAAGAGCATACTACTTAATATTGCCAAGTTTCACAATCCATGGAGTGGCATTAGGACAGCTTTTACTCAGTGCTTTTACTGAGTGAAAAAGTAAAAGTGCTTTTACTTTACCCATGAGTGAACTGTGAAATCCACTACACATCACCATCCTCCCAACTTCACTTTTAGAATAAAATCTTTTCAATTTTAAATGGCCTGGACTAGAGCAGTGGGAATGCAAATGCCTTGATATGTTTTCCACATACAAGCCTGGCCCTAAGACTCATGAGTTGTGTGACCTTAGTAAGGTTCTTAGTCTGTTATACCTTAAATTCTTCCTCTGTCAAATGGGAATAATAACAATATTATCTACACCTGACTTCCGTGGTGGCTCAGATGGTAAAGCATATGCCTACAATGCGGGAGACTCAGGTTTGATCCCTGGGTTGGGAAGATACCCTGGAGAAGGAAATGGCACCCCACTCCAGTACTATTGCCTGGAAAATCCCATGGATGGAGGAGCCTGGTAGCCTACAGTCCATGGGGTCGCAGAGTCGGACATGACTGAGCGACTTCACTCACTCAGTACACCTGACAGGGAAGAAAGTATTAATATGCAGTGCTTAGAATAGTTCCCGAGACATACTAAACACCACAAAATGTTTGCTGTTAGTATTTGCTCATAATGCAGATTTCCACACCCCCATTTCCCTGCCCCCCAGCAGACTTTGTATGGGGCCTTCAAAAAAGCATGCTGGTGACTTACGAATCACATTTTGAGACATACGAGTCTAGATCAACTTACTTTCATTTGGCTCTAGGTATCTTTGAGAGAGCTCTTTTTCAGCTGTAACTGTTACCTAACTACAATAAAACTATATATTCCTAAAAACCCAATGAACCACCATATATAATATTTGTAAATTGTAGCAATCTTGTAACTTTTCATTATATATAATACTATAGTAATTATTAATACAAATACAAATGTTTATTAAAATTAATTTTCAAAAGGCAAAGTTTTACTCTTACCTAAAAATAACTTTCATTAAAGTATAATACAAAAGTATTGAGAACAATATAACAGAATGTGCTTATTTTTTAACACACTGGTTTAACATTTTGATACAAGATTGGGAAGCCTAGTTCTAACCACCACCTTATAAAGATAGCTAAATGCAAGTGAAACTGAATTGATAACTGTATATTTATCACCCACTCTTCAGTCCCAACTACCAATTACAAAAAAAGAACTTTATTGTTATTTCCATTATCTTGATGTTCTTCCAATTAAGGTGCTGCTGTTTCAAATTTCAACAAATGAGCTCAAAAGTCACCAGAACTCCTCGTTTAGAAGAGTTTTAAAAGTAAGTTTTAAAGTTTCTATCAAAAATTATCAAATTTGTTTATAACTTAGGAATAAAGAAAGGAGAGAGAGAAAGGGAAGAGGGGACTTTAGACAGAAACTATAGTAGACTTACAAATCGAAAGAAGGAAGCAGGAGAAGGAAAGACATTTGGAAAACCATCAGGAAACAAAGGAGCCCCTAAGGCTGGGCAGCCAAACACTTTGCAAATTACATGAAAACCTGCTGGCCTCCCCAGATGCCTGGGCAAAGTTCGGAAAGATTTACCCAGATCTATTCTTTTTACAAATTAGTAATTTGTTTTAAAGCTCAAAATTGATCTCGTTTTAAAGTTAGTGTTGTCCCATAATGATTTAATTATTTAATCATGAAATACATATTTATTTTATACAATGTATACACACAGCTAAAGAGTACTAAATACCCACATACCTTCCATATAGTTTTATAAATACAACATTATCAAGACCACTGAAGCCTCTTATTATTTCTAAACTTTATAATTAGTGTTCCTTCTAGTCTAACCATATTTATGTTGGTTGTTTAGTTTTATGTTTGACACTTTACGCTGATGTAAAATACAATATGCATTACCGGCACATTAGGTAGGGATGGAAAGTGGTCAACGCACAGTTTGGGGAAAAACAAACTAGAGACAGAATTAAAGTTTTAAACATGGGACCAGGGACTCAAGACCTCTTGGGTCAAGAGCCCTGTTCCTCGGAGCCACATCACTCTTATTTAGTGTCTTGGCAAGCAGAAAGTATCTGTTGTGCTACGATGAAGTAGGCCTCCTGTGTCCCCGGTCATGTCTCCCATTTTATTGATTACTTTAAACTGTCTGTTTAAAGTAACAAGGGCTATCACCTAGCTGGAGGTCATAGACCCACATATGCCTTGGGAAAACATCTCAGTGTGTGCACAAGCAGTGTTCTGAACTTGCGCAGACCCAGCATTCCAAGATTCACACTGTTTTTCCTTAGCTTAGAGGGTATGACAACCCCAGCTGATCAACCCAATGTACTTTTATTTGGGTTATGCTTTATTGCTATATATTTTGCTTTTATTCTTTTCCCATGGTGATTTTCTCATGGCTTAGCCAGAGCAACAGGCAACTGACTATTCACCCCTGCATATCCCCCTTTTTGTTTTTGTAGCAGAAGATATGCTGATCTCGCAACTTCTTTCTTCATTAGTTCTTGGAGGGTTTTTCGCATGTATCTGAGGACTAAATAGATGATTATATACTGAAACAGCAAAACATAGCTAGTGTTTCAACGAGACCACCTCCCATGCCTTTGAGGACTCAATGACTTAAGGCCCTCTGCTTAGTCCATGAAGTGTATCTGTATCTGGTAATAGTCTGAAAGAAGCATGCTGCATGCCAATGATTTTTGCTTGTAGCTTTTTAATATCTAGTGTAAGGTTGTCAGCACATGGCCCTTCAAGTGCCATCTAACCTTTTCCCAGGAGTGTTTAGATTGGTTATATTCCTCGGCGTGGGCGGGTGGTCACACAAAAAGTAGTAATGTTCCAGTCACACATTAAATGTACTTGTAATTTAAGATTTTGTGCTTCTTTTCCTAAGAGTAGCACTGAATTTTCTAAATCCACCAAACTGTTAAAATCCTCATCTATATGAGTTTGGGCTCCCCAGAATACGCTGAGATTTTTGTGTATGTCTGGAGACAGTCTTTTTTGTACCTTGATGAGGCTGTTTAGAACCCAAATGTCTCCAATTTCTGGCAAGACAGAGAAAAGAAAAACGTTTTAATTTTACCCACAGGTGTAAATCACTAAATTGTTTTAAACCATCAGTGACTTAAGAAGAGCTTTTTTATACTTGAAAACAAAGATCAGAAGCCAGTAATATGTCAGACAAACAGTCATGAAAATTGCAGTCATATTTAGCAGTCTGTTCAATCTCATGTAACCAATCCTTTTGTTTTGTGGTCCTTGCCTGACGACAAAGGACGTCAGTGAACATGATAGTCTCAGAAGCTCATGAAATTTTTGCCAGTGTCTGTACAACCTGTCCAGCAAAGTGGGTGCCCTGATCACTGGAGATTGCAGAAAATGTATTTTAATCTTTTTTTTTTTAATTGTGAGATTTTTAACCCTGTAGCCAGGAAAAGTTTTATCCTATCAAATAAAAGTGAGGTTTGTTAGGGAGCCGGGAAAAGCCAAGAGGCCACCTTGGATTTCCCATAGCCCCGACGGTCTAGTTTATAGCCATTTTTTATCCATTTTAAATTTTCTGATGAGGGGTTAATTTTGTAGAAGCAGAATGAGCTTTGTCTATGTGTGTCATAGTTTCCATAGATCATTGTAATATAACACTCATTTATTTTATCAAAGTAACAAAAGATTTTCAAAGCAAGTATGAATCACTTAAAGACAAAGAAATTTACATAGTCTGTTATCAAAAGCCATATTCCAAGAAGACTTTTTTTTAACAGGAAGAGAAAATCAAATTTCAGATTGGTACCAGATTATATTCATTGTGAAACAATAGTTATTCACTTAGTCAAAGTAACAATACAAGATTTCAAAGGCAGTTTAATGTCTTTAAGAAACTTGTATCATGTACAAAACTCCCTTCCATTTGTCACAAACCTTTTTTATACTTCTGTATTTATCACTCTATTTGCCCACTCAGAGAACAGCACCTCTAAGTTCAAATGTACTTCCTTTTTCCTTAATAGAAAGTAATGCCATTCCTTATACCTTTCTATTAAAAACACATCTTACTTTCCTTTAGTAACCACGAACTGTACTTTATATCATTCTGTAGATTGGTAAGTATAATTGACCCAAAGCTATGTCATCTGCAAAAGTATCTTCACAAAGTCAATAAATAAACATTAATACCAGGTATCAAGAGATAAGAAAGCCTTCTTCAGCGATCAATGCAAAGAAATAGAGGAAAACAACAGAATGGGAAAGACTAAGGATCTATTCAAGAAAATCAGAGATACCAAAGGAACATTTCATGCAAAAATCGGCTCGATAAAGGACAGAAATGGTATGGACCTAACGGAAACAGAAGATATTAAGAAGAGGTGGCAAGAGTACACAGAAGAACTGTACAAAAAAGAGCTTCACGACCCAGATAATCATGATGGTGTGATCACTGACCTAGAGCCAGACATCCTGGAATGTGAAGTCAAGTGGGCCTTAGAAAGCATCACTACGAACAAAGCTAGTGGAGGTGATGGAATTCCAGTGGAGCTATTAACTGAAAGATGATGTTGTGAAAGTGCTGCACTCAATATGCCAGCAAATTTGGAAAACTCAGCAGTGGCCACAAGATTGGAAAAGGTCAGTTTTCATCCCAATCCCAAAGAAAGGCAATGCCAAAGAGTGCTCAAACTACCGCACAATTGCACTCATCTCACACGCTAGTAAAGTAATGCTCAAAATTCTCCAAGGCAGGCTTCAGCAATATGTGAACCGTGAACTTCCTGATGTTCAAGCTGGTTTTAGAAAAGCCAGAGGAACCAGAGATCAAATTGCCAACATCCCCTGGATCATCGAAAAAGCAAAAGAGTTCCAGAAAAACATCTATTTCTGCTTTATTGACTATGCCAAAGCCTTTGACTGTGTAGATCAAAATAAACTGTGGAAAATTCTGAGAGAGATGGGAATACCAGACCACCTGATCTGCCTCTTGAGAAATCTGTATGCAAGTCAGGAAGCAACAGTTAGAACTGGTCATGGAACAACAGACTGGTTCCAAATAGGAAAAGGAGTACGTCAAGGCTGTATATTGTCACCATGTTTACTCAACTTATATGCAGAGTACATCATGAGAAATGCTGGACTGGAAGAAACACAAGCTGGAATCAAGATTGCCGGGAGAAATATCAATAACCTCAGATATGCAGATGATACCACCCTTATGGCAGAAAGTGAAGAGGAACTCAAAAGCCTCTTGATGAAAGTGAAAGTGGAGAGTGAAAAGGTTGGCTTAAAGCTCAACATTCAGAAAACGAAGATCATGGCATCTGGTCCCATCACTACATGGGAAATAGATGGAGAAACAGTGGAAACAGTGTCAGACTTTATTTTTCTGGGCTCCAAAATCACTACAGATGGTGACTGCAGCCATGAAATTAAAAGACGCTTACTCCTTGGAAGGAAAGTTATGACCAACCTAGATAGCATATTCAAAAGCAGAGACATCACTTTGCCAACAAAGGTTCGCTTAGTCAAGGCTATGGTCTTTCCTGTGGTCATGTATGGATGTGAGAGTTGGACTGTCAAGAAGGCTGAGCGCCGAAGAATTGATGCTTTTGAACTGTGGTGTTGGAGAAGACTGTTGAGAGTCCCTTGGACTGCAAGGAGATCCAACCGGTCCATTCTGAAGGAGATCAGCCCTGGGATTTCTTTGGAAGGAATGATGCTAAAGCTGAAACTCCAGTATTTTGGCCACCTCATGCGAAGAGTTGACTCATTGGAGAAGACTCTGATGCTGGGAGGGATTGGGGGCAGGAGGAGAAGGGGACGACAGAGGATGAGATGGCTGGATGGCATCACTGACTCGATGGATGTGAGTCTGAGTGACCTCCGAGAGCTGGTGATGGACAGGGAGGCCTGGCGTGCTGCAGTTCATGGGGTCGCAAAGAGTCGGACACGACTGAGCGACTGATCTGATCTGACCAATTTAATAGTGAATATTTCCCAGTTCACACAAGCCTGAAATTCATTTTAATTTTTCGAATTTATAATTGTTTGATTCGTAAGCACTTACTTCTCTTTAGGCCAATTAAATAGAGCTCATTGTCCAATCAGGCTTAAGCAATTCTGTTCAAGGATGAAGGTGCACACATAAATTTAGACAGACATATAGGCAGAAATTTCATAGTCTTCTGCTTAATATTTAAAATGTTTCTTTGCCCCTTCTTTTTCTTCTTGGTTTGAGTTCTTCCGATTTGTTCATGGCTGGAGTCCCAGATAGTGGGCTGCGTATTCCAAGGACATGATAAGAGTTAACTTTAGGTTTTTTCCCAGGCTTGTTTTTGTTTCTCAGGCAGAACTGGAGCTCCAAAAAAAGTATTTTAACAAGCCAACATTTTTTTTTAATTCCACATGCAAGAAGAACCGGTTTTGCAATTTCAAAAAAGACTTCACTTTAACCAGTTTTCTCTGGAGTCTAAAGAATATCATGGCCATTCAGTATCAAAAACGTCATCTCTCCTTTTTGTCGTCATAGTTTTTTATCTAAAATTTAAACCAGATAGTGTTCGAATTGGCTCTGCTGACAGGGGTAATGTTATCCCAGTAGGGATTGTCTCTTTGGGGAGGTGAGATCTCAAAGTAAAGAAAGCCTGTCCTTTAACCTCTATTTTCTCCCAAGCTCTTATGCAGTATAACCTCACTTGTTCTATAGCCTGATCTTCCATAAGCACTTGATCTTGAGTTGTCCCCCAACTTCCACTGCCTATAACTGATTTAAAGAGATGAGGATCTATCTGACTTGGTCATGAGTGACCATAATCAAACAGGGACCCTCAGCTAGTCCCTGCACTATTCCCAAGGTAAAAGGAGAATTTACTCCATAACTCTGAACAGCTTGCCTAAGTTCCTTTAGTATTTTGAAGGGAATCTGTGTACAGCCTCATACACCCCATTAGAATTATTAGGATCTTTCCCAGGAGCTACTCATTCATGTATTGTCATTGGAAATGTCATAGTCATAAAGCCTCCAAGTCACCCTCCTGTCAAGCCCACCAAATACCTTTCTGGAGAGGTGACAGAACCGTTGTCCATGACAAGGAAGGAAAAGCTTGAGTCACTCTAGCCGTTAAGACAGGAGGAGGAAGCGGAGGTAAAGGAAATTCGTCCAGCCCAAAAGTGCAGAAGGAACTGTAGCTGTAAGAGCATCCCACGTTTTTTGCTCTCTCCCCTCAGGCTTTGCATCTTCAGGTTTTCCCTTTAATGGGGTTTCACCTTCATCCTCACTCCCTTCTGAGCTTTCTGGGGTCTGAAGAGGTTCTAAAATAGATTTTATCAGTGTCCAAATTGACCTGACAGATACAGGCAAGGGCACTCCCTTGCAAAGAAGTTTCTCTAATTTACTACCTACCTTCAGCCAAGTTCCTAAATCTAAAAGTACCGAGAGAAGGGAACCATAAGCAATGTTTCTCAATGGTTTGTAAAAGCTCCAACAGCTGGCCCTCGCTTATTTTTGTATCCCCCACCCCTCTTTAAAAAGGTGCCTTAAGAGGCATATATACAGCCAGTACGGTTTTGAGCTTTCTGAATTTCCCATGTTTAATCCTGGTTTCAATGCCTAAGAGAGTGTCTTGGCAAGCAGAAAGTATCTGTTGTGCTACGATGAAGTCAGCCTCCTGTGTCCCCGGTCATGTCTCCCATTTTATTGATTACTTTAACCTATCTGTTATTTTCTTGTACAAGGGCTATCCTTGGCTGGAGGTCATAGACCCACATATGCCTTGGGAAAACATCTTAGTGTGTGCACAAGCAGTGTTCCGAACTTGTGCTGACCCAGCGTTCCAAGGTCCACACTATGTTTTTCCTTAGCTTAGCAGAGTATGACAACCCAAACTGATCGACCCAATGTACTTTTATTTGGGTTATGGTATATTGCTATATTTTGCTTTTATTTTTTCCCATGGTGATTTTCTCATGGCTTAGTCAGAGCAACAGGCAGCTGACTATTAACCCCTATATATTATTCCAGTACTCTTATTTCCAGCTCAACACTGTATTTCATTCACATTGATGAACCGATACGCCACTGTATGCTTATTCCACCCCTTCCACTGTCAACGACTATTTGAGTTATTTCTCATTTAAAAATATGAAACAGTGCTGTTTAAAAAAAAAAAGAAAAAAATCATGGTGCAAATATGTGAGTTTTCCTAGAAGATATACCTAAATTTCAAAGTTCTTAAAGTTCACTTATTATATATTATCTTTTTCCCCCCTCAACAAAAATCACGAAACAAACCATCTCCAAACATTTGTTTCCTAACTGTTCTTTTGCTAACAGTACTCTCTAAAAAAAAGTTTGATTTCTTAGTAAGCAAACTTCATCCTGAAATAGCATGATTAAGAGTGTGTATTTTCTTTTATCCAAAAATATCTGCATAGCAATTAGTAATTACTATTTTAAGTTCTCTAACTCTTCAAAAGCAAAAATCTTTGCTATGAGATAATCATCAAAACTGTATGTGGCAGACTATAACTTCTTGGTCATTTTTCATTTCACTCATTCACAGTAAGCCCTCAGTATCAGCTGCTTCCACGTCTTCAGGTTCAACCAACCACAAGTTGAAAATACTAGTGGAGCGGGGGTGGAATTCCAGGAAGTTCCAAACAGCAAACTCGAATATGCTAAGCACCAGCAACTTTTACATGGCATTTATATTGTATTAGGTAATCTAGAGCTGATTTAAAGTATATGGGAAGGGAAGGTTGTGCATGTATTATATGCAAATACCACACCATTTTATATAAGGGACTCGAGCATCTGCACATTTTGGTATCACTGCTGTAAACAGCTCCCTAGATTTTAAAGTTAAAGGTCTTGTTTTCATAAAATTAACTACACTGATGACACTAACAGCTCTGAACTCCTGGTTCAATTTCTCTGCTGCAGTAATTTTCCTAGGAAGGATGCAGTGAACCATTTTCACCTTAAGTGCTTATGATTTTTCTTCCATAAAAGGCTAATTTTTATGAAAGAAATATTTACTGTTGAGAATATACTTTTGTCCAGCATCTCTTTGCTGTAACTCTTCACTCCCCACCAAAAGACAAAACTTAGCAAAGAGTAAAGGAAAATGTTTTATTTTAGTCAATCTTAAAGTAAAGCTCCCACATATAATTGGACTCATACTGGTTTCATCAACTTGGCACTGTTTACTACATGTTTCAAAGACATCTGATGACAAAGGAATGTATTTTAATTTTTGGCCATATATTCTATGCATTATTTCAGTCATTTTGACCAAGGCCTGAAAAACTAGTGTTTCCCCAGTGGCACGCTTTGTATCTTTTCCTACTGAACAAGAAACCTCAAAGGGCCTTGTAAACATCTACAATTAAATTTAGAGAAATCTGTAGTAATGTATGGCTCTATCAAACACTTCTGGGGGAAAACTTCATAAAGCTTAGTTTTTATCCTCAGAATGCATATTTTTAAAAAATGTCTTGCTAATTTGCTGATTTTATGCTATCACTTAGCCACCTATCAAGCACACTGTATGTACACTTACGCAAGCTACAGTTTCAACAACAGTAAATAGAGTCACATGTTTCAAATAATCTTGGACAATCTCAAATTTTGAGAGACTGATATTTGAGATCAGATATTATATTTTTTACCCCATATTAAGAGCCCATATTGGGATTAAGAGTTCTAACATTTTTTATGTTGTGTGCTTGCTTTTGCTTTATTATAATCACAATCAATCTAATTTCTTGATAGCAATCTTTTACAATCACTTGCTAATTTTTGGAAGACAGTTTAGCTAAAATCAGATCCATGATATCAATGTAATCACATGTAAACCTCAACATGGTACAATAACAAATACAACCGAGGAAGTGAAAATTTTACCATTCCTTAGGTTCCCTCACCAGCCCATGTGACATAATAACAGCATGGGGAAGCCAATGTCAATCACTGTATTATCACTATATTGAATGTAATTTGCCTTTCTCAGGGTGAAAGACAATCGAGGTTCAATCTTTAAAAATTAATACTGATGGATGGTCCTCTATAGTCCTCGGGCCTAAGTTTTTACAAGACTGAGAATATATATACAGCAAGCATCGTCTGAAGACTGAAAAAACAATGTTCTCTGCACATCTGTCTTTTTCCATTGCCTTCTTTGAGGAAAAATACACTACTGAACCCAAAGCAGCATAATGTTATTATTTACTTGCTTAACCAATGGTACAGAGTAACTGTACTATAAAGTAAGCACCTGAGAAATAGTATTTTAAAGAGTTCTCATACACGGAAGATGGAACTACCGGCTATCGTTTTTATTTAAGTAATTTCCTTAAATCACTTTAAAAGTGAAGTGAAGTCACTCAGTCGTGTCCGACTCTTTGCGACCCCATGGACTGTAGCCCACCAGGCTGCTCCGTCCATGGGATTCTCCAGGCAAGATTACTGGAGTGGGTTGCCATTTCCTTCTCCAGGGGATCTTCCCGACCCAGGGATCGAACCCAGGTCTCCCACATTGCAGGCAGACGCTTTAACCTCTGAGCCACCAGGGAAGCCCTTAAATTACTTTAACCACATTTTAAAAATCACTTAAAAGGTTTCACATGTGTTTATATATATTCTATAGCATTCAATTCTGGACTGACTCTAAAATTTTTCATTCACAATGCATAAAATGCAGTAATAAATAATACATATTCATGATGTATTGAATACTTTAAATGTACTTTAACAGTAGTACTGGATACAGAAAAAATCAAGCGAACTTTTTGGCCAACCCAATAGTCACTCATTCGAGCATTTCCTAAGTGCCTACTACAAGCTAGGCACTCTTCTGGGTAGTAGGAATATGATGACCTCTTCCCTAAAGGAAAGTATAGTCTGGTGGAAGACAAAGGCCAGTGCACATGTTATGAAGGCACGTGGTGATACAGGGGGGTCTAAGGGGATAAGTATAGGTATGTCAAGAACAGGCATCAAGAGTTACAAGTACTTAAAATTTTTGCAAAGGAAGAAGCCTAAGATGAGAAGTAAAAGGTAGAAGTGGGAGAAGGAATTAGCCAGCATACACAAAGACCAAAGAGTAAGAGCAGAATTGATGTGCGTGTGTGTACACGAATATTTCACAGAGTAAAGCAGAAGCACAAAAATCCTAATAATAACATTATTTCCTACTGAGATATCCATTGTCTACTTAGAATCACAGATATGGGAATTCAAGGATGTTCTTGTCCTTCTTGTCTAGGCAAACAGCACAAACCAGACTGAAAATGCTTTCCATTGAGAACAAAAAATCTGGACAAAAATCCTAGAGGCCTAAAATTTAGACAAGCAGATCTAGAGCTGACATTATTTTCTAGAATAAGCCTCCACATTAAAAAACGCTGATACCTTTGGGTCTGCTTACAAATCAACACTGAAAGGGGTGAGGGTAGAGGGTGGGCAATCTTTATATATAACAAGCCAAAATTCAGTTGAAAGAAGCCTAATGGGCTGTTTAAATATTCAAACTGAAATATTACTACTATAAAGTTAAAAATAAGGTCAAATGCAGGTAAAGGTACATACTAAGAAGATACCAATACTACTCACGACCAGATAAAACACTTTCAAAACTGAGTATTAGATTCCTGTTTTCAAAACACCCCTTTAGCTCACTCAAAGTCATCTCTATTCCTTAAGTCAACTGATCCATATAATAGAGGTCCTTTTCTCCCTTTCGTCCTAAACATATCTAGGGAATATAACTTCATCTAAAGCAATAATTCATAGTTGCTAAAGAAGAAAAAAGGTTAATTTCCATTTATAAACCATGTAAGGTTCCCTGTATAAAATTCTCTACTACTCCTAAGAACAGTAAATATAATGCACTTGGCTACTAACCTATTTTGATGATAAACTCTGACAAAGAACAAGAAAAACTGTCTGAAGCATTATGTTTTAAAAATTATTTTGAATTTAGTACTCCAGCTCCCTTGCCTTTCCTGGTAGACTGAGGCTGACTTGTTCTCATCAATAAAGTGAGAGGGACCTACGTACATTGGAGCTGCCCTCAGTTTACAATCAAGTCCGATCAGATTACATATTTATAAACAAAAGTGACAGCACAACAGGAAACAATAATAGGTCATCAAAGCATATAGCTTCATTTTTTCAAATAAAAAGTACCTTAGTAATACAAAAACGAAGAAAAAAACTATTAAACTGAACATGTGTACTGATTCTAATATAGTCTAAATTCAAAAGCAGGACTATTTAGTCTACCTTAATTTAGACAATGAATTATTTTTAAAATTGTGCCCTCCTTCCTTAATTACCTCCCATCCTTCCTGAAAACTCAGATTTCAGTCCTATCTTTTCCAGAAATCCTTTCCCCATCCGTGGTGCTCTACTAAACCTCATTAATACTAAGTTCCTCACCGTACACTGAGCACTTAGCACAAGCTACTTTGCATAATCAATAGCCCTTTGGCTTGCCTGGCTTCCCTGGCTCAGACGGTAAAGAATCTGCCTGCAATGCGGGAAACCTGGGTTTGATTCCTGGGTTGGGAAGATCCCCTTGAGGAAGGCATGGAAACTAACTCCAGTATTCTTGCCTGGAGAATTCCATGAACAGAGGAGCCTGTAACGCTACAGTCTATGGGGTCACAAGAGTTGGACACAAATGAGCAACACATACACACACACACACACTGCTCTATGCTTGTTTCCCTTCAGATTTCCTCAGCCTTTAATAAAGTTTGAAAGTTCTTACCTCAATTCAGTTAAGTTGCTCAGTCGCGTCCGACTCTTTGCAACCCCACAGACTGCAGCACGCCAGGCCTCCCTGTGCATCACCAATTCCTGGAGCCTACTCAAACTCACGTCCATCCCAATGGTGATGCCATCCAACCATCTCATTCTCTGTCCTCCCTTTCTCCTTCTGCCCTCAATCCTTCCCAGTATCAGGGTCTTTTCAAATGAGTCAGCTCTTCGCATCAGGTGGCCAAAGTATTGGAGTTTCAGCTTCAACATCAGTCCTTCCAATGAACACCCAGGACTGATCTCCTTTAGGATGGACTGGTAGGATCTCCTTGCAGTCCAAGGGACTCTCAAGAGTCTTCTCCAGCACCACAGTTCAAAAGCATCAATGCTTTGGTGCTCAGCTTTCTTTATAGGCCCACTCTCACATCCACACATCACTATTGGAAAGACCAAAGCCCTGACTAGACGGACTTTTGTTGACAAAGTAATGTCTCTGCTTTTCAATATGCTGTCGAGGTTACCTGGAAAATCCCATGGACAGAAGAGCCTGGAAGGCTGCAGTCCACGGGGTTGCTGAGGGTCAGACACAACTGAGCGACTTTACTTTCACTTTTCACTTTCATGCATTGGAGAAGGAAATGGCAACCCACTCAAGTGTTCTTGCCTGGAGAATCCCAGGGATGCAGGAGCCTGGTGGGCTGCCGTCTCTGGGGTCACACAGAGAGTCGGACACGACTGAAGTAACTTAGCAGCAGCAGGTTGATCATAACTTTCCTTCCAAGAAGTAAAGCGAAAGTCACTCAGTCGTGTCTGACTCTTTGAGACCCCATGGACTGTCATGGACGGTCCATGGAATTCTCTAGGCCAGAATACTGGAATGGGTAGCCTTTCCCTTCTCCAGGGGGATCTTCCCAACCCAGCGATCGAACCCAGGAGGTCTCCCGCATTGCAGGCAGATTCTTTATCAGCTGAGCCACAAGGGAAGCCCAAGTGTCTTTTAATTTCATGGCTGCAATCACCATCTGCAGTGATTTTGGAGCCCAGAAAAATAAAGTCAGCCATGGTTTCCACTGTTCCCCATCTATTTGCCACTAAGTGATGGGACTGGATGCCATGATCTTAGTTTTCTGAATGTTGAGCTTTAAGCCAACTTCTTCACTCTCCTCTTTCACTTTCATCAAGAGGCTCTTTAGTTCTTCTTCACTTTCTGCCATAAAGGTGGTGTCATCTGCATATCTCAAGTTATTGATATTTCTCCCGGCAATCTTGATTCCAGCTTGTGCTTTTTCCAGCCCAGCATTTCTCATGATGTTCTCTACATAGAAGTTAAATAAGCAGGGTGACAATATACAGCCTTGACGTACTCCTTTTCCTATTTGGAACCAGTCTGTTGTTCCATGTCCAGTTCTAACTGTTGCTTCCTGACCTGCATACAGATTTCTCAAGAGGCAGATCAGGTGGTCTGGTATTCCCATCTCTTTCAGAATTTTCCACCAGTTTATTGTGATCCACACAGTCAAAGGCTTTGGCATAGTCAATAAAGCAGAAATAGATGTTTTTCTGGAACTCTCTTGCTTTTTCGATCATCCAGTGGACGTTTGCAATTTGACCTCTGGTTCCTCTGCCTTTTCTAAAACCAGCTTGAACATCTGGAAGTTCGTGGTTCATGTACTGCTGAAGCCTGGCTTGGAGAATTTTGAGCATTGCTTTACTAGCATGTGAGATGAGTGCAACTGTGCAGTAGTTTGAGCATTCTTTGGCATTGCCTTTCTTTGGGACTGGAATGAAAATGGACCTTTTCCAGTCTTGTGGCCCCTGCTGAGTTTTCCAAATTTGCTGGCATATTGAGTGCAGCACTTTCACAGCATCATTTTTCAGGATTTGAAGTAGCTCAACTGGAATTCCATCACCTCCACAAGTTTTCTTTGCAGTGATGCTTTCTAAGGCCCACTTGACTTCACATTCCAGGATGTCTGGCTCTAGATGAGTCATCACCCCTTCGTGATTACCTGGGTCGTGAAGATCTTTTTTGTACAGTTCTTCTGTGTATTCTTGCCACCTCTTCTTAATATCTTCTGGTTCTGTTAGGTCCATACCATTTCTGTCCTTTATCGAGCCCATCTTTGCATGAAATGTTCCCTTGCTATCTCTAATTTTCTTGAAGTGATCTCTAGATCTCTAGTCTTTCCCATTCTATTGTTTTCCTCTATTTCTTTGCACTGATCACTGAGGAAGGCTTTCTTATCTCTCCTTGCTATTCTTTGGAACTTTGCATTCAAATGGGTATATCATTCCTTTTCTCCTTTGCTTTTTGTTTCTCTTCTTTTCACAGCTAATTGTAAGGCCTCCTCAGACAGCTATTTTGCCTTTTTGCATTCCTTTTTCTTGGGGATGGTCTTGATCCCTATCTCCTATACAATGTCACCAACCTCTGCCCATAGTTCATCAGGCACTCAATCTATCAGATCTAGTGCCTTAAATCTATTTCTCACTTCCACTGTATAATCATAAAGGCTTTGATTTAGGTCATACCTGAATGGTCTAGTGGTTTTCCCCACTTACTTCAACTTAAGTCTAAATTTGGCAATAAGGAATTCATGATCTGAGCCACAGTCAGCTGGTCTTGTTTTTGCTGACTGTTTTACCTCAATTATCTCATGTCAAATTAAGGGCAGAAAGTCTCAAGCTCATGTTCTATAGAGGGCGTTAAAGATGAGCTGAATGATCTCTGTCTCTCTTAAGTTATTATTGAGGGGCAATAATAAAAATGGACAGTCTCCCAAAGGGGAAAGGAATTTTAGTTTAAGAAAAAGAACTGCAAATGAGAACACTGGCCACTACCTGCATAGACTTTTTTTTTTTTTCTAAAGAAGTAACAGTTTACTCACACATACTCATAGTCATTTTAATTATTAAGGTTCATTTAATAGGATCATCTAAAAGGCTTGGCCATGAAAAGTTTCTCATATGAATTTCAAAAATATCTGTTAGAGATTATTAGGACCTAGACAAAGTATTAAAAAGGCATTACTTTGCCAGCAAAGGTCCATCTAGTCAAAGCTATGGCTTTTCCAGTAGTCGTGTATGGATGTGAGAGTTGGACCAGAAAGAAGGCTGAGCGCCGAGGAATTGATGTTTTCAAACTGTGGTGTTAAAGAAGGCTATTGAGAGTCCTGTGGACTGCAAGGAGATAAAACCAATCAATCCTATAGGAAATCAGTCCTGAATATTCACTGGAAGGACTGATGCGGAAGCTGAAGTTCCAGTATTTTGGCCACCTGATGCGAAGAACCGACTCATTTGAAAAGACTCTGATGCTCGGAAAGACTGTAGGCAGGAGGAGAAGGGGACGACAGAGGATGAGACGGTTGGATAGCATCACTGACTCCGACTCAATGGACATGGGTTTGAGCAAGCTTCAGGAGATGGTGAAGGACAGGGAAGCCTGGCATGCTGCTGTCCATGGGGTCTTAAAAGGTTGGACACGACTGAGTAACTGAACGACAACATTAGAACCAAGTGCCACATTTTATTGAAATGATCTATGAAATCCTCATGCAACAGAAATTCTAGAAAACTACACATCTGAGTATACACATCAATCTAGACTTTAAAAGAACCAAGAAACTTACAGTGCCTAAAAAATGAAATATTTTCTGCTAATAAATAAAAGCATACAAACTTTTACTAAAGGAAATCAGTCCTGAATATTCATTGGAAGGACTGGTGTTGACGGTGAAACTCCAATACTTTGCCCACCTGCTGCGAAGAACTAACTCACTGGAAGAGACCCTGGTGCTGGCAAAGGCTGAAGGCGGGAGAAGGGGACGACAGAGGATGAGATGGTTGGATGGCATCACAGACTCAATGGGCATGAGTTTGAGTAAACTCTCAGAGTTGGTGATGGACAGGGAGGCCTGGAGTGCTGCAGTCCATGGGCTCGCAAAGAGTCGGATACGACTGAGTGACTGCACTGAACTTGTACTCAAGATACATACACATGCAATAAACATATCAAGGCGATGAACTATAGGAAACAAGAAAAAGAATGCCTAAACACTGGGTTTGATTTCTGGCTCTTCCACTTATCTGTTTTCTTAGGAAAAAAGTTATAAACAATAATATTGAGCATCTCCTCCTGCTCTGAAACTCTGTTATTGAAGTCTGATTAGTGAATTACCAGCTGCTGCTGCTGCTAAGTCGCTCCAGTCGTGTCCGACTCTGTGCGACCCCATAGACAGTAGCCCACCAGGCTCCCCCCGTCCCTGGGATTCTCCAGGCAAGAACACTGGAGTGGGTTGCCATTTTCTTCTCCTAACAGCTAAAAGACTAAGTATGACACTGTAAGATTAAAGTACAGTTCATAAAAGAACAGTACCACCAGCCAAGTTCATATCTCATACACAGCAAATGATTCATGAAAAGAAAGAAGAAAAAGGATTTAAGAATTTTGACCAGATTTCTTGACTTCTGAATGAAAGTTACAAGTTTTGTGGGCCTGTTTCCCAAGGCTCCCAAAGTAACAGCCACCATATTGTCTACTCCCACTTAAAAAAGAAACAACCTTCAAGTCAAGCATATCCCCTTAAATGAAATTTTATAAAACTCTCCAAATCACTTATCATCCTTCTGAACTCCTGGAAGCAGCGTTTCTCACACAAGACAATTAACTATATATTTTTTATGATAGGCCTTATATTAAAGGCTTCCCTTGTGGCTCAGCTGGTAAAGAATCCGCCTGCAAAGCGGGAGGCCTGGGTTCGATTCCTAGGTTGGGAAGATCCCCTGGAGAAGGGAAAGGCTACCCACTCCAGTATTGTGGCCTAGAGAATTCCATGTACTGTATACTTCATAGGGTCACAAAGAGTCAGACAAAAATGGGAGACTTTCACTTCACTTCACTTATATTAAATAATAATATTTCTGAAGAAAGTAAACAGGACTTTTGGTACTGAAGAAAACCAGGCAGAGAGATGAAGGCTGGAAGTGAGATTTAAAAAACATAAAATTAAGTGAAAGTTTTACTTGACATAACAGACAACTGAGTGACTGAACTGATAATCTTTTCCAGACACCTGATTTTCAAAGTGATGGCAATCAAATTTATACCCTCTTAAAAAGATGAGAAGAGTTTTTCTACTCTTTAGAATATCTCCAGCCCTAAAGGAAGACCAAAAGGTGCTAATACTGGAGGTTACTCACACAGGTCAGTCAGATTACCCTGGAGCCAATAAGTTCCCTGGACAAGCACAGAGCTTCCAATCAGCTATTCAATGCCCACTTTAAAATATAAGCAGAAAGTCTACAGCGAAACACAGAAGTCCCCTAATAGAAGGGTGGCCTCCCTGTCCATCACCAACTCCGAGAGTTTACTCAAGCAGAAAAGGGCAGCTTGGAAGAAAAAGGGATGAGGTTAGGAAAAGAAAATTTAAAGGAAGACAAGAGGAAGGAAACAAGTGAGCAAACTCCTTTCAGAAAGATAAGATTTTTTAATCCATGAAATAACAAGATGTTATTAAAAGAAAAAACAGAACATTCAGAGGAACAAAGAGCTCCTGTAAAGTAAAAACATAATCATAAAAGAGAAAGTTGGAAAGATAAATGTTGAAGGAAACCCCCAGAAATTACAGCACAAGGCAGACATGGTAAAACAGTACAGGATCAGTCCAGGAGGTTCAGGAGTCAAAAACAGGAGTAAGAGAAAACAGAAAATTGAAGAGAGGAAATAATTTTTTAAAATAATCTAGCGGATCCAACTCGATGTATGGTAAAAGCAATACAGTATTGTAAAGTTAAGCAAAATAAAATTTAATTTTAAAAAATAATAATAATAATAATCTAAGAAAATTTCCAAACTGAATGGCATGATTTTCAAGACTGAAGGGGTCTACTCTGTGCCAAGCACAATGGATGAAAACAGAAGACTTACAAAGGCACATTATGCAGAATTGGTAGGTAGAGCCTTTGTGCTTTCAGTGAGAAAAAAGTTTTCATACAAAACCCCAAGAATCAGAATGGCATCGGTCTCAACTAGGGGAAAGCTGGGGGTTAAATTAATGATTAGCACACCAAATGAAATTTAAGAACTCCAAGGAAAACAAGAAATTGTCCTGGAAATAAGTAATCCTATCTGGAAGAGATGAGGAAGAACAGGAGGTGAAGGGACAAGGGTGTGTAGGGAATATGTGTGTTTGGGGTAGTACAGTGGTTAAATCTCTTCTTCTGTAATGGGACAGATAATTCCTAAAACTAAAAAAAAAGAAGAAGAAAGAAATATCAAGAAGCACAGCTGTTTAGAAATTTGAAGATAAATTCCAAAGGAATCAGCTACAAGAGTTCAAAATGGTTGGTTCTGGGGAATCCTCTCCGAGAGGAGCTTTTAGAACTATTTGATTCTAGATAAACTCGTTATTTCAATTAAAAAAGAAAAGAAAATATATTAAAGAAACAAAGTAAAACAATAGCACACTACATGGATAAGAAATAAAAAATTATATTATATAATTTCCCTAATATTAAAAGGGTCCCATAAATCAGTAAGAAGATGAACATCATGATAGATAAATGGACCAAAAACCCCCAGAAATGGATCTTAAAGTATGTCCAACTTCACATTCATAAAAGAAATGAAAATTAAGAGTACACTAAGATAATTTTTCATGTGTCGGACTGGCAAAGGTCAAAGGTTTGATAATCATTCTCTTGACGACATGATGCAGGAACATACATTGCTGGTACCAAGAGAGTGGTACAACCTCACCCGAAGGCAATTTAATAAAGTCTACCAAAAATTACAGTTGCACATACTCTTCAACCACATTCTCAAAATTTACCTACAGGTTTACTCCTAAATGTACAAATGGTAGATGGTGGATGGACAGATGAATAGTTAACTGGATGGTAGGTAGACAGACAGACATATGAGTGGCAATGGTAAAATAGACAAAACAATTTTAGTATCACTCATTTGGCAACTGATAATTTTATTATCAGTTCTAATACTCTGAAGCTCCAATATTTTGGCCACTTGATGCAAAGAGCTGACTCATTAGAAAAGACTCTGATGCTGGGAAAGACTAAAGGCAGGAGAAGGGGACAATAGAGGACGAGATGGTTGGATGGCATCACTGACTCAATGGATGTGAGTTTGAGCAAGCTGCAGAAGATGGTGAAGGACAGCGAAGCTTGGCATGCTGCAGTCCATGGGGTCACAAAGAGCTGGACATGACTGAGTGACTGAACAACATCAGAACCATGTGCCATATTTTATTGAAAACATCTATGAAATCCTTATGTAACAGAAACTCTAGAAAACTACACATCTGAGTATACATATCAATCTAGACTTTAAAAGAACCAAGAAACTTACAGTGCCTAAAAAATGAAATATTTTCTGAGCAACTGAACAACAGCAAATTTTATTTAATAGGGATGAATTATGATATACACTTAAAGATAAAAATATAAACCATAATACCCTACGACTTAAAAAAGAATATAATCACATGTGGGCAAGTGCACAGATGAATATATTCCTGCATAAATGTTTATATTCATTTCCTGGAAGCATACACAGAACTGATACCTGTGGGGAAGAGAAATCAGGAGGCTGGAAGACAGGAATTAAAGAGAGAATCTCCATTATATACCATGCTGTATCTTTTCTATTTTAAACCATGTAAATGTAATGAACATTAAATACTTAAATTTAATACCATTTCATGAATGTTATTTCAACTAGGAAAATCCCTTCATAACGAATCCTTTAGTAATCAAAGCTATAATCTATAAAAATGTAAATAAATTTTGATTAGAAATATCAATATAGTGATACCCAAAGGTTTTCCTCTCTGCAAACAAAGACACAATCACTCATAGTGACATGGTGAGAGAGCCATTAACACCCAGCAGACACATCCTGCTTGTTTCAATACACTGGCACTCCTTTGAAGTAGTAAACCCACTGGTAAATCCTACTATTAAAAAGAATAAATAAAAAGCATGGATTCTACACTTGATGCAAGATTTTTAAAAAATTGGGATGTAATTAATAATTAATAAAAGTTAGCACCAATCTAGGGCAAAACATATCATATATTCATAGAGAGATCTATATACCAATAACAGAAAAGTTCCTTTCTCGAAAGAATTTAGAATAAGACTAAATATTTAGTATTACTTACTATGCTATAAATCAAAATATCAAATTCTAGTTAAATGAACTGTACTTCTGTAAGAAACAAGGTGAAAAAAATTCTCATGGTGCATTTTATAATTTTACAGAAATAGGATTAATAGATACTTCCCAATAAGGAATATAAAAGCTGTATTATGAGGCATGTTAGCAAAACCCCAGCATTTCTGGTACCTCTTGCAAGACATTTCTTCAATGTAAGATACTCTAGTATAGCATACTCTGAAAGAGATTTGATACAAACGCAGTCCTAAGCAGATTTTAGCTAGCAACACAGAGCTACAGGAAAACACAAAATAATCTTTATCATATTTTCACAATGGCAGTAAATAAAAAATTACAGATGTCCCTGGGGAAAGGCAAAAAATATAAAGCTTCAATTAAAGAGAAAAATTATATCTTATATAGCTGTTAGTATATAAAGTCAGCATATGGCTATTACCCTTGCAAAGACCTTTAAGATAATAAAAGCTAACATTTATATAGATTCTTTATATGAGTAGGTGCTGGAGCCTGTATTATCTACACCTACATCAATCAACTCACTTAATCTTTGCAACACACTTTTAAGATGGATATTATTACTGTCCTCACTTTACAGATGAGAGCACTGAGTCAAAGAATGGCTGAGTAACTTGTCCAAGGTAGGTAGCAGAGCTATTGTTACCAAGCAGTCTAACTCGAGTCCATTCTCTTAACCATCAACAACACACACCACAGTAAATACTTAAAATATGTGAGATTTTTTTTCTTCCAGAGTTTAAACAAATCTCCACTTCCTCACATGAATAAAAAAACCTGTTTGTCAGAACCTTGACTCTGCTTTCTCTCAAACACACTATTTAATTCACTAGCAAATCCTATCAATTTTATCTCCAAATATATCCTGAATCCATCCCACATCTCGCATCTGTAGCTGCACCACTGCAAAGTGATCACTGTCCACTGCAGAGACTACTTCAATAACCAGTGGTCCTTCTTCCACTTTTGCCTCTAATTCATTCTCCAGAGTGATCTTTCTTCCATATGATGAGATCATTTCACTCTTGACTTCCCACTGAATTTAAAGAAAATTTAAAGAAAAACTTACCAGTCCTCTATGATCTGACTCCTGTTTAGTGCTTCAATTTTACTTTCTATAACTCTTCCACCATCACTTAAGCTTTCTAGCCACTGTGGACTTATCTTTTCACTCAACATGTCAAGCTTGTTCCCTATCTCTGGACTTTTGTTTTTACTTCTTCCTCTTCCTGGAATAACCCTTATTTCTCCACCCGCATACCTGCATGGCTGGCTCCTTGATATTTAGATCTCAGCCCAGCAGTTAACTCAAAGAGACCTTTCCTGATAACCCAATCTAAAGTATACCCCAAATACTATCACAGTTCATTTTTCAGTTTTCTTTTACTCACAGCTTGCTGAAAGGGTTTTTCATCCAATTCTTTACTTTATTGACATCAACCAGAATGTAAGATCCAAGAGAAGAGAAACACATCTGTCTTACACAATGCCAAAATGACTACAACTACGCATGGTACACAGTAAGCACTCCATAAGTATGTATGGAAAAAAGTGAAAGTTAGGTGCACAGTCGTGTCCAACTCTTTGCAGCTCCATGGGCTGCAGCCTGTACCACGCCTCTGTCCATGGAATTCTCCAAACAAGAGTACTGGAGTGGGTTGCCATTTCCTTCTCCAGGGGATGTTCCCAACCCAGGGACTGAACCCAGACCTCCTGCACTGCAGGCCAATTCTTTACCAACTGAGCCACTAGGGAAGCCCATAAACATGTATGGAATGAATGAATGAGCAAGTGAGCACCAAATGAAGTAGCTGACTTACCAGAAATAATCTGCATTGGATAATGCTCACATTATGGGAGGCCTACTGCAACTGAAAATGGCTGAACCACAGTTCTCAACTCAAGCTCAGTAAAGCTAAAAAATACAATAGTCTAGATTGATATAAGGTTCAGCACTGTGATTTATCAAACGTATACAGCAACAAATTTCATTCTAAGGACCACACTTTAAGAGTAACATTGACAAAATTAAAATATATCCCAAGTAAAAGAATGAGAACAGCAGGCAACTGGAAAAATACATCAGGTAACAAATAACTGAAGAAGCTGGGACCACTTAGACTAGAGAGGAGGAATTAAGTTCCCTGGTGGTTCAGACAGTGAAGAATCTGCCTGCCATGTGGGAGACTTGGGTTCTATCCCTAGGTTGGAAAGATCCCCTGGAGAAGGGAAAGACAACCTACTCTAGTATTCCTGCCTGGAGAATTCCTTGGACAGAGGAGCCAGGCTGGCTACAGTCCATGAGGTTGCAAAGAATTGGACATGACTAGCAACTGAGCTAGTTTCCTACCTTCATTTTCAGTTTCCTGCATTGGAGAAGGAATTGGCGACCCACTCCAGTGTTCTTGCCTGGAGAATCCCAAGGACAGGGGAGCCTGGTGGGCTGCCGTCTATGGGGTCGCACAGAGTTGGACACGATTGAAGCGACTTAGCAGCAGCACCAGCAGTGACTATATGCAGGTAAGGAAGCAACAGTTAGAACTGGACATGAAACAACAGACTGGTTCCAAATCAGGAAAGGAGTACGTCAAGGCTGTATATTGTCACCCTGCTTATTTAACTTGTATGCGGAGAAGGCAATGGCACCCGACTCCAGTACTCTTGCCTGGAAAATCCCATGGGTGGAAGAGCCTGGTGGGCTGCAGTCCCTGGGGTCGCTAGGAGTTGGACACGACTGAGCGGCTTCACTTTCACTTTTCACTTTCATGCATTGGAGAAGGAAATGGCAACCCACTCCAGTGTTCTTGCCTGGAGAATCCCAGGGACGGAGGAGCCTGGTAGGCTGCCGTCGTCTATGGGGTCGCACAGAGTCGGACACGACTGAAGCGACTTAGCAGCAGCAGAGTATATCATGAGAAATGTTGGGCTGGAAGAAGCACAAGCTGGAATCAAGCTTGCCGGGAGAAATATCAATAACCTCAGATATGCAGATGACACCACCCTTATGGCAGAAAGGGAAGAAGAACTAAAGAGCCTTGATGAAAGAAAAAAGAGGAGAGTGAAAAAGTTGGCTTAAAACTCAACATTCAGAAAACTAAGATCATGGTATCCAGTCCCATCACTTTGTGGCAAATAGATGGGGAAACAGTGGAAACAATGGCTGACTTTATTTTTCTGGGCTCCAAAATCACTGCAGATGGTGACTGCAGCCATGAAATTAAAAGATGCTTATTCCTTGGAAGGAAAGTTATGATGAACCTAGACAGCATATTAAAAAGCAGAGACATTACTTTGTCAACAAAGGTCCGTCTAGTCAAGGCTATGGTTTTTCCAGTAGTCATGTGTGGATGTGAGAGTTGGACTATAAAGAAAGCTGAGCGCAGAAGAATGATGCTTTTGAACTGTGGCATTGGAGAAGACCCTTGAGAATCCCTTAGACTGCAAGGAGATCCAACCAGTCCATCCTAAAGGAGATCAGTCCTGGGTGTTCACTGGAAGGACTGATGTTGAAGCTGAAACTCCAATACTTTGGCCACCTGATGTGAAGAGGTGACTCATTTGAAAAGACCATGGTGTTGGGAAAGACTGAGGGCAGGAGGAGAAGGGGATGACAGAGGATGAGATGGTAGGATGGCATCACCGACTCAATGGACATGAGTTTGGTGATGGACAGGGAGGCCTGGTGTGCTTCAGTTCATGGGGTCACAAAGAGTCGGACACGACTGAGCGACTGACACACACACACACACACACACACACACACACACACAAAGTCGGACACGACACACACACAAACATACACACCAAGTCCCAGCAGGTCTGACAGTGAATCCTGAGTCCTTGTAAAAGAAATGGCATGTTTATCTATTCCTGAGGGTACACCTACCAGATGTCTGCTGCTGCTACTGCTGCTAAGTCGCTTCAGTCGTGTCCGACTCTGTGCGACCCCATAGATGGAAGCTCACCAGGCTCCCCCGTCCCTGGGATTCTCCAGGCAAGAATACTGGAGTGGGTTGCCATTTCCTTCTCCAATGCATGAAAGTGAAAAGGGAAAGTGAAGTCGCTCAGTCGTGTCCGACTCTTAGCGACCCCATGGACTGGAGCCTAACAGGATCCTCCGTCCATGGGATTTTCCAGGCAAAAGTACTGGGGTGGGGTGCCATTGCCTTCCCCGACCAGGTGTCTAGTTAACATTAAAATATTTCTTTAAAAATTGTTATTCATTACAGAAGCTGAAAGAAAGGATGAAATTAAATTAAAAACTGGAGTGCAGCTGTCCTTCAGTCATTTAACAGTTTACATGCACTACTCACCACCAAAATTAAAAAGGAAAAGACAACTCTGTATTAGAGGATGTCTATTGTTTATAAATACACAAAACCCAAGATGCATCATTATCTGGCATCTACTGCAACAGAAAAACCAAGTGCCCTTCCTAAGCTAAAGTCAAAATGGAATATAGAAAGAGGAGCAAATACACAAAGAAGGGGAATTTGAGAGGGATAAAAGACAAAATGTAATTCCCCACTAAAATGATGATTACTATTTAGAGACATAAACAATACAAAAAATTGTACTCATGGAATAGCATAAAATCTGTACATATAAGGGAAAATATCCCAAAATGAATATAGTTGTTGTCAGACTGATGATGTTATGCCAGTCCACAGCAATCTAAAAATACTACATTTAATTGGCTCTATGTCAATATTTATTGAAGGAGCATAACCGGTATTGGGTTGGCCAAAAAGTTTGTTCAGCTTTAAGTAAAAATAAAAATCTATTTTTCATTTTCATCAAGGACTTTATTAAACAACATATCCCATAACCGAACAAACTTTCTGGCCAACCTGATACATGGATGCTCAATTTACACTTTATTTCTACTTTTCTGTATTTCTGAAAATTTCCATCACCAAAATGTTTTAAAACAATGCTGTCTCTCTCTGTGTTCTATCAAAATTAAGAGCAACTAAATTTATATTTTTTATCATAATGATATTTAAATTGCAGGACATGTAGAAAAAAAAAATTCCTGAGCCATTTCATTTTGCCTTTACTTCTTCATGATTACAAATGCTAAATACCAGCCTCATGGCCAAAGGTAAGAATCTTTTGCTGTCTCAACAGTTTGAGGGGGCAGACTGCAGAGCGCTTTCTTTGGTCAGCAACAAAACCCTCCCAGGGACACCCAGGTGACTAATCTAAGAGGGTTGATGGTCCTCTCACCTCTCATTATATATAAAGTTAACTTCAGATACAGGCTTCTTATAACAAGCAATCATAATGTTTTTATCTTATTTGAGGCACTGAAGAATAAGTAAATACTTCCATAACACTCATTTTGTGACAGGCACTGTTTCAAACGCTTCACAAACATTAACTCATTAAAATTCTACTCTCAAAAATAACAAATATCAAAAAGGCAAACAAATTTCAAGCGACCTCTAGCCAAAAATCTTTAAAGAAAGCAAGTCATAAAACTTCAACAAAGGACATTCGTATACTGCAAAATTCCCCCCTCTCCTTTCTACATTTGGCACAGTTTTCTTAGAGGGGGCATGTGGATCTTGGTTGAGTCTATTCAAACAAAAGCATAATCTGTCAATCTCATCCGCTTCCTATCAAACAGAAGATGTGTCAGGGAGGCCTCAGGCCCATGGACAAGACTTTCCTCAAGGGTTTCTAAAGACAAGTATGGTGTTTTGACTGCTGCTGCTAAGTCACTTCAGTCATGTCGGACTCTGTGCAACCCTATGGACAGGAGCCCACCAGGCTCCTCTGTCCAAAGGATTCTCTAAGCAAGAATACTGGAGTGGGTTGCCATTTCCTTCTCCAGGTGTTCTGACTAAAAAACTAAATAGCAATAACAAAATTGCTTAATTTTTTGTGAGCTCTTGTCAGGCTCTGTATTAAGAGACTGATAGTACTAAAACATTTAAATCAAGTAACTAGGTAGTAAAGTTAGCACTATCAATATTCTTATTTTACAATTGAGAAAAGTCAGATACCTAGTATACTCATACAATACAACTTAGGTGGCAAGTCAGAATTCAAACCAAAGCAGACTAGAGATCAGCTTCTTAAACTTAAGGCTTAAGTGCTTAATGCATTAAAAATAACTTCTCCTTCCTTTTTAAAAATCAACGATAGTCCTGTAACTGTATGGGGACCGAAAAGGCAAGGGTACTAAATGTAATGTGGTACCCAGACAGGATCCTGGCAAAGAAAAACGGAGTTACAAGAAAAGCTGGTGAAATCTAAATAAAGTCTGGCACTTAGCTGGTAGAATAGCACCAATGTTGGTTTCTTAGTTTAGACCACAGTAACATAAGAAGATGACAGAGAGGAAACTGGTCAAGGGGTATGCAGGAACACTCTCTGTACTATCTTTGGAACTTCCCTATAAAACTAAAATTACTTCAAAACTTAAAATTTCTTTTAAAAAATTTAAGAGTAACAAGTCAGTCTCAGGTTCTACCAAAATTAAGTAGAACACCCCCTACCAACCAAAGTGTTGGCTAAAGCAAGGATTATAAATTGGCTATGGAAAATCTTTCTACCTGTGATTTGGCTAATCATGCCAGGGTAGCTTATAAAGGTATCCTAAAAATACCAAGAGTATATAAACCTAGAAACTCTGACCTAGTGGTTCTGTTTCTGAGAAGTTATCTTAAAGAAATAAGCCCAACTGTACAAAAATATTATTTTAAAAGATTAAAAATACTAACAAATAGGATCTATCAGTATGTTAAAAAATAATCCTCTATAATAGGAACAGAAAAAGTTATGTATTTGGAAATAATATAATTCTCCAAAATAGCAGATCAAGAGAGAAGAGTCTTTGTGTATAATAAGCCTCATTATGGTGTTATTTACTGAATATAAAAACAATCTGTATATCTAACAACAGAGAAATGGAACAAATCTACAGCAGTGGTTCTCAACCAGGAGAGAAAGACATCTGGCAATGTCTAGAGACATTTTTCGGAGAAGGCAATGGCAAGCCACTCCAATACTCTGCCTAGAAAATCCCATGGATGGAGGAGCCTGGTAGGCTGCAGTCCATGGGGTTGCTACGAGTCAGACACGACTGAGCGACTTCACTTTCACTTTTCACTTTCACACAATGGAGAGGGCAATGGCAACCCACTTCAGTGTCCCTGCCTGGAGAATCCCAGGGACAGCAGAGCCTGGTGGGCTGCCGTCTATGGGGATGCACAGACTTGGACACGAATGAAGCGACTTAGCAGCAGAAGGGACATTTTTGGTCCTCACAACTGATGTGGGGAGAAGACAAGCCTGGCATCTAGTTAGAAGAGGCCAGGAAGGCTGCAAAACGTCCATGCTGCAGAAAGCCTTGCAGCAAAGAACAGCTCAGATGTCAACGGTGCTGAGGCTAACAAGCCCTCATCTACAGGACGAAGTATCATACAGTGGCGTCAGCAAAGGACTTAGGGGCAACATATTTACAATTTAAGGAAAAAACAGCACACTGTATTTAAGCTATTTGATTTTAAAGGCAATTAAAGAATCCCATAAGAATTCAATCCTTCACTCTCTCCCACACCCTTCTAAATAAAGCCACCTGAAGCAGGAGAGTAGATATATCAGGCTAGTTTCAGTCTCCCAAAGCACAATGCACAGAGAAGTGGCACTATGTCGGATTTCAAGGAAGCAGGCATGACAGAAGTGTTTTATCTTTAACTTAACTGTTGTTCTTTCAAACATGTGAAGGGATGCAAATTTCATCCCAGTGGCATAAAAATTTTTTTGAGACATTTGAAAATCAACAGATGCAGAAAGAGGATTTGTCTAAACCCCATTCCCCATATCTATCTAAAGAGCAGAGTCTGAAGGAATTATCTAGACAAAAATGCTTCTTTCAAGGGAGATTTCCAATAACAGAGTAGACTAACTCCTATCACCTGAGATGAGAAATCAACAGTCACAAAACTATCATAACTGCCATCTACTTTCCTAAAGACCTATTTGTCTTTCTTAAAAGTCTTTTGTTTTCTAAGTGGAATAAGACAACACCACAACACATAAGTAAAACCTACCAGTAACACAAAGGTAAAGGACCAGAAACAACAGAGCAAAATTAATTCACCACTCTTTGCCTATGGTAGATCAAAAAATTTTTTTTTTCCTGGACAAAGCTGGAATAATCTGAGCAATAAAATAAAGTGGTATTGGATTATAAAACAAAGTATAAATACTCAAGTCCATACTGATAAAAATCAGTGATTGAAAAAAATGAAAGGACAAACCTCCAGTGCAGACAAATTCCAAGTATTTTATGTAGATAGACTATACAAATAAGTAGAAACTTTCTACCCTTATAAGTGTAGACTGAGCATGGGGACTTCCTTTTCAAAGAGCACAACACGGAACGGCGGGTAAAAAGAGTAACTTTACAGTGAAGAAACCTGACATATACTACTCAGGTAAGCAAGGTCATCATCAATAGTCATAATCATATTCACTGTATGTTCGCCTGAAACAATATGATGAAAATAGCACTTGATCTCTGTAGTCTTCTGCCACAAACTCCACTACTCCAATCTAATCATGAGAAAGAACTAGACAAATTTCAGCAAAGACATTCGACAAAATACCTGACTCCTCAAAACTGTCAAGGTCAAAGAAGTCTGAGCAACACACAGAGCCAAGAGGGGCCTAAGGAGACATATGATTAAAAAAAATGTGGTTATATCCTAAACAGGACCCTGAATAAGTACAAGCTTTAGTTCAGTATTCAGTTCAGCTGCTCAGATCAGATCAGATCAGTCGCTCAGTCGTGTCCGACTCTTTGCGACCCCATGAACTGCAGCACGCCAGGCCTCCCTGTCCATCACCAACTCCCGGAGGTCACTCAGACTCACATCCATTGAGTCAGTGGTGCCATCCAGCCATCTCATCCTCTGTCGTCCCCTTCTCCTCCTGCCCCCAATCCCTCCCAGCATCAGAGTCTTCTCCAATGAGTCAATTCTTCGCATGAGGTGGCCAAAATACTGGAGTTTCAGCTTTAGCATCATTCCTTCCAAAGAAATCCCAGGGCTGATCTCCTTCAGAATGGACTGGTTGGATCTCCTTGCAGTCCAAGGGACTCTCAACAGTCTTCTCCAACACCACAGTTCAAAAGCATCAATTCTTCGGCGCTCAGCCTTCTTCACAGTCCAGCTCTCACATCCATACATGACCACAGGAAAGACCATAGCCTTGACTAGGCGAACCTTTGTTGGCAAAGTGATGTCTCTGCTTTTGAATATGCTATCTAGGTTGGTCATAACTTTCCTTCCAAGGAGTAAGCGTCTTTTAATTTCATGGCTGCAGTCACCATCTGCAGTGATTTTGGAGCCCACAAAAATAAAGTCTGACACTGTTTCCACTGTTTCTCCATCTAGTTCCCATGTAGTGATCAGCTGCTCAGTCATGTCCAATTCTTTGCAACCCCGTGGACTGCATCACGCCAAGGCTTCCCTGTCCATCACCAACTCCTGGAGCTTCCTCAAACTCATGTCCATTAAGTCGGTGATGCCATCCAACCATCTCATCCTCTGTCAGCCTCTTCTCCTCCTGCCTTCAATCTTGCCCAGCATCAGGGTCTTTTCCAATGAATCAGTTCTTCCCATCAGTCGGCCAAACTATTGCAATTTCAGCTTCAGCATCAGTCCTTCCAATGACTATTCAAGACTGATTTCCTTTAGGATACACTGGATTGATCTCCTTGCATTCCAAGGGACTTTCAAGAGTCTTCTCCAACACCACCATTTCAAAAGCATCAATTCTTCGGTGCTCGGCTTTATAGTCCAACTTTCACTCCAGCTTGTCCTTCATCTAGCCCAGCATTTTGCATGATATACTCTGCATAAAGTTAAATAAGCAGGGTGACAATATACAACCGTCACCCACTCCTTTCCCTATTTGAAATCAGTCTGTTGTTCCATGTCCAGTTCTCACTGTTGCTTCTTGACCTGCATACAGATTTCTCAGGATGCAGGTAAGGTGGAATATTTTTAAAGTGATGGGAGCTTTAGCTAACAATAACCAATACCGGCTCGCTCATTAATCATAAGGGCTCAACTGGGCAGTTCCCACTTAGGGCTTCTCATATTACTGCACATAGATAAAGCCTGGGGAGGTACAGTCAGCCCTCCGTGCCCACAGATTCTGGATTTGTGCAATCAACCAACTACAGATTCAAAGTATTTGGGGAAAAAAATTCCAGAAAATCCCAAAAAGCAAAACTTGAATTTGCCCTGCTTTGGCAGCTATTTACGTATCATTTACATTGTAGCAGGTATTACAAGCAGAGAAGGCAATGGGACCCCACTCCAGTACTTTTGCCTGGAAAATCCCGTGGATGGAGGAGCCTGGTGGGCTGCAGTCCATGGGGTCGCTAGAGTCGGACACGACTAAGCGACTTCACTTTCACTTTTCACTTTCATGCACTGGAGAAGGAAATGGCAACCCACTCCAGCGTTCTTGCCTGGAGAATCTCAGGGACAGCGGAGTCTGGTGGGCTGCCGTCTCTGGGGTCGCACAGAGTTGGACATGACTGAAGTGACTTAGCAGCAGCAGGTATTACAAATAATCTAGATGATTTAAAGTATAAGGTAGGATGTGCATATGTAAATAGTTTGCCGTTTTATTGAAGGGATTTGAGCAATTGTGGAATTTGATTTTACATGGGGAGTCCTGAAACTATTAAAGGGATGACAGTAGTGACTTGAAAACTCATTTAATTGGCAATTGCTGGAAGCAGTTAGCTAGAATTCAGCTGTGACTGCACTGAAGAATTGATGCTTTTGAACTGTGGTGTTGGAGAAGACTCTTGAGGGTCCCTTGGACTGCAAGGAGATCCAACCAGTCCATCCTAAAGGAGATCAGTCCTGGGTGTTCATTGGAAGGACTGATGTTGAAGCTCAAACTCCAATACTTTGGCCACCTGATGCGAAGAGCTGACTCATTTGAAAAGAATGTGATGCTGGGAAAGATTGAGGGCAGGAGGAGAAGGGGATGACAGAGGATGAGACGGTTGGATGGCGTCACTGACTCGATGGACATGGGTTTGAGCCATCTCTGGGAGTTGGTGATGGACAGGGAGGCCTGGCGTGCTGCAGTTCATGGGGTCCCAAAGAGTCACACATGACTGGGCGACTGAACTGAACTGTCCCCTGGAGAGCCTGTGAGTAGTCTCTCCAGTTTTGACTATCTCGGGGTAGTCAGACTTCTTACATGGCACCTGACTTTCCCCAGAGAGAATGTCCCAAGAGAACCAAGCAGAAGCTCCATGGCCTTTTCTGAGTGTCACCACTGCTACATGCTGCATGTTAAAAGCAAGTTACGAAGGCCAGTTCAGAAGGACACATATACTACCTCCCACCTAGGATGATTTAAAAACTTGCAGATGTACTAAAACTACTACACCTGGGAAAAGACTGGACCCTTACTTTGAAAGGTTGAACCACAAAGATTCTGGATTTAGAAACAAATTCAGTTGAGAGTTGATGCTTTTGAACTGTGATGTTGGAGAACACTTTTTAGTCTCAAGGACTCCAAGGAGATCAAACCAGTCCATCCTAAAGGAAATCAGTCCTGAATATTCATTGGAAGGACTGATGATGAAGCTGAAGCTCCAATACTTTGGCCACCCAATGCAAAGAACTGACTCACTGGAAAAGACCCTGATGCTGGGGAAGACCGAAGGCAAGAGGAGAAGAGGCTGACAGAGGATGAGATGGTTGGATGGCATCACCGACTCGATGGGCATGAGTTTGAGCAGGCTCCCAGAGTTGGTGATGGACAGGGAAGCCTGGCATGCTGCAGTCCATGGAGTCACAAAGAGTCAGACACGACTGAGTGAGTGAACTCAGTTGAGCCAGGTAAAAAGCATTTCTGAAATCCTCATTCTTTCCCAACTCAACTTCCAGAAATGTTACAAACCTCAGGAAGGCAACAGTCAAACTGGAAATTCTTAAGTCCCTTACAGACTACTTAAGGAATACTCAACCAAATCATCAGGTCATCCTACTAAGTCTATCTAAGACAGTCCCTGTCCATTCACACAAGACTTACAAAAAAAGATAACCAGACACTGAAGGAAAAGATACAATATGCAAAACAGAATCAAAGCAAGAACATAAATCAGAGAGGAGAGGAAAAAAAAAAAAATCAAGAGAAATAAAGTGTATTATATTCATGAAACAAGAATGAGATGCTACCAAAAGGAAAAAAAAAAAAAAAATTTTTTTCCAGAGAAAAACAAAGTACTCCTAGATACTAAAATGAGGACAGATGTTTTTCAATAAAAGGTCACAGGGACTTTCCCAGCAGTCCAGTGGTTAAGATTCTGCCTTGGAATGCAGGGGTAGGTGTGTCCGATCCTTGACTGGGGAACTAAGATCCAACTTGCCATGGGGTACAGCCAAAAAGTATATAATAATAATAAAAAGATCACAAAATCAAGTAGGAAAAACAACCTAAAAAGGATGTCTCTGCACCTCACCCCCATCCCCAGTCAAATCCAACAACAAAGACTTAAAACAGGACAGAATAAAACTAAGAAATTGTTGGGATCTGTCTGACGAACAAATATTCTAGAAAGAACACAAAAAACAAAGCAAAGAACTTACCAAAGAAATGATTCAGAAAAGTTTCCCAACACTAAAAAGTATAAAATGTCAGGACTGAAAGTGCCTAATAACTGATGAAAGCACAACCACAACCACAACAAAAAAGGTAACTGAAACTCAAAACACTGGTAAGATAAAAACCCTGAAAATTCCCAGTGGGAAAAAAACAGGTCACACAGAGAATCAGGAACCAGGCAGCATCAGAAATCTCCGAGTAGGATCTGATAAAGTAAAGAGGCATGTAACTTCCCGTGGAATTGCTGGGTTACAGAATACTCACCCTAGAGGGAAGCATGTACTGATGCAATGTATTAAAAACATTCTGCAGAAGTTAAATGTATGGATCATACCACATGTACCACCATGAACCAATCTCAAAAAGAAAGCTAGCTAGAATAAAATACATACAGCATGATGCTATTTATGTAAAATTATAAAATTTACAAACCAATAAAGATAGATGCATGAATATACAGCAAAGGTATTAAAAACACACCAAAGTAGTATAAAAACTAAAATTACTATCAAGACTAACTTGATAATACTCAACTTCTAAGACAGAGGAGATGGAATGAGATAGTACTCAGACAAAGCTGATGACATTTTCCTTAAGAGAGCAGTTTGAAGCAAAGAGCAAAATTTAATGTCCATGAAATCTTGATGATGGGTACATGAATTAAATTTTCATACTGCAAGAAAATTTTCATGCTGTTCAAAAAGCTGCATACTTTGATATAATAAATTCACATCTCAATACAGTTTCACTGAAACACAATAATTCTGCAACAATTTGTTATTATTAAATGGTCATCAATATCCATTTCCTGGACAAATGTTACAATAAAATTTACTCAACCCCAAAATATGAGTACTTGTTTTGCTCAATATGGAGTGTGAAAAAGGTATGTAAACATATACGTAGAACAGAAACTGTTTAGCCAAAATAAATGTCACTTTTGTTTTATCAGACGTCTAGTCTAACACTCGGGGAAGGCAATGGCACCCCACCCCAGTACTTTTGCCTGGAAAATCCCATGGACAGAGGAGCCTGGTGGGCTCCAGTCCATGGGGTCGCTGAGCGGCTTCACTTTCACTTTTCGCTTTCATGCATTGGAGAAGGAAATGGCAACCCACTCCAGTGTTCTTGCCTGGAGAATCCCAGGGACAGGGGAGCCTGGTGAGCTTCCGTCTTTGGGGTCGCACAGAGTCGGACACGACTGAAGCGACTTAGCAGCAGCAGCAGCAGTCTAACACTTACAAATAAAAGATCAACTCACTTAACTTTATCAGCCTACTAAATTTTAAGTGTTCCTTAAAATTATTTTCAAAAGAAAAGAAAAAAAAAATTTTTTTTTCATGGGAACAAGGAAATGGGATTAAAGCTTCAGAGTGCTATAGGAAAAAAGACATGCAACTTAAAGTTTCAATGTTTTTTCAAAATCCTATTGTTTTTAAATTTCTCTATCAGATCAGATCAGTCGCTCAGTTGTGTCCAACTCTTTGCGACCCCTTAAATTTCTCTATCAGATCAGATCAGTCGCTCAGTTGTGTCCAACTCTTTGCGACCCCGTGAATCGCAGCATGCCAGGCCTCCCTGTCCATCACCAACTCCCAGAGTTCACTCACACTCACGTCCATCGAGTCAGTGATGCCATCCAGCCATCTCATCCTCTGTCGTCCCCTTCTCCTCTTGCCCCCAATCCCTCCCAGCATCAGAGTCTTTTCCAATGAGTCAACTCTTCGCATGAGGTGGCCAAAGTACTAGAGTTTCAGCTTCAGCATCATTCCTTCCAAAGAAATCCCAGGGCTGATCTCCTTCAGAATGGACTGGTTGGATCTCCTTGCAGTCCAAGGGACTCTCAAGAATCTTCTCCAACACCACAGTTCAAAAGCATCAATTCTTCGGCGCTCAGCCTTCTTCACAGTCCAGCTCTCACATCCATACATGACCATAGCCTTGACTAGATGGACCTTTGTTGACAAAGTAATGTCTCTGCTTTTGAATATGCTATCTAGGTTGGTCATAACTTTCCTTCCAAGGAGTAAGCGTCTTTTAATTTCATGGCTGCAGTCACCATCTGCAGTGATTTTGGAGCCCCTAAAAATAAAGTCTGACACTGTTTCCACTGTTTCCCCATCTATTTCCCATGACGTGATGGGACCGGATGCCATGATCTTCGTTTTCTGAATGTTGAGCTTTAAGCCAAGTTTTTCACTCTCCACTTTCACTTTCATCAAGAGGCTTTTTAGTTCCTCTTCACTTTCTGCCAAATGATCTGTGCACAAACAAATGCCCCATGGTAGCTTAATCTTCAGCAAAATATTGTTGTAACAAAAATAATCACTCATGTTGATATACTAACAACGCAATACAGGATTTTCTAGTTCAGGACATAAAACACAATCATTATCTCTAATCCCTCCCAATACACCATCAAAATGTTAGTCAAGGAATTTTTTAAAGTACATAATAAATGACGACAACTTAGAAGGGAGAAGATGGAAGCAAGGTGTACGCTATCCATGGAGGGCAGTGGTGGTGGTATGTGTGCTCAGCTGTGTCTGACTTTCTGCCACCTCATGGACTGTAGCCCACCAAGCTCCTGTGTCTATGGAATTTTCCAGGCAAGAACACTGGAGTGAGTTGCCATTTCCTACTCCAGGGGATCTTCTGGACGCAGGGATCGAACCTGCGTCTCTTGTATCTCTTGAATGGGCAGGTGGAGTATTTACCACCGCCCCACCTGTGAAGCCCCCTCCAACCACGGGTAGAGATATTAAAAATCTTTGGAAGGTGTTAAGCAGATGCAAGTATGGTAATTAACAAAAGAGAATGAAAGGATTGGCAGTTTAGAATATGCAAGTAACAAATCAGAAGTGATGAGAGACTCCTAGACAGAATTCAGGCACTGCCTGCGTGTGGACACAGTAAAATGGGAGACTACACACAAATGAAAACAGAGGGGGGCTAGCAGAAGTAACAGAGAACCATGAACCTCACCCTCTCCTCATACTGAAGGCCAGATCCAGAAAAGCTTCTATCAGACTTACTTTCAAACAAAAATCAGAAGTATTTTTTTCTCAAGAAACTTAAGATGAATGTTCTGCTCAAGTGGAAAGACAGCCTAGGATAATCAGATATATAAGGAAACCCAGCAGCATCAAATGCAAAGACCGTGAAAAATAGTGGGAGACGGGACAAAGGCTGATTTCACTGTAAAGGGAATTTCAACAAGAAAAGGGAAACTTTAAAAAAAAAAAAATCAGAATTTTGAATCCTTAGAAACTGAAAAAGATACTGGCTCTTGCTTCTATAAAGCAAGAACAGGATGCTATGAAAATGGAACACAGGATGAGAAATAGATCTTTAGATTTAAATATATGACTACTCTACCATTCTCACTCCCACTCCCAAAAACTCTCACTGGAGACTTTTTGGGAGTTTAAGTAAGTCACAGCAAACTCCCAGATTGTAAAACAATTACACACACAAAAAATGAACATCATAGTGGTTCAATCTAGGAAGTGTAACAAAGGACAAAGTAAGTATTCCAGAAACAGAACAAGAGAATTATTATCAAAGAAAGAATAAAAGAAAGACAATCTCTCAAGGCTGAGGGAAGATACAAATACTCAGAATGTATTGCTTGAGGGAGAAGTGGAGTATGGGGAAAGACACATGTTTAGACAGATTCTTGTGAACTTTTATGTGGCCAAAAATTAAGATGTCTTTAAAGCTTTTGGGAACAATATGGTGGTTCTCAGAAAATTAAACATGGAACTACTAAAGGATCTAGCAATTCCACTTCTGTATATATAATCCGAAAGATCTGAAAGCTGAATCTCAAAAAGATATTTGCACACCCTTCAGTGTTCATGGCAGTGTAACTCACAACAGTCCAGAGGAAGGCGCAACCAAAGTATTCAAAGACAGATGAATGGATTTTTTAAAATGTGGTATATACATACAATGAATAATTATTCAGCTTTACAAAGGAAATTCTGTCATATGTTACAATATGGATGTACCTTGACAACATTATGCTAAGCGAAACAAGCAGTCACAAAGAGACAAATACATAAATGTATGGTTCCAGTTATATCAAGTATGTAAAGCAGTCAAATTCACAGAAACAGAAAGTAGAATGGTGGCTACCAAGGAATGGGGGAAGGGATACAGGGAAGTTGTTTAATGGGAACAGTTTCAGCTTTGCAAGATGAAAAAGTTCTAGAAATCTATTTCAAAATAATGAGTATACTTGTCATTACTGTACATTTTTAAACGGTTAAAATGGTAACTTCTGTTTTTTAACCACGATTAAAAAAATTTTTTTTTAATTGTTTTTTTAAGCTTTTGGGGGTAAAAGTAGGACAAGTAAGTCATCTACATAAAAACAAGAATCCAGATGGCATGGGACATTTCATCATCAAAACTACGTGACAGAAAATTCAAGTTCCACAGCAAAAATCAAACAATACTACCTAACTAAAACATAAATCACTAAATAGTTGTATAAACATTTTAGTTAAAGATAATGGAAGTAATTACCAGAAGAACCCACAGACTATCAAAAATGTTGTTTCTGTAAAGCAGGATTTTCTTTGTCACAAGCCTACTATATAAATTTTTTAACTTACTACTTTAATTTTTTAAAACTGTTAAGTATAAAAGTACCCTTACTGAGCTGATAGACTACTCACTCAATAGATCACCAAAATAAACTGAAATTTACCTTTTCTTTTTGCTTTCCACTATAAAATATGAAACATATTTCTCTGAATTTAAAAAGTCAGTTATAAGGTAATAATGACATTTAAAAATGAAGAAATCTAAGGCAAAAAAAAACCTTAATGGAAACATACTTGCTTATAACAAATAGTAATTATAATTACAGCATTCATAATAGCATACTGGCAAGTTATGTTTAAGTTAAGAAAATTAGAGATACCAAGGAACATTTCATGCAAAGATGGGCACAATAAAGGACAGAAATGGTATGAACCTAACAGAAGCAGAAGATAATTAAGAAGCGATGGTAAGAATACACAGAAGAACTATACAAAAAAGATCTTCACGACCCAGATAACCACGATGATTTGATCACTCACCTAGAGCCGACATCCTGGAATGTGAAGTCAAGAGGGCCTTAGGAAGCATGACTACGAACAAAGCTAGTGGAGGTGATGGAATTCCAGTTGAGCTACTTCAAATCTTAAAAGATGATAGTGTTAAAGTGCTGCTTTCCATATGCCAACAAATTTGGAAAACTCAGCAGTGGCCACAGAACTGGAAAAGGTCAGTTTTCATTCCAGTCCCAAAGAAAGGCAATGCCAAAGAATGTTCAAACTACCGCACAACTGCACTCATCTCACACGCTAGCAAAGTAATGCTCAAAATTCTCCAAGCCAGGTTTCAATAGTATGTGAACCGTGAACTTCCAGATGTTCAAGCTGGATTCAGGAAAGGCAGAAGAACCAAAGATCAAATTGCCAACATCCACTGAGTCATAGAAAAAGCAAGAGAGTTCCAGAAAAACATCTACTTCTGCTTTATTGACTACAACAAAGCCTTTGCCTGTGTGGATCACAACAAACTGTGGAAAATTCTTAAAAAGAGATGGGAATACCAGACCACCTTATTTGCCTTCTGTGATACCTGTATGCAACTCAAGAAGCAAGTTAGAACCAGACATGGAACAAAAGACTGCTTCCAAATTGGGAAAGGAGTACATCAAGGCTATATATTGTCACCCTGCTTATTTAACTTATATGCAGAATACATCATGCGAAATGTTGGCTGGACGAAGCACAAGCTGGAATCAAGATTGCTGGGAGAAATATCAACAACCTCAGATACGCAAATGACACCACCTTTATGGCAGTGATGAAGAACTAAAGAGCCTCTTGATGAAAGTGAAAGAGGAGAGTGAAAAAGTTCCCTTAAAGGTAAACATTCAGAAAACTAAGTCATGGCATCTGGTCTCATCACTTCATGGCAAATAGGTGGGGAAACAATAGAAACAGTGAGAGACTTTATTTTTATGGGCTCCAATATCACTGCAGGTGGTGACTGAAGCCATAAAATTAAGACACTTGCTCCTTGGAAGAAAAGTTATGACCATCCTAGACAGCATATTAAAAAGCAGAGAGATTACTTTGCCAACAAATGTCCATCTAGTCAAAGCTATGGTTTTTCCAGTAGTCATGTATGGATGTGAGAGTTGGACTATAAAGAAAGTTGATGTTTTTGAACTGTGGTGTTGGAGAAGACTCTTGGACTGCAAGATCAATCCAGTCAATTCTAAAGGAAATCAGTCTTGACTATTCACTGAGAGGACTGACGCTGAAGCTCCAATACTTCGGCCACCTGATGCGAAGAACTGATTCACTGGAAAAGACCCTGATGCTGGGAAAGATTGAAGGTGGGAGGAGAAGGGGACAACAGAGGAGGACATGGTTGGATGGCATCACCGACTCAATAGTCACAAGTCTGAGCAAGCTCCAGGAGTTGGGGATGGACAGGGAAGCCTGGCATGCTGTAGTCCATGGAGTCTCAAAGAGTCACAACTGAGCGACTAAACTGACTAACTGAAGTTATGATTAAATTAGCCACTCCAGTATTCTTGCCTGGAGAATCCCACGGACAGAGAAGCCTGTTGGGCTGCTGTCTGTGGGGTTGCAGAGTTGGACACAACTGATGTGACTTAGCAGCAGCAGCAGCCACAAGACTAAAAATCTGTAATTCAATAGGACAAAAAGAAGCAGAAACAACATACAAGTTGATTAACTTTATGCTGTAGACTAGACTATAGACCTAGATCACTGACGAAGCACTCTAAACTTTTAAATACTACTTTGAGATTGAGAACTGATAACCTTTCTGAAATAATCCAGTTTCATCAAGTCTGGAAAATTCTCAGCTATTACCTCTTAATATAATGCATTCTTCCTCAATATAAGTCATGGTTCTATTTACTTGCAGTTAAAAGCAAGGACCTAGAGCAAAGCTGTCTGGATTTCCATTTATTTCCTACAAAACAGGTAATCTTGGTCAAGTTCAGTTCAGTTCAGTCTCTCAGTCGTGTCCAACTCTTGACCAGTCGTGTCCAAGTTGTGACCCCATGAATCACAGCACACTAGGCCTCCCTGTCCATCACCAACTTAACCTTAACTCTGCCTCAGTTTCTATAAAATGCAGGGAATAATACCTACCCTCTGAGTGTAAAAGAAGTTATCAAGCACATGAAATACATTGAACAGTGTCTCTTTCTATATTCAGTATTCTCTATGGGTTATCAAGAAATGTTTCTAAGATGTAGCCAAATATTCTTCACTACCAGCCTATTGTTAGGCACAATGACTACTTTTTAGTAGAATATGTCACTCAAGTTAATGACAGTAGTAATAAAATCCCTCATGCTTGAAATGAGGCATGAAGAGTCACACAGTACTAATACCAATCCAGAGCCTTAAAAAGCATTATCTTTCAGAAATATTGGCATCAAATCCTAAATACTAGTGTCTGAATAAGAAGCAAAGGAAGAACATTTTTCTCATTCACTAAAGACAACATTTGTTTCTTATTCCTTATCCTTCCTTCCAATTTTTAATACTTTTATAACTAAACTCAAAGCTGTCCCTGCTTCCAAATCAACTTTGGTGAATTGTTATATGGATGGCATTTAAGATTTTTATAAAAAATGATATGGAAAGTTCAAAAGGGTCTGAGTAGCTGTTAAATTGATACTTTTAACAGTTTTTAAAATAACAGCTGGGTAACTAGGCACTGGGGCTTCCTAGGTGGCTCAGTGGTAAAGAATCCACCTACCAGTGAAGGAGACATGGGTTCAATCCGTGGGTCGGGAAGATCTCTCAGAATAAGATATGGCAACCCACTCCACTATTCTTGGAAATCCCATGGACAGAGGAGCCTGGCGGGCTACAGTCCATCATGGGATCACAAAGAGTCGGACATGACTAAGGACCAACTAGCCTTGACCATACCCAGCTCCAGTAATAAAGAGATGTCATTAGGAGACCATGCTGGGCAGTTTTAAGAATTCCCCCAAATTTGGAAACTACAGCTTTAGATTAGATTATGAAAATAATTCAGTAAGTCAGATTTTGTGAAATTAATTTATGATAAGTGAAGTTCACCATATATGAGAATAACATATTTTCTTGCTCAAACTCAAAAGCATAGAGATGTCAAATTTAGGGCAACAGTACCAGTTCTTAATCCTTTCCATAGTCATTCAATAAAGAAAAAGTAGGTAAAAAAATGTAAACACTTTGTTGACAGTGGCATTTCACTTTAGCTGCCAATTTAATGAGAAAACAAAAACCCATCACTGTTTGGATTCATATGTGCTGCTGTGCTAAGTCACTTCAGTCATGTCCAACTCTACGTGACTCTACAGACTATAGCCTGCCAGGCTCCTCTGTCAATAAGGAGCAAGAATATTCAGGCAAGAATACTGGAGGGGGTTGCCATGCCCTCCTCCAGGGGATTTTCCCAATTCTCTGGCTATGAATCAGTTCAGTTCAGTCGCTCAGTCGTGTCCGACTCTTTGCAACCCCATGAACTGCAGCACGCCAGGCCTCCCTGTCCATCATCAACTCCCGGAGTTCACTCACACTCACTTCCATCGAGTCGGCGATGCCATCCAGCCATCTCATGCTCTTTTCCTCCTGCCCTCAATCCCTCCCAGCATCAGAGTCTTTTCCAATGAGTCAACTCTTCGCATGAGTGGCCAAAGTACTGGAGTTTCAGCTTTAGCATCATTCCTTCCAAAGAAATCCCAGGGCTGATCTCCTTCAGAATGGACTGGTTGGATCTCAAGGAGTCTTCTCCACCACCACAGTTCAAAAGCATCAATTCTTCGGCACTCAGCCTTCTTCACAGTCCAACTCTCACATCCATATATGACCATAGCCTTGACTAGACGGACCTTTGTTGGCAAAGTAATGTCTCTGCTTTTGAATATGCTATCTAGGTTGGTCATAACTTTCCTTCCAAGGAGTAAGCGTCTTTTAATTTCATGGCTGCAGTCACCATCTGCAGTGATTTTGGAGCCCAGAAAAATAAAGTCTGACCCTGTTTCCACTGTTTCCCCATCTATTTCCCATGAAGTGATGGGACCAGATGCCATGATCTTCATTTTCTGAATATGTATAGTGTCCTCTAAAAATTAGACCACCATGCATCTGAACTGTGAAGAATACACAGTCCGGCTATGTCAGATTGTCATCAAACTTTGATAGCAATTCTCTATGACAGAAAACAGTGATATTTTCAGATATGCAAAGAAAGAAAATGTTTCTCATGGATTTTATATACAGCAAAACTAATTTTCAAGTACAGAAGAGTATAGACAAACCTGCATGAACACACAGGAACTCACAAAATATTGTTCCCATGAGGCCTTCCAGGGAACCTGATTTAAGACAATGACATAAGCACGTGAAGATGAGGAAAACTAATATGGGAAAAGGAGGCTCTTTGCCTCCTCCTGAAGGCAAGGAGCCAAACTATTTCATCAAAGTCCTTAGGAATGACAGAAACCTCATTCCCAATGGCCATCATGACCAGATCCATGAAGTACTGCTTGCCATGACGGGCTCCCAAAAACTAGAAATGCCAGATTCTTTGTTATCAAAGGTACAATTATGGGTCAGAGCATCTGCAGTTATGCCCTCTCTGTTAAATCACCACTCTCCCTCTCAAGAGTTTACATTAAAAAAAAAAACAACCAGTATGGGCGTTAACACAAAGTAAACAAATTCAAGTGCCAGCTCAACCCCTTTCTGTGCCACCCTGACCTAATTATCTAATCTCCTCAGAGCCGTGATGTATTCATCTAATAGACGAAGAGTAATAAAAGCACCTGTCCCACAGAGCAGCCGCAGGAACTGAACGAGGTAGTGCAGGTTAACTGCATGGTCAGTCCCTGGCATAAAGTAAGTGCTTTCAAAGTATTAGCTATTATTACCATCATAATCCACAAATCATACTTTAGTCTATCATAAGCAATCTAGCATATAAATAAAATCAGATATATTCAAATAAAAAAAGTATAGTTATATTCCAGATCAATAAATTGACATGAAAAACTATCTGATATAAGAGAATGATTGCCCTAATATACTGAAGTCTCAAGTTTTTCTAACTAGGCTGAACTATACTATTTAAATATTCTTTAAATGCTTTTTTCATTTCTGAAATCCTTTCAATGACTTCTGAAACCAGTAAACCAGAAAAAAAATTTAATAAACTAGATATTATCAGAACATTTCAGTTGATATATATACACACACATTTACTTTTATTTCTGATGTAGTAACAACCACTGCATTTATCTGAATTACCTTCTCCTTCTCATATGAATAACTCCCTGTCAGCACACATGAAGAGGTAACATCAGTGTTAGCTTTACTGTCAAAAAGCAGGTCAAGGTTACTTCACTATGAAAACCTGGGATTAAAGTCCAATCCATAAAGTTCCATTCTGTTGGCCAACTTATCCTTGATGCTGAAGACCTCTGGCTGCTGCTGTTTTATGTATAATAAAATGTACCCATTTTACGTATCCAGTTTGATGACTTGTGACAAACGTATACACTTGAGTAACCACCACTATACACAATAAAGATAGAGAACATTTTTAACTCACCAAAAAGTTACTCTGTGCCCCTTTGAGAAAAATCTCCCCATCACTTCTAAATTTAGGCAAACACTCATCTGCTGTCAGCGTACTTTTGCCTTTTCTAAAATTTCATGTACAAAGAATCATAGTACATACTCCTTTGCATCTGGCCTCTTCCACTTAGCATGTTTCAGAGATTCATCCATGTTGTGGTTATCATTAGTTTCTTTTTATTGCTTCCTCGGCTTTTGAAAATTTTCAGCCCTAACAGATTTGAAAAAAGGCTGAGGCAAAGCCCAAAGAAAGTAGTTTAGGCCAGTATAAAGAACACACTATCAGGTACCTGCATATGTCCATTAAAAGCTTGATATTATAAGGTAAAAGCATTTTCCCTTTGGACCCTAAGACCATAATTTTCAGCTCATGTTGCTAAAATCAGACGTAGCTCATGTCCTACCTGTATTTGACTACCTGAATAATGAAACTATAAGGGCTAAAGGTAGCTTGGACTTTGTCATGATTTTATACTTGTTCATTTTACTCCATGACTGACTTCAAACATACTGACAGAAATGACCTTTCCTAACTTCAACAAAGCAGCTCAGGAATAACATAACTGCTCTTCCTAATTCCAAAGGTTTTTCAATTAGCAATGACAATAAAGTAAGTTCAGGGCTATGTGATTTAACTTCCAGTTGTTCTCTGTCTTCTCCTCTATCCTAAATAAATGACTTCAGCCTATAAAAGTAGAAGAAGAAAAAAAAATCACACAGCAAAGGTTTCAAGAAGTTTTTGGAGAAATTTTCATTTGTAGGTTTGATTATATAATCCTTTTAGTGATCTATTTATGAGAAGTTATTGAGGTGAAATAGAAGTACAGTCATAGTCCTAATATCCACCAAAGTGAATTTACTTTACCCTGGAGCACGGTTAGATTATGAGTAACTTATCTAGAATGTTTCACATAATATTCCTGGCAAAAACAACTCAAACACTGATGTTTTTGCTTAGTAGAATCAGCTCCCACTTAAAAGACTTATTAGTTCATACATACAACAGTCTGGTCCTAATAAACTGGAAAGCTCTTAAAGGGATGGGAATACCAAACCATCTTGCCTATCTCCTAAGAACCCTGTACAGAGATTCCAGATTGAGAAAGGAGTACGACAGAGCTGTCTGCTGTCACCCTGTCTGTTTAATCTATATGCTGAGCGCATAATGAGAAATGCCAGGCTGGATGAGTTACAAGCTGGAATCAAGACAGGCAGGAGAAACATCAACAACCTCAGATATGTGGATACCACTATAAAGGCAGAAAACCAAGAGGAACTAAAGAGCCTCTTGATGAAGGTGAAGGAGGAGACTGGAAGAGCTGGCTTAATACTAAATACTAAAAAAAAAAAAAAAAAAAAATTAAGATCATGGCACTCGGCCCCATTACTTCATGGCAAATAGAGGGGGAAAAGACAGAAGTAGTGACAGATTTCCCTTTGCTTGGGCTCTAAAATCACTGCGGATGGTGACCGCAACCATGAACTCAGAGGACATTTGCTTGGCAGGAAAGCTATGACAAACCTAGACAGTGTGTTGAAAAGCACAGACACTACTCTGCTGACAAAGGTGTGTGTAAGTCAAGGCTATGGTCTTCCCAGTGATCATGTAAGGTTATGAGAGCTGGACTGTAAAGAAGGGAGAGTGCTGAAGAATTGATGCCTTCAAACTCTGGTGCTGGAGAAGACTCCTGGGAGTCCCTTGGACAGCAAGGAAATCAAACCAGTCAATCTTAAGGGAAATCAACCCTGAATACTCATAGGAAGGACTTATGCTGAAGCTGAAACTCCAGTATTTTGGTCATCTGATATGAACAGCTGACAAATTGGAAATGTCCTTGATGCTGGGAAAGATTGAAGGCAGAGGGAGAAGAGGGCATCAGAAGTTGAGAAGGTTAGATGGCATCACTGACGCAATGGATGTGAACTTGGGCAAAGTTTAGGAGATGAGGAGGAGCAGGGAGGCCTGGCATATAGAAGTTCATGGGATCACAAAGAGTTGGACACGACTAGGTGACTGAACAACGACTGGTCCTAAAAAGGAGGCTTCGCAAGATAAGCTACTCTGTGACACATCACGCTACTGAAAATGCCACCCTTCCTGAAACTCTGGACACTTCTGCTGACTGAAAACACTCAAATTCAAAACACAACCATTCATGTTCATTCTTTTTCCTTCAGCTTCCTAAATGCAAGAGGGAATTAGGCCCCCCAAAACATTAAGTAGCATTCAACCCAAAACACAGTATCTGTCCTCTGATTCAATCTCACTGCTTCAGCTATCACTCGTAGGTGACTTCTCAGGTGCATTTTAGTGCAGATTTTAATCATTAAAATATGTTTGTACATATTTCTTCAAATATAACATAACCAAAATCTTCATCTCTGCCACCAAAACACCCTCATATCCCAAACTACTATCTGTACTAACTACCTGTTAATCTACCTGTTTGTAATCCTTTTATTAACTGGGGCTAGAAACTATAATCGGGGAAGGCAATGGCACCCCACCCCAGTACTTTTGCCTGGAAAATTCCATGGACAGAGGAGCCTGGTAGGTTCCAGTCCATGGGGTCGCTAAGAGTCGGACACGACTGAGCGACTTCACTTTCACTTTTCACTTTCATGCATTGGGGAGGGAAATGGCAACCCACTCCAGTGTTCTTGCCTGGAGAATCCCAGGGATGGGGGAGCCTGATGGGCTGCCATCTATGGGGTCGCACAGAGTCGGACACGACTGAAGCGACTTAGCAGCAGAAACTATAATGGCAATGGCAATGGCCACTCTGGTACTCTTGCCTGGAAAATCCCATCAACAGAGAAGCCTGGTAGGCTGCAGTCCATAGGGTTGCTAAGAGTCGGACACAACTGAGCAACTTCACTTTCACTTCGCTTTCAGAAACTATAAACCATTTATATAAATCCAACTACTTCAACACCACATCCCACCACATTTTCCATTTAAGTGTATCACTTACCCTCCAATCAATCTAAAGCCTTAATATAACCTATTCTCTGGATTATCTCACAGCTTCCTGACTGGTCTCCCTGACTTCAATTTCCCCTTCCTTCCATCCACTTTCCATATTACTATCAATATGATTTCCTTAAAACATACCTTAACTGTCCCCCAAAAATACACTTGCTTCCCACTCCCCAACTAAAATTAAGTATGAAATATCCAGTCTGAAACCACCTTCTCTAATCTGCCTGCTGAGGACTTACACAGACCAAGTACATCATGCTTACTCCTACCTCATGGTCAATTTGCCCTACCTTCTTTAACTAAGATAACCAGATCATTTGGGGTAACTATGAAATAATACTTCCTTGATGCCTTCTCCAATCCTTATCCCACCATCTCACCATTGTTATACAATCATTCATATTCCTTTTAACATTTCTGCCTTTCTTACCTCTTCTCATATCCTAACTTGTGACCCTGGCAACTAACAGGGGTTGAGTAAAAAATGCATTAAAAGATACTCCTGTAAGAAAAGATTTCAAGGTAGCAATTCTAACATTCAAAAAAAATATTATATCAAAAGACTGACTAACCCTTGTCATCTACTGGAGCATTTATTAAGTAAAAGCAGTTCTGGATTTTCAGCAAATTTACTTTTGGTGTTTCACATATAAGGTGTTAGTCACTCAGTCATGTCCGACTCTTTGTGACCCCAAGGACTGTATGTAGCCGGTCAGACTCCACTGTCCCTGGGATTCTCCAGGCAAGAATACTGGTGTGGGTTACCATTTCCTTCTCCAGGGGATCTTCACATTTAAAGCACCCAGTCAATTACACCCACTTAACTGCAGACAGAGGGCACAATAATGAATTTGTCACCTGGTTTTTTTTCAGATGCAGCATATAAAGAAGCCCCAAATCCCTACCTCAGTGGAGCCCTATAGCCTTTTTTGAGAACATCTTTTAACTCTACACCAGAATCCATTCGGAACAGTTCTTCCTAGAGTCCTTGAGGTTACAGTTAAGAAAAGAAGCAAGACTAAAAGATTAAGCTGAACAAAGGGAAGGAAAAGAAACACACACAAAGGATTATTTAAGTGTAAAGCAATCCCCCATCCCCTTTTTCTCCCTCAAGTGTATGCATACATGCTAAGTCACTTCAGTCGTATCCAACTCTTTGCAACTCTATTGACTGTAGACTGCACTAGGCTCCTCTGATCATGGGATTCTCCAGGCAAGAATACTGGAGTGGGTAGCCATGCCCTCCTCCAGAGGATCTTCCCAACCCACGGATCAAACTTGCATCTTTTATATCTCCCACACTGGCAGGTGGGTTCTTTAACACTAGCACCACCTGATAAGAGTTCAAATACTTCAATCCAAATATTTTTGGAGTCATTTTAAAACTAGCTTTAAGTTAAAATGTTTAATGTGCCATTTATAGAGACACTTATCTAGTAATCTGTAAAAACTCTTAAAACACAATTGACAAACCAGCATTCTAGTGGCAAAGTATGCCCATATTTACACCTATAAAATTTTGTCATTAAGAAAAAAAACGAGGAAAATAGAAAATAGGGCAAAGGAAAACAGTAAATACACAAAAGGGGAAATTTAAATGGCCAATAAACACGAGAATGTTCACTCTCACAAATAACACGAAATACAAAATTAAAGTTTTAATGAAATAGGGGGGAGGTGGGGATTCTTAGTACTGAATGGAGACAACGATATAGAGCTGTGCTAACAGCTACTAACCACTGATGACTAGTAAGAATCTGGGGAGGAACTAAGATGGCAGACGAGTAGGATGGGGAGAATATTTTCTCCTTCACAAATTCATTAAAAGAACATTTGAACACTGAGTAAATTCTACAAAACAACTTCTGAATGCCGGCAGAGGACATCAGGCACTTAGAAAGACAATTCGTTGTCTTTGAAAGGAGACTACGAGCCCTGTGGTAACTCCTTTTGCGGAGAAGCAGCATGGACACCAGCATTTGCTATTTAGCAAGCGGGGGCTGGGCTAGGAGGAGCGGCACGGCATGCATGGCTTTGAGTAAGGATTTGGCCTGGCTATCCTGAGCACTACCTGAGCAAAATAACCAGACTGTCGGATATCTACTACATCAAAAGCCAGCCCTAACTTAAGACACCACCAGGACTACGTACGGAACAAAGGACTGCCCAGAAATAGCCGGCTGCAGACCGTCCCACTCCAGTGACAGGCAGCCAGAGCCGGAAGCGGGCAATCACAGCCCTAGAGAGCCATTATCTACAAAACTGTAAGCAGGTTTCTGTGTTAACTAACGCTTCTTGGGGCTCTGGACGGTCAACATCTGCCTGAGAAGGTGCGCCGGTTGTATACCCAGAAAACTGAGCGGCAGGGAGGCAATAAGTCGCAGCAGCTGTGCTCGCTAAACACTTCATCACCTGCGCTACTTGGACCTGGGAAGGGCACAAAATGCAGACTCAACCAAGTCTGTGCTTCTGAGGACTATCCGAGTGCCTGAACCTGACCGGCTTAGATATGGGTGTTCATCTCCGCCCGCTTTGTAACAGGACAGAGATCAGATATTGAAAAGACCAGTAAACTGCCTCAATAAAGAGAATTCGACAAACTACCAGAATATAGTAAGGACACTCTAAACTTGGCAATTTTAACAAGATGAGGAGACGGAGGAATACCCAGCAGCTAAAGGAACAGGATAAATGCCCACCAAACCAAACCAAAAAGGAAGAGATAGGGAATCTACCTGATAAAGAATTCCAAATAATGATAGTAAAATTAATCCAAAATCTTGAAATCAAAATGGAATCACAGTTAAATAGTCTGGAGACAAGTATTTAGAGGATGCAAGAAAGGTTTAACAAGGACCTAGAAGAAATAAAAAAGAGTCAACACATAATGAATAATGCAATAAATGAGATCCAAAACACCCTGGAGGCAACAAATAGTAGAATAACAGAGGCAGAAGATAGGATTAGTGAATTAGAAGATAGAATCCTAGAAATAAATGAATCAGAGGAGAAAAAAAGAAAAACGCATCAAAAGAAATGAGGACAATCTCAGAGACCTCCAGGATAACATTAAACACTACAACATTCGAATCATAGGAGTTCCAGAAGAAGAAGATAAAAAGAAAGACCATGAGAAAATACTTGAGGAGATAATTGTTGAAAACTTCCCTAAGATGGAGAAGGAAATAACCACTCAAGTTGAAGAAATCCAGAGAGTCCCTAACAGGATAAACCCAAGGCGAAACACCCCAAGACACATATTAATCAAATTAACAAAGATTAAATATAAAGAACAAATACTAAAAGCAGCAAGGGAAAAACTCACAAGGGAATTCCCATAAGGATAACAGCTGATCTTTCAATAGAAACTCTCCAAGCCAGGAGGGAATGGCAAGACATAATTAAAGTGATGAAAGAAAATAACTTACAGCCCAGATTATTGTATCCAGCAAGGATCTCTTTCAAATATGAAGGAGAAATCAAAAGATTTCTTCACAGATAAGCAAAACTTGAGAGAATTTAGCACCACTAAACCATTTCTCCAACAAAAACTAAAGGACATTCTCTAGACAGGAATCACTAAAAGGGTGTATAAATTCAAACCCAAAACAATAAAGTAAATCTTACTTATCAATAATTACTTTAAACATTAATGGGCTGAATGCCCTAATCAACAGATAAAGACTGGCCGAATCGATACAAAAACAAGACCCCTACACACCTTGTCTACAAGAGACAACCAAAAGACTCAAACCGGGTCGAATGGATACAAAAACTGAACCCCTATATATGTTGTCTACAAGAGAACCCCCTTAAAATAGGGGATATATACTGACTGAAAATGAAGGGTTGGAAAAAGATTTTCTATGAAAATATGGACCATAAGAAAACAGGAGTAGCAATACTTATATCAGATAAAATTGACTTTAAAATAAAGGTCCTGCAAAGGAGACAATGAAGGTTACATATAACGACTTAAAGGAACAATCCAAAAAGAAGTTATGACAATTATATATGCACTCAACATTGGAGCATTGCTATATCTAAGACAAACACTAATTAGTATGATAGAAGAAATATACAACAATACAATAATAGTGGGAGACTTTAATACCCCACTCATACAATCTGGCTGTAATAGACAAAGTAAAGAGGAAAATATATTTACTTATGAGCCTCAAAAAATTCAGTTCACTCAGGAGTTTTTTTTTTTAAAAAATAGACTTATTTGTTCATTCTGTAAATGTTTATTGACTATTTTATGAGTCTGGTACCACTCTGGGTATTAGGGAGGAAGAAGTGACAAATGTGATCCTGTCCTAAATAATATATTATTGTAAAGATAGACCTACCAACACAAAATACCAAGATGTGCCAAAGATGACGACACCCAAACAGGACTTTTAGTTTCCTGAACTTTTCATTTCCAGGTCAAACCTCCTAATATAAGATGAATTTAATATGATTTTTTAAAAATGTTCTTTGTGATTAAAAACAGAAAGCCATTAGTTAAGAAATTACATTTACTCCTCCCCACCATCACTCCCCTTCTTCCTTCCCATTTCCCCCCACCCTCATTGATCCTCTCCTTTGTCCATTTTCCCCTGCAAAAATAAAAAATAAATATATAAAATTGGCTAGAAAAAAAAAAAAGAATCTGAAGTATGGCTAACCCAAATTGAGACTTGCTGTTAAATATAAAATACATGCCACATTTTGATAATTTAATAGAAAAAAGAATGCAAAAAACGCATTAATTTTATTGTTTATATACTGAAATGGTATTTTTTATATAATGATTAAATAAAATACATCACTAAAATTGACTTCACCTTTTTTGTTAATGTAATGACTAGAAAATTTTAAGTTACATATATGACCAACATTATATTTATATAAGACAGCACTGATATTGACACGAAGTGAAGTGAAGTGAAAGTCACTCAGTCATGTCCGACTCTTTGTGACCCCATGGAATTCTCCAGGCCAGAATACTGGAGTGGGTAGCATTTCCCTTCTCCAGGGGATCTTCCCAACCCAGGGATCGAACCCAGGTCTCCTGCGTTACAGGCAGATTCTTCACCAGCTGAGCCACCAAGGAAGCCCTGCTGCTGCTGCTGCTGCTAAGTCACTTCAGTCGTGTCCGACTCTGTGCGACACCATAGACGGCAGCCCATCAGGCTCCCCCGTCCCTGGGATTCTCCAGGCAAGAACACTGGAGTGGGTTGCCATTTCCTTCTCCAATCCAGGAAAGTGAAAAGTGAAAGTGAAGTTGCTCAGTCGCACCTGACTCTTAGGGACCCCATGGACTGCAGCCTACCAGGCTCCTCCATCCATGGGATTTTTCAAGCAAGAGTACTGGAGTAGGGTGCCATTGCCTTCTCTGAGTAACGGAAACAAGAGTTTTATATACCACTGGCCAGAGTATAAATTGGTACAGTCACTTTGGAGAGAATTTTGGAATTATCTAGGTAGGTTATAAGATAAGAATAATCTACAATTTAGCGATTCTACTCCTAACTTTGTGTTCTAGAGAAACTTTAACACACATATATAAAAAGATGTAATTTATGTTTCAGCACAATTGTATATATATGCAAAGTAATCCCAAATGTTCATCCGAAGACATCAGACTAATGTCTAATTAGACATAACGGGCAGGATCCTCTATGACCCACCTCCCAGAATATTGGAAATAAAAGCAAAAATAAAAAATGAGACCTAATTAAAATTAAAAAGCTTCTGCACAACAAAGGAAACTATAAGCAAGGTGAAAAGATAGCCTTCAGAATGGGAGAAAATAATAGCAAATAAAGCAACTGACAAAGAACTAATCTCAAAAAATATACAAGCAAATCCTGCAGCTCAATTCCAGAAAAATAAACGACCCAATCAAAAAATGGGCCAAAGAACTAAACAGACATTTCTCCAAAGACGACATACAGATGGCTAACAAACACATGAAAAGATGCTCAACATCACTCATTATCAGAGAAATGCAAATCAAAATCACAATGAGGTACCATTTCACGCCAGTCAGAATGGCTACTATCCAAAAGTCTACAAGCAATAAATGCTGGAGAGGGTGTGGAGAAAAGGGAACCCTCTTACACTGTTGGTGGGAATGCAAACTAGTACAGCCACTGTGGAGAACAGTGTGGACATTCCTTAAAAAACTGGAAACAGAGCTGCCTTATGACCCAGCCATCCCACTACTAGGCATACACACCGAGAAAACCAGAATTGAAAGAGACACATGTACCCCAATGTTGATCACAGCACTGTTTATAATAGCCAGGACATGGAAGCAACCTAGATATCCATCAGCAAAAGAATGGATAAGAAAGCTGTGGTACATATACACAATGGAGTATTACTCAGCCATTAAAAAGAATGCATTTGAGTAAGTTCTAATGAAGTGGATGAAACTGGAGCCTATTATACAGAGTGTTGCTGCTGCTGCAAAGTCACTTCAGTCGTGTCTGACTTTGTGTGACCCCACAGACGGCAGCCTGCCAGGCTCCCCCGTCCCTGGGATTCTCCAGGCCAGAACACTGGAGTGGGTTGACATTTCCTTTCTCCAATGTGTGAAAGTGAAGACGCTCAGTCGTATCCGACTCTTAGCAACCCTATGGACTGCAGCCTACCAGGCTCCTCTGTCCATGGGATTTTCCAGGCAAGAGTGCTGGAGTGAGTTGCCATTACCTTCTGTTATAGAGTGAAACAAGCCAAAAAGAAAAACACCAATACAGTATACTAATGCATATATAATTACATTATATGTAATTTAGAGAGATGGTAATGATAACCCTGTACACAAGACAGCAAAAGAGACACAGATGTATAGAACATTCTTTTGAACTCTGTGGAAGAGGGAGAGGGTGGGATGATTTGGGAGAATGGCATTGAAACATGTAAAATATCATATAAGAAATGAATCGCCAGTCCAGGTTCGATGCAGGATACAGGATGCCTGGGGCTGGTGCACTGGGACGACCCAGAGGGATGGTATGCGGAGGGAGGTGGGAGAGGGGTTCAGGCTGGGGAACACATGTACACCTGTGGCGGATTCATGTTGGTATATGGCAAAACCAATACAATATTGTAAAGTAATTAGGCTCCAATTAAAATAAATAAATATATCTTTAAAAAAAAGAAAATCACACAACGGGATACAATGCAACACTATTTAAAAAGAGGAATAGATCAACAAGGAAGAACTCTGCAGAAATGTTAAGTTAAAAAAGGTTAATTGTAAAAAAAGACATTCCATATATAATTATGTACAGAAACTACAAAACCTCTTAAGACAGTTCTATATGTTACACACAGATACATATATATACATGGAGACTGTATATGCAACAGAAAGCACAACATTCAAGACACTGGGAAATAAAGGATGGTATCCAGGAAGACTACAGAAGGGCTTCAACTATCAGTAATGTTCTACATCCTAAACTAAAGCTGCACAGTGGGTACTTGGGGGTTCTTTATTCTTTGTATGTCTGAAATATTCATTTTTTAACATGTGATTTTATATACTATGTATAGGACTATATAACCAGATATATTTTATGATTTGGGGGGACATAAGCAAAAACTTCACAATTTCAACCATGTGAAAAGCAATTATACCTTGAATAATACATCAGGATGCAGGAGAGGCAACATATAAACACCAGTTTTATACCACTACTAACAATATGATGAGAAAAAGGAGAATACAGACCGGGGGAGGGGGGTGGTCAGCAAACTTATTCTATAAAGCACCAAACAGTAAATATCTGGAGCTCTGCAGGGCCATATGGTTTGTGTCACAGCTACTTAACTCTGCCACTGTAGTGGGAAAGTAGTGAAACAGTATGTAAACAAATGAGCATGGCTGTGTTCCAATAAAACTTTATTTATGGAATCAGGCAGCAGACCAAATTTGGCCAGTAAGCTATGGTTTGGTAACTCCTGTCCAGATCTATCTTTTAAAAAGATATCAATAAACCCATTAAGTCAAAGTCTGAAGGAGAAAGATTTCTGTAGTAACAAAATATGCCATGAATTACCTGGTAATCTCAAAAGAAAAATGTTTCTTGTCCAGGGAGACACTGAACAATCACCACCTTAACCCAGCCATGAAACAGCACCACAAATAGTGCAACCAATCATTCTGTAATACCTGCTGATGTGATATAACACGAAGCAGCACCACCTATGAAAGAAGTATCATGGCCAAATGTTTAACCTGAATTTAACACAGTCTTCAATGAAGTTTTAAACAATTTTCAAAGAACCAATCAGAGAAATTTTGAATACAGGACATTTTACAAAATAATTCATCTCTTCAGAAACTCATTTTTTAAAACTAGTGCTTAAATTTAAAAGAGAATTGAGATACAACAGCAAATGCAATGTAATGCAAATCCTTCACTAAACCTTGGTATGGAGAGGAAAAAACCTATAGAAGACATTTTGATTGAGGATTACATGACTTCTAGGATTAGATAACTATACTATGCATGATATAAGTATTTTAAGTATAAAGGAAATGTTATTTTTTGGAGATTCATACTTAAGTATTTAGGGGTGAAATGACATGATGTTTCTAATATATTTTCAAATGGTTCAGCAAGATTATGGATGAAGCAAATATAGCAAAAATATAAAATACCATTGAATTTAGGTGGTGGTATATGGGGGCTTCCCTGGTGGCTCAGACAGTAAAGAAACCACCTGCAGTGAGGGGGACCCGAGTTTGATCCCTGGGTTGGGAAGATCCCCTGGAAAAGGGAATGGCTACCCACTCCAGTATTCTTGCCTGGACAATTCCATGGACAGAGGAGCCTGGCAGGTTACAGTCCCATGGGGTCGAAAAGAGTCGAACACCAATGAACAACTTTCACATGGGAACTCAGTGTACTGTTACAATATTCCATAGGATTAAAAATTTTCATAATACAAAGCCCAAAATGCGATGGGATTATATATTTATTAAATTTTTTCATCGATCTCCTCTACAAATATTAGTCTTAAATTTCAGTAAAAGTTCTTAAGGTCATAAACTTTCCTGAAGTTCACAACCCTGATGCTTTTCCTTTTAAGCATCTGATTTCTAAAAGTGAGAACAAAGCAAATTACAAGATAAGACAATCTAATTATACTGCCGTTTGATTTTTTATACATTTTATAAGGATTCTTAATATATAAAGTACGCTTCAGTTCAGTTCAGTCGCTCAGTCGTGTCCAACTCTTTGCAATCCCATGGACTGCAGCACGCAAGGCCTCCCTGGCCATCATCAACTCCTGGAGTTTACTCAAACTCACGTCCAATGAGTCGGTGATGCCATCCAACCATCTCATCCTGTCATCCCCTTCTCCTCCTGCCTTCAATCTTTCCCAGCATCAGGGTCTTTTCCACTGAGTCACTTCTTCACATCAGGTGGCCAAAGTATTGGAGTTTCAGCTTCAGCATCAGTCCTTCCAATGAAATACACTTACAGTTCCTTTATAGCATCTCTACTTTTCACCATGTATGACAATTCACATACACGATTACTCCCTTCCTCATCCCACACATGGCAGACTGATAATCTTTGTCCCCCAAAGTATCTAACTAAATAAAACCTGAACAGCAGGAATCTGTGTTCATACCTTTAACACAATAAGCATCAAGTTCTTGAGAAGGAATCCAAACCTTCCTTCCCTCTTCTTACTCTCTATTTTCCTCCCCCTAAAAGATATTGTTTTTTTAATGGGAAAATGTATTCAACAAATGTTTACATAATAGAGATAAATGGATAAATCTCCACACAAAACATAGTTGTTATCCTTATGTAGCTTACACCTTGGAAGAAAATGATAATCTTAAAACTGAGCTCTAAATTTAAGAATCAAAAGGACCTCAAGACATCGTATAGTCCAGCTCTCTGTCTTAACTCAAAAACATTACATTACAGATTAAGGCCACTAAATCCAAGAAAGAATATATAACTCACAAAATCACAAATCACAGAATCATTAAAAGGTTCAGTGGGAATCTCAAACAGGGCCTTCCGCCTTCTGATTTACCAATATCATTTAGAAGCTGTAGTAACAGCAGTTATAGCAACAAGAGAAAGCACTGAAATTATAACATTCCAAGGCTCTATGGTAACGACTTCACATGGAATAGTCCAACTCAACAATTTTATGATATATCCTCACTGTACAAAAGAGAAAACTGAGGCTTAGAAACATTAAGTAATTGCTTTAAGTTATTCGATCTATAGAATGGTAGAAGAGGGACTCAGATATAAGCATCCTAACTTTATAGAGTCTATGCTTCCTATCACCTTCCTTCCTTTGGAAATGTTTCCATGAAACATAACCCCTATTAGTACAAAGGTTTCTTACACTTAATATACACCTACCAACATACACAAGTTAACAGTGTCAAGCACTGGACAGCATTACCTAAAAGCAAAGAGTAGCAAAAATTCAGAAATATGCATCTAAATCTTTTGAAAAGATGCTTCACACACATTTGTGAAAGTCATTCTCATCTAGCTCTGTGGATGTAGACCAGTTTTCATTCTTAAGTGACGTTAAGAATTTTACCACTACCAAAGGCATTATTCTCAAATAACAGGGTTAAGGCCTAAAAACACTCTTAACTGCATCACTGTTTGGTCAGCACCTCTGCTGCTGCTAAGTCGCTTCAGTCAAGTCCGACTCTGTGTGACCCCATAGACGGCAGCCCAGCAGGCTCCCCTGTCCCTGGGATTCTCCAGGCAAGAACACTGGAGAGGGTGGCCATTTCCTTCTCCAATGCATGAAAGTGAAAAGTCAAAGTCAAGTCGCTTGGTCGTGTCCAACTCTTCGTGAGACCATCTCTCAAACATAGTCCTGAAGCTACTGCTTATCCAGCATCTCCCAAACTTTGTTAGCCAAATATTACAAACCAACTAACCATCACACTTATTTTTACCTTGTTAGATAGTTTTCAGTCCCCTTAAATCCCAGGATCAATGTTATTCTAGCCAGCTCTCTATCATTAACTATGCATCTCTACTCCTTTATATTCAATACCTTATACCTGACTCCATAATAGCCATGTAATTAATATATGTCCAAACAAAAACAGAAGACCTACTTACATGGATTCCACTCTATAGGATGATCATAAAGTCTGAAAACATAGGTACTATGTTAACATATTCTATAACATCAATAAACCATTTATCGTGTATGGTTTTCTATTGTTGTTGTTTCCAGATTTGGTGGCCACCCTGTACTTAAAAAAAAAAAAAAGCAAGTAAGCAGAGACAGAGGCAGAAAGAGCAACATAAATCAAAAGCCCAACAGCAAATAAACTGAACTTAAAATACAAACCTATTACTGAGAAAAAGACTCAGGATGTTAGGAGTAATAACATCCTAAATTATCACTAATTCCTTAGAAGCCTCTACTTCCCTTACAAACTAGAATCAGATTTTATAAAACAAAAACAAAATGAAAGCATAACTGAATCTATTATGTCTTAAGCTAAAAGTTACTATTTCACTTTCACATTCTGATTCAAAAACACTCTAAAACAGTTGAATAGAAAGAAACTAAACTCAATTTCCTTACATTTAGGACCTAGAATCACCAACACTTTATAAAAGATAATTTTAGAAATCAAGTAAGGTTATTTTTGCTTCATTTTTCAGTTTAAAATATAGGCACTCAAAGATGTCCAGATGTTGAACACCTTAATGAATCTTGTCTGAATTACAGTCTTAAATTTAATATATTCAAAAGTTCAAGTTCTGCACATCAGAGTTTTGATAAAAGTGATAAATACAGTTACAAAAATACATTAAAAGTGAAACCAGTACTCTGAAGGCTTATTCGGGTGTTATAAAGGGAGTCTCTTAGGTCATGAATGGAACTAGTGTTCATTTTCATATTGGACCACTGAAATAAACAGAAGTTGATTTGCTTTAAAATAAAAAAATCATAAAAAAATCTATCTCAATTCACTGCAGCAAGATCACATGAGACTCTGACGGAATGACTCATAAATGAAAGCAAAAAACAATTATGCATTTAATCAAAAACAAACATCAAAGATCTCTCATGCTTATCTTTAAAAGTGTGCAATGTATAGTGTAAACTCAAAAAGAGACTTCTTTACCAAACTGGATGGTCACTAAAAAAAGCTATAAACAGAAAGTAGAAAACTAAGCACCTGCTTTGTCTCATAAGTACAACAGGACATCATGCAGAAACTTACAAGGCAGGAAAACAAAGGCACAACTTCAAGTAATACATAAACAGCTATGGAATTAAGGGATGCAGTTTGACATACAGGGCAATTGGAGGACAATAAACTAAGAGATGGATTGACTCCATCAGGTAACCTCAACAGAACTGTCAACTAACCAGACACAGATCAGCAGTCACAAATCAGGGACAGTATTTCAGACACTACTGGCCAACCACTGATCTTTCAACTATGTTCACAAAAGAAAAGGAAAAGGGTCTTTTCCAAACACAAATAACATATATTTTATAGGAACATCCCAAGTTACTTAAACCAGACTTGTTAAAAGCCCTGTTTACCCTTCTCCCACTATTCCATCTTTTCTCCCATTCTCCTGTCCAAGAACTCCTCTATCTGAGACTGGACAGTAAATGGTGTTTTCCCCAGCTTCCCACATGCCTAATGTAGGAATCTCTTTTTATCTTTGGCTAACATTTTAATCTTAGGTACAACACTATTTCCCCCTTCCTACTTCCTTTTTCCATATTCCAGTTTTTGTCCAGTTATAGAAAACCTCCTCTTCCTTCTCTCTTGTTAAAAATAGTAAAGATCTAATCACAGATTCTAAGCAAAGTGTAGAAAACATCACACATGCCAAATCCCACTCATAATTCAAGTCATCCATGAAAGGAGCACAGTTGTAAACTAAGGAAGAGTTTGTTATCAGAACGTAAGATCTCTGCGGGCAAGGATTTTGTCTGTTTTGTTGGGCCTCCTGCCTGGAAAGTAGAAAATGGCAACCCACTCCAGTATTCTTGCCTGGAAATCTCCATGGACAGAGTAGTCTGGCAGGCTGCAGTCCACAGGGTCGCATAGTCAGACAACATGGAGCACTGAGCACACACAGAGGAGCAGGGCAGCCTACAGACTAAATACTATTAAGTTCTACCGATTTTTTTACTTTTCACTGGGTTGGTAACCTAAAGTAAGCAAAAGTAACAGGAAGCTCCTCATATCTAAATTTTATCTTCCTTACATTCTATCTTTTTAGAGTGGCTCTGAGTTTATTTCCTCTTTGTAAGAGACTAAGAAGGGCCACCTGTGTTCAACAGATAACGCCAGTTCGTTAACTCAAGTACTGTTTTAATCTGAAGAAGGAAAAACTCTTTGCCAAGACAAGTTTAAGCACCTATGAGTTATATGAACACTCTTAGATTCTCCTACTAATAAGAATATCTATTAACCATCCCTTTTCAAGGTTAGGAGTACACTTCTACATACCTACATCAAGAAAATGCCATTATACTTAAGAATCAGTAACATTACTCTCAAGCTTTCAAAAGTGCTTTGAAATCCTTCAGAACTTCACAGATTTATCAAACCTACTTCTCAGGTATGTACTACTTATCAAACAAAATCTATACACCTGGCTTTTTTCTTATATAACAAATTCAATTATACCTAATGACATAAGCAAGTAAGCTTATGTCACATTTGACATTTGACACATTTGACAAGTTTTCCATGAAAAAGCTTTTCATGATTTTCATACAAATGCACTTTTCATTCACCACCTATTTTGAAGTGAAGGTCATTCTACAGAGATTAAATACAGAGCCAGACAAACACAGATCTGACCCTTCCTAAATGACCACCAGTTATTGGTCCCATCTCTCAAAGTGAGACAAGTTCCTTAATATTAAATAGAAGTCTTCCAATGTTTCTCTCTCCTCTAAACCTCAGACCATGTTTTAAGAGATCTTTGTTCAAAAGGATGCAAAGCACATATTCTAACTAGTATTATGTCTCTAAACTTTAAGATCTTTAATTTTCAAGAAATCAATTTAAAGCCAATAAACATAATCTTGATATTTCAACATACTCCAAAAGAAAACTGAATCCATTTTCACATAATTTTACCAATACACTTATTAAGTCATAGAAGCTTTAAATTAGCAAACTATGCTTTAAATGTTACAAACCAAATAAATGTTTAATTATAAGAAGTTAAATGCTACACTTGACTGTTAAACTACTGGGTTCCAAAGTTAAATAAGTTATTATGAAGTGCACATCTGTTACGGTATAGAAGGTGTGGTCAGAAGCTAGCTGCAGAAAAAGAAAAAAACTTGAGAAACTCTGTATCATGACTTAACCATAATTCAGAGCAAAATGTTTATGTCTGTTATTAACATTACGGGTACAAATAAAACAGTCTGAAAACCTGGGGGAAAAAAAAGGTATAAGCAACCATATGTACTTGTTTCCTAGGCTGCTAGATGATATTAAAAACTAAATCTCAAAATCATCATAAAGTCTGATAAATGAAACTACAGTAGACAGACTACACTTTTGAAAGTTTTGTAATTTTAGCAAGAATTCAGTGAAGACTTATTTTTATAACACTGATTTGACTACTTGATCAAATCATTCTAAACGGTGGTAGTTTGGGGACAAACCAGAGAAAATGGTGAAAAGTGTAACTCAAGTCAAATATACACAAGGAGGTTAAATCACCTTAGAAATATTTCACTTGAAAAAAGATTCCAAAATGGCTAATCAGAGATATTAGCATACTTAAATTAGTTTAAAACCACTGAAAGTTATTTTTTTTATCAATGTTTTGATGTAAAGAACTATCACCACCTAAAACAAGAATAAAATAAAATGGATATTGAATTCCATGTATCTTTTTCTTCACCTATACTTGTGAGGTCAGCTGCTAGAAGCTGATGACAACCTCTGTCATTCTATAAATTTTATGATAATCAAAGCAAAAACTATAAAAATCAATACTTTCTAATCTACAATATTTTACCTTGACTGTTGAGTTTGAGTACAGGACAGCAAGATGGACGGTAATCTAGATTACATTTCGGGGTTTTCTCAATTTCCAGGAATCTTATCTCAAATCCCCAATTAATCAATCCTCCTAATTCACAATTCTGATAGAATATATAATATATTCTAAAATAAAACTTTAAAGCTGCTAAAATAAATTCAGTATTTAGTTTCAATCCAAATTTTGAAATTAGCTCACTAAGGAAAAATTAAAAGAATCAGTTATAGTGTGAAAAAATCACTGAAAATCCATATTCTCCCAAATCCTTACTGCTCCCTGTAATTTTCAACCAAGTATTACTTGAAAATTTTGTAATTTGAAAAACTTGTAATTCTTAGAACTCTGAAACTGTCAGTTTTTTGTCAACTAATTTCTTCTTAAAATCAGTGAACTGTGAAAATCATATTTCACAAAAAGGTAAAATATTATGAGTTTTATTTTAATAAATTAATTTTATTCATGCTATTAATATCTTATGACTGTAGAGTTAGGATCATACTATTTTATTACTTTCTATGTTAGATGTCAAAAAATATTTCTAAATAATTACACATAATATACAAATATTCATATAATGTAGACAAAATGTGTAACTAACACCAATGTGTGTGTGTGTGTGTGTGTGTGTGTGTGTCTGTGTTAAGGGGGAACATTCACTCCCAACATCATGTGTAATAAATGTTTACCAATCCACCTACAAGGACATGTGTGCAATTCTTCCATTATAGGCTCAGCCAATTTTTAATGAAACACTATGACTGCTAAACAATCCAATGGCAAATTCTACTTTTCCACAAATGCCGAGTCTATCCACACAGCATTTTAATTCAAAGGACTCCACAAAAAAAACTGTGTAAGAAAATAAACTGTCAATGAGAGCCACTTTTTCTGACCTTGTCAAATTGTGAAGGAGGTGTTCTTATTTTAGACACTATCCCACTTCTTTAAATGATGTATTCTTAAGGGATTTGATAATTACATGTGAATTACTAACATAAAATAGTATTTACTGACCTAGCAGACAAACTGAAAAGGCTTTCACTTATTCCTCAAGTCTTTACCGAAAATCAGACACCCAGTACAAGAAAACAGGTGTTTAAAGCTCTGTTGGTCACATCTAAGAGAAGAATCACAACATAAACAAATCGAAAGGATAATGTCCAAGAAACTGGGGAAATCTTAATGGTTATGAAATATTAAATAAAAATACTATTCCATATTGACCATGCAACATAAAGAAACACTGCAGAAACTGTGTAAGACTTTATGAGAGCAAAAATAAATGATGAGAAAATACAAACGACCTTTAAAAAAAAATAGACAAAGAAGCCACTGAGAGAAAGCAGCACAGTAAAATCAGGATTATCCCTGGAAATCTGTTGACTAACAAAATCTGTTCAAATACTAAATAAAAGTGCTATTGAAACCATTGTCCATTCAAGAAGCCTACAAAATTATTCCTTTAATAAATTACCACTATTCAATAGTGTAATTTTAGCTGTATTTTTTAGAAGGCTGTACACTTGGAAAAGACTACTGTAATAATAATTAGAATAACCTGCCTCACTATTTAGAAATGCACTATTTAAAAGTAGGCCAACAACAGTAACTTTGCTATTGCCCAACAGAAAAAGTAAATGAAATAATGTCTATTAACATTCAGTGTCGGTGGCATACTTTTCCATCCACTGGAACATACTGGCTTGCACTCTCTACCCTGAACAATTTACCACTTCTACATCCACGCAGTAGCGCAAATAAAATGAGTTCCTGTGTTAATCCCGCAATAAACTTCGGTAATTCTCACATCACAGGAGTTGTAAACGATTGTTAACCGAAAAAGAATGTTTCTCCTAAAATAGCTACATAACACTGAGACTACACAAATTCCTAAATAATCCTTTTTACAAGACTCCCGCCAACTTTATTTTGATACATTAAACATGTAGAGCCTATTTTAAAAGGTAGTTAGCAGTGCCTTCATCAAAACAGCTTCCTAGTTGTTATGTCTTCTCTCTGAAGTTTCCAAGTTGTTTTTAAGCCAACTTGAATACTGATGAATGTGAGTCGCTATTAAACGCTTAAAATGGGCAAATGTTCTGGAGCTAGTCAATCTGACATTGGAGGTCATGCAACTTGAAAATGAAATAACTCTTAACAACACTCACTGAGCTCTTCATTTTTAAAATAACTTCAAGGCTATTTCCACACTCTGCATTTAATAACACAATTTTTTTTAAAGGATATTAGGCTCAGTTAATTAAAAAACTGATCTGCCGCTTAAAACTGGTGAGTCTATTCTTAATGGGCCTCTGGTGGATTTGGAATACTGACGATAGTAGCTTCACTGGTAAAAAGACAGACGTCCGAAAAGGACTGCTGGGAAGGGCAGGGAAGGAAGCCCGGAGTCGGCTGAGAAGAGAAAGAGAAACGATTTAAAGTCACTAAGGAAAAAGAAGGTGGTGAGACGCAGAGACAGAAGAGCGAGAAAGAAGATTTAACAAGGAAGTGAAGTGGAGCGCAGAAGCTAATGAAGAAACAAATGGGAAAAGGTAGTGTTTTCATATAGGCATGCACCAGGAAGGAACGAGTTAAGGCCTGGAGTAGCCCCAGTGCTTTGAGATGATAGAGATGCTCGCAGAGAACAGGAACAAGCAGTTTACTTTCAGACGTTGAAGCAAACTAAAATTCCCGGCCCCGAGCCTCTCCCAACCTCGGCCGAGCGCGGAGGCGGCGTCTGGGGAAGGGGCCTAGCTAGGAGCCAGGCCCGGCATACCGCTCCCCCGTGCTCCGCGGCCCAAGAAAAGCAGCGAGAATTAGGCGGGCAGAGATCCCAGCCGAGGCTCGGCGGCACCCCGAAAACGGTCCAGGGCCTCCGCGGTGCCCGCGAGCCGTTTTCCCTTCGGCGGGTCGCCCAGCGGCCTTACCTGGGGCGAGGGAGGGAGGCGAGGTCTAGGGTGTCCGCTCGCGACCGCCGCAGAGCCCCCCTGCTGCACTCAGCCCAGACTTCCAACGGAGGCGCGACCCTGCCTCAGCCGCCGCTTCCCGCTCGGGGTCTAGGCCACCGCCTCCGCCGCCTCCGGGGCTGTTTACACCCTCGGGCCCCGCACGCCGCCGCCGCCGCCGCTGCCGCCTTCTCTCCACCCTAGCGCCGCTGCCGATTCGGCCGCCGCCACCTCCTCCGCCGCAGCCTCGTCTCTCTGGAGCATCTTCCAGCCACCAAACCCTGAGAAACAGAGACTCCAGCCGCGCCGGCAGGAAACTCCCCCGCAACTGCTAGGGGGACGAGGCGGTCAGAGCACCGGCGGCTTTTCCGCCATTGAGCAGCAGCCGCTCCGCTCCTTCTGCAACCCCCTCCCCGCACCCTGTCCTTCCCCGCCCCTCGGAGAGCCCCGCCCCCATTCCCACCCATTGGGAACGCCACGCGGCCTCTCACTGAAGTCGGTTGGCTGGCCGGCCCGTCAATCACAGCCCTCCCAGTCCCGCAGCCCCAATACCTCCGTCCTTAGTTTTCCCCGCCCACAGGGCCCCGCCCCTGGGTTCTTAGTTTCCCATTGGACACAAGTGATCATCTCCAATTGGCAAGGTCAGCTATCCATCAAACACCGCCCACTGAGTGAGACCCAACCCTTCATTACCCTTTACTTCATTCAGCCCCGCCTCTGCTATGCCGCCCAGATGTCAGGGACCAACCCACCCTAACAGCCATAAGTAGAGACCGTCGTCAATCAAGTAACGCCCACCTGCGCTCTGCCTCTCAGAGCCCAGATCCTAGCGATTCACTTTTCTTATTGGTCCAAATGGTGGCCCGAACTTTCAATCATTGGCTTTCTTTACATGTCTGTCACGAAACCAATTTCCAAGTCCGTCACACCGGCTTTTTTTAAATAAACGCGCAAAAGGCGGGGAAGTATTCGAAAAGCGATTGGCTAGTCCTCCAAAACGGTCAAACCCAGAAAGTCTGTGTGGAGCCTTTTCGTTCTGTGAGGACCGTGCCCCTTCATTTTTGACCTCTAAGCCTTGCGTAAAACCAAACGCCATAAAGGAGCCAATGGGCTGTCCAATTATAGGTGTGGAGGCCTAGTCCCACCCGGATTTGCAGGGGGTTCGCTGCTGATTGGCAAACAAAGTCCTACTAGGCCCTCATTGGAAGATATAAACGCCTCTCTTAGACGTAGAGACAAGAAGGATGGCGCAGGCGAGGACAAGAAGCGATCAAGGAGAGGCGGTTGTTTTGCTTTAGCCAGCAGGTGGGGCGCACGCGGGAGAGGGAAACTCAGAAGGCAGGGCTCTGAGGGAGGTGGTGCGGGGAGGAGAAAGGCCCGGATGTTCCCTAACAATGAAATCATCGCCGACCAATCAAAGCAGCTGCATTGGACTACCTGTCTGACCTGTCCCCATAAGGGAAGAAAAGGAGTTAGAGAGCGGGAAATTGGGGTGTCTGGAGAGGCCAAAAAGCGATGTAAGAAAATGAGACAGGTGATTGTTTCGGAAGGATTCTGTGCTGTTGCTGCTGCTGCTGCTAAGTCGCTTCAGTCGTGTCCGACTCTGTGCGACACCATAGACAGCAGCCCACCAGGCTCCCCCGTCCCTGGGATTCTCCAGGCAAGAACTCGAGTGGGTTGCCATTTCCTTCTCCAATGCATGAAAGTGAAAAGTGAAAGTGAAGTCGCTCAGTCGTGTCCGACTCTTAGCGACCCCATGGACTGCATTCTACCTGGCTCCTCTGTCCATGGGATTTTTCAAGCAAGAGTACTGGAGTGGGGTGCCATCGCCTTCTTCCTCTGTGCTGTTAGAGGTTATTTTTATTCCTTCTAGGCCCGCACTACCTGGCATACAGCCCTTAGCATTTCCTTGTTTTGTTTCTTAGTCAACATTGATTTTAGAAACTCTTGGCCTAGTCTTTGACATTCGTTCGCTCCACGGTTATTGAACGCCTGCTATTTGTCAGGCCCTGTACGTAGAGAGGAAATACAAAAATAAATTATAAGATGATGCTTGCTGTAACTGAAACATGATAGAGACGGTGATGACCAAAAGGATCTTTCCTGTAAATTTACGGAGGAAGGCTTAATGCAGGATTATTCTAGAATGAATGATTCAATAAGAGGATGAGAGAAGTGGACATAATTCTTCCAGCAACTGAATTAGACTGAAAGGTGCATTCGTGCGTGTTAAGTCACTTCAGTCGTGTCTGACTCTTTATGACACTATGAACCGTAGCCCACCAAGCTCCTCTGTCCATGGGATTCTCCAGGTCCGTTTTCACCTGTCTATGGGATTCTGTCCATGGGATTCTCTGCTCCTTCCCCACCCCCCAACAAAAAGAAAATTAAAATGTAATGAAGACATTCTAATACCTTAAGTTGCTTTTTTTTTTCCCCAGTGAAAATGCTCTGAAAGAGAATTTAACCTTCCTTCGTACTTTGGTGTAAATTGGTTTGGGCAGACAGTTAAGCTAAGACCCAAAACAATGTTACTCAACTTAGGTGCTGTCAGTGTTTTGGGGAGAAGGGCAGATTTAAGAAGAGAGTGAGTGTCCTGGCCGTAGTGAGGAGAGCAGAAATAAAGGCTTGATTGCCATTCAGATTTCTTAATCTACTCAAGTTTGTGTAAGCATAGTGCTAGACCACCAGCATCAGAATCACCTGGGGAGCAGATTCCTAGGTCCACTCTCTAATAGCAGGGACCCAGGGGATAAGACAAGTGAATTTTTAAACAATTCTCACACGTAGTTTTTATGCACTCCAATGACTGAGGTATCATAGGTAATGGAAACACTGTAAGTTAAAACTCAGTTTCCCTACGTTTGCATGTTGGGAAGAAAAATAATAAGAAAGAAGTAGCCCTTTTAGATTTTGGCTTTCTCTTGTCCCCCTCATTATCAGTATGGGATCAGTATGGGTTCTCAGGAAATATTTCTTAAATGATTTATAGAATCTATTTCTTTAAATCATACTCCTTTGCCTGACATGCCTTATATAGGGGTAAGGGAATCTAGGATCCCAGCTTCCAAAATAGGAATCATGCCAAAGATCCTACAAGTGGAAACATCTCAGGACCCTTGTCTTGAGAATCCAAGTAAGGTCATCAAGAATTTTCTTGGTCTGCTTGATTTCCTTCTCACTTTCCCTTGGTTGGCCTAAAAATTAATACAAAGCACAATCATTTAGGTGGGCTGATGAGTGTCCATCATTTCTTCTTTCAATCAGGAATAAGGATGTACTTTAAAAATAAGGATATACTGAATACTCTTCTAGGTGCTGAGAGTACAAGGATCAAACAGATTTCAAGTTAAGTTTGTTACATACTTTATTTAGTTAAAAAACTAAACCAATAGGGAAGGTCCAAGAAGATTCACAAAATTGGTGTGTATCATCGTTAACATATAATGTGTCATTGAGTATCATCACAGTGGGCTCTGTTAAAAACTAGCTATGTGGCTTCAGCTAGTAACTGAGCTCTTCAGCTAGTAAACAAGCCTCGGTTTTTTCTTCTGTAAAATAGGAATCATAACATCTTCTTCCAGAGTCAGATGAAGAGCTTTGGGCACTCTTAGTAATACAAAGCACTCCCCATACATAATTTTAAATAGAAATAATGCTAAACATAATGTAGAAAAGGTCCTAATTTTTCCAGTGTTGACTGTAGTACTCTCAAGTTCTTTTTTAAATAAGACATCAGGTATCAATTTTCTCCAAACCAAGTGGATGCCCCAGTTTTGCTGGTGCACTAGCCCATCCTTGGTAATCCAGTGCTGCCTACTTCACATGACTTTTAAAGATTAAATGGGATATGGTACATGCTGCTGCTAAGTCGTGTCCGACTCTGTGCGACCCCATAGACGGAGGCCCAACAGGCTCCCCTATCCCTGGGATTCTCCAGGCAAGAACACTGCAGTGGGTTGCCATTTCCTGCTCCAGTACATGAAAGTGAAAAGTGAAAGTGAAGTCATTCAGTCATGTCCGACTCTTAGCTACCCCATGGACTGCAGCCCATGAGGCTCCTCTGTCCATGGGATTCTCCAGGCAAGAGTACTAGAGTGGGGTGCCATCGCCTTCTCCGATGGTACATTAGAGCACCTAATATAATGCTTGTCACAGTTGAATCAGAATCTTTATAGAGAAAGAAATTCTCTATAAAGAATTTTTAGAAGAAATTTAGAAGAAATTTCATTTATTCACTCAGCATATTTATGTGCTTCTTATATGCATATACGGTAGTCTCTGACAACGAGCTTCAGTGTCATACTTCAAGTAGTCTCATCTGATCTACTCCCTTCTTAACCACTGAAAACAAATGTTCCACTAATAAACCTGTTTTCTTCACTTAAGAAAAAATTCACCAGCTCCACTCTACAAATATTTACTAAGCATTCACTATGAATCATGTGCTATGGTAGATGATGCATATTGCTGCTTATGGAATTTATTAACTGATATTGTGGTTATAATAATTATGTATTTGGTCTTTATCCCTGGTTTCTGGCACAGCGCTTCTAAAACTGTTGTAGTTTCTTGATAGTATTGTCATGAGAATTTTTTGTGATTCATAATAAGCCCCTTTGAACCCTACCTGAATTTAAGCTAATGAGGTAGTTCCTGGAGAATGGGGGCTGGTTGCTGGAGGAATCAACCATGTAATGAGAAGGTTAGAACTTTCCACTTGATCTCTGATGAGGGGAGAGGAGCTGGAAATGGGCTTAATCACCAGTGGCTAATGAATTAATCAATCCTGCCTACATAATGAAGCCGCCATAAAAACCCTCAATGACAAGTTTTGGCAAGCTTCTGGGTTGGTGAACACATCAAGGTGCTAGAAGGGTGGTGAGCCCCGAGAGGGCATGGAAGTTGACACCCTTCTCACATAGCTTGCCGTATGAATCTCTTCCATTTGGCTTCCTGAGTTTTGTTTCTGGTTTTTTTGGGTTTTTTAGCCTCGCCAAGAAGCATGTGGCATCTTAGTTCGCTCACCAGGAATAGAATCCATGTGCCCTGCATTAGAAGCACAAAATCTGAACCACTGGACCACCAGGGAATACTCTGGCTGTTTCTGAGTTTTATCCTTTATCAAAAGCAGGTGATAGTGTTTCCCTGTGAGCTGAGTTCTGTGAGCTCGTCTAGAAAAGTATCAAAACCAAGGAGGGGGTTGTGGGAACTCCTGATTTATACCTAATCGGTTAGAAGTACAGGTCACAATCTGGAACTAGTCCCTGAAGTCAGGGTTGGTCTTGTGGGACTAAACCTTGAAACCTGTGGGATCTGTGCTAACTCCAGGTAGTTAGTGTCAGAATTGTATAACATGAGGAAAACAACCCACACATTTGGTGTCAGAAGTGTGGTGAGTAAGAGTAGGAAAACAAGGTTTCCTTTTATTGACCACTGCCACTTTCTTAGAAATGTGCAACCCTGACTTTCATGAATCCACCATATTGCTTCTGTTGAAAGTGTTTCTCAAACAATTTCAGAGAAGGACTTCTTAGTACTGAGGCTCTTTTATCCCAAGGTATCTGGGAATTTAGCAAGAATTGGGCTACATGTGCTAAAAATTATCTTTAAAATCCAGAGAATTTTGCCCTCTACCCTATACTTAACACTTATTTTAATATTAAAATATTGTTTACCATTCTTATCATCATGAGGGGAAAAAGTCTTTTACAAAAGCCATATTGTGTTGATAAGAAATGTTTAACTACAACTAGCACAAAACTTAAACAGAGGCTTAAATGACTGGAGGGTGTGGGGTGGCATTTTTTTCACACAAGAACTTTGGAGGTGAGCAGTGATGTCAGGGTCAGTTTTTCTACAATGATCTTATTGCCCCAAGATCACAAGATGGTTCCCATGTCTTCAGAGTAAGATGCCCAAGTTGAATGCAGTAGGGTGTGAGGGAGTTACATGACCACCCCCAAGTGCAAGGGAGGCCAGGAAATTAGAGAACTGTGATGTCAGAGTTGATTAGAGTAGAGGTTCTTAAACTTTATAAGTATCTAAATCCCTTGGAGGACTTGTTAAAATACAGATTGTTTGGCCTGACCCCTAGAGTTTCTGACACAAATGGCTGTCTGGGGAGGCCTTGCAAATAGCTGTGAAAAGAAGAGAAGCGAAAAGCAAAGGAGAAAAGGAAAGATATAAACATCTGAATGCAGAGTTCCAAAGACTAGCAAGAAGAGATAAGAAAGCCTTCTTCAGTGATCAGTGCAAAGAAATAGAGGAAAACAACAGAATGGGAAAGACTAAGGATCTATTCAAGAAAATCAGAGATACCAAAGGAACATTTCATGCAAAGATGGGCTCGATAAAGGACAGAAACGGTATGGACCTAACAGAAGCAGAAGATATTAAGAAGAGGTGGCAAGAATACACAGAAGAACTGTACAAAAAAGAGCTTCACGACCCAGATAATCATAATGGTGTGATCACTGACCTAGAGCCAGACATCCTGGAATGTGAAGTCAAGTGGGCCTTAGAAAGCATCACTACGAACAAAGCTAGTGGAGGTAATGGAATTCCAGTGGAGCTATTCCAAATCCTGAAAGATGATGCTGTGAAAGTGCTACACTCAATATGCCAGCAAATTTGGAAAACTCAGCAGTGGCCACAAGATTGGAAAAGGTCAGTTTTCATCCCAATCCCAAAGAAAGGCAATGCCAAAGAGTGCTCAAACTACTGCACAATTGCACTCATCTCACACGCTAGTAAAGTAATGCTCAAAATTCTCCAAGCCAGGCTTCAGCAATATGTGAACTGTGAACTTCCTGATGTTCAAGCTGGTTTTAGAAAAGGCAGAGGAACCAGAGATCAAATTGCCAACATCCGCTGGATCATGGAAAAAGCAAGAGAGTTCCAGAAAAACATCTATTTCTGCTTTATTGACTATGCCAAAGGCTTTGACTGTGTAGATCACAATAAACTGTGGAAAATTCTGAAAGAGATGGGAATACCAGACCACCTGATCTGCCTCTTGAGAAATCTGTATGCAGGTCAGGAAGCAACAGTTAGAACTGGACATGGAACAACAGACTGGTTCCAAATAGGAAAAGGAGTACGTCAAGGCTGCATATTGTCACCATGTTTGTTTAACTTATATGCAGAGTACATCATGAGAAATGCTGGACTGGAAGAAACACAAGTTGGAATCAAGATTGCCGGGAGAAATATCAATAACCTCAGACATGCAGATGACACCACTCTTATGGCAGAAAGTGAAGAGGGGCTAAAAAGCCTCTTGATGAAGGTGAAAGTGGAGAGTGAAAAGGTTGGCTTAAAGCTCAACATTCAGAAAACGAAGATCATGGCATCTGGTCCCATCACTGCATGGGAAATAGATGGGGAAACAGTGGAAACAGTGTCAGACTTTGTTTTTCTGGGCTCCAAAATCACTGCAGATGGTGACTGCAGCCATGAAATTAAAAGATGCTTACTCCTTGGAAGGAAAGTTATGACCAACCTAGATAGCATATTCAAAAGCAGAGACATTACTTTGCCAACAAAGGTTGGTCTAGTCAAGGCTATGGTCTTTCCTGTGGTCATGTATGGATGTGAGAGCTGGACTGTGAAGAAGGCTGAGCGCCGAAGAATTGATGCTTTTGAACTGTGGTGTTGGAGAAGACTCTTGAGAGTCCCTTGGACTGCAAGAAGATCCAACCGGTCCATTCTGAAGGAGATCAATCCTGGAATTTCTTTGGAAGGAATGATGCTAAAGCTGAAACTCCAGTATTTTGGCCACCTCATGCGAAGAGCTGACTCATTGGAGAAGACTCTGATGCTGGGAGGGATTGAGGGCAGGAGGAGAAGGGGCCGACAGAGGATGAGATGGCTGGATGGCATCACTGACTCGATGGATGCGAGTCTGGGTGACCTCCGGGAGCTGGTGATGGACAGGGAGGCCTGGCGTGCTGCAGTTCATGGGGTCGCAAAGAGTCGGACACGACGAGCGACGATCTGATCTGATCTGTATGGATGTGAGAGCTGGACTGTGAAGAAGGCTGAGCGCCAAAGAATTGATGCTTTTGAACTGTGGTGTTGGAGAAGACTCTTGAGAGTCCCTTGGACTGCAAGAAGATCCAACCAGTCCATTCTGAAGGAGATCAAGCCTGGGATTTCTTTGGAAGGAATGATGCTAAGCTGAAACCCAATATTTTGGCCACCTCACGCGAAGAGTTGACCATTGGAGAGGACTCTGATGCTGGGAGGGATTGGGGGCAGGAGGAGAAGGGGCCGACAGAGGATGAGATGGTGGATGGCATCACTGACTTGATGAATATGAGTCTGAGTGACCTCCGGGAGTTGGTAATGGACAGGGAGGCCTGGTGAGCTGCAGTTCATGGGGTCGCAAAGAGTCGGACACGACTTAGCGACTGATCTGATCTGATCTGATCTGAGGTCCCAGGTAGGGCCTCAGAATTTGCCTTTCTAACAAGAGCCCCCGAAGATGCCACTGCTGCCAATCCAGGGACCACATTTTTGAGAACCACTGATTCAGGCTAATCATGATCTATTGCCTGGCATGGGCACACTGCTGCCCAGAGCATTTATAAATAGTTTTGCAGCTATGTTTCTGTTTTATCTATGCACAGATGAAAGTAAAATCAAGCTGAGACAAAACCAAGAAATCTCTGCAGACGTCAGTAGGTTGTCAAGGCACCCAGCCCTCTCTTTCCCAAGCCATTAAAGACCTTAGGCTCTGAGACACCAGGGCTTCAGAGCTTTCTAATTTCCATTAAAAATCAGGTGGGTTGCATGCCATGGGTAATACTTTAACTGAAGTTTATCCTTAAGGTCATGTAACTCTCATAGCTTGCATTAGTCAGAGTCTGGCAAGAAACAGATGGTGCACCCAAATTAGGAATTTTGAGGAGAGTGTAATAAAGGGAATGTTTTCAAAGGTGCAGGCAGGGTAGAGATAAATCATAAAATCTAATCCCCTCAGGCTAGTAATAGGGAAACATGGCAGCACCTCTGTGCCTGAAGGGATAAGAGTAGGAAGGGCTTGCAGAAACCTGAACCTGGAAAGCATTGTATGCAGAGGGTCTGACCTGTGGTGAAGGACCATGTGAGCCCTCTTTGAGTGCTCCAACCTCACTCTCCTGCCACCCTTTGATCTCCCACAGGTGCTACCCATGGGCCAAGCCCAACTGGAGCCTCTTGACATTATCCATGTAGGTCACAGAACAAGATGGAGAAATGGAGGGACAGCTGGACATCTGGAGGGGCAACAAGAGATATCCAACACGTTTATTTAAACACAACAAGCACATGCATGTCATTTATTTCTAGTTATAGAACTTGTCTTTTTCTATAGTTGAAGAAAATTCAAATCGTAAAACAAAGAAGAAAAATGTCAGAAGAAATCCTTAACTCAAAGATCTCAAAGTAAGGTCTCAGGCCACTGAGGATCAACATGGTCAAAACCATTTTCACAATGATATTAAGATATTATCTGCCTGTTTTACTCCTGTTCTTTCACGAGAATACAGTGGAGCTTTCCAGGGGCTATATAACAGGTGCTATTGCAACACAGTGAATGCAAAAGGCAAAGGCAGACTCCAACTCGTTTTTATTAAGCCAGAGTTGAAAAAGATATGCAAAAATATAAGACAATGTCTCCTTCCTCACTAATATTTTTGTTATTATAGGAATAATAACAGTGAAAATAAAAAGTGATGTGTCACCAAAAGTGCTATTTACGTGAACATATATGAGAAATATATGTGAACCGTGAACTTCCTGATGTTCAAGCTGGTTTTAGAAAAGGCAGAGGAACCAGAGATCAAATTGCCAACATCCGCTGGATCATGGAAAAAGCAAGAGAGTTCCAGAAAAACATCTATTTCTGCTTTATTGACTATGCCAAAGCCTTTGACTGTGTGGATCACAATAAACTATGGAAAATTCTGAAAGAGATGGGAATACCAGACCACCTGATCTGCCTCTTAAGAAATCTGTATGCAGGTCAGGAAGCAACAGTTAGAACTGGTCATGGAACAACAGACTGGTTCCAAATAGAAAAAGGAGTACATCAAGGCTGCATATTGTCACCATGTTTATTTAACTTATATGCAGAGTACATCATGAGAAATGCTGGACTGGAAGAAACACAAGTTGGAATCAAGATTGCCGGGAGAAATATCAATAACCTCAGATATGCAGATGACACCACTCTTATGGCAGAAAGTGAAGAGGGGCTAAAAAGCCTCTTGATGAAAATGAAAGTGGAGAGTGAAAAGGTTGGCTTAAAGCTCAACATTCAGAAAACGAAGATCATGGCATCTGGTCCCATCACTGCATGGGAAATAGATGGAGAAACAGTGGAAACAGTGTCAGACTTTATTTTTCTGGGCTCCAAAATCACTGCAGATGGTGACTGCAGCCATGAAATTAAAAGACGCTTACTCCTTGGAAGGAAAGCTATGACCAACCTAGATAGCATATTCAAAAGCAGAGACATCACTTTGCCAACAAAGGTTCGCCTAGTCAAGGCTATGGTTTTTCCTGTGGTCATGTATGGATGTGAGAGTTGGACTGTGAAGAAGGAGGCTGAGCGCCGAAGAATTGATGCTTTTGAACTGTGGTGTTGGAGAAGACTCTTGAGAGTCCCTTGGACTGCAAGGAGATCCAACCGGTCCATTCTGAAGGAGATCAGCCCTGGGATTTCTTTGGAAGGAATGATGCTAAAGCTGAAACTCCAGTATTTTGGCCACCTCATGCGAAGAGTTGACTCATTGGAGAAGACTCTGATGCTGGGAGGGATTGGGGGCAGGAGGAGAAGGGGACGACAGAGGATGAGATGGCTGGATGGCATCACTGACTCGATGAATGTGAGTCTGAGTGACCTCCGAGAGCTGGTGATGGATAGGGAGGCCTGGCGTGCTGCAGTTCATGGGGTCGCAAAGAGTCGGACATGATTGAGTGACTGATCTGATCTGATAAATTGATAAATATTTTAAAATTTCTCAATTTTAATTTCTGTACAATAAATGTTCATAGATATAACCCACAGAGACAAAGCTCTTTGTGTACTCAATAATTTATGAGGGCCAAGAGATAGTGAGACCGAACTGAGAGGTACTCTAAATCATATTCTACCTAGGGCTAACTCCAAAAGCCAGTCAGCTTTAGTCAGTATAATGAGCTAAGGAAGAGGATGGGAAGAATAAAAAGATGACCGAGACAGTAAAATGCCTTCCTCCTTTATCTCCCCTCTCTTTTCTTCCCCTTCACCTATCTTTACGCCTTTTCAGATTTCCTCTCCCTATTGATTCCCCATAGTGCTTTGCTCCTGCAATCCTAGACTACTTATCCTATTCTATCTCATATTTTAATTATTTAGGTAATTTATTGTTCCAACATGCTACTCTGTCTGAAGGACTTGTTTGAGCACATGTGCGCACACACATGCACACACACACACACACCCAATGAGAAGTTCTTAACCTGAGGTCCACAAAGTCCAAGGAGATTCAATTCACAAGTTTATGAACCTGGAAGGGGAAAAATTACTTATTTTTATTAACCTCTAACTGAAATTTAGCATTTCTTTCTTAATGAATGTAGACAACAAACCACAAGAGCAACAATAATACTGGTGACTTTGTAGTCATCAGAGATTGCTGATATTTTAATATCACGTTAGAGTTGTTACAAAGCTCTCAACATATACAATGTTATTTTAAAATTACAGGAATTATTAGACTCACCACTAGATCTTGTTAAAGTAAGAGCGTACATATTACTGTATTACAAATTTAGTTTAATACTTTGATGACTATTTCAATATAATTGTTTCCTTTGAAATCTTATGAACTTTAATTTACATATTTTAGAACATTGTCCTGGGAAGGGATCCCACAGGATTCACCAAAGGAATGCTTTGTCAAAAAAAAATAAAAATGGTATGGGGAATAATAACCCCTGCTGAGATAGTAATCTCCAGTTCAGCAAGGATGTTATTTCTTTGGTTGTACATTGTACACTGTAGATACTCAATAATTACTTAATGAATTAAATTTGGGGCATCTCAAGTAGTTCATTGGATGTTTTGCCTTTCCTTGGCACCACTCTGCAGAGGTTGGCCCAGCTCCCCTCTCCCCAACCAACCCCTCCCCCCACCCCACTTCCTCTTAAGAGAGGAAGTTGATCAAGCTATCACCATCCTGCATGCAATCCCCACAGCCTTGGAGGCCAAAGCTAGCTGCCTCAGAGCCAGATGTGCTTTTGTGTTTTAAAGTGAGTGTCATGCACAAGAGATGATTGAGATTACGGTTACAACACAGTGGGTGGTATCAGAAACACTTTTTACTTGGAGCCCAGTGATATAAATTCTGCAAAACTACAAAATGTTTAAACATGCTTGGCTGTGGAAAACGCTAATATCAGCCATTTATGTAAGCAGTTGAGCATTTATGCCCAAATTCATTTACATTATTCATTTGCTTTGTTATGCTTTGTTTTCTTTTTACAATAAACTATACGTTTCTGCCAACTTCATCTTTTGCTTCTTGCTAGCACTGTCATTTGCTTGTGCAATATGGTAGGGTGCTCATGTTTCAAAAACCTAAATGGAAACATTGTGCTACCTTTCCCTTATTTTTCTTCCACATCTGCAAGGACTCCTTTCCAGTTTACCTTCTCTGAAAGCTCTTTATTTCCTGCTATTAAAGCTGTGCATGGGGACTTCCCTGGCAGTCCAGTGGTTAAGAATTCACCTTCCAGTGCAAGGGATGTGGGTTGGATCTGGTTGGATCCCTTGTTGGAGAACTAAAATCTCACATGCCTCAGGGCAACAAAGCCCGATTGCCACAGGTAGAGAGAAGCTCATGAGCTGCAACTAAGACCCAATGCAGTCATAAATAAATAAAAACCTGTGAAAGTGAAAGTTGCTCAGTCATGTCTCACTCAGTCATGTGCGACCCCAAGGAATTCTCCAGGCCAGAATACTGGAGTGGGTAGCAGTTCCCTTCTCCAGGGGATCTTCCCAGCCCAGGGATCAAACCCAGGTCTCCTGGATTGCAGGTGGATTCTTAACCAGCTGAGCCACAAAGGAAGCCCTAAAAACATATCAGGAACTGCATTTTTTTAAATAAACAACAAAACTGGGTATGAATACTGATCTTGAGAATCTAAGCAGAATTTCAGAATCAAGCAAATATCAAGGAGATGAGCACGGGAGTCAAGTCACAGGTTGGTTATATTCTCAATAAGCACGTGGGGATGTAGTTGTAAGAAAACTCTCAGATGAAATATTCATGGTGAAAGGGCCATGCCAGACTTGAATGCTATTAGTTTAAAAGGTTTCATAATAAGGCCCACAATTACTGTCCTTTAAGAAAAGCCTTATGTTTCTGGAAAATAACAGGCCTCAGCAGTTAGATGACTTGTCTACAGGCAGGTATCTTATCAGGACCAGGCCATAGAAAAATTGAAGATCAGGGTTGAGAAATTTAGGTTCTGAGACAAGTAGTAATGGTGATAAGAGAGGAAGTCAGAGACTAGCCAGAGGAGATCAGTGGCAGAAATGACTAGAAACTGAACCAGTGAAAGACCAAAGTAGAGCTTCTTTTTTTATTTTGTAGTTTTTACTTTTATTTATTTATTTTTGGCCACCCTGGGTCTTCATTGCTGCATATGTGCATGCTAAGTCACTTCAGTTGTCTGACTCTTTACGACCCTTTGGACTGTATAGTCTACCAGGCTCCTCTGTCCATGGGGATTCTCCAGACAAGAATACTGGAGTGGATTTGCCATTTCCTCCTGTAGGGGATCTTCCTGACCCAGGGATTGAACCGGGAGTCCCTTCCATCTCCTGCATTAGCAGGTGGGTTCTTTACCACTAGTGCCGCTGGGAGGCCCCTCTAGTTGTGGCGAGTGGGGGCTCTTCTCTGGAGCATGGGCTCTCGGTGCTCAGTTGTTGCAGTGCGTGGGGCTCAGTAGTTGTGGCTCAACGGTTGAGTTGCCCCATGGCATGTGGAATCCTCCTGGACCAGGGATCAAACCTGTTTGCCCTGCATTGGCAGGCAGATTCTTAACCATGGACCACCTGGGAAGTCCTAGGGCTTCTTATATTCTCCCAGCCTGAGACCTGAAATTGTCTCAAAGCACAAGAGTGGGTTCAAACCTTAGACAAGGGATACTGCTACTGCTACTGCTACTGCTAAGTCGCTTCAGTCGTGTCTGACTCTGTGCGACCCCATAGACGGAAGCCCACCAGGTTCCCCCGTCCCTGGGATTCTCCAGGCAAGAACACTGGAGTGGGTTGCCATTTCCTTCCCCAATGCATGAAAGTGAAAAGTGAAAGTGAAGTCGCTCAGTCGTGTCCGACTCTTAGCGACCCCATGGACTGCAGCCTACCAGGATCCTCTATCCATGGGATTTTCCAAGTACAAGGCTGCAGAAGGGTTGGGAAAGCAACTATAGGAAATGCCTTCATAGTGAGAGAGAGTTTCCAAAGTCTCCATGTTGGTTTTTGTTTTGTTTTTCAAAAAAATTTTATTAGGGCAATTTTCAGTTACACATGAAAATAGAAAATGATATTAAATAATGAACCCCATGTACCTACCACATAGCTTATACAATTCTCAACATTTGGACTATATTGCTTTAACCATCCTTCCCCTCAGCTTTTTTTAAGGTTTGGTTTTTAGCCCTCTGGTTTTTATACCATCTTCCTTGGAAATTTGTTTCATGCGCTCATGACTCCCACTACTGCCTCAGTGAATCTGAGCTCCAAGTGTGAAACACCAGCCCCATCCTTTAATAAACCACATTTAGTTGGTGTATGATTAATCTTGGTTATTCTAAACTATCCTTGATAATTTCATTCACCTTAGGGTGATTGGTTCAGAGAAGGCAATGGCACCCCACTCCAGTACTCTTGCCTAGAAAATCCCATGGATTTCAAGTGACTGAATTAAGCAAGCTTGGAATTACTCTACCCCTGAATTTCTCAATAAGGAAGATAATTTTCCTTATTAAATGTGTCTCTTTGGTTGAATTTTCTTCTATTTATAGCCCCAAGCATCCTAATTGATACATATGCCTCAAATAAGTTTCCTTTCTCCCAAAGCTTGCTCAAATTTTTTCATCTGTTAAGGCATTGCAATTTCCCCATTCAGTCTTCTTTGTAATACCCTATATCTAGCCAGATTTGTCAATATTTCTTTTTTTTTTTTTGGTCAATATTTCTTTACAACTTTTCTTTCTCTCTATTGACAAAGTTACTGTTAGTGGCAAAGCAAAAATTAGTGTGGTTAATGCCTGAAATAGCCTTCATGAGAAACGAGGGGCTCATATAAAGTAAAAGTACTGGTCATGGCCATCTCTGTCTTATTCACAGACTCTAGTCTAGTGGGTACTCAATATCTATTTGTTGAATAAGTGAACGGGGGATTGGATGGATGGATGAGACATTTTCCAAGTGAAGATTTTTTAAGGAATACTTTTTCAGAGAAATCTTCCTCTGCAAATACATTTATTTGATTAACCATTCATTGAAGTTGCTCTAGGACTTCTCAGAGCCTTCTGTAAATTTCCATGCATTATGAATCAAGAAGGGACACTACTGTTCAGTGCTTCTCTAACTTAATTGACTAGACAGGCATTTGTTTTCCAGTCACCATTTTCTGGAATTCCACAGAACATAATTGGAAATGTTAAGGCAGTGCATTTTTAAAAGAACACAATATCATTAACTAACAAATGAAATCATATCTGAATAGAAATCAACTAATTTGTATTTTTCTTAAAAATATATGGGCAGCATGCTGAAATTGGAACCCCCTCCCACTTTTATGGGACTGAGCCTACAGAGTAATTCGGTAGGTGAAATTCCATAAATATCCCAAGGCCTCTGTAAGTTAACTCAAATATCCTACACTCAAATCTCTATAGAGGCCAGGAAGTAAATGAGTGAAGCAGGTGAGTATAAAAAAACTACAGCACTAGCATGCTATTAAATGGCAGTTGGTTCTCAGTATCAGTGTTAGGAATAACAGGTACTCAGCTAAGTTATTTAAGTTAGGTTTCCCGGGAGGCTCAGACTGAAAAGAATCTGCCTGCAATGCAGGAGACACCTGGGTTCGATCCCTGGGCTGGGAAGATCCTCTGGAGAAGGGAATAGCAACCCACTCCAGTATTGTTGCCCGGAGAAATCCATGGACAGAGGAGCCAGCCAGGCTACAGTCCATGGGGCTGCAAAGAGTTGGTCACAACTGAGCAACACTAGGATGATATTAAATGGCAGCTGGTCCTAAGTATTAGTGTCAGGGAATAACATACTCAGCTAAAGGGCCAGCCAATTCACCACTCTGGCTGAGTACTGAATAAAAGCCCAGTGGCTGAAGCATTCCTCTTTCTTCTTTTTCCAAGAGAAACCTCACATCTAGATTTTTATGTAAATTTCCCTGCTTTTCAATATTAAAAGTTGATTAAATTATGTTTTTTAAAATTGCATGGGCCAAACACAGCTCTGCCAGCTTTAGACCAATCAGTCTGTCAACAACATCTTTTAAGGTCCAAACTCACAACTAGATGAATACCTATAAACTCAGATTACACAGAAGAGTGAGCAATCACTCATGCTGAATTTCTGTGGCCTAACCCTTTTCCAGGGCAAATAATTTTTTGTAGTTTAGTTGTCTTAAAATACACCTAAAAAAGTAAAAGAAAAAAACCCACATTTGACCATTTTATCCATTATAAGCTAATATTCATATACATTTTATATATTCATGTAACATGTGCAGAAATAAAACTGCAATTTAATACTTTGAAACAGTTGTTACTCAGAAAAATTAAACAATCATTTGTATCTAAGTAGATTATACTGTCACTTCTAACTACTATTACAGCAAATAATTCTTACATTACTTCATTGGGTTGTTTTTTTTTTTAATGGTTGAACATTAAAACAATCTTTTTAGAAAAATTCTGTTTGTCTGAATGCCATCAGTGGCTTGCTTCTCAGATTAGCAATTTTATGCTCTAGTGAAGAAATGTAAACAGACAGATATTTTAAAAGATCATAAGTGAAAGTCACTCAGTCGTGTCTGACTCTTTGCAACCCATGGACTGGATAGTCCATGGAATTCTCCAGGCCAGAATACTGGAGTGGGTAGCCTTTCCCTTCTCCAGGGGAGGGATCAAACCCAGGTCTCTTGCATTACAGGAGGATTCTTTACCAACTGAACCACAAGGGAAGCCCAAGAATACTGGAGTAGGTAGCCTATCCTTTCTCCATGGGATCCTACCGACCCAGGAATTGAACCCAGGTCTCCTGTGTTGCAGGCAGATTCTTTACCAACTAGCTATCAGAGAAGCTGCTTAAAAGATCACAGTATTTGTCAAATTTACCCTGTATGGTTTAGACTGCTGTTTTGTTCAAAAAAAGAGAAAGCTCCAGCACTTAAGAGCAGGTAATAGGAATAGAATTGTTGATCTCAAACAGTTTTTGCCAATGACAGCTTTAGGCAGTAGAGAAAACTCTAGAACAAACTACACCCTATATTTGCTTTCCTATATACTCATTCTCATTTCCCAATGGAAACAGAGTTGGGGATACAAGTGAAGTGCCACTCTATGGGAAAAATGGGGAACACTAGGTATACACCTACTTTTGTAATTCCACTTTGACTTATTTGAACAATGTGTACATATCCTGAAGTCTAATATTGTAAAATTCCAGGCTAAAACACTATTGAGGCAAACATACACGACTGCATGTTGTCAGTTAATCAAAACCCCTGATGCACATGTACTCCAGTGTTCATTGCAGCACTGTTTAAAATAGCCAGGACATGGACGCAACCTAGATGTCCATCAGCAGATGGATGGATAAGAAAGCTATGGTACAAATACACAATGGAGTATTACTCAGCCATTAAAAAGAATACATTTGAATCAGTTCTAATGAGGTGGATGAAACTGGAACCTATTATACAGAGTGAAGTAAGCCAGAAACAAAAACACAAATACAGTATACTAACGCATATATATGGAATTTAGAAAGATGGTAACAATAACCCTTACGAGACAGCAAAAGAGACACTGATGTATAGAACAGTCTTTTGGACTCTGTGGGAGAGGGAGAGGGTGGGATGATTTGGGAGAATGGCATTGAAATATGTATAATATCTTATATGAAACAAGTCGCCAGTCCAGGTTCAATGCACGATACTGGATACTTGAGGCACTGGGCTGACCCAGAGGGATGGTATGGGGAGGGAGAGCAGAGGAGGGATCAGGATGGGGAACACATGTATACCTGTGGCGGATTCATTTGATACATGGCAAAACCAATCAGATCAGATCAGTCGCTCAGTCGTGTCCGACTCTTTGCGACCCCATGAACTGCAGCACGCCAGGCCTCCCTGTCCATCACCAGCTCCCGGAGGTCACCCAGACTCACACCCATCAAGTCAGTGATGCCATCCAGCCATCTCATCCTCTGTCGTCCCCTTCTCCTCCTGCCCTCAATCCCTCCCAGCATCAGAGTCTTCTCCAATGAGTCAACCCTTCGCATGAGGTGGCCAAAATACTGGAGTTTCAGCTTTAGCATCATTCCTTCCAAAGAAATTCCAGGATTGATCTCCTTCAGAATGGACTGGTTGGATCTTCTTGCAGTCCAAGGGACTCTCAAGAGTCCTCTCCAACACCACAGTTCAAAAGCATCAATTCTTCGGCACTCAGCCTTCTTCACAGTCCAGCTCTCACATCCATACATGACCACAGGAAAGACCATAGCCTTGACTAGGCGGACCTTTGTTGGTAAAGTAATGTCTCTGCTTTAAAGCAGAGAGCACAGTTTAGGCTTTAAAGCAGAGACATTACTTTACCAACAAAGGTCCGCCTAGTCAAAGCTATGGTTTTTCCAATATCATGTATGGATGTGAGAGTTGGACTATAAAGAAAGCTGAGCACCAAAGAATTGATGCTTTTGAACTGTGGCATTGGAGAAGACTCTTGAGAGTCCCTTGGACTGCAAGGAGATCCAACCAGTTCATCTTAAAGGAAATCAGTCCTCAAAATATTCATTGAAAGGACTGATGCTGAAGCTGAAACTGCAATACTTTGGCCACCTGATGCGAAGAACTGACTCACTGGAAAAAACCCTGATGCTGGGAAAGATTGAAGGCAGGAGGAGAAGGAGATGACAGAGGATGAAATGGTTGGATGGCATCACCATCGTGATGGACATGAGTTTGAGCAGGCTCCAGGAGTTGGTGATGGACAGGGAGCCTGGAGTGCTGCAGTCCATGGGGTCACAGAGAGTCGGACACGACTGAGAGACTGAATTGAACTGAATTGATAACTTTGCATGCATCTTATTTATGGCAGAAAGTGAAGAGGGGTAAAAGCCCGATGAAAGTGAAAGTGGAGAGGAAAAGGTTGCTTAAAGCTCAAATCAGAAAACGAAGACATGGCACTGTCCCATCACTGATGGGAAATAGATGGGGAAACAGTGGAAACAGTGTCAGACTTTGTTTTTCTGCTCCAAAATCACTGCAGATGGTGACTGCAGCCATGAAATAAAGACGCACCTTGGAAGGAAAGTTATGACCAACCTAGATAGCATACAAAAGCAGAGACATTACTTTACCAACAAGGTTCGCCAGTCAAGGCTATGTCTTTCCTGTGTCATGTATGGATGTGAGAGCTGGATGTGAAGAAGGCTGAGCGCCGAAGAATGATGTTTTGAACTGTGGTGTTGGAGAAGACTTGAGAGTCTGGATGCAAGAAGATCCAACCAGTCCATCTGAAGGAGATCAATCCTGGAATCTTAGAAGGAATGATGCTAAAGCTGAAACTCCAGATTTGGCCACCTCATGCGAAGGGTTGACTCATTGGAGAAGACTGATGCTGGGAGGGATGAGGGAGGAGGAGAAGGGGACGACAGAGGATGAGATGGCTGGATGGCATCACTGACCGATGGATGCGAGTCGAGGACCTCCGGGAGCTGGTGATGGACAGGGAGGCCTGGCGTGCTGCGGTTCATGGGGTCGCAAAGAGTCGGACACGACTGAGCGACTGATCTGATCTGATCTGATCTATCTTCCTAGAATACTGCATTAGTCCTCACTAAATTCTAACAAATCACTAATTTTGGTTTATGATTATCAGAAACTCATAACCCTCCATAACTCGGTAGGTTTCAAGCGGGCCTTAGTTTTATGTGAAAATGAATGTTCTTAGAATTGGCTGTGATAACGCTTATAAGAACCAGGGACTATACTTTTGAATATGACTTCTTGGCCTGCCTAAAACTATACAATGTGCAGAGAGATTAACTGTTCATCTCCCTCATATCTTGGAGCCCCTTGTTCGGGGGTGTGGGGAACCCAGATGAGCTTTCACATGGGGTCTATTTTACTAGCTGCCACTAGTTATTGCCTACCATTTTACTCCAGACAATCATTTCATTACACCTAAAGAGCCTAACAGCTACTGGCAGTGAAAGTTACCAGGCCTTAAATTACTAGCTAGCACCTCCAATGGATGCACAAAGTAATTAAAAGAACCTGCTGGGAGGGACTGGGGGCAAGAGGAGAAGGGGACGACAGAGGATGAAATGGCTGGATGGCATCACTGACTCGATGGACGTGAGTCTGAGTGACCTCCGGGAGTTGGTGATGGACAGGGAGGCCTGGCGTGCTGCGATTCATGGGGTCGCAAAGAGTCGGACACAACTGAGCGACTGATCTGATCTGATCTGAAGACCTCACAGTTTAGGCACACAAAAATGCACTGGGCTGCCATTGAGGATTTGGTCTCAGATACATCTCTGCACCACTGAGGACTTGACCTTTCTTTGAACTGTAACAGTCCCAAGGACACCACCAGTCATATTCTGAACAGCACTTGCCAAATGCAACCCCATGGGTCTCAAAGTCTCCCCTTATAACACTGCAGCCATTTTGGACCCCGACCAATCCTTACTTAACAAGCACCTTTACGTCTTGCCAGCTCCAATTACAATTCTTGATAAACAACTCATGTAACTAATGTACTGTTGCTCTTTCCACCTTTATAAGCCCTCCCCCACTTTGTAGCTGGTGAAACACAGTTCAAGTGCTTTTTTTTGAATCTGTGTCACCTAGGCTGCAGTCCTAACAAACCCCAAATAAGTAAGCTTTTAATTTCAATTAGGTTTCCATTGCTGAAATTTCAGTTAACATGGCTATTTTCAATATTTCAAAAAACCTAAAGGAAATCATGCCTCTACTTGTAATATGGCTGAACTGGCCATGTTTCTTAATTTCAGTCTGGAACTATGTCAACTCAGTGAAGAAATACCAGTTATCTTCAAGTGATCTGAAGTTTAGAATAGCAATTTTATATCTTTGATTCATAAGACATGTAAACTCCTCTTCACGTCTATGTTTTCGCTCATTTTGATTCATTCAACTATAATCTTTTAATGCTTTGTATTCAAATCTTCCACATTTCTAAAGAAGGAGGGCGAAGACCCCGTTAGTGCGATCCTCTGAGAGTTTCCATTACTCTTACACTCTCCAGCACTCTTGATTATTTTATTATCCTCATTTCCTAACATATGCTAATCCTAATCTCAAACGCTGTATTCTTATCTTCTCCATCACTTTTGAATCAGCATTTCACAAATGAAATGTTTTCAATTGGGTAGACATTCAGCAAATGAATGAAACACTTTTTGAATCAAACTGATTTGAATTTGTAGGACAGTTGATTGAAGTTCACCTGTTTAGTTTATGTAATTCGTGGTGTCCATGTAAAAAAGAAAGAAAAAAAAACCTGAGGTTAAGCAGAACTTTACAGGCTAGATTTTTATCACTACAACCTTTTCATTATGTACATATTCATACCTGAAGAGAAATTTAGAGAAAATTATAATGAATATCTGTATACTTTCCACCTAGATTCAACAATTTTTATCATTTTACCATATTTCATCACCTTGCAATGATCTATCTATAAATATTTTATACTATTGCTAAATGATTTAAAAATAAGTTGCAGGTATCATAACACTTAACTCTTAAATATTTCAGTATGCATCCCTGAGAAAAGGAAGTTTCTCCTACATGATTATAATAACATTTTCATATCCAGTAAAACTAATAATCAATTTAATATCATTCAAAATCCAGCTCTTATTCAATTTTCCTCCAACTATCTCAGGAATATGTCTTATATCTTTTTTCTTTTTCCTAAATGGGATTTAGTAAAGTTTTACACATCACATTTGGTTGTTACATTTTGTAAAGGGAGAAAAAATGTTCCATATTTTGAGGGTAGTGTGCCCTGGTAGTGGTTTAGTCACTAAGTTGTGTCTGATTCTTTGCGACTCCATGGACGGTAACCCGCCAGGCTCCTCTGCCCACGTGGACCCCATCAATTTCCTTACACGCTTTAATCCAAGAGAATTCTCCCTCTTTTTTACTTAGAAAAGAGATAGGCAGAAACAGTTTTAATAATGTCAAATAATTCTATAAAAAAGACATTTTTTAGGTTTCACCTTTTCAAGAAAAGTTGCTGTTCTGAGTTTCTGGGATTTTGAAATTTAACCTGATCATTGGTGATATGGTTTCAGATAAAATATCCACTGAATAGAGAAGAGAAAACAATGACTTTACAAGATAAGCAATCACTAGCCAGGACTCCTTGAGGAAGTTATTTAGCTGCTATGAGGTTCATTTTCTGCTGCATAAAAGAGAGATCATATCTGCATTGTAAAGTAAGAATTACTATGAGATAATTATGTGAATGCCTAGCATAGCATCGTGGCTTACTGAATGCTGCTTTCTTTCACCTAAAGTTCCCTATTTTTTTGTCTAATAGGGTATTTCCAGATTGGTAAACTTCTTGAGTATGATTCTTTCTTTGAACATTTTGTTGTCAATTGCAAAAAAAAACCCTCCAAATTGGAGTTTTACACTACATTTTACCTTGCTTGTTTTGGGGTTATGTTTTGGAGGTAATATCTGTGCACCTTCATTTTGAGTTTATTATGTAAAATGGTTTCTAAATAGTACTTCTAAAAACAATTTAAGGCAAAACCATTACTATTATAAATTAACATTTTAGTGTAAATATGTTTTTAGTTTTATTTAGATATTATTTCTTTAAAACAGGACATTTAAAAAGTAACAAAATATAATTTCCAATTACTCACATAAATGTATGTACCCAATTCTAATAGAACTACTTTTAAAATTAAAGAGATATATTTTAGACAAGTTTTACCATCTTGCTGATTCTCTTACTAATGAATCAATAAAGTTTTTATAAGTATTGATTCCAAATAAAATTCAAAAGATACATAATTCACAAAATTGTAATTTTCTAAGAAATAATTAAATATTAATTAATTATTTATGAAGTACAAAGATCAAATAAATCATTAAACATTAAATGAAAATTATCCTTTTCAGAAAATCATTTTAAACAAAGATACAGAAAGGACAGAAAGATTGTGAAAATTCTCTACTCAGAATTCTTTTATGTGTCTCACTATAAGGTTAATTTGACACTGTAAATAACTATAGAGAGAAAAAAAAATGAACCATCTTTTAAAACAACGTTTTCATTGTATTATTTTGGAACATGATTCATCATCAACAACAAAGTAAATATAATTTTCAAACTGTATCATAGTAGTCATCTAACCACTTGGACAACTATTTTGATAGTTTCATTAACACAGGATTCATGCAATCTATGGCAAGTTTAACACCAAATAAGGGTCATTGTTCATTAATTATATAGGTCAATTCTGGAATTCTAATAATAATTTTGTAATAATAAGTCATTAAAGAATGTACATATATTTTTGTCTCATTCTCCAGGCTATATTTTCGTGTGTCTTAGTGGGTTATATATAATGACTATAACAATTTTCTTTTATTATAACTTCTTTGTATTAGTTCTATATACTCACTGTAGGGTGATTATATTATAAGGTAAAGTGCTTTGTGAATTTCAATTGCTATATGAATATGCATATGTTTGTTCATATTTAGACAACTGTACTATGATTTACTTACTATTAATCACCATCACACAGGACAACATACAATAAAAAAGTGAGGTTTTAGACACAATTGTTAATGTTTGTTGCAAAATACTTCATTGAGTAGGACAAAGAACTGACTAGCCCCAGGAAATTTAATCTCCTTATATTAAGCTGAAATGAGTGAAAGCAGATTGTACGTTGAAAATGCTATAAGATTATAGAGAAGAACAAGTTCAATTAAAGCAGTGTGCTTTTATAATTTCCCAACATTACAAGAGAACTCTCCAACAACCAGAAGCTGGTAATCAAAAATACGAAAACTACTTTTTAAGCAAATTTCCTACCAATTAGCCACGAGAACACTTTTCTCCAGTCCTGCTGGTTTGCTCACTGTGGAACCCTGCCCCTTCCTCTCTCAGCTCAGCATGTTCCAACCACAAGGATCTTGCTCTGTCTCCTATATTGTAGTGCTGTTTCTGTGCCCTGCAATTTAATACTTAATTATAAACTGTTGTGTGCTAGTTTCTAATTGTTTTAGGTGTGTTTTGTATTCTCAACTAGATTGCAACCCCTGAGGCTAGGACCGTGTGTCTTATTTCTTTGTTGAGGCTTTTTATGCTAAACACAGTAGGCATGAAGTAACATCTTGTTAGAAAAATCTAAAAATAGTCATTGATTTTGTACAACTGTGGCCAGAGTTCAAAGCAAAAAAAAAATCTCACACCTGTGTAGGGTAGAAAGGACACTCACTGAGCCCTGATGTCTTCCAATTCATTCAGATTCATCTGGTTACAGTCAACACAGATCTACTCAAGTTGATTGAGGGAGTTAGGTATCTATAAAAAACAGATAAGATAATTTCGTGGAACCCAACTGCACATTGGTGGTTAAAACTGCACCAAGACTGAACCTGGGAATCAGAAGGTCAGAAACAAGTCAGTGTCTTTTCTAAAAGACAGCATGGTCTTTCTTCCATCTCCAGCCAGCCGCTTCTGTCTCACTGCACTGTGTATCTGTAGGCCAGTTTCCTTTACCTGAATGTGTTTTAGCATGGCTACTCCAACATCAATCTTCCATGGTTTTACAAGTACAGGATCCACGAGTAACTAACCCAGCTTTCACATCCCATTTCCAAACTTCAGACAGAAAAACTATGAGTGGCCTGTAATGTATCAGATCTTAATCCCTGGCCCAATCAGCTGTTACCTGGGTAGCAAGTGACAAGTGATTTGATATCCATTCCCAGCAAGGTTGTGGAAACAACTCTCAAAGAAGAGAAAAGATAGAAAGCAGGCAATTTGTGTGATGCAACTACTACAGTTAAAATCTGTAGGAAATTACAACAGAAGTTTTTATGGGTGTCTTTCCAGCTCATTATCCCCCTTTTCTGAAAATGTATGCCTTGCCTATTTGTCCTAAATGACCCTGGACTTCTGGCCAGCTGACCAAACCAGAGTGATCATTCATCCCAAACCAGATTAAACTGATTTTCTCCCAGGAAATTTTCTTTAAGGCCAAGAAATTTGGCCTCAAGCTCAGCTGGTCTTTTAATAGGAAAGGCTGTCAGCTCAGAACTGTTTTCGGACTGTCCTTCCCTATTCTGTGCGCAGGGAAGGAAAGAGATCCAGCGGTGAGAGAAGAATGAAGCAGGCATCCTTAAAGACGCACCGCTGAGACAGAGAGCAAGTTCGGCCACGTTCTTCAAGGCTGAATCGTTTCTGATTCTGGAAGCCCAACTGCTTTACTGCCCTTGAGTTCTTTGCGATATCTCCACCTTCTATTTTCCTTAAGTTAGCTTGAGATGGTTTCTGTTATTTGCAACCAAATAGTTGAGATATCCAGATTAAGAGTTTTTCCTACACTTGTCCATTGAAATGTCAGTTGTGTTAAGATGCCAATATTTTGCTACCATGAAAACTTCTAAATTTATCTTGTAGACTCACATATCTGTGTGGCTATATAGTACATCTATTCATGACTCATGAGAATTAAACAGTATGGGAGGGCTCTGTTATCTGAGCTGGGTATTATATGATTTTTTGGAAAGAGAACAATTCGTGAAAAAAAGTTGGCCTTGAAATTTTTTGTCATTTCTAGATGTATCTGCTATTATAACTGATGCTTGTTACTAAGCATGTTTCTACATATCCTCTCATTTGACATTCACAACAATCCTCCAGGGAAGGATTAATTACATCATTCCTATTTCATAAATGAAGAAACTGAGGCTCAAAGAGATCAAGGGATTTCTTTGGTATCATTAATCTAGGAAGGAAATAACAAAGAATCAAAATCGGTGTTTTTTATCTTTTTTTTAAAAAAATATTTAATTCTTTGGCTGCACCAGGTCTCAGTGAAAGCACTTGGGGCTTTTTTTTTTTATCTTCTTGAGGAATACAAGATCTTTAATTGTGGCATGTAGGATCTATTTCCCTCAAGACATATCAAACCCAGGTCCCCTGCATTGGAGTGTGGAGTCTTAGCTATTGGACCACCAGGGAAGTCCCTGATCTTTGTTTACTTAGAGCATGTTTCCTCCCACCCCCGCTTAAAAAACTTGCTTTTCTTCTGAAGTATAAAATGGGTACAGAAAAGTATAAAAATCATTAAGTGTACAGTTCAATGAATCATCACAAAGTGAATACACCATGTAATAACCAATAGGGTGTGAAATTGGATATGTCATTTCTATTTTCTCCCAATCACTATTTCCTCCTTCTTCCCAAAAGGAAATCACTTTCCTGACTCAATACTATAGATCTGCCTTTTTTTCAAACCTTTATATAAATGAAATTGTGCAGTATGAATACTTTTGTGCTTAACTTCTTTCACATAAATGAGATTCATATATTTCATTGTGTGTAACAGTAGTTCATATATTTCTATTCCGGCATGATATTCCATTTTATGAATATATTACAATTTATCCATTATATTATCTATAGACACTTGAATTGTTTTCAGTTTGGGGCTATCATGAATGATGCCATCATGAACATTCATGAGAATGTCTTTTGGTGGCATATATATGTGCTATTAGTTCTAAGTATTTGTGGTAGCACATATATGTTCTATTATAGCTCTAATATGTGCTCTAATAGCACATATATGCTCTATTGAGTAAATAACCAAGGAATGAAATTGCTGGGTCAAAGGGTCAGATTTAATTAGCTAGCAATAGGCAGTTTTGCAATGTAGGTGTATTAATTTATACTCCCACTCCACTGGTAAAGGAAAAATTTAGCTGCTCCTTATTCTCATCAACACTTGGTATTTTCTGTTTCTCATGAGTACTGTTCTAGTGAGTATATGATGGTATATATTACTATATTTTAGATTTGCTTTTCTCTGATAACTGCTGAGGTTGAGTATTTTTTTTTTATTCACTGGTTATTTGCATATCTTCTTTGGTAAAGGGCCTGTTCAAATTTTTGCCAATTTTTCTTATTACTTTGTACAAATTTTTTATGTAGTCTGAGTAATATGTATTAACCTTTGTAATATGCATTGTAAATATCTTGTGCCCCTAGGTGGTTTGCATTCTCAGTCTTGAATTTTTGACATCAAAGAAATGATAGCATCTTATTTGCATTTTCTTGCTTCATTAAAAAATGTAATGATTTTAATTATTTGGATTTTAATTATTAATTAAAATCCAATGAAACAAAATATTCAAATGACACTTCTTTCTTCCTTTTGGCCAGGCTTCCAAAGCTGAAATCAATACAATGGGTGAGGCGTATTCTCAAGTCATTCTGGACCTGCTAAGTGTGTAAATACTCTGCCTTTCATGAACCCACCATTGATCTTGACAGAGTAAAGAGATGGAGGTAAGGAAGGTGGAAAGGTGACGATTTCTTTGGAAAGGGCTCTCTTTTCCCTTCACCTTCACATGCGGTCAGGGAGGAGTGTGACCCCCACCCCACCTCCCGCCCCATCACTTCAAGACAAATAGGAACTACCTCAAGGAGACCTCCCAGAACTGTCCCCAGGAGTTTCAGCAAGAAAGACTTGGGTCTGATCCTTGCCAAGTGTGAAGGTTGGGGACGTAGCTGAAGCTTCACCTGTTTGCAGGGCTGTGAAAGTGAAAGTGTTAGTCACTAGGTCGTATTGAACTCTGCAAGCTCATGGAATGTAGCCCACCAGGCTCCTCTGTCCATGGGATTTTCCAGGCAAAAATATTGGAGTGGGTAGCCATTCCCTTCTCCAGGGGACCTTCCTGACCCAGGGATCAAACCTGGGTCTCCTGCATTACAGGCAGATTCGTTACTGTCTGAGCCACTAGGGAATCCCTGCAGGACCATAGTGGGTGTAAAATGGCCTTTCACATGTAGGAGGCAAAGGGTAGTATGTTTCAGGGAACAAAGTGGAATCCACAAAAAGCACTGGCCTCTGATCATCTGAAAAGGAATCTTGCCTTCTTGCTCCCTAAGAAGTGCCCAAAGCCCAGCTTGGAGGGAGTTACTAAAAGCTCAGTCAGAGAAGTGTTGTCTGCAACAAGGAGCTGCAACCAGGGTACATGGAAGCAGGTGTACTTCTGAGAAACAATCTGGAGAGAAAGTGTCATCTTTGGGTAGTCTTCATTCCCAGAGGGCATGGACACCAGATGACACAGTACCAGGCAAATGAAACTGCTTCCCTTTCTCCCTAATCCTCTTTTTCTTCTGACACTGGAATGGCGAGGCCAGAAATGGCCCCTGGAAGTGTGGGAGGTATTTTGGGAGAAAAGAAGCAGCTAATAAGGCCACCTTCCCTACCTCAGGCTCAGAGGCCTGAAGCAGGTCTGAGCTGAAGAAGCAGAGAAGATTCGGCTTTGAACAAATTTGGAATTTTGAAACTGCCCTCAACCAAACTGAAGTTCCAAGATTAAAAGCTTGAACTGGACTCTTCAAATTTCTCTTCTCAGCTGTTTCTACTCTAAAGCTGAGTTCCTCTACTGAGTTTCCAACTTAAATTATTTTTTATAAATTTTATTCAATTAATTTAAACTAAAAAAAAAATGTTCTCCCATGTCTTCCACTCCCCAGCCTTTACCTCTTGCAACCGCCAATCTGTTCCCAGTAGCGATGAGCTTCTTTTGTTTTTAGACTCCATGTATAAGAGAAGTATGAAGCATTTATCTTTGTCTAACATACTTCATTTAGCATAATGCCCTTAAGGTCCATCCATGTTATAGAAAATGGCAAGTTTTCATTCTTTCTTATAGCTGAATAATATTTCATTGCATTTGTATACCCAATTTCTTGATTCATTCATTCATTAATGGACACTTAGGTTGTCTCCATGTCTTGGCTATTGTATACACTACCTCAATGAACATGAAAAAATATATATCTTTTCGAAGTAGTGTTTTTGTTTTTCTCAGATAAATAGCCACAAGTGGGATAATTGGATCATATTTAATTTTTCTGAGGAATTTCCATACTGTTTTCCACAGTGGTTGTGCCAATTTACATTCCTAGCAATGGTGCAGAAGGTTTTTTTTTTTCTCTCCATATTTGTGCCAACACTTGTTATTTCTTGTCTTTTTGATAACAGCCATTTTAACAGATGTGGTATCTCATTGTGGTTTTTATTTGCATTTCCCTGGTGATTAATGATGTGGAACACCTTTTCATGTACCTGTGGGTCATCTGTATGTCTTCTTTGGCAAAATGTCTGTTCAGATGTTTTGTTTATTTTTAATTAGATTTTTTTTCACTATTGGTTTGTACGAATTCATTGTATGTTTTGGATATTAGCCCCTTACCATATATATGATCTACAATTATTTTCTCCCATTCACTAGGTTACCTTCTCATTTTGCTGTTGGTTTCTTCTGCTATACAAAAGCTTTTTATTTTAATGTAGTCCCAACTTGCTATTTTTGCTTTTTTGCTTTTGCTCTTAGTGTAAGACTTTAATAATCACTGCCAAGACTTATGTCAAGGAGTTTGCTCCCTATGTTTTCCTCTAGTTTAATGGCTTCAGGTTCTTACTTTCAAAATTTTGATCTATTTTGACTAAATTTTGTATATAGTGTAAGATAGTGGCCCAGTTTAATTTTTGCATTTGGCAGTCCAATTTTCCCAATAGCATTTATTGAAGGCATTATCCTTTCACCATTGTATATTGTTAGCTCATTTATCATAAATTAATTGACCACAAATGTGTGGGTTTAATTTCTGGGCTCTCCATTCTGTTCCACTGATGTGTGTATATGTTTTTATGCCTAGCACCTCTGGAATAAATCCCACATAATCATGATGTATTATCCTTTTAATGTATTGTTTAATGTGGTTTGCTAATACTGTGTTAAGGATTTTTGCATCTATATTCATCAGGGATATTGGCCTATAATTTTCTTTTTAAATAGTATCCTTGCCTGACTTTGGTATCAGGGAAATGCTGGCTTCATAAAATGTATTTGGATGATTTCCTCCTCTTCTATTTTTTGAAAGAGTTTGAGAATTGGTATTAGTCCTTTGAATGTTTGGTAGAATTCACCAGTGAAGTTCTCTGGTCATGGACTTTTGTTTGTTGGAAGGCTTTTGATTATTGATTCAAACTCCTTGCCATTAACTGATCTGTTCAAATTTTATATTTCATAATAATTCATCTTGGTAGACTGTGTCTTTTGAAATTTATACGTTTCTTCTAGGTTGTCCAATTTATCAGCAAATACTTTTTCTATTATGATCCTTTATATTTCTGTTATTAGTTGTAATATCTTCTCTTTCATTTCTGATTTTATTTATTTGAATCCTCTTTCTTTTTTTCTTGGTGATTCAAGCTGAAGGCTTAGCAATATTGTTTGTCATTTCAAAGAATCAGCTATTAGTTTCATTATCCTTTTAATTTTCTTTTTATTTTCTGCTTCATTTAATTCTTTTGTAATCTTTACATCATTCCTTCTACTAACTTTGGCCTACATTTGTTCTTGTTTTTCTAGGTCCTTAAGATGTAAAGTTATGTTATTTACTTGAGACTTTTTTTGTTTCTTAAGGTATGCATTTATCACTCAGAACTTCTCTCTAAGAAGGTGCTTTTGCTGCATTCCATACATTTTGATATGTTTCATTTTCATTTTCAGTTGTCTCAAGGTATTTTTTTCCTCTTCTTTGACCCATTGGTTATTCAGTAGCATGTTGTTTAAGCTCTACATATTTGTGAATTTTCCTGTCTTGTTTGTGTAATTAGTTTCTAGTTTCATACCATTGTGGTTGGAAAAGATTCTTGATATGATTTCAGTTCTCTTGTATTTATTGACTTGTTTTGTGATCTAATATGTAATCTATCTTGGAAAATATTCAATATGCACTTGAGAACAATGTGTATTCTGTTGCTTTTGGATGGAATGTTTGGTAAATATTTGTTAAGTCAATCTGCTCTAACATGTTTCTTAGGGCTGATGCTTCCTGATTGATCGTCTGTCTAAATGATCTAACTACTGATGTAAGTGATATGTTAAAGTCCCCATACTATTATTGCACTGCTGTCTATTTCTCCCTTTAGACCTGTTAATATTTATTGTAATATTTAGGTACTCCTTTGTTGGGTACATGGGTTTCCCTGGTGGCTCAGCTGGTAAAGGACCCACCTGCCAATGCAGGAGGTTCAACCCACCTGCATTGGCAGGAGGTTGAAAGACAGGCAGATTCAACCCTGGATCAAAAAATCCCCTGGAGAAGGAAATGACAACCTGTTCCAGTACTCCTACCTGGAAAATTCCATGGACAGCAGGGCCTGGTGGGCTATGGTCCACAGGGTCGCAAACAGTCGGGCACTACACTACATACAACACTACACTACACTACACACAAGATGTGATCACATGCACATCTTGTATATCCCTTAACTAATTATTATTATCATACTTGTTTTAACTACTTCTGTTTTTTAGCCTTTATATTAGCTTTATAAGTAGTTAACATACTACCCTGATTATCATTTACTATTCCAGTAAGCTTTACTCTTTCATATGCGTTCTTATTACTAAGTAGCACTCTTCCTTTTCATCTTAAAAAAGACCTTTTAACATTTCTTGTTAGACCAGTTTAGTGGTGGTAAACTCCTTTAGCTTTTGCTTGTCTGGAGAACTCCTTCTCTCTCCTTCAGTTCTGAATGATAACTTTGCTAGGTAGAGTACTCTGATGCTTAATTTGACTATTGAGTTTTCATCTTTATTTACTAAAATTTTCATCTCCAGAAATTCTGTTTAGCTCTTTGTCGTATATGCTCAACCATTTTTATAGTCTTTTGTTCTTTGCTTGTATCTTCAAGCCACTCTTATTTCTTTAAACCTAGTACTTTTATGTTGGGCCTGATGATTGCAATTTCTGAAGTCTTTGCAGATCTGATTCTTATGTTTTGTTTCTGCTAGTCCTAACCTGGAGTGCCTTATTTCCTTATGCTTTAAAAAATTTTTTTTTCTTTTTTTACTGTGAGCTGAATGATTGGCCTTGGCGTTTCATCTGTGGAATTTCTTTGAGGTCCAGGTTGAAATTGCAGTCCTGCCTATTGCCTGAGGGGACTACCAACCTGAGACCACTTTAAGTTCAATGATCATCCAAGGTTTTCAAACCTCACAGGGAGCAAGTTTTGGGAATGAGAATCTACTTGGAGGTCAGCTTGTATTATAAATGCACAGGGCGTTGTTATTATTGTTTTATTGTCTTCAACCAGGATCAAGTTCAAGATGTAAGTTTCTTGCCTACCCCTGAGCAATAAGTTAAATTTTCTTTGGGAGTTTTGGGATTCTGGTTTTATGCAGATCTCTATACTTGAGTAGATCCTAACCTTGGTCTCTGGTCCCCCAAATTCTGTGCAGTGGAATCCCAAGGTCACCCAAGTTTCTTAGAAACTTTGGTGTCATGAAAGTTTTTGGTTTTGACAAAGTTATGTCTTTGAATTTCTGCTTTAACTACATTTTAAGCCATGGTAGGTCTCATTGTCACAACACTCGGCAACACATTTTAAAATATTTTTTTCAATAATGCATTCCAGGTAAAGCACAAGTTAGGCTTTACCAAATTTTTTATAGCCTTTTGGCTGCTCATCAAATCTGTGTCACTTTCCTCCTGGACGCACATACTTCTGGAAATCTAGACAAACCCCACCTCATGTTTGAAAGAGACCAAAGGATTTGTTATCTGGAGAGTAATTGAATGTATGTCTGAGTTTTCCCCCCAGGCAGGGATGTTTAACTAAAACTAGTGGTGATGAATAGGGCAATTTTCATACTTGCACATTGCTGAACTCAGCTTCTATCTAAAACTGATCACACAACTCTTGGCAATTAGGTGACTAGCTAGAGATGCTTTTAATTTTTCTAAAGAAATATTAAGAAAGTAGTAGGAGTGCTTCTCAGCTACTGAAGAAATCCTGCAGAGGAGTGAGTTTGAGGCCTTAGTGAAAAGTAGCACTCATTGACAAATATTTAATACAAGTAAACATTTGCAGTAGTGAGGTCAAACCAGCCAAAAGCAACAGAGACCATCAGGCTTGAGGTGTTGAGTGACTGCAGCTTCTCTAGCATCCATAGTCCATCTCAGCTTCACAGGTCACCCAACGCCTCCAGCTTCTGTGGCACAAAATGATTGGCCCTTTCCAAAGCTGTTATCATTTTGCTCCTAGACCATATTTCCTAGCCTTCCTTATAGATGAATATGATCTGAGTTTTGGCTGATAGAAGGTCAATGTGGGCAGAAGTGATATGTAGCACTTTCAGCCTGGCCTGTTAAACCCTCCTGCGTAGTGGTTGGTGAACTATAGCTTCTGGCCAGGTGTCCTTGCCCTTGCTTTTCCCCAGTGGAAGCAGCCTGTGTTGACTCTCTCCATACGTTGAAGCTCTACGTTCAACCATTTGTGAACACTGCATCACACAGAGTTCCATGATCCTTCTACCAGCCTGGTACTTTATTTTAACTTTGGTTATTTATCTCCTTCTCTTTACTCTTGTTCTATGTTTAAAATTGATTCTGTAAACCACACACTTCCAAAACCCAAACAAAAACCTACATGATCTTTCTTGTCTGCTACTAGAAGCAAAAGACTCCAAGGCTTCAGGAAACAGTAGATGGAAGAAATGAGATGGAAGAAGTCAGAGAGTCTGAGTTGTGTAGAAGATCATTTGCCAAACACCAACTGGACTTTGATTAAGAAAGAAATTAAATTTCTATTAAATTGTTATTGAGATTTTAGTTTTTCTATGACTGCAGCTATTATATTAACAAATACAACCCATGTCACCCTGAAATTCCAGTGAAATTATCTAATATAGTTATAAAATCTGCCTTGATCAAGTCAGGTCATCTGTGTTTAGCAACTAGGATTTGGGTATAATGTCTGTCACTAGATTCATCATGCTACACTGTCCAGACTTATGGCAATGACTAAGCATCAGGAACAGCACAGTCTCATTGCAACTAGGTAACAATGAGCAGTCATGGGCTTGTGTATCATTTATCTGAGGCCTAGCAGGGACTGGTTTAAGCAAGTCTGGTCAGGCCCATCAGTTACAAATCTGATTAAAAAAATGTTTTTCTACATGTAACCTGAATAAATCTGGAGGTCCCATATGGATTGGCCTGTGTATGGTATCATAATCACATTTGCAACCCTGAAGACAAAGTTGATCTCTCCCCTACTGCAGTGGGCATTTTACACAATTTGTGTAGGGTTCAGGGTGTTTGGTGGAAAATAACAGAAGCCAATTCTGGCTAACTCAAGTGGAAACAAATTATATAGGATAGTTTACATACTAAAAAAGTGTTTTCTGAAGAACCATACTGAACAAACTGGCAAAAACTACTAAGAATATAGGTCAGATGAGAACCCCAAGACCACAGCATAGGCTAGTTACATGTCTTAAAATATCACCCCATGGATTACTTATTAACTAAAATAGGGAACAGTCACTTTTACAAAGGAGGGAACTGACAGACTTAATTTAGTGGTCTAACTTAATATTGCTAAAACTGGGAAGAACTGATTGACATGTGTCTCCTGAAGTGATACAGTGAGAAGGTACAGCATCATCTCTGTAGTGTACTTATAGAAATGTATAACCTGAAACTAATCAGGGGAGAAAATCAGACATTTCCAGATTGTGGGACTGCTTGCTTATAATCTTCAAAATCATTAGTGTCATAAAAGACCAAAGAATGCAAAAGACTTTTCTAAATTAAAGCAGATTGGAAAAACATGAACCTTGATTAAATCCTATCTTGAGAAAAACAAACAAAAAACTGTTTCAAAGGCATTTGGGGAACTATCTTAAAATATGAAAATATATTAGATAGTACGAAGTACAAAGTGTTAGCCACTCAGACATATCCGACTCTTTTCAACCCCCTGGACTGTAGCCCACTTGGCACATCCGTCCTTGGGATTCTCCAGGCAAGAGTACTAGAGCGGGTTGCCATTCCCTTCTCCAAAGGTCTCTACCCAGGGACTGAACACCGGTCTCCTGCACTGCAGATGGAATTTTTACTGTTTGAGCTACCAGGGAAGACCATATTAGATAGTACGCTGTATCAAAGTTAAATTTTTAGAATGAGATAATAATATTGTGGTTTTACAGCTAAATGTCCTTGTTTGTAGCCGAGGTCTACTAAGTATTTATGGATACAGTTTCATAATATCTGTAATTTACTTTCAAGTCATTTAGCAAAAAATAAACATAGGTAGGTAGATAGATAACAGACACAGAAAAACAGAACAAGCAAATGTCACAGAAGTTAAAGATAGGTGAATCTAGGTGAAGGGTATATGGCTGCTTATTGTAATATTTTTTCAACTTTTTGTAGGTTGATATTTTTCAAAATAAAAACTTTAGGAAGTTTTTTAAAATTTGTAATGCCTCTGAATTGTGCCTAGGAGTTTACACTGAAGGTATGGGTAATATTATACATTATACTGGGATGGGTCTGTGGGTAACTACCACATTAAACATTACACTAGTCTTTAATAAAACTCATGTAACTTTTTGTATATATAATTAAATTTTCTAAATGAGTGAGAGAAAGAATATTACCAAAGATCATATAGCTTACTTGTGGCAGAGTTGAGATCTAAACTTATGCTCACACTTTTTTCCTCTATGGACAGCAGATAAGCCAGAGGCTTGCTATAGTCTGAAATCAAATAACACCTCAATTTTGCAGAAGGCCAGTCTTGAAAATAATTTCTAAATAAATCTTAAATGCAAAAGACAGTCACAGAATAAAAGGAAAAGAATGCTTTAAAAATGCTATTCTATTGAGCCAAGCTTGAGAATATGTTTGGGATTTATAAGAGGATTTGAGGAATTTAATAAAACTATTATTTAAAAACAAGAGAACAAGAGGTTCTTTGATACAGGTTTAATGAGAGTTTAGGAACAGTTAGGAACAACTCACTTCCATGTAGTCTAATTAATATGTTGGATTTGTGGGAGAAAATTGCTAAAATAGAGAAATATTCTGAAAAATAACATGATTTAGTAAACATCATCACAGTCTTATAGTAATATGACCTTTGTGCTTTCTCATAGTCTTTCAAAATTCTGTTCTCAGACTTCATCTCCTCTTTGCCCTTTTTCAGTACCCTTATCTGCTCCCCTTCCTTTGACCAATAACTCACTGCAAACGTCTCCTAAAATCTACTTGCCTGGTCTTAGCCTCTTACGAGGTTCCACAAGTACATTTTTAGTTGCCTCCAGAATTGTGCTAAGGTATCCAGTTAAATCTCAAACTCAGATTCATCATTCCCCTTTAAAATCTGGCCCTCCTTCTGACTTCTCTGTTTCTGTTCTTGATATCGTCTTCTCAGGTATGTTTTAAATCTTGGAATTTTTTTCTTTTTATTTTTTAAATCCTGAATTCTCCTCTGATCTGTAGATACAGTCATTTGCAAAATTCTGTACAATCCGCTTCCACAGGGCCACTCATGGCTGCCCCATTTGTCCTCTTCTTGTTATCCATTCTAATGATGTCTAGCCCAGAGTTCCTTAAATGGGATAAAATTCACATTTTGAACAGGATGTACTATAGGATATTTAGCAACATCCCTGGCCTCTACCCACTAGATGCCTAAAGTATCCTCTTTACTTATGAAAGTCAAATATGTCTCCAGACAGTTCCCAATGTCCCCTGAGAGGCAAAATCACTCCTGATTGAGAACCACCGCTCTAGCTTGAATGATTGCTTTTAGTTAGTAACACCTTCCCCTCTACTAACAGTAAGACGTTGCTACTGGTTCATTCTTCATAAGGTTTAGCTCTGATCATATCATTTCCCTGCCCAAAGACTTTTAGTGGTTCCCCACTGCCTACAGTATGAAGTGAAAGTGAAAGTGTTAGTCATTCAGTTGTGTCCAGCTCTTTGTGATCCCATGGACTGTAGCCCACCAGGCTCTTCTGTCCATGGAATTCTCCAGGCAAGAATACTGGAGTGGGTTGCCATTTCCTTCTCCAGGGGATCTTCCCAACTCAGGGAATGAACCCAGGTCTCCTGCATTGCAGGCAGACTCTTCACTGACTGAGCCACCAGGAAAGCATGCACAAATAACTCAGCTTAGCATTTAAGCCTCAAAGAAAGGCAATGCCAAAGAATGTTCAAACTACCACGCAATTGCACTCATCTCACACGCTAGTAAAGCAATGCTCAAAATTCTCCAAGCCAGGCTTCAGCAATACGTGAACCGTGAACTTCCAGATGTTCAAGCTGGTTTTAGAAAAGGCAGAGGAACCAGAGATCAAATTGCCAACATCCGCTGGATCATCGAAAAAGCAAGAGAGTTCCAGAAAAACATCTATTTCTGCTTTATTGACTATGCCAAAGCCTTTGACTGTGTGGATCACAATAAACTGTGGAACATTCTGAAAGAGATGAGAGTACTAGACCACCTGACCTGCCTCTTGAGAAATCTGTCTGCAGGTCAGGAAGCAACAGTTAGAACTGGACATGGAACAACAGACTGGTTCCAAATAGGAAAAGGAGTACATCAAGGCTGTATATTGTCACCCTGTTTATTTAACTTCTATGCAGAGTACATCATGAGAAACGCTGGACTGGAAGAAGCACAAGCTAGAATTAAGATTGCTGGGAGAAATATCAATAACCTCAGATATGCAGATGACACCACCCTTATGGCAGAAAGTGAAGAGGAACTAAAAAGCCTCTTGATGAAAGTGAAAGAGGAGAGTGAAGAAGTTGGCTTAAAGCTCAACATTCAGAAAACTAACATCATGGCATCTGGTCCCATCACTTCATGGGAAATAGATGGGAAAACAGTGGAAACAGTGTCAGACTTTATTTTGGGGGGTCCAAAATCACTGCAGATGGTGATTGCAGCCATGAAATTAAAAGACACTTACTCCTTGGAAGGAAAGTTATGACCAACCTAGACAGCATATTGAAAAGCTGAGACATTACTTTGCCAACAAAAGTCCGTCTAGTCAAGGCTATGGTTTTTCCAGTGGTCATGTATGAATGTGAGAGTTGGACTGTGAAGAAAGCTGAGTGCCAAAGAATTGATGCTTTTGAACTGTGGTGTTGGAGAAGACTCTTGAGAGTCCCTTGGACTGCAAGGAGATCCAACTAGTCTTTTCTAAAGGAGATCAGCCCTGGGTGTTCTTTAGAAGGAATGATGCTAAAGCTGAAACTCCAGTACTCTGGCCACCTCATGCGAAGAGCTGAGTCATTGGAAAAGACCCTGATGCCGGAAGGGATTGGGGGCAGGAGGAGGAAGGGACGACAGAGGATGAAATGGCTGGATGGCATCACCGACTCAATGGACATGAGTTTGAGTGAACTCCAGGAGTTGGTGATGGACAGGGAGGCCTGGTGTGCTGTGATTCATGGGGCTGCAAAGAGTCGGACACGACTGAGCAACTGAACTGACTGACTGACTACAGTAAGTCGCCTACACAGAAACCTTCAAGTCGTGAACTTTCAAATGAGTGAATGGGTATTTGCATGCCCAAACACACAAGTCAGTTCACATGTCTGGCCTACACTGTCACATGCATGCATCCTCTACAAGTGGCTGTGATTTGCGAACTTTATTATACAGTACTGTAGAGTACAGTGGTACAGTATATGTATTTCAAGCCCAGGATGTCCAGAAGGAAACATAAAAGCAGGGGTGATGTAGCTGGTACTACTATACTTTTCAAGGTACTATACACAGCCCACAGCTATATAGGGGTATATAGCTCTAAAGTGAGACACAACCGCATCCCTCAAAGAGCCTTAGCATCAATCGGTAGATTAGCTGCACAGCAGTGGTCATGGCCGGCCTAGCTTTCCCTTCCACTTCTCCCAGTGTAACTGAGCAGGACCCTATGAGGCCTTCCTGTGACAGGCCTTCCCTCAATATCCTCTGCTCTAGCTCTTCTCTGAAGTACCTAAAAAACAGTATTTGATGCACATTCCAATCTGAGTTGTTTTACAGATGTGAAAACCCTGGGCTTCTCTTGTGGCTCAGATGGTAAAGAATTTACCTGCAACGCGGGAGACCTGGGTTTGATCCCTGGGTTGGGAAGATCCCCTGGAGAAGGGAAAGGCTACCCAGTCCCGTATTCTGGCCTGGAGAATTCCATAGACTATACAGTTCATGGGGTCACAAAGAGTCGGACACAACTGAGAGACTTTCACTTTTTTCCCCCGAGTTGTTTTACAGATGTGAAAACTCACCACTAAATGGAAGATGTTAACTACTTGATGACCATGCGCACATAGCCCCAAGGCTCCTGTAGACTAAGGACTGATAATGCTCACCCCTGTGACACCACCCTCTTTCCCTCACCATCAGCCAATCAGAGACTTGTGCACGAACTGATCACTTACCCTGCACCCTCCTCCCTCGCCTGGCTTTACTGAAACTCTCGGGGAACTCAGGGCTTTTAGGGCTTGACCATCTGTCTCCTTGCATGGCCCTGCAATAAACCTTTGTCTGCTCCAAACTCCAATGAATGGTGAATCTGACTTCACTCTGCATTGGGCACATGAATTGTGCTAACATCAACACTAGAGACTCTCTTTGTTGTGGAGGACGCTTCCCATGAGCTTCAGGCAGAACTGATTCATCATTCACCATTTAAGGTGAGGAAACTGACGCTTTATTAAGGAAATTTAGATGAGGATGAGGAAATTTAGACTTGGAGGAAAATCAGTATGATTTCCGATTAACTTATACAAGGTCACTCTTCTGGTCAATCTCTGAGCCAGGATTTAAAAGGCAAGCGTTATAACTCCAGAGTTCACATTTTTGACCACCATGCTCATTGCATGGATTCTCCATTACTTAAGAAAATAAAATTAGTGTCATGATTGAAATCTACCAAACATCAATATCTCAGCTGCCAGGAAGCTCAGCCCATGTTTGTGTTGGAGAAATATAATCAAAACAAAATCTTGGATTTCCCTGGTGGTCCAGTGGTTAGGAATCTGCCTGCCAATGCAGGGGACAGAGGTTCCATTCCCGGTCCGGGAAGATTTCACATGCTTCAGGGTAAAAAAGCCCATGTGCTGCAACTACTGAACCTGAGTGCCCTAGAGCTCATGAGTCACAACTACTGAAGCCCAGAAAAAACTTTCCACAAAAGTAGAAAAAAAGGAAAAATTTTACTTTGAATAAGATTAAACTAGAACGTGATACGCCACACACATCATCCGTTAGAGAGATTACAAAGACAGAAAGGAATCAATCTCCTTTTATACAGCTAAGTGGACAAACCATTCAATACTTAGGTAGGTTTTATAATTTGCAGTCAGGTGAGAAATTAGACCCATCTCTTACCAGGAAACTGGGAGATTGGAATTACTTCCCTTGATGATTGTACTTCAAAGAGATGGCTCCCAGGTCCTTGAGGAAACATTCCTAATTTATGAGATAGGCCAGAGGTTTATTTAGCTACCATCAAGATTTACATACATTTGAAAAGGACAGAGAAAGAAATTCAGAAAAAAAAAAGGAGAAGGGGAAAATCTTTCTGCTTGTTTCAGAGAGAAAATTTGTATTTGCCCTTACATTTGTTCCAACACTGAAGAAGGAACAAGGGCTTCCCTGGTGGCTCAGATAGTAAAGAGCCTGCATGCAATGCAGGATACCCAGATTCAACCCCTGGGTCAGGAAGATCCCCTGGAGAAGAAATGGCAATCCACTCCAGTATTCTTGCCTGGAAAATCCTATGGACATAGGAGCCTGGCAGGCTGCAGTCAATGGGGTCACAAAGAGTGGGACACAACTGAATGACTAACACACACAATATTCTTAGAGATTAACTTTAAACGCTATATTTTCACTCTATTTATTTATACTCAATTTTATATTGCTTTGTACATTTTTTTCAAGTCATTTTCTTAGACTGATGTAAACTCTCTTTATATAAACTCACAATTCCTCTGCCAAGAAAAAGATACACTAAATCTTGTGACAATTTTTAGCTCCAAGAACCTGGGAGCAACTGTGAAGTTGTTGTAATTCAATCCATTGATTCCAGACCAGTGTCAGGCAAGAACCATGTGCTAGGGAACCAAAGACAATAGATGAGAGACTCTGCCCTCTTGGAGGTTATAAATAATCATGTTTCTAAGAAATACTTGAGTAGAGGATATATTCGTTTGCCTTATTACTGACTCCTGAGCAAGCCAGATCAATGAACCTTGAAATAATGCTTAGTAAATCATCAGTCCACCTATCTATTCATCTATTTATCTATCTATTTTTACAGTCAAGTTTACTCTTAAAGGAAGTATAATTTTTTTATTTAATGTTCTCATTGGGATTAATAATTGACGACAAAAATAGCATTCACTGTGAACAAATGGAGGGAAAGCCATTTACAAGGATGACCAACGCACAATGAAAATAAGTAAAACTATAAGGTCTAGGACGGACTTGGGATACTGTTCAAAGATACGCTGAGGCATATGAAACACTGGGTTTCCCTGGTGCCTCAGACGGTAAAAAATCTGCCTGCAGTGCAGGAGACCTGGGTTCGATCCCTGGGATGGGAAAATCCCCTAGACGAGAGCATGACAACGTACTCCAGTGTTCTTGCCTGGAGAATCCCCATGGACCAAAGAGCCTGGCAGGCTACAGTCCATGGAATTGCAAAAAGTTGGACACAACTGAGTGACTAAGCACGAATAAGTTGATTATAGATTGTCTATAGCTAAAGCCTAGATGGCAGTTTGTGATTGGTTGTCCTTAAGTTTCAATTTCCTAACTTTTCAGCATTTGCAAGCTTAGATTTTGTTTTGCTTACATAGGCTGCCAGGGCATCAGAGCTGCTTCAGTCTAATGCCCTCCTTGTTGAATTACTATAACAGCTTTTAAGTTAACTTCATAAGTTGGTATTAAATTGGAGATCAGTGGTCTGATTTGAATAATATTAAGAGCTTCCCAAACTCCTATGTAAAAATGCAAACATTATCAGGAGGGATCTCACTTTTAACCTTTATCAATGTCTTCCTTAACTTTTTCTTATCAATCAGTAGCTTTAGAATAGGTCTCCACATGGGAGTGTAGGGAGATGGCAGTGAATCTAGTGATTCCGGAGGAAAGAGCCACCTGAATGGAAAATGGACTGTCTGCCAAAGACAAATTGCAGCTACCTGTTTTGTTGAGGGTCAGACCTAAGAAAGGAATGGGGTGAACCAGGCAGTGTTTCCAAGGTGAGACTAAGGTCAACTTTTTATGACAATGAGACTTGTTTTTGTATTTCTCAGAGCCTCTACATTGATTTTTTTTCCTCCCTTCAACACCCCTACAAGTCCTCACTGTGCTCCTTCTTATTGGCCTGCTACCTTAGTACAGCGCTTTGCAAAATCTGACTCTCCCACCTTCCTACTTTCTCTTTCCTCACATTGTAGCTTACCTATCTATTTACTCAGGGGTCTGATAAATCAAGAGCTAAATGTAGCCTGTAGGGGTCATGGTCTAATTTTATACATCTATGTTACTCAGGCACCTAATATCTAGAGGCTGTACAAGGATGATTTTCAAGTAGTTTCTGGATATATTATTATATGCTAATGGGTAATACTAGCTGAAAGTGTTTCCCAATGAATAGCCAATAATTTGGAGGGAGATATTTTTGAGGAAGATAGTCCTATCTGTGTCTCCTTTCACGAGAAATATCAAGTCTATTTGTTAGACCAGCCTTGAATGTTCAGGGACTGAAGGTAGTGACTTGGCCGCTGCCTGAATGTGAGTAAGAAAAAAGGGAACCATTAAAGGCCCCCCTGAGGTTTCCCATATGGCGGGGCTAGGGGAAGTCAGGTAGGAAGATGCACAGAATAACGAAACAGGTGCTGCTCTAAAAATCTAAGCACAATCATGTGCTCTCTGTAATCTGATTCCACCACTCACTTTCAATTTAGCCACATTACTGTAAATTATTAAAAGGAACTTAAATCTTTGAATACGTGCTTCCTTATACCTAATCAGAATTTGACCCATAATACTCTCAGTGCTGTTGCATCTCACAGAATGTCCTAGATATATGTGATCTTATTTCTAATAGCTGAATACGCTAATCCTGATAAAGCCACATGAGTACTTGACTGCGATGTAGTACAAGGAAGAATTAGGGTGTTCTTAGTAGGCAACTGCAATAAGCTACCTGCTGACTCATTGAGCTGATCTATTTTTAATCCAGTGAGCAAAACTTCTATTTGGTGTGACCTTATCTGAATGATATCTTCTGTAGAGCTTGTAAAAACTATACCAGTCCAAAAAATGGAGGAAATATTCATTTTCATTATTCCCTGACAAGATAATTATGCTGCTTATTTAGCTGGATAAAAATCTTTTAACTAGAAATCAAATAAGTATTACCTTAATAAAGACAGACAAGTACCATGCTGTAAAAACAAAACAAAATGAAAAAAGTGTAGTACAATTAAATGTCTATTTTTCTTTGAGAATTTATCTTCATAGTAATAATTACTGGAAATGCATTAGTCATGGTGAAAATTATATTCTAATTTTACATATACTTCTCTACTGGTACAGAAAAATGAAACTGGCTACAGACATCACATGATACAGCTTTTGATAGTCCCAAATTAGATGAGCCACTGGTTTTGATATTGGCAGAAAATGTCTCATCACAATTGTGAAACTTCTGCTGAAAAAAAGAACCAGTAGTGTTTGTAACGGAGAAGGCAATGGCACCCCACTCCAGTACTTCTGCCTGGAAAATCCCATGGATGGAGGAGCCTGGTGGGCTGCAGTCCATGGGGTCGCTAAGAGTCGGACACGACTAAGCGACTTCACTTTCACTTTTCACTTTCATGCATTGGAGAAGGAAATGGCAACCCACTCCAGTGTTCTTGCCTGGAGAATCCCAGGGACGGGGGAGCCTGGTGGGCTGCCATCTCTGGGGTCGCACAGAGTCGGACACGACTGAAGTGACTTAGCAGCAGCAGTGTTTGTAAAACCACTGCAAAATAGAAATACTAAGTAGAAAAAAACGTCTTGTAATTTGGTACCATTTATTAATGATTTTCTTTTCAGTTTTCACAAGAAATAATTGGATGCTAATTGCTTGAAGAGGTTGAGAGAAGTGTTAATGTCTGTTGTTTGTTAGTTAATTATCTCTTGGTAAGAAAATCACACACATAATACCTTCGATTAGGGAGAAAACCTTACTGTAAAATTGTGTTGGATGGAAGGACAGTTGTTTTATCCGGTTTAAGAGTTTTTGGCCTATGGAGATAGAATTCACTATTGCTAATATTTTAGATGAATTTCTTTTAACGGACTTTAGTAAATAAGTATGCATAATCTGTATGCATCTTATAGAAAGAGACCCACTTTCTTTGCTATAGTATTTTGGGTGTGGCTCCAGGGATCCCATTTCCATTTTTGAGGCAAACCTACCAACAGTCTCTTTAGCTTTCCCCACTAATTTTCTAGAGTTAAGGCTATTCTTAAATTTATGGGCAATACTTTCTCAGGAAGGTAGAGGACTCTAAGACTAGTTAAGACTATCAGTGGGAAATTCTATCTTTAGAGTTTCTTTCACCTTCCAAATTCACTATGCATATTTGTGTGGTCAAAATAAAATTCAAAGTATACATTGAAACTTACTCTTACCTTCCACCACAGATATCACATGTTCCTTATCCCATGTCTACCCTTCTCTTCTTCCTTCCTAATGGAATCCAATTTGTTTACAGTGACAGAGTACCCAATTAGAAATATTCACTCCCCATCTCTGCAGGCAACCCAGTTCTGGCAGATAAAACATAAGAAAGTCTGTGAGATGGAATTTCCAGAAAAGCTATTGTTTCCCTGACTAAAAAGATCAGACTCAATTGATTTAAAACTATTGTATGACTGAGCGACTTCACTTTCATTTTTCACTTTCCTGCATTGGCGAAGGATTTTCTTGGGCTTCCCAGGTGGCGCTAATAGTAAAGAACCTGCCTGCCAATGCCAGAGACGTGAGAGATGAGGGTTCGATCCCTGGGTTGGGAAGATTCCCTAGAGGTCAAGGTAACCCACTCCAGTATTCTTGCCTAGAGAATCCCATGGACAGAGGAGCCTGACAGGCTACAGTCAATAGCATCTCAAAGAGTCAGACATGACTGCAATGACTTGGCACATATGCACGCAGAATTTTCCTGAAAGCCATGACTTTTAGATTAACTATTTGGAATTATGAGCTACAAAATACCTTTTTTCTTTGAAAATGCAATCTACATATAGCAATTGTTAAGTTAATTTAAAAGGAGGTCATTAAACTGAGATGGTTCTAATGCCTTACTGGCATTACCTAAGCAAACCAAATCCAATCCTGTAAATGCCTCATGGTTAAGAAATTAAAACCTAAGAACACTGACCACAAACAGCCAATAAGATTTTTTTCCAAATAAGGCAAATGCTTAAGCCCATCAAATAATCTCCTTGCTTTGCTTCCTTCTTCTCCATAAAATCTTTCTCCTAGGTCCTGTTGGAGCGCTTTTCAGTTTGGTGCTTTGATTTAAACTGATTTTTGCTCAAATAAACTCTTAAAATTTTTAATATGCCTCAGTTTCTCTTTTAGCAGTTCAAATGGTTGGCTATTTGTTCTACCACCAGTTGACACTTGAAACTTACTAGTATTAATAAGCAGAATTCAAATGTGGTATCCACATGACTCATCTAGTAGAAGCAAAAAGATTTAAGATAATAATCCCACCATCAAAACACAAAATATGTGAGTCACTTGTGGGATCACCACCAGGGGCTTAAATGCCGTGACCAAAGACTGAAGTTCTCCAAAGAATGTGATAGTCGCTCAACTGTGCTGTGTTTTCCTGAAGAGACAAAAGCCTTATCCAGTCTATGACTGGTGATGTGGGGAAGTAAATACAGATCTCCCAAATTTAACCAAAACTAACTAGCAAACAGTAAGAAAATTACATACATAAAATGTAAGTAACTTAGTAAATTGAAAGGAAACTATTATTCACAGCATAACTGATATGTTTGTAGATTTACTTACATTCTTTATTGTACTTATAATAGCACATGATGCAAATTATTGAAGATAAACTGACTTATTCAATTGAATTGTTGACTACTGTATTTATACTATGTTTAAGAGAGCTTAGAGCCTAGAGAAGTAGAGAATAATACGGTCTCTACCTTCAGTGACACCATATTTTGAAAGAGATAAAACTTATAGGAGTCAAATCCTTGAAGATGAAACTTGGAAGAGTAACGTACAAAGATAAATTATAGTTAAAATGAGGGGAAATGGTAAACTGGTGGTTATTTCTAGGGGATGGAGACTATGGGTGATAATTATTACTTGCCTTATGCCTTTCTGTATTCCTAATTGTCTGCAATAAACATGCATTGCTTGTAAAATCAGAAAGAAAACAATCAGATCAGATCAGATCAGTCGCTCAGTCATGTCCGACTCTCTGCGACCCCATGAATTACAGCACGCCAGGCCTCCCAGTCCATCACCAATTCCCGGAGTTCACTCAGACTCATGTCCATCGAGTCAGTGATGCCATCCAGCCATCTCATCCTCTGTTCTCCCCTTCTCCTCTTGCCCCCAATCCCTCCCAGCATCAGAGTCTTCTCCAATGAGTCAATTCTTCGCATGAGGTGGCCATAAATGTCATTAAAATGAAAAAATTAATAAAATTAAGTGTAAAGAAATACCAAAATATACAGTGCATATAATAGACCGATAGGATAGAAGACTTTGGGGCAGATTTCCTGGAAGAATGGGGGTTTCTGCTGGACCTTGAGATTTGCCTGATTCGTGTCTGTGATATGTATATAGCATCTCTGATTCAGGGCCAGGAATCTGTTTTAATTCCATGGGACATCTACCACTTGTGTCTGATGCTATGGGATGGTGTCGCCTCCATGTGAATGGTGTCCCCTGGAGCCATGCAAGGAGGCAGCACTGTCAGTCATTCTATAACATAGCAGGGTTTGCAAATCCAGGGTCTGATCTGTCTAAAAGCAGTTTATGGAAGTAATAAACATAAAGCAGCAATAAATTTGTTGTTTCCATGAGTATTCCAGCTGGTACACTCTGTTCCCTTGTTCTCTAGCTTTAAATAGTTCCCAAATTTTCATGTACCAGCCACAAGTTTGAGTTCCCTCTTGCAGCTATTTATATCATGCTGCTTGTGTGTAAAATAAGACTCCTCATTCATAAAATGGGATGAAAATACAACCTTGTCCTACTTACCTAAAAATAGTTTCCTATCTGCAAAATGGGGCTAATAATATCTACCCTATTGATTCCACAGGGTTGTGCTGAGCATCAGACATGATACTGTGTAAAAACAGGCTGAAATTTAAAGTATTCTACATATCAGGGAAATTCTCTGGTTGTCCAATAGTTAAGATCTACACTTCCACTGCCGGGAGTTGAGGTTCGATCCCTGGTTGGGGGAACTAACAAGCTGAATGGCATGGTCAAAAACAACAACAAAAACCCAAAAAAGTATTACACAAATCAGAGACATCTCTATAGCTCTGCTTACCACTGAAACCAAATAATTTGTGAGACAAGCACCAAGCTGTCCATTACAATATGTTTGGCCATGAAGGGGTATGATATTTACTAGTCTTCTAAGTCACTTCAGTCGTGTCTGACTCTGTGCGGCCCCATAGACGGCAGCCCACCAGGCTCCCCCATCCCTGGGATTCTCCATGCAAGAACATTGGAGTGGGTTGCCATTTCCTTCTCCAATGCATGAAAGTGAAAAGTGAAAGTGAAGTCGCTCAGTCGTGTCCGACTCCTAGCAACCCCATGGACTGCAGCCTTCCAGGCTCCTCTGTCCATGGGATTTTCCAGGCAAGAGTACTGGAGTGGGGTGCCATTGCCTTCTCCATTTACTAGTCTGTAGACCTACAAAAACCTTTGTGCTACATTTTGTGTTTACTGTTTTTATGAATAGCTATTCTTAAAGGAGTTGGCAAAAGCCTATGCAACTAGAGTGACTACTTATAGGACTGCCCATAAATAGTCTAGTGTTTAAACCAAGAAAGTGAATTCTATTTCTCCTCTCTCATTCTGCTCAGTTTCCTATTTCTTTCCACAAAGGGTGACATTGTTCACAGCAGAATTGCAGGTAGAGTACTTTTCTTGTAGATACTTTCTTTTACCTCTCAGGCTGACTCCAGGTCGAAGGCATTTGGTATGATCATTGCAATTGTCTTCCCAGAAGTGAGAGGGGTATTGTAATACTATTCAGGGGGATGAAACACACTCTACTAAAGGAACCAGAAACCCAGGTTCTTGTCCCAGGTTTTGAGTGAGTTTAGGTCAACACCCCTCTCTCTGGGGCTTTAGTTTCCCCTTCTATAAAATTATCTCTCTAAAAAATTTTCATATGGTTGATTTTTTGTCTAGGATGTAACTGATTTGGGGGTTGGGAAATAGCTTTACTGAGATATGATTTACATACCATACAATTCACCCATTTAACATGTACACTTCAATGGTTTTTAGGATATTCACAGATATGTACAACTATCACCACAGTCAAATTTAGAACATTTTCATCATCTCAAGGAGAAACTCCTATCACTCATCTACCTCTGCAAATGTCTCACCCCATACCCCAGGTAACCACTAATCAACATTCTGTCTTCATAGATTTCCCTATTCTGAACTTTCATGTAAGTGGAATCACATAATATGTGGTCTTTTGTGACTGGCTTCTTTCAGCTAGCACAATGTTTTCAAGGTTCATCCATATTGTCTAATATATCAGTACCTCATTCCTTTTTTATGGAATAATATAATATTTCATTGTACAGATATATGAATAATATTTGAATATATGAATAATGAATAATATTTCAGTGTACAGATATACCATTTATTTATTCACTTGTCTGTTGATGGACATTTAGGTTGTTTTCACCTTTTAGTAAAAGCTGCCATAACTTATATACAAGTTTCTGTATGGGCATGTTTTTGTTTCTTTTGGGTGGAATTGCTGGATCATACGTTAACTCTATGTTTAATTGTTTGAGTAAACTGCTAGACCGTTTTCCAAAGTAGATGAGACATTTTACATTCCCATGAAAGTTTATGAGGATTCTACTTTCTCATCATCTTCACCAATACTTGCTATTAATGGCTTTTTGATTTCTAGCCATCTTAGTGGGTGTGCAGTGGTATCTCATTGTGGTTTTGACTTACATATCCTGGGAAATAGACGGAGAAACAGTGGAAACAGTGTCAGACTTTATTTTTCTGGGCTCCAAAATCACTGTGGATGGTGACTGCAGCCATGAAATTAAAAGACGCTTACTCCTTGGAAGGAAAGTTATGACCAACCTAGATAGCATATTCAAAAGCAGAGACATCACTTTGCCAACAAAGGTTCGCCTAGTCAAGGCTATGGTCTTTCCTGTGGTCATGTATGGATGTGAGAGGTGGACTGTGAAGAAGGCTGAGCGCCGAAGAATTGATGCTTTTGAACTGTGGTGTTGGAGAAGACTCTTGAGAGTCCCTTGGACTGCAAGAAGATCCAACCGGTCCATTCTGAAGGAGATCAGCCCTGGGATTTCTTTGGAAGGAATGATGCTAAAGCTGAAACTCCAATATTTTGGCCACCTCATGCGAAGAGTTGACTCATTGGAGAAGACTCTGATGCTGGGAGGGATTGAGGGCAGGAGGAGAAGGGGACGACAGAGGATGAGATGGCTGGATGGCATCACTGACTCGATGAATGTGAGTCTGAGTGACCTCCGAGAGCTGGTGATGGATAGGGAGGCCTGGCGTGCTGCAGTTCATGGGGTCACAAAGGGTCGGACACGACTGAGCGACTGATCTGATCTGATCTGATCCCTGATAACTAATGATGCTGAGTATCTTTTCATGTTCTTATTGGCCATTTGGAGAAATGTCTTTTCAGATATTTCCAATTAATATAATTACTTTTAGAGAATAAGTAACAGGAGAGAGAAAGCTATTTCATTGACAGATCTTTTAATGTTTGAAAACAAAAATATAATCAACTAAGCTAACTTTAAAGTCTCTAAACTTTTGATCCTAAGTTTGTTTTTAAGCACATTTATTAGAAAATCCAATACTTTGGCCACCTCATGCAAAGAGTTGACTCACTGGAAAAGACTCTGATGCTGGGAGGGATTGGGGGCAGAAGGAGAAGGGGACGACAATGAGATGAGAGAATGAGATGGCTGGATGGCATCAGCGATTCGATGGACATGAGTTTGAGTGAACTCCGGGAGTTGGTGATGGACAGGGAGGCCTGGCGTGCTGCAATTCATGGGGTCACAAAGAGTTGGACATGACTGAGTGACTGAACTGAACTGATTAGAAAACCTGACTCTGGGTGAGTGACCACACCATCGTGATTATCCCAGTCATTAATACCTTTTTTGTACAGTTATTTTGTATATCCTTGCCACCTCTTATTAATCTCTTCTGCTTCTGTTAGGTCCATACCATTTCTGTCCTTTATTGTCCCATTTTGCCACAGGACTGGAAAAGGTCAGTTTTCATTTTAATCCCTAAGAAAGGCAATGCCAATGAATGCTCAAACTATCACACTCATCTCACACGCTAGTAAAGTAATGCTCAAAATTCTCCAAGCCAGGCTTTAACAATATGTGAACTGTGAGCTTCCAGATGTTCAAGCTAGTTTTAGAAAAGGCAGAGAAACCACGGATCAAATTGCCAACATCCATTGGATCATTGAAAAAGCAAGAGAGATCTAGAAAAACATCTACTTCTGCTTCATTGACTACACCAAAGACTTTTTTACTGTGTAGATCATAACAAACTGTGGAAAATTCTTAAAAAGAGATGGGAATACCAGACCACCTTACCTGCCTCTTGAGAAACCTGTATGCAGGTCAGGAAGCAATGGTTAGAACTGGACATGGAATAACACACTGGTTTCAAATAGGAAAAGGAGTACGTCAAGGCTGTATATTGTCACCCTGCTCATTTAACTTAAATGCAGAGTACATCATGAGAAACGCTGGGCTGGATGAAGCACAAGCTGGAATCAAGATTGCTGGGAGAAATATCAATAATCTCAGATATGCAGATAACACCACTCTTACGGCAGAAAGCGAAAAAGAACTAAAGAGCCTCTTGGTGAAAGTGAAAGAGGAGAGTGAAGAAGTTGGCTTAAAGCCCAACATTCAGAAAACTAAGATCATGGCATCCAGTCCCATCATTTCACGGCAAATAGATGGGGAAACAGTGGAAACAGTGGCTGGCTTTATATTTTAGGGCTCCAAAATCACTGCAGATGGTGATTGCAGCCATGATATTAAAAGATGCTTACTCCTTGGAAGGAAAGCTATGACCAACCTAGACAGCATATTGAAAAGCAGAGACAATTACTTTGCCAACAAAGGTCCGTCTAGTCAAGGCTATGGTTTTTCCAGTAGTCATGTATGGATGTGAGAGTTGGACTATAAAGAAAGCTGAGTGCCGAAGAATTGATGCTTTTGAACTGTGGTGTTGGAGAAGACTCTTGAGAGTCCCTTGGACTGCAAGGAGATCCAAGCAGTCCATCCTCAAGGAGACAAGTCCTGAGTGTTCATTGAAAGGACTGATGTTGAAGCTGAAACTCCAATAGTTTGGCCACCTTATACGAAGAGCTAACTCATTTGAAAAGCCCCTGATGCTGGGAAAGATTGAAGGAGGAAGGAGAAGGGGACGACAGAGGATGAGAAAGTTGGATGGTACCACCAACTCAATGGACATGAATTTGGGTACACTCCGGGAGTTGGTGTTGAACAGGGAGGCCTGGCGTGCTGCAGTCCATGGGGTCGCAAAGAGTTGGACACGACTGAGCAACTTAACTAAACTGAACTTGCATGAAATATTCCCCTGGTATCTCCAATTTTCTTGAAGATGTATCTAGTCTTTCCCATTCTACTGTTTCCCTCTATTTCTTTGCATTGTTCACTTAAGAAGGCTTTCTTGTCTCTCCTTGCTATTCTTTGGAACTCTGCATTCAGATGGGTATATCTTTTCTTTTCTCCTTTGCCTTTCATTTCTCTTCTTTTCTCAGCTATTTGTAAGGCCTCCTCAGACACCCATTTTGCCTTGTATTTCTTTTCCTTGGGGATGGTTTTGGTCACCACGTCCTACACAGTATTATGAACCTCAGTCCATAGTTCTTTAGGCACTCTGTCTATCAGATCTAATCCCTTGAATCTATTTGAAACTTCCATTGTATAATCTGTATAAATCCTTAAGAAACTACAGTTTGTCAAGCTTTGGTGTAATATCAAAGGATATCCATAATTACCTGAAAAGGCTGTTAAAAATCCTCCTCTGTTTCCAGTTACCTATTTAAAGCTGGATTTTCTTCATGTGTTTCAACCCAAACAACATATTTCAACAAACCAAATGCAAATATGAGAAGCACTATGATCATTTGTTTTTTATTAAGCATGACATAATGGAAATTGGCCAAACAGATCAAATGTCATGTTTCTCACCAGATTTTTTTTTGTGTTAGAAATAATTATTTTTCAAAAAATATATTTGTCAACATATAATGGATTTGTTACTATTTTAAATGAATGAATGAATGAAGTTTTTTAATTCTCCATTTTAATTTCTTAGTTCTCTGAAGTGGCTCAGTAGGTATCTAAACCACCATGGCACTTAACTTTTTCTTCAGTAACACATTTAAGGAAAATACCATAAGCCCCTCTGTAATGGTGGCTACTACTATGAAAGGAAAAGTGTCATTTTTGTCTTTACTGTGTTCTGGGCATACAACACAAAGCCTAGCACATAGTAGTTACTCAACAAATACTTTGCTGAGTGGAATTGATTGTAATTATGGCACTGATCCTCAGCTCACAGTGTGTTCATTCATGTTTTGGGGTACATCGTTTTTCAAAGCAAAGATTTAATCTTGTTACAGAGCAAAATAGCTACTCTTAAAAGGTATCAAAGAGGTAAATTTGACTTAACTACTGCTTATTGTACATAAGAGGTAAGCAAATTTCAAAATCCAACTATGAAATTCATTCACTGGCTTTTTTTTTTTTTTTTTTTTTGGCTTAAAACTGTCAATGGTTTTAAGTGTTGCTCCAGAAAGACTGGAGTCAGGCTGCCTATGTTAAAATTCTGGCTCTACTATTAATCACCTTTGTAAATGGGCAAGTCTTTAAACCATCTGTGCCACAGTCTTCTCATCTATAAAATGGGATATTATTAGTTTTGTAGAATTGTTTTTTGGTAGGGTTATTTTGAGAATAATGATTTAATATATATAACTCAGAGTTTTATGTATTATAATAGTGAATTTAAAAGAGTGCTTGACATTTAGGTTATCAATAAAATTTCCCTAGATTCCATAAAATAGGAAAAATTCATGAAATATTTATGACACGGTATATGAGAGTCCCTTGGACTGCAAGGAGATCCAACCAGTCCATTCTGAAGGAAATCAGCATGCTGAAGCTGAAGCTCCAGTACTTTGGCCACCTCATGCGAAGAGTTGACTCATTGGAAAAGACTCTGATGCTGGGAGGGATTGGGGGCAAGAGGAGAAGGGGCGACAGAGGATGAGATGGCTGGATGGCATCACTTACTCGATGGACGTGAGTCTGAGTGGACTCCGGGAGTTGGTGGTGGACAGGGAGGCCTGGCGTGCTGCGATTCATGGGGTTGCAAAGAGTCAGACACGACTGAGTGACTGATCTGATCTGATCTGATCTGATATAATTATTTACAGTGAATATTAGTAAAAGTATTTGGAATCTTTTAAAAACCATTACATACATAGGAGATTATATTTATATGGTACAGTGGGTGAACAGAAGTGGCTCATGATCTAAGTAGAATAGTCTAGAGACACTTGCCTCCTGGGACCTACCTAGCTATCCCGAGGATGAGCAAACAGTATCTTCATATCATGTAACTCATTCATAGGCTGTAACAATCTGCACATCACATTTACACACACCCATTCATACCCCCCAAATCCTCATATATAAACATAAATGTGTATTTTCAAAACAAACACATCTTCGTTTGTGTTCCCAGGAAAAGTGTTTTGATCAAAAACAAAAGTGTTTTGTTCTGTGATCAAAACACTTCTAACCCATGCTGTGATGACAAAATCAATCCTCAGATCTCAGTGACTGTTAAAGGCTGAATTGTGCCTTCCTCCTAAATTCATTATTTGAAATCCCAACCCCAGTATTTGGAGATAAGGTCTTTAAAGAGATGATTTAGTTAAAACTGGACTTGGGATGGGGCCCTAATGTAGTGTGACTGGTGTCCTTAGAAGGTGAAGAGACAGCAGGGAGGTTCCCACACAGAGAAAAGGTTATGTGGAAACTCAGCAAGAAGGTGGCCATCTGCAAGCCAGGGAGAGAGGCCCCAGAAGACACCAAACCTGCCAGGTACCTTAGCTTAGACTTCCACCCTCCAGAACCATGAAAAATGGTAATATGAGCCCCCCAATCTATGGTATTTTGTTACGGCAGTCTTAGCAACCTGATGCTGTTGTTGTTTAGTTACTAAGTCATGTCTGACTCTTTTGTGACCCCATGGACTGTAGCCCACCAGGCTCCTCTGCCCATGGACTTTTCCAAGCAAGAATACTGCAGTAGGTAGCCATTTTATTCTCCAGGGGATCTTTCCAACCCAGGGATTGAACCCATCTCCTGCATTGGCAGGTGGATTCTTTTCTGTCTGAGCCACCAGGGAAGCCCTAGCAAACTGATACAGTGACTTAATAAAAATGTATTTCTTACTCATTGAAAGTCCAAAGCTCTCCTCCACTTGGTGACTTGGGAAGCCAGGCTCCATCTTTTGCGACATTACCGTCTCAGTATTTTACGTGGTTCCATCCCTACTACTCCCAGTCACCGGCCAGAAGGAACCCATACATATCTCCTGCACTCACAGTCTCCTGGGACGGACTAATCACACGGCCGTAACCTGCCACAACAGGAAGCTGGGAAACACAGAAAGCATATGGCAGATAGGGTGAGCACTATTTTCTTTACCACAAAATGGATTCATTTGGGGATCTTGTTAAAACAAAGAATGTAGTTCCCCAAATATGCAGATTGTCTCTCTCTCTCTTCTCTTTTTTAGAGGCACCAAGCGGTTAGCGGGATCCTCAACCAGGGATTGAACCCCGGCCATGGCAGTGAAAATGCTGAGTCCTAACCCCTAGACCACCAGGGAATTCCCCAGATTGTCTCTTAGAGTAGTAACATCTATTTATCCCCTGTGGAACACAGGGTTTTATTAGTATTTAATTACAAGCAAATGGGAATTCTTTCCATTGTTTAAAAAAATACATGCTGATTTGTTTCCTTGTGTTATTTTTAGCCCTCTTGAGATTTCTTCTATAGTTTTGCTTTCATCATTGAGCAAAATGCTTTATACATTGAGTATAAAGCATTACTTTATACTTATGTTAAAATATAATTTCAAATGAAAATAATCTCTTGACCAACCTTAGGGAAATATCAAATAAAACAGAAAAAGTCACTACTTGAATTCATATTTATTCAAGAACACTTTGGTATCAAATCCCAACTCTTTAAGACCTTCCTTCAAGAATGACCCCACTCCTTCCAAAATACACACATATACACAAACGTGCCCTTCTTTAACTTGTTGTCTTCTTTGAAAACAAGTTTTCTTGCTTCCACCAAAACTAATTTCAATTCAAAACAAATTAATATTCATTTATTGACACACTATATCATTTTTGTCAGCCACCTGATAAATTGTTAGCAACAATAATGTTCCAGGGTCTCTGAAACAGTAATGATTTATTTTTTATTTATTTTTTAGTAAGCTGTTTTTTAAAATATAAATTTATTTATTTTAATTGGAGGCTAATTACTTTACAATATTGTATTGGTTTTGCCATACATCAACATGAATCTGCCACGGATGTACACATATTCCCCATCCTGAACCCCCACTCCCACCTCCTTCCCCTTACCATCGATCTGGGTCATCCCACTGCACCAGCCCCGAGCATCCTGTATCATGCATCAAACCTGGACTGGCGATTTGTGAAACAGTAATGATTTTAAATGCTATAAATTTCTATTATCAGATCAGATATTGTCATCTTAGATTTTATCCATGATAGTCCTGCCTGGGAGAGCCTCCCCTTTTGGATCTTATCTACTAATGAAAAATTGAGGACAACATAAATTTCTAGTAATAAACTCATTCTAAAGGAGACCAGTCCTGGGTGTTCTTTGGAAGGACTGATGCTGAAGCTGAAACTCCAATACTTTGGCCACCTCATGCGAAGAGCTGACTCATTGGAAAAGACTTTGATGCTGGAAGGGATTGGGGGCAGGAGGAGAAGGGGACGACAGAGGATGAGATGGCTGGATGGCATCACCGACTTGTTTGGGTGAACTCTGGGAGTTGGTGATGGACAGGGAGGCCTGGCGTGCTGCAAATCACAGGGTCATAAAGAGTCGGACACGACTGAGCGACTGAACTGAACTGAATAAGGTCATATGTAGCTAAGCAAGCTATAGCTAAGATTATGTGGCTAATGAAAATGACAGCAAGTAGATGCATTGACTTATGTAAATAGATATAATAGCAATATTATATAGGGTTTATTGACTATCTTACTACATGTGTGGTGTTATGTGATTTTATATCACTACTATGTTTAATTCAGACATAATCCTATGAAATAGGTAAAAGTTATCATGCCCAATTAACAGATCGAGGTAATCTGCCAAATTATAATAGCCAGGAAAGAATACTGAACCCAGAACTGACTCAATCACAATACTATTCTCTTCTAAATAATAATGTGACATTTCAGAAAGTAGATGATAAAGAAACACTAGATAAGTATAGTAGCTGCTGCCAATTCAGCTCAAAGGTATACCCAGTGAAAAATATGATTTTTTAATTAAAAAATTGGGGAAGTACAAGACCTAATGTATAGCACAGGGAACTCTACTCAATATTCTGTAATAACCTATGTGGGAAAAGAATCTGAAAAATAATGGATATATGTATAGCTGAATCACTTTGCTGTACATCTGAAACTAACACAATGTTATGTCAACTATACTCCAATATAAAATAACAAATAAAAATAAAAATTGTTCAGATAAAAAAATTGGGGAAGTACAGAAAAAATGAAACAGGGAAAACCGTACACATTATTTTAACATCCTAAACCAACAGATTCATAATTTGGCATACTTCCTTCCTATATAACTTCTATTTGTACACATACATAATTTTGTCTTCTACACTGTTTTCACTTACTATAACATAAACCTTTCTCCATTAAAAAACTTAAAAGCAGCTTGAAGTTTTATAAATTAGCATTAGTTTGTATTAATTAGGATTAACTTCAGCTATGAACGAAGGAAAGCCCACAAACAGGTGTATTAAAGTTTATTTGTACTTCAAATAAACATAGGCAGTTTAGAGTTGGCATGATGGTATCATGGGACCACCAGGAAGCAAACTCCTTAAATTTTGTTTCTCCTCCATCCTCAATATGCAGCTTCTACACTATGATCCAAGATGTCTTGCTGGTCAGTTGCTCAGTCGTGTCTGACTCTGCAACCCCATGGACTGCAGCATGTCAGGCTTCCCTATCCTTCACCATCTCCCGGAGCTTGCTCAAACTCATGTCTATTGAGTCGGTGATGGCATCCAACCATCTCATCCTCTGTTGCCCCATTCTCCTCCTGCCTTCAATCTTTCCCAGCATCAGGGTCTTTTCTAATGAGTCAGCTCATAGCATCAGGTGGCCAAAGTAGCCCCAATTATCAAAGTCTCAGTCCATCAGCAGAAAAGAGAAAACAGAAGGAACTAGAAGGCTACCTCTTTTTTAAGAATACTTCTTGGAATTTTCTCACACTATATTTATGCATATACTATTAGCCAGAATTCAGGTACATGGTTGCATCAATAGTGAGGGAGGCTGGGAAATGCAATCCTTTTTTCAGGTGGCAACATACTTGGTTTAAAATTATGGGATCACGCGCTGCCTTTGAGCCCCCGCCGCGCCTGCGCGTGGCGCCGGGGGTCAGGCTGCAGCGCCAGAGCACGTGCTCGCGATAACTGGGGTCGTCTGCCCCCGCGGCGGCGGCCCCAACCGCGAGCGACACGGCCGCCCTGGGCTGCGGGGGGGACAGAGGCCTGGGGAAGACGTCGGGGGTCCTGTAGGTGCTTTGCGACTCCTGAGTCCGAGTGTCACTTTCATGGGGACCTGGAGACGCGAGCATAACCGCGTGGGAGGCCACGAGGGAGAGGAGAGAGAAATAGGCCGGCCTGACGGTTCAGGGCCGGTGTTCCCCACTGGAATGCTTCCCGGTCTTGGGCCATGAGCACTTGATAGGGGAGGCATAGGCTTCCGTGGCCAGGGGAGTTCCAAACAGGAAATCCAGGGATCTGGAGGGAAGACTGGAGAAGGAGGGCCACAGACCGCGGCCTAAGGAGCCGGCCGCATGGGGGCAGAGGACCCGAGGCCGACCAGGGGCCCCAGACAGTGGAACAGCCGGGCACAGGGCACCAAGGCACAGGCGGCGGGAAGATCACTGGATGGACAGAGTTGAGGCCCAGAGTGGTGAGGGAGGGCGGGGTGAGTCCCGGGAAGGACGACTGGGGGAGAAGGAGGGAGGGGAAAGAGGCAGCCCAGGACGCCGAGAACCAAAGAGACGTGGGGCAGAGCCGACCAGTGTTAGCAAAGCGCAGTCACAGGGACAGTTGTCACCGAGGTTTAAGTGTTTTGTAGATAAGAAGGGAGAAGTTGAAAAAAAAAGAAAAAAAAAAAAAAAGAAAATAAAATAAAATTATGGGATCTACCACTGTAGAATAAGGAGAGAATGGATTCTGGAGAACAACTAGCAATCTCTTTGTAGCTGAGTTCTTTTTTCTTTCTGTAAAAATTAATAAAGTAGATTTTTAAAAATTTACTTTTAATTGAAGGATAATTGCTTTACAATATTGTTTTGGTTTCTGCCATACATCAACATGAATCAGTCATAGGTACACATATGTCCCCTCCCTCTTGAACCTCCTTCCCACCTCCCACCCCATCCCACTCCTCTAGGTTGTCACAGAGCTCCTGTTTGAGTTCCCTGAGTCCTACAGCAAATTCCCACTGGCTATCTATTTCACATATGGTAATACATATATTTCCAATAAAGTTGATTTTTTAAGTTTATTTATAATCCTCAATAAATTATAAGCCCTTTCAAAACACTATCTCTTGAATTAGAAGGTATATGCACTCTATAGTTTTTGCATTCCTCTTCCCTCCTCAATATCTAATAATATATTTGACATACAATAGAAACTCAGTTACAATCAAGATTTTCTTTCTTACTACAAAGAGCATATTTTCTTCACTATTTGCCATGTCTTACACACTTTATTTGGAAAATTCAGCAGTGGCCACAAGATTGGAAAAGGTCAGTTTTCATTCCAATCCCAAAGAAAGGCAATGCCAAAGAATGCTCAAACTACCGCACAATTGCACTCATCTCGCACACTAGTAAAGTAATGCTCAAAATTCTCCAAGCCAGGCTTCAGCAATATGTGAACTGTGAACTTCCTGATGTTCAAGCTGGTTTTAGAAAAGGCAGAGGAACCAGAGATTAAATTGCCAACATCTGCTGGATCATGGAAAAAGCAAGAGAGTTCCAGAAAAACATCTATTTCTGCTTTATTGACTATGCCAAAGGCTTTGACTGTGTAGATCACAATAAACTGTGGAAAATTTTGAAAGAGATGGGAATACCAGACCACCTGATCTGTCTCTTGAGAAATCTGTATGCAGGTCAGGAAGCAACAGTTAGAACTGGTCATGGAACAACAGACTGGTTCCAAATAGGAAAAGGAGTACATCAAGGCTGTATATTGTCACCATGTTTATTTAACTTCTATGCAGAGTACATCATGAGAAATGCTGGACTGGAAGAAACACAAGTTGGAATCAAGATTGCCGGGAGAAATATCAATAACCTCAGATATGCAGATGATACCATATATATGATGTATAGGGTGATGATACCACCCTTATGGCAGAAAGTGAAGAGGAACTCAAAAGCTTCTTGATGAAAGTGAAAGTGGAGAGTGAAAAGGTTGGCTTAAAGCTCAACATTCAGAAAACGAAGATCATGGCATCTGGTCCCATCACTGCATGGGAAATAGATGGAGAAACAGTGGAAACAGTGTCAGACTTTATTTTTCTGGGCTCCAAAATCACTGTGGATGGTGACTGCAGCCATGAAATTAAAAGACGCTTACTCCTTGGAAGGAAAGTTATGACCAACCTGGATAGCATATTCAAAAGCAGAGACATTACTTTACCAACAAAGGTTCGCCTAGTCAAGGCTATGGTCTTTCCTGTGGTCATGTATGGATGTGAGAGCTGGACTGTGAAGAAGGCTGAGTGCCGAAGAATTGATGCTTTTGAACTGTGGTGTTGGAGAAGACTCTTGAGAGTCCCTTGGACTGCAAGAAGATCCAACCAGTCCATTCTGAAGGAGATCAATCCTGGAATTTCTTTAGAAGGAATGATGCTAAAGCTGAAACTCCAGTATTTTGGCCACCTCATGCGAAGAGTTGACTCACTGGAGAAGACTCTGATGCTGGGAGGGATTGAGGGCAGGAGGAGAAGGGGACGACAGAGGATGAGATGGCTGGATGGCATCACTGACTTGATGGGTGTGAGTCTGGGTGACCTCCGGGAGCTGGTGATGGACAGGGAGGCCTGGCGTGCTGCGGTTCATGGGGTCGCAAAGAGTCGGACACGACTGAGCGACTGATCTGATCTGATCTGATCTGATGGAGTAGGAGGAACTTAGAATACTTTCTGAATTAATGGCAAAACTGGAAAATGGGTAGACAGATCAGTTTGAAAAAAAGACAATCTCAGCATGAGGCTGAGAAAATCCAGTAAAAGTATTGCTAGTAAAATGTTCTTTTTTTTTTTTTAACCTGGGAAAAAAAAAGTTTAAACCTGTATTTGATTTAGTTTCTGAATCTTAAATTACCATTGAATGTCATGAGATTTCCTAAATCCAGGCATTCTAACTTCATTAAACACTGATCCCAAGCAAAACTCCTCTATTTCAGGCATAGTCTGATCATTCCTTCTGGTATTTGTGCATGCTAAGCTGCTGAGTCATGTCCGACTCTTGGTGACCCCGTGGACTGTAGCCCACCAGGCTCCTTTGTCCATGGGACTTCCCAAGCAAGAATACTGGAGTGAGTTGCCATTCCCTCCTCCAGAGCATCTTCCTGACCCAAGGATCAAACCCGCCTCTCCTGTGTTTCCTACATTGACAAGCAGATTCTTTACCACCTGGAATCCCTCTGGCACTTATAGAGTGCCTTCAAAGAGGATCATTCTTTCTTTCCTACCCATGAGGGAAAGAAGGAGAAGTTAAATCACTGTTCTGGAGCAGATGTTTTCCTCCTGAACTATGTAAGAACGTTGCTAACTTGTTTCAGAATCAGTCTCCAGGTGCATAAAATGTGCTAGGCCCTTCTGAAATTTAAGTTATTTACATTAGTGGGTCACACATAAAGGTAAAAGGGTAAAATCCACTCATATTAGAAATACATAGGCATGAAAGAGTTTCTCAGAAATAAAGGATATTGCATCTGGAAGCTGTTAAGAGTGCTTTCACGTGATTACCTAATAAAAGAACATTGTAATTTTTAAGTCCAGGCTTAACACCCTGCCATGGTCACAGCCTCAGCAGCAGACAGGGACTGAACAAAGCGATATTTATGGAGTAATAACTGGCACTAAGAATAAAACAGACTCATAACTAGAAGAGTCTCAATTATACCTTTATGAGTCAGACTAGTCATTCTGGTTTGCCCATTATGTAGCGATAGACCTAGTCAGGCTGGCAGTCACAGGAGATCCATAACCTTGATCTTAGCAACTGAATGTTGTCTCAGGTTCTTATTTATTGAGAGAAAATGAGAGCTACTTGCTCTTTCTCAAGAACATTTCATTTGCTTTTGTTGATAGAAACTTCTTGAAAATCAGGCTTGCCCACCACCTCCTTCTTGGAAGTAAAACCTTAAAGATTTGATTCTTGCCATCAAGGAGCTTATCGACTAGGGACACGAAAAGCTCAAGGACACAAAGTACCAGGCAAGACTGTAATATCCAAGTCCAAAATGGTAAAAACGAAAACAAAGTCAAGTAGGACTAGAAAGGAGAAAAGGATTACTCTGGGGCGATCAGGTAAGTTTTCATTGAGGATAGGAGCTGAGTCTTGAAGTATACAAATTCTGCTTAACTTGAATTCAGGTGTCTGCTTATGTTAGTTTTCTATGGCTTTGTAATAAATCACTGCAAAGTTAGCAGCTCAAAACAATATTTATTTACTAGCTCTTCATTCTGGGCAGGCTCACCTGGGCTCCCTGCTTAGCATATCACAAGGTCAAAATAAAAATGTTGGCCAGGTGGGGCTCTTTTCTGAAGGCTGTCAGAAAGAATCTGCTTCCAACTTTGTTTGGCTTGTTGGTAGAATCTAGTGTCTGGGGGATGGTTGTGATCCAGGGGCCACTGTCTGCTCTTAGAGGCCACCCACATTCCTTCTCACATGGTCTCCTCCAGATTCCATAAGTCGGTGATGACACATCAAGTCCTTACACGTCCAGTCTGCTGCTTCTGCAACCCAGTAGAGAAAAAGCTCTGCCTTTAGAGGGCTCCCTGTATCTCAAGGGCAACTAATTTAAGACTATAATTATCACTGCTTCACAACACATCTTATACATGTTAGTTTTGATTGAATAACCAGGGACAGGAATCTTGGGGGCTACCTTGAGAATTCTATCACATATTATTCTGTACATTTACCTTAAAGTGTCTATCAATTCACTGATCAACTGGCCACTTAATTAAGTGCATTGTACCAGTTATGCTCATACAAAGTGGAATTTATTTTAGTTTGAAAGATTTTTCAGGTGCTTCAAAACTTGAAGTCTGTTCCAGTTTTTTCAAAAGTACAACATTTTCAATAAAAAATATACTTAAACAGTATTTCAAAATGTTTCAATGAAGACGTGTAAAAGCATTATTCAGGGAGCTTTTAAAGCAGCACACACTTTCTTCCTCAATTTTTCTCCATAGGGAGCAGAAAGTTGCTTCCTTCCCACTCTCGCGCCATTCGTAAAGAATCACCCCTGTAATGAATCAATGTCATCCATTTCTCAATCCACAATCTCGTCTCTGTTCCCCACACATGCTTTGTTCTCGTTTGTTTCTGGAACTGTCACAAACGTAATGCCTTCCCATGCATTATGCCTATTAGCATCTCATATATACTTCAAAACTTTGCTCAAATCCTGCTTTCTCCATACTGACATGTTTTCCTGCAATCCAACTCGCCAATCAGTAGTATCATTGGGCTATATCACTTCTATTTCAATCTTAATTTATAGATATACAAATAAATTAAAAAAAAATTTAATGACAATGTCATTTTTATATTACTCCAAAGTATTCGGTGCAGGAAAGGCACTAAAAAATATTTATAGACATTACTAAATTGTTCCGATGGGAAAAATCTGACAATTTCTCATGATTTACTCCTATTGACATTATCCATCTAGTTGTTAGATTCCTCAAATATTTTTAAACTAAAAAATAGTTAAACCAACAAGCAACCACCTGGTTGTGGCCCCACATTTTTCATTTATGAAAAGACTTCTGTCTAAAGCTTGTAAGACGTGAACAGGTATCACTGGCAAAACTCATTCACAATACCTGGGAAATTAAAATAGAATCTAGGTAATAAAATAAAGTCTAACCCTTTTCCCCCCTTTCCTTTGTGCTTAGTCTGGCTTCACTTGCTCACAGGGTGCTCTGTACAGAGACCCTGATAGAGGAATATCAGACCAGAGTTCCTGGTGCAGTGTGGCTACACCTGACACTTCAGCTTGGGGACCACGTGCAGAAGCTGTGGACGAGGCTCATTCCAGATGGTGGTGGTGGGCCATAGGCAGAGATGCCGCACCCAGTACTGTGCCTTGCCCAATCACACCCCGCCTTCCTCTCTCGAGAACTCCACTCCCTTCCATTGCCCCACTGCCAAGATCCCTATGAAGCAGCCCTACTCACAGGTTGCTCTAGGGGCCAAGCGTGCATCTCTCCATTTTTTGATCAAAGAGTACAACTTTGTTTTGAACCAAACTCAGCCTCGTTCTACTGGCTCAGATGACACGGGGCAGGAGGATCCCACTCGAAAGGGTCAATAAATCCTTTCATATTACCAAGCAAATGACTACAAAATGTTCTGGAGCTAAGAAGCATTCTTTTCTTCTTTCCCAGCTCTACCAAGATATAATTGACTCATAACATTGTATAACTTTAAGGTGGACAACCTGATATGTGAGAGCCATTCTTATTAATAACTTGCCAGCTTAGATTTTCTATGATTATCGGTTTTATTTTTCTCAGTTTATGTGATGAAAACAGTAGCTGCTCATCAAAAATCCTCTTCCTTAGCAACATCTGTTCCTGATATCAGCTGCTCGGTCTGGAAACACATTTCCTAGCAGCTCCTGCAACTTCATGTGGTCATGTGACTAATTTTTTGCCAATAAAAATACGAGAAGAAATGATATGTGCCATCATGGATGTAGCTCTTTCAGAAAGCGTTTACTCATTATTTCCCCATCCTTTAATGAACATTAGACATCAAGGCCCCAGGGAAGCAGGATCTCACATGGAGGAGCTTGGGGCCACGATTTTTCATGTCCAAGAGAGCTGCTGCTGATATGGACTATTCTCCATCTCTTGAGTGATAAAATTCTGCTGTATCTCAGCCACTGTATCTTAGGGTCCATTTGTTTCAACAGTTTAGCCTTCCATAACTAGCACACTTCATTTCTGTATTTTCGCAAGTATCCAGTAGATACATAATGTGGCTCCCATCGCTTATTTATATAGAAATCATCCAAAGGAGATGAGACTCAAGTGATCACTGAGGAAAATGCCACCCAGCTCTAATACTAAACAATGGTTGTTTTCATCTTTGTGAAAAGAAACTTATTTACAGTAATTGAAAGCAGAACTTCTAGTTAGCAGTAGTCCTGAGGCAATGCGGTTTGGGTTTTGATCAGTCTGTGGCTTATGGTCAAGGAGGCTTGCTGGATGGCCCATCTCTGTCTCATTGAAAAAGTAGGGGGAAAAACTAAATTATTTTCTATCTAAAGCCAGAGCAATGTCCTTCAGTGTCAATTTCCTCTAATTTAAATTCTCGAGTATTGCATCCTCTGTGAAGGGTTCCTGACCACCGTCCTCTCCACACCTGATACCAGGGTAAGATATCTTTTCTCAAAGTATCCCCAGGACTCTTTACAAATCTCTCATCATGATAATGCCTCTGCCTCCTCCCCCTCCAGCTCCAGTTTATTCAGTCCCCTGAGTGTTTCCTCTGCCTAGTACAGTGCGTGACAAACAGTAGCTGCTTCATAAATGACAGTGGAATGAATAACTGCATGTAAGGGCCTCACCAGATGCTGTCTCTCTGCTCATTCCCATAGGTATCAACATCATAATGGATAGTTTCCAAGTCCCCCTTGAAATCTTTTTTTCTCATTTTTGTTACCATGCCTAATTACTTTCTGGGCTTCCCTGGTGGCTCAGCTGGTAAAGAAGCTGCCTGCAATGTGGGAGACCTGGGTTCAATCCTTGGCTTGGGAAGATCCCCCAGAGAAGGAAAAGGCTACCCACTCCAATATTCTGGCCTGGAGAATTCCATGAACTGTATAATCCATGGGGATGCAAAGAGTCAGACATGAATGAGTGACTTTCACAATTACTTTTACTTGTTGAAACTTTCACTGCCTCTGTTTAGATTAGCCAGATTTATGTGCCTTAAGATATTCTCTTGAAAAAGCCTCTCTTAATCATAATATTTTATATTCTCAGTTCTTTACTACATTGGAGTGTCAAGAGTTAGTAGTGTGTAAAGCAATTATCTTTCAATAAAAAATAAATTAATTTTTAAAAATTGAAAAAAAAAGAGTTAGTAGTGAGGGAACTTCCCTGGTGGTCCAGGGGCTAAGACTGTTCTCCCAGTGCAGGGGGCCCAGATTCTATCCATGGTCAAGGAACTAGATCTCACATGCTGCAACCAAAGATCTTGCATGCTAATACTAAGAGCTGGTGCAACCAAATAAATAAATAAACATTTAAAAAAGGAGAGAGAGTACTGAGGAGTAAAGAGAGACCTGAAACTCCAGTACTTTGGCCACCTCATGCGAAGAGATGACTCATTGGAGAAGACTCTAATGCTGGGAGGGATTGGGGGCAGGAGGAGAAGGGGACGACAGAGGATGAGATGGCTGGATGGCATCACTGACTCGATGGATGTGAGTCTGAGTGAACTCCGGGAGTTGGTGATGGACAGGGAGGCCTGGCGTGCTGCGATTCATGGGGTCGCAAAGAGTCGGACACAACTGAGCGACTGATATGATCTGATCTGATCTGATCTCTTAATAGAGATACTGGATTCCACATGCTGCAGAATACGGGAGTGGGTAGCCTTTCCCTCGGAGAAGGCAATGGCACCCTACTCCAGTACCCTTGCCTAGAAAATCCCATGGACGGAGGACCCTGGTGGACCAAAGTCCATGGGGTCGCTAAGAGTTGGACACGACTGAGCGACTTCACTGTCACTTTTCACTTTCATGCATTGGAGAAGGAAATGGCAACCCACTCCAGTGTTCTTGCCTGGAGAATCCCAGGGACGGGGGAGCCTGGTGGGCTGCCGTCTAAAGGGTCGCACAGAGTCGGACATGACTGAAGCGACTCAGCAGCAGCAGCAGCAGCAGCCTTTCCCATTCTCCAGGGGATCTTCCCAACCCAGGGATCGAACCCACATCTCCTACATTGCAGGCAGATTCTTTACCAGCTGAGCCACCAGGGAAGTACCTTTATCTCTTTATTTTTTAATGCCCTACCAAAAGTCCACTGTAAAATGATAGTGAGTGAATTAGATAAAAATAGGTCTTAGACCCATTCCTCAGACAAAATACTATATCTAGAAATCATAATAAATTTTAAAACAGATAAAATCATAGCTCAGTACTGAGCCTCTGAGAAGCAGAGTTTGAGCAATACAGCCTAGATCATCTCAAAATTCCCTTTCACCTGTAAAAGCCTGCAGTTTTATGTAAATTAATTGTCCTGCACTTGTTATATGCAAATGATGTGATTTTTGGTACCTTCAAATCTGTCAAATAATAAATAGTATTGTGTATTAGCTGTATCTAATAAAATTATCTTGTGGTGACATAACATTTTACGGGGATATTTATAGAGGCAGTGGGGCGCTGTCCTTATCAGCATGGACTTTGGAGTAAGACAGAACTGAATTCAGATCCTAATACTTCCAGGAACTAGCAGTGTGACTTGGGCAAGTTACTTAATCTCTCTAAGCCTGTTTCCTCACCTGTAAAGGCGGATGAGAATGCCTGCATGACTGGCTGTTGGAAGGATAAAATGGGATGTTGTACACAGAACATAAAAATCAGCTGTGTTTAATTCACATTTATTATTTCACTTAATCTTCACAAGGCTAGTGTTACTACTACTCTTATTTACAGAAAATGTTGAGACTCTAAGAAATGATATGAGTCACCAAAATTCATCCCAGGGCTTTTTCCACGATCCCACTCAGGAAAGAAACAAGACAAACAAAAGACAAGGGGATGGGGCTGCTCTTCAGTCCAGCTCGGGCTTCTGCTCATATCAGGTGTTCATTAAACATTTGCTAAGTGGCCTGAGTAATAAGATTTCTTTTTTTATCTCTCCCCCACTCCCATAACTTGGAAGACTTTCCTTGTCCTTAAAATCATGAGGTATAAAAGACTCTGCCTCTTCCTCAAAAAAAAAAAAAAAAAAAAAAGAGTGGGGAGAATCTTTCCTGACAATTTGATTTTGTATAAAGCACCTGATGTATCCTGACAGCTATTTCATTAACTGAACTTTAAACAGTGGCTCCAGCCTCCCTTCCTTTCTCCTCCTCCTTCTACACTGAGGTCATGGTGCCTAATTTAGTCCACCATCATAATTTCTACCCACAGCAAGCTGATATCATCGTAAGCAAGCACAGCCCCAGACTTACTCTAAGGCAGAGAGATGGAGACTCAAGAAAGAAAATGAAGGCTCATATTCATTCCTTCGTCTCTTCCCTGCCCAATCACTTCCTTCTTGTCCTAACACATCAGGGAATCTGCTCTTTTATGAAAGTATGTGTGGTTCCAAAAGGAACTGCAGAGACACAGATTAAAATTCTCTTTTTTAAACAGTATATTTCAACATATACACTTAAAATACAAGAGGAAATGCAGATTGCTGTCTCATTCCCTCACAGAGATGCACATATTTGAGTTGTTTTCATTGTAAAGAAAATTCGTAAAACAAAGGACCAGCAGGGTTAAGTAATCACAAAACGGCCTGTCCTCATTACTTGTGTGAAATCCCCAACTGCATCACAGGGACAGCATGTTAAATCAATAGAGACTTGTGCTGTTAATTTCCAAAAAGGAAGAGATGCTTGAACTAAAATAGTCTATGTCAAGTCTGCCCATAGGGAACGGAAACCCCTTTAATTCCAGGTCTTTCTACAATTAGGTAAGTTCCAGGAAGTTCATGAACCACTTTTCAAAATTTCCTATTTTTTGATGGGGGAAGGAGGGAATACTTTGTTGACACAAAAGCTTAAGTTTTGTACAGCACTGAATTTATGATAAGGTGATCCAAAGTACAGGTGTATATACATGTGTCTACAGGTGAAGGGTGATGAGGGTGGGTTGGGGCTAGGGAGATGGAAGCACACCAAGGTCAAGAACAGGTAAACCTCTCACCCTTTGTTACTTTTTATTCCAACTGCTCTCCTTCCCTGGGCTGTGTCTCCGCACTCAGAGTTGAGGAGAGGAGATGTCACTTTCACTTCTTACAGATCTATGGCCATCTTTTTTCATTCCCTTCCAGGACGAAGCTAAGAAAGAGAGTGCTTCCATTATATAAACTCATGATCAATAACTTTTGACCAGGTTTGCATGATCAAATATTTGCAGGGTCTAGTGAGGGCCAGGACAATAAAATAAAGGAGTTTTTACTAGAACTTCAATGATGCCTCTCTTTGGTGCGTCTAGTCCTTGTGAACCATAATAGATATCTCCACCCTGATTACCTTTTACATACAGATTGTAGAAATCCACAGAGCAGAGAACTAGGCAGTTTTCAAATAAATGTCAGCTGATTCTAATGTTTTATAAGAGTTCCTCCCTTCCTTTTCTCTCCTCCTAGTTTATGATCTCTTCAAATTAACAATGCTATGCATCTGGCTGGGGATTTATCTGTAAAAAATTCCTTACATTCTTAGAATGGCCATGAGTTCTGAGCTGCCATCTCCGAGCTTTTCCCTGGAAAAGTGAACAGCTCCCCTCAGGCTTCCCCTGAGCTATCAGAGTGGATAACAAGGCAGAGAAGGTGTTCTCCACCCCATCACCTCCCAGAGGACCAGAGTGGATATGAAGGCAGAGAAGGTGGCCCCCACCCCATCTCCTCCCAGAGGACCATCCTCTCCCAAAGAGCAACTGGTTTCCTCTAGGGAGGAGCTGGAGAAGCAGGCTGGGATTTTGAGATCAGGAAGAGTATGTCCATCAACTGCACTTTTTTCCACCCTTGTCTTTCCCTGCTCCCTGCCACTTGGTCTGTGGGTGCACTCGCTCTGGTGCTGAGCTGGTCCTCACCAGAGCAGGTAAGGGAGTAGCAGCCACCCCCACCACGACTCACGCCCTCAGTGATGCTCAGCAGCAGTCTGGAGGACTAGGAGCAAACTTGGTCCGTAAGTGGCCTCTGAAGTTCGGTACCTCTTTTCTACAGTGTGATTCTCAGCTTTCCCTGCTTCAAAATTCTCTGAAGGACTTTAAAAATTGCTCACACCTGGACTTCCCTGGTGATCTAGTGGTGAAGACTCTATGCTCCCAAGATAAGGGGCCCCAGTTTAGTCCTTGGTCAGGGAATAGATCCCACATGACACAGCTAAGAGTTTGCATGCTGCAACTACATACCCCACAGGCTGCAACTAAGACCTGGGGCTGCCAAATTTTAAAAAAAAATTTTTTTAGTAATAAATTTAAAAAATGCTCAGTCCTGGGTCTACTTTAGAGCACTTGAAACCAAATCTCTGGAGGTGGGGACCAGACAAGGGTATTCCTAAAGCTCCAGCAAGAGTGAGGATGTGCTTCCTACTGTCTAATGCCAGCTTCAGGCACTTGTCAAGTCTGCACCCTTGAGCCGGGCCTTGAATAATGGCTGTGTCACAGACAAATGCTAGTTGGCAATCTGAGGCCTCCCTTGTCCGCTTCCAGTCTTTCTCTTGCTCTCTACCAGGCCTGGATGTCACCTCCCTCCTGCTCAGTTAGCACTTCCTCTCGAGACAGAGTCTGGCCTTAATTCCATTCAGTTGCCCTATCTCTGCCAAGATGGCTAAGGCAGAGCCACAAAGGCTCTCTCACAGCTCACCACAAGCTTTATTTGGAGCTTCTGTTCCTGCACTTTCTTCACCTAACTTTTATTGAGCATCCATGATGTGCCAGGCTCGATGCCAGGTGCTTTATATTATTACCACATTTAATCCTCACAAGAGTGTAGGAGGTGGTATCCTTATTTTTGCAGGTAATTACACAGAGAACTTGAGATGATAAAAATCTTGCCCAGGACTTCTCTGGTGGTACAGTGGATAAAAATCCACTTGCCAATGCAGGGGGCATGGATTTGATCCCTGATCTGGAAAGATACCACGTGTAGAGGAGCAGCCAAGCCCATGTGCCATAACTATAGAAGCCGGTATGCCCAGAGCCCCTGCTCCACAAGAAGAGAAGCCACCACGATGAGAAGACTGGGCACTGCAATGAAAAGTAGCTCCTGCTTATCACAACCAGAGAAAGACCATGAGCAGCAACAAAGACCCAGCATAGCCCCATATAAGTAAATAAATTATTTACTTATAAATAATTAAAATAAAATAAATAAATAATTTAAAAAACATCTTGCCCAGGGTGTCTTACTCTAGGCTTGCTTTTCAAATACAGGTCTGACTGACTCCAAAACCCATGGTCTCCACATTGCTGCGATGATCCTCACTGATAAAGACCTGGTTTCTGTCTGGAAGTGTTCATGGTCTCGTCAGGAAGACACACAGAGGAGACAAGCAGGAAAGTAGAAGGAGACTTGGGCTATGGGTACATGTGGGTGGTGCACTGACCCAGAGAAGGAGTCCTCGAGTAGATGATACTTTAAATTGAGCCCTAAAAGATGAGTAAAAGTTATTCAGATGAAGAGGGTGAGAACCCCTCTTACACAACTGTGGAGTCCAGAGAAATCAAGGCTTCCTCAAGGACTGGCAAGAAATTCAATATGGCTGGAGGATGATGCGGAGGAAAGGGCAGGAGATGAAGATGGACAAGCAGGCAGGGCAGATCATGAGCCTTTAAGTCATGCTAGTAAATTCTGCATCTTATCCTGATGACAATGGGTGAAGGATTTTATGCAAAAGAAAGATAAAAATCTAAGTTGCATTTAGGGACTTCTCTGGTGGTCCAGTGGCTAAGAATTTGCCTTTCTGTGTAGGGTATTATGGGTTCAATCCCTGGTCAGGGAACTAAGATCCCACCTGCCAAGGAGCAACTAAACCTGCAAGCTACAACTAGAGAGTCCTGACGGAGCCTGAGGTGGGGGTGGGGGTTTCTCAGTCTATCCAGCTAAACTGTGGTGTTGAAGACTCTTGAGAGTCCCTAGGACTGCAAGAAGACCAAACCAATCCTGCTGCTGCTGCTGCTAAGTGGCTTCAGTCATGTCCGACTCTGTGTGACCCCACAGACGGCAGCCCACCAGGCTCCCCCGTCCCTGGGATTCTCCAAGCAAGAACACTGGAGTGGGTTGCCATTTCCTTCTCCAATGCGTGAAAGTAAAAAGTGAAAGTGAAGTCGCTCAGTCATGTCCAACTCGACTCTTTGCGACCCCATGGACTGTAGCCTACCAGGCTCCTCCGTCCATGGGATTTTCCAGGCAAGAGTACTGGAGTGGGGTGCCATTGCCTTCTCCAAAGAGCTGATTCATTGGAAAAGACCCTGATGCTGGGAAAGATTGAAGGCAGGAGGAGAAGAGGATGACAGAGGATGAGATGGTTGGATGGCATCACCAACTCAATGCACATGAGTTTGAGCAAGCTCCAGGAGATGGTGAGGAACAGGGAAGCCTGGCGTGCTGCAGTCCATGGGGTCACAAAGAGATGGACACAACTGAGTGACTGAACAACAGCCAGCTGTGCAGAACATAGGAAGAGGAAACATAACAAAGGCAAACAGAACGGAAAAGTACACACCACTTTCTGCTCCCAACGGAAACTGGCTGTAGAATACCTTAAATTAGAAGTCTCAAAAACACGTGTTAGGGATCCCTGCTGCCCTGGCTGGCTTTGGGTGTGGTCTTTTCTAGTGGAAGATGCCTGGTGGAGTTTTTCTAGCCCTGTAATTCTCCTTGTGATGAGGTAGAATTAAAGCTGAAATGTGAGTTTATAAATTACCTAGTTGGTGAATAAAAGAATTTAAATATCCTCCAAAAAAGTCAAATATAAAATCATATGAAAATTCACAGCCATCTTCTTACAATGATCTAATTTGAAAATTGAGTACAGTTAATTGTTAATCTTAGGTCAGCTTTCACACTGCCACCTGTCTCTCTCTTCGTCTCCTCTCCCATTAGACATCAGTGTGTGCTCAGAGAACTCGAGACCATTTTAAATATTAACCCGACCCACAGGTCTTCCCAGGTGGCACAGTGGTAAAGAATCCACCTGTCAATGCAGGAGACAGAAGAGATGCAGGTTCAATCCCCAGGTTGGGAAGATTCCCCTGGAGGAGGAAATGGCAACCCACTCTAGTATTCTTGCCTGGGAAGTTCCATGGACAGAGAAAAGAGCCGGACACTATTGAGCATGCAGACACACACACTCACACAAATAGGAAGATGAATCCATACACATGTCTTCTCTTCTCCCACCATTATTACTAGTATGAAAGTGAACGTGACAGTCATGCAGTTGTGTCTGATTCTTTGTGACACACCCCATGGACTTTAGCCCACCAGTCTCCTCTGTCCACGGAATTCTCCAGGCAAGGATACTGGAGTAGGAAGCCATTTCTTTCTCCAGGGGTCTTCCTGACACAGGGATCAAACTTGGGTCTAGTCTCTTATATATTTCTAAATGTAGTTCTGGTTAAAAATAAATACAGAAGTAGAAAGTTGAGGTTGAATCTGAGGAAAAGATACTGCATCGATGTTTCAGTATCTGCAAGAGCATCTTTCTGTTAGAAGTAGGGGTCACCATGCAGAATCTAAAAAGTAATGATACAAATGAACTTTTTTGGGGTATTAGTTCTAGAAGGTTTTGTAGGTCGTCATAGAATTGTTCAACTTCAGCTTACTCAGCATGACTGGTCGGGGCATAGACTTGGATTACTGTGATATTGAATGGTTTGCCTTGGAAATAAACAGAGATCATTGTGTCATTTTTGAGATTGCATCCAAGTACTTCATTTTGGACTCTTTTGTTGACTATGAAGGCTACTCCATTTCTTCTAAGAGATTCTTGCTCATAGTAGTAGGTATAAAGGTCGTCTGAGTTAAATCCACCCATTCCAGTCCACTTTAGTTCACTGATTCCTAAAATGTCGACATTCACTCTTGCCATCTCCTGTTTGACCACTTCCAATTAGCCTTGATTCATGGAACTAATATTCCAGGTTCCTGTGCAATATTGCTGATACAGCATCAGACTTAACTTCCAGTCACATCCACAACTGGGTGTTGTTTTTGCTTTGGCTCCGTCTCTTCATTTTTTCTGGAGTTATTTCTCCACTGATCTCCAGGAGCATATTGGACACCTACCAACCTGGGGAGTTCATCTTTCAGTGTCCTATCTTTTTGCCTTTTCATATTGTTCATGGGGTTCTCAAGGCAAGAATACTGAAGTGGTTTGCCATTCCCTTCTCCAGTGGACCACGTTTTGTCAGAACTCTCCCACCATGGCCCATCCGTCTTGGGTGGCCCTACCTGGCATGGCTCACAGCTTCATTGAATTAGACAAGGCTGTGGTCCATGTGATCAGATTGGTTAGTTTTCTATGATTGTGGTTTTCAGTCTGTCTTCCCTCTGATGGAGAAGGATAAGAGGCTTATGGAAGTTTCCTGATGGGAGAGACTGAGGGGGAAACTGAGTCTTGTTCTGATCGGGCCATACTCAGTAAATCTTTAATCTAATTTTCTGTTGATGGGTGGGGCTGTGTTCCCTCCCTATTGTTTGATCTGGGGCCAAACTATAGTAGAGGTCATGAAGATAATGGTGACTTCCTTCAAAAGGCCCCATGCATGCACTGCTTCACTCAGTGCCCCCAACCCTGCAGCAGGCCACTGCTGACCCACGCCTGTGCCGGAGACTCCTGGACATTCACAGGCAAGTCTCTATCAGTCTCTCGTGGGGAAACTGCTCCTTTCTTCTGGGTCCTGGTGCACACAAGGTTTTATTTGTGCCCTCCAGGAGTCTGTTTCCCCAGTCCTGTGTAAGGACTTTTGCATCCTGGATGCAAAAGTGGGAAGTCAAGAAACACCTGGAGTAACAGGCAGATTTGGCCTTGGAGTACAAAAGAAAGCAGGTCAAAGGCTAACAGAGTTTTACCAAGAGAACACACTGGTCATAGCAAACACCCTCTTCCAACAACCCAAGAGAAGACTCTACACATGGACATCACCAGGTGATCAATACCAAAATCAGATTGATTATATTCTCTACAGCCAAAGATGGAGGAGCTCTATACAGTCACCACAAAGAGCCCAGGAGCTGACTCTGGCTCAGATCATGAACTCCTTATTGCCAAATTCAGATTTAAACTGAAGAAAGTAGGGAAAACCACTAGACCATTCAGGTATGACCTAAATCAAATCCCTTATGATTATATAGTGGAAGTGACAAATAGATTCAAGGGATTAGATCTGACAGCGTGCCTGAAGAACTATGGATAGAAGTTCATGACATTGTACAAGAGACAGGAATCAAGACCATACCCAAGAAAAAGAAATGCAAAAAGGCAAAATGGTTGTCTGTGGAGGCTTTACAAATAGCTGAGAGAAGACGAAAAGCTAAAGGCAAAGGAGAAAAGGAAAGATATATCCATTTGAATGCAGAGTTCCAAAGAATAAAAAGGAGAGATAAGAAAGCCTTCCTCAGCAATCAATGCAAAGAAAGAGATGAAAACAATAGAATGGGAAAGACTAGAGAGCTCTTCAAGAAAATTAGACATAACGAGGGAACATTTCATTCAAAGATAAGCACAATAAAGGACAAAAATGGTATGGACCTAACAGAAGCAGAAGATATTAAGAAGAGATGGCAAGATTACACAGAAGAACTCTACAAAAAAGATCTTTATGACCCAGATAACCAAGATGGTATGATCACTCACCTAGAGCCAGACATCTTGGAATTTGAAGTCAAGTGGGTCTTAGGAAGCATCACTATGAACAAAACTAGAGGAGGTGATGGAATTCCAGTTGAGCTATTTCAAATCCTAAAAGATGATGCTGTGAAAGTGCTGTACTCAATATGCCAGCAAATCTGGAAAACTCAGCACAGGAATGAAAAAGGTCAGTTTTCATTCCAATCCCAAAGAAAGCCAATGCCCCAAAATATTCAAACTACCTCACAATTGCACTCATCTCACAAGCCAGTAAAGTAATGCTCAAAATTCTCCAAATCAGGCTTCAACTGTATGTGAACCATGAAATTCCAGATGTTTCAGCTGGTTTTAGAAAAGGCAGAGGAACCAGAGATCAAATTGCCAACATCTGTTGGAGATGGCAATGGCATCCCACTCCAGTACTCTTGCCTGGAAAATCCCATGGATGGAGGAGCCTGGTGGGCTACAGTCCATGGAGTCGCTAAGAGTCGGACATGACTGAGCAACTTCACTGTCACTTTTCACTTTCATGCATTGGAGAAGGAAATGGCAACCCACTCCAGTGTTCTTGCCTGGAGAATCCCAGAGGTGGCAGAACCTGGTGGGCTGCTGTCTATGGGGTCACACAGAGTCAGACACGACTGAAGTGACTTAGCAGCAGAAGTTGGATCATCAAAAAAGCTAGAGTTTCAGAAAAACATCTACTTCTGCTTTATTGACTATGCCAAAGCATTTGACTGTGTGGATCACAACAAACTGTGGAAAATTCCTAAAGAGATGGGAATACCAGACCACCTAACCTGCCTCCTGAGAAATCTGTATGCAGGTCAAGAAGCAACAGTTAGAATTGGACATGGAACAACAGACTGGTTCCAAATCAGGAAAGGAGTACGTGAAGGCTGTATAGTGTCACCCTGCTTATTTATCATATAGGCAGAGTACATCATGAGAAATGCTGGGCCGGAGGAAGCACAAGTGGAATCAAGATTGCCAGGAGAAATATCAGTAACCTTAGATATGCAGGTGACACCACCTTGATGGCAGAAAGCGAAGAACTAAAGAGCCTCTTGATGTGAAAATGAAAGAGAAGAGTGAAAATGAAAGAGAAGAGTGAAAAAGTTGGCTTAAAATTCAACATTAAGAAAACTAAGATCATGGCATCTGGTCTCATCACTTCATGGCAAATAGATGAAGAAACAATGGAAACAGTGACAGACTTTATATTTTTGGGCTCCAAAATCACTGCAGATGGTGACTGCAGCCATGAAATTAAAAGATGCTTGCTCCTTGGAAGAAAAGCTATGACCAACCTAAACAGCATATTAAAACACAGAGACATTATTTTGCCCACAAAGGTCTGTCTAGTCAAAGCTATGGTTTTTTTCTGTAGTCATGTATGGATGTGAGAGTTGGGCTATAAAGAAAGCTGAGTGCCAAAGAATTGATGCTTTTAAACTGTGGTGTTGGAGAAGACTCTTGAGAGTCCCTTGGACTGCAAGGAGATCAAACCAGTCAATCCTAAAGGAAATCAGTCCTGAATATTCATTGGAAGGACTGATGCTGAAGCTGAAACTGCAATACTTTGGCCACCTGATGCGAAGAACTGACTCATTTGAAAAGACCCTGATGCTGGGAAAGATTGAAGGTGGGAGGAAAAAGGGACGACAGAGGATGAGATGGTTGGATGGCATCATCGATTCAATGGACATGGGTTTGGGTGGACTCTGGGAGTTGGTGATGGACAGGGAAGCCTGGCATGCTGCAGTCCATGGGGTCGCAAAGAGTTGGACACAACTGAGCAACTGAACTGACTGACGAACTTATTTACAAAACAGTAAGGGACTCACAGCCTTAGAGAAATAACTTATGATGGGAAGGGGGAGAGGGAAAGGAAGGGATACTGAGGGAGTTAGGGATTGACATGTACACACTGCTATATTAAAAATGGATAAGCAGCAAAGTCCTAACATATATGAGAGGGAACTCTTGCTCAATGTCATGTGGCAGCTCGCATGGCAGGAGAGTTTGGGGGAGAACGGATATATATATATATATATCACTGACTCGATGGATGTGAGTCTCAGTGAACTCCGGGAGTTGGTGATGGACAGGGAGGCCTGGCATGCTACGATTCATGGGGTCGCAAAGAGTCGGACACGACTGAGCAACTGATCTGATGGCTGGTTCACTTTGCTGTGCATCTGAAACTATCAGAACATTGTTACTTGGCTGTACTCCAATATAAATTTAAAAGTTTAAATTAAAATAAAAAGTAGGGGTCACCGTATTCAGGGAGACATCTGGATGCTTCAGGGTTTTGCAGCATATACTGCCTAAATTCCCTCCACAACTGCTCAGTTTTAGATATACAGAAAGTCCACAGTAAAGGGTATAGGAATAGACACAGGCGTGGTAGGCTCAGGCTTGGTTATCCCCAGGAAGCTGATATGATCAAGCATCCTCTGAGCGCAGGCAGACCAGGACTGAATTAGCTAAGTCAGGAAGCTGCTATCAGCATCTTGAGAGGTCAGCGTCCTTCAAGAAAGGAGCTTTTCTGCTGGAGACTGCTTTATGAGGTCTCTTCTGGATGAACTGAACCATGCGTATTTTTAGTGAGGTTTGCTCTCCTCAACACTGGAGTTCTCATTTTCAGTGGCAGACCCACTCAGCGCTGGGAACAGGAATACCAGGGTTCCATGTACTGGCTACAGCACAGACCCTTGTAGAGAGAACTCGGAATGAGACAATGGATCCTGGGGATACGATAGACCAGGTTTAGTGAAAGCAGAAGCCAAAAGATGGTTGCTGCTTGTTCCATGCCATTCTAAATAATCACCTGGTTCTCCACAGTCCAGGATTATTTGAATTAGGTATCCTAACTGGATCCAAAGGGCAGGTAAGCAACAACAAAAAGTAAAAAAATGAGAAAACAGGTCCTAGAGACCATCATCTGTGAATGCTGCCCACTAGTCATTTTAAAAGCTACTAAACTTGTGTTCACCTATGTTGGAACCAGTAATGCCCCTGGGACATTCTGAAGAAACCAGTGTTGGCTGTTTAATAACTGATCTAAGATATGTGACTCAGGAAACTATAGTGATGAGGGTTCAAATATTTACTTCTACGTGGCTCCTGGCAAGAAGCCATCAAAGATGAGCTGGAGCTAGGCTTTTGCTGCTGCTGCTGCTGCTGCTGCTGAGGGTAAGTCGCTTCAGTCGTGTCCGACTCTGTGCAGTTCCATAGACGGCAGCCCACCAGGCTCCCCCGTCCATGGGATTTTCCAGGCAAGAGTACTGGAGTGGGTTGCCATTGCCTTCTCAGGGAGCTAGGCTTTTAAATGGCAATAAAAAAAACCTCTGATGGAAGAACGACTTGTTTTGGGGAAATAAACGTGACGATGGGAAATGGGTTGTGCCTGCAGGTTGGAGTCTCTTTCTATGAATCATGAGGTTGAGGGCATTCCAGGGCTAAAAACTCAGAATGTCAGCTAAATAATTTGGCCTTTACAGAGAAATGTGGTCATAAGTGCAACACTTTTGACCAAAGGTACTATAAAAGAAGAGATTTAAAGTAGTCACTAAAAAAAAAAAAAAAAAAAAAGGAAGTCATTAACATCAGGAAAAGCAAAAAGTAATAAAGAAAACTAACAGAGGACTACAATGCTGTGCTTTCCTTTGCCTGTGTAATGATGTAAATGTCAAATACTCACTAAACACAAAACTGTAATGTAATTATGTGGGGAGAGCTAAGGAGGTAAAACAGAGGGGAATCACTGAAAAGAGTGTTGAGTTCTCATTTACCATAACTGGGAGTTAATACATTTAAAATTGTTGAACCAAAAGAGAACAGCACATATATATTATTTAAAATATAGCAACATGTGAACACCAGAAGAAAGAAGACTAGGAAGAGTGGGAAGGAATGAAGAAAGAAACTACTGAGTTTCACTGGTCTTTTAAGGCAATTTGATTTTTTAAATCATGTGGATGTGCTGTTTAAAGTAATTTTTAAGTGGTCTTTCTCCAGAAGGACAAGACGGAACAGAGCATCTTTACAGTCAAAAGTATGTTGTAAAAGCAAATTAACCTCCAGCTTGAAATGCAGTGGATAAAATAGAAAAGAGTTAGGAAGGAAGGGTCAGGGCTACGGCACTCTTCAGAGTTTGATAACAGTTAAGTTTAATAATGGTGGTGCTGGTTTAGTCACTAAGTCCTGTCTGATTCTTGTGACCCCCTGGACTGTAGTCTGCCTGGTTCCTCTGACCATGGGATTTCCCAGGCAAGAATACTGTAGAGGGTTGCTCTTTCTTCTCCAGGAGATCTTCCCGACCCAGGGATCGAACCTGTGTCTTCTGCATTACAAGTGGCTTCTTCACCACTGAGCCACCCGGGAAGCCCAAGTTTAATAATAAGAGGACTTAATTTGCTCCTAGATCTTGAATGATTTTAAACCTTGTTATTGTTTATATATTATATTTATGATAGAATTAATTAAAACTTCCTTTAAAAACAGGTCACAGAGACAGGAACATACCAAATGGATCATGCTCTGTATACCTAGTTCCTTAACTATTCACACATGAAGAATGCCTAACCAGTTGGTCTGTGCATCTATAAACATCATTGTTATTCATCAAGTACCAGCTATCTGAAGAGCAAGATATTGACTAGTGGGAATTAATCATCGTCCCCAAGACTTGAGAGGGTGATTGTCGTGGATTTAATCTGTCTCTTTATTCCTAGTACTTGTTCATAAGTGCTAAACGTAAATGAATCTGCCCAAATATATCTTGGTGGCAGGTTAACGCCATTCAAGTAAAGATGTTGTCACCTTGAATGGATAATCAGTGTTGAGTGAACCTATACCCTTTAACACAGGGTGTCAGATTCAGCCCTATTAACATTTTGGGCCTGATGGGTCTTTGTTGGAGGGTCTAACCTGTGCACTGCAGAGTGTTTAGCAGTATCCCTGGCCTCACACACTAGATGTGCGTGCATCCCACTCTTCTGATCATGACAACCAAAAAGTGTCTTCTGTAGCTCATCAAAGATTCAGGCTTAGTCTGTATTATTAACTCTGCAGCAAAGAACATCTAAACAGTGATTAAAATTTAATATACCACTCTGCATCTGATAACCGAGACATGTGAAGTGAGACATTTCTCCCTAAAGTATAATTAGGCTATGTAAATTACCTAAGTATTTTGAAATCCAGAATAAAACTGAAAATGGAAAGAATCCCATTAGGACACCCTGATACACTGGTCAGAACTTCCTCTGACCTTGGGAGGGGTATCTTACCCCCAACATCTTCAGAATCTCTGCTTCAACTGAGTTTGCTTCAGCTTTCCAGAAACCTGGGGCAGAACTCAGAAAGGTTTTCTGTGGGCAAAAGGCACTCCAGTGAGGATTCCCTGGCCAGAAAGAGGAGGACCGAATCTGGGACATAAATACCCGCTTCATCATCAAAGCCTCCTGCCCAAGAGAAGGCTTTCATGAGAACTCTGGGCTCATTGTGTGAAAATTCAGATGACTGAACTATAATTAGCTCGATTAGTCAACATTTTAATTCATAGGATTCTGGCTTTGAAGTGCTCCTTTCTCACAGAATCAAAGCTAATAATTCTGGAATTGTAATTGGGAGCTGAGTGCCAGCTTGAAGCTCGAGGAGCTCCCTCATCTCCTTGGCAAGCTCTACTTCCAAGACTGCTGCTTCCTGGCCATGAATGAACCTGGCCCAGGCACCTCAGCTTTGCCTTTTCCTGAACACCTCCTCTCTGTGAGTCAAGGGCTCTAGCATTTAGGTTCTAAATTTGTGGTGGTTGACATAAAACCATGCTATGAGTACCTCCAAAGCCTGCCCACATAATAGAATGCTGACGAAAAAAAAAATTTTTTTTTTTGGAATGTTGCTAAACAGTAAAGCAGGTCATTGGCTGATTGTCTAGGCAACAACCATCCTTCCAGCTTTAGGAATAAAATCTGACTGAAACAACCAATTGTGGTGATTGGATTGATCTAATGGTTACTGAAGATGGATGTTTGTTCACCCATCTGTGAAGAACCTGTGAAGAATCTGTGAAGGCACTGTGAAGAACCAATTAAGGAGTTAATCCCTGTATACCACACACCCCGAGGGCTCTCGGGAAAACCTATGAAAGGCAAGGCAGGAAGATATGTGGACATGAAGCATGTCATCCCACTGGGCCAAATGTGGCTTAGAGGCCAAGGACAACAGAAAGGTGACCATTATCTGAAGCGAAGTGGAGCTAACTGGATGACCATGAGAAGAGTAGTTTGGGAGAAGTGGTAGGGAGGGAGAAATAGCAGTGGACTGTGTTGAAGACAGAAGAGGAGGGGAGGCATCAACACACAACTCTTTGAAGTTTTGCTATAAATGGGATCAGAGAAATGAAATCGGATATGAAATCAAAGGAGAGTTTCAGATAGGAGATATTAGAGCATCTTTACATGCTTTTGGGAGAAGTCCTTTAGAGACAGAGAAATTGGTGATGCAGGAGAGAGAAGTGATATTTACAGAAGGGAAGACTCTAGGAAGGAAGGGGAGAAGAAAGTGGTCCTTCATTCTCTTAGAGTGATATCTTTCTAGTCACTTGATATACTCGGGTCTTCTGATGGCCATCTGCTCCATGTGCTCTTAAGTAGCAGCCGAATCCTGGACAGAGCCAAGAGATTGAAAGGGTCCCATGCTCTTTGCCTCGTTTCACATTCCATACTGCTCCCAGGATCCAAACCGTGGCAATTGCTTCACAGCTCACTTCCTGATTTCCCAGGGCAGCATCCTCAAGGGCTGGGGCAGATGAATTTGCCCCGCATTTCTCAAAGGTCAAAAATGTTATTTTTGAGCTTCCTGGTGGCTCAGACAATAAAGAAATCTGCCTGTGATGCAGGAGACCTGGATTTGATCCCTGGGTTGGGAAGATCTCCTGGAGAAGGGAATGGCTACCCACTCCAGTATGCTTGCCTGGGAAATCTCATAGATAAAGGATCCTGGCTGGCTACAGTCCATGGGGTCACAAAGAGTTGAACACAACTGAGCAACTAACACTTAAACATATGGGCTTCCCAGGTGGTGCTAATGGTAAAGAACCTGCTTGCCAATGCAGGAGATGTGAGAGACATGGGTGGGATCCCTGGGTCAGAAAGATCCCCTGGAGGAGGAAATGCAACCCACTCCAGTATTCTTGTCTAAAAAATTCTACGGACAGAGGAGCCTGGTGGGCTACAGTCCATAGGGTCGCATAGAGTCAGACACAGCTGAAGCAACTTAGAACACACACACACAATATAACCCTTAAAGTGGGCCAGACATTACAATTATCGAGTTCCTTAATATTACCAATCCAACTTATACACAGGGAAACTGAGGTATGGAAATGTTAAATGATCTGCCAGAAGTCACACACCTGGTAAGAGGAGGAGCTGGGACTTGAACCCAAGCAATGTGGCAACGGGAGCCCTCTCCCTTAACTTTTCCCCAATCCTCCTTCCTCCCTTAAGCTCTTCTCCCAGAAGGCCTAGGATTCCTTAAACCAAACCTGTGACCTGTTTTGACTCAGGAGACCCTAACTTTTGGTGGGTAACCTCCCTCTGCAGCACTGGGACACACACACACACACACACACACACACACACACTCAACATTCAAGTCCTTCAAAAGACAGGTCATCTTGATTCATCTGCAACTATCCTATACCCTGAGGAATGCTGCGCACCCAAAGAATGGGGTCCTCTGAGTGGTTGCTTTCCTGCCTTCCTATTTATATCAGGCCAGACCTGGGCAGGAAACAGATGGCAACTCAAATCGGGTAATTTGAGGAGAGTTGAATAAAGGGACTCTTTACAAAGGTGTGGGCAGGATATAGGGAAACCACAGAGGCAGTGCAAAAAGTAACAGCCATTTGACTACCCCTAGGCCTAAAGTGAGGAGGAGAGGTGTGGTCACCAGAAGCTGGAGAGAGTGCCCCCTGTGCTTGGAGCCACCTGACCAGAGCTCTGACCGATCATCGGAGGACACAGCTCTCCCGGTGGTGCTTCCCCCTCCGTCTGCTCTCATGCTGGGATACACACTGGCTCATCCCAACCAGAAGCCTAAGGGTAAGGGAGCTCATTGATAGGATCTGCAGCACGGAGCAGGGTGGAGAACCGTGGAAGGTGACCTCAAAGGGGCAAACAAGTTTCTAGCACACGATTTAGGGAGATGGTAGAGAAAATGGTTCTGGAGTCACGCTGCCTGGGTTCAAGGGCCAGCTGACTTACTTCATGACTCTGGGAAAATTGTGGGGTTGGCCAAAAGTTCTTTCAGGTTTTCCTGTACCATCTAATGGAAAAACCCAAATGACCTTTTTGGCCAACTCAGTACTTCATCTCTCTATGCATTAGTATCCTCAAGATGTTGTCGTTGTTCAGTTGGTAAGTCGGGTCCGACTCTTTGGACTGTAGCCTGCCAGGTCCCTCTGTCCATGGAATTCTCCGGGCAAAGATACTGGAGTGGCTGATCATTCTCTTCTCCAAGGGATCTTCCCAACCTAAGGAGAGAATGCAAATCTCTGGCATTGCAGGCAGATTCTTTACTATCTGAGCCACCAAGGAAGCGCCATTCTTAAGGAGACGCCAAAGTGGAGGAATGCTTTTCCAAGTCATTTACTTGGCATTCTCCCTTTCTGTTGTTCTGTCTTTTTCAACCCTTCTTTCATTATGTGCTTTCAAAAAGAAAGAAAGAAACAAACAAAAACTCCCTATGACTATAAACTTTACTAGACAAAAGTTTTCTACAGTGCCAGGAACCATATCTTTTCATGTCTTCATAACCTATGTTGCCTGAGTTGTTGATACAGCTCAAGAAACGGTCATTGACTGGAATCGAAGTGTATTTTCCTTCCCTTCCTGCCTTCATGAAAGCCATCTATTTCTCCAGGCCAGCGTGATTACTCTGCTGGATTGCACACTGCTTGAGGGAGAGGAACTTTGCCCTATCTGCAGCTGGTTCTTATGTAGCAGCAGCAGGAGCATGTAAAAGGGTCAGATGGGAGGTGGACTGGGAAAAAAAGACATTTAAATTTGCTCATTTATTTTTAACATTAATCTATAGATTTGCTTTCTTTCTCTTAGCATAAAATGTGTCCATCCTCCTCTTGTAAGGGATTAAGGAATTCTGTTTATTTTACTTCTTAAACAGTCACAAACTCTCAGCTCCTTCCATCCTCTACCCACCAAAGCTGGTAACAAAAGAGCAGAAATCCTAGGGCTTCTGAAGCAAAACCTGCCCAGAACTCGAACAGGAGAGTGAGCTAGGCCTTTCAGCTCCCCTGTTCTTCCCCCTTCCTGACCAGTACCTGGGTAGCAGAATCATAAACAAGGAATAGTAAGTGGTGCTTTTTATGGGATGAAAAATTTCAGGCCGTGAAATGTGTGATATATAACGATGAGACATTCAGATCCAATTTCAGGGTGAGGGCCACTGGAGTAGGACCCTCCCAACCCCTCCCTGAGCTTCAAGGCGTCTCCCCACTATGTATCAGGATCCAGACTGACCAAATCAGCCGTTTTCCTTATTTCTCCAAGTTCCAAAGTCCAAATGCTTTCCTGCTGAGTTATTTTATAAGGAGGAAAGGGAAGTAAAAAAGCAGACTCTGAGGGCTCTCAGCTGGCTCTGGCGATGCCTCGGCTCTGTCCCTAGTTAGCATCACCCTTGTTCGGCTCCACAACTACAGTGACCCAGAAACAAGCCCATAGCACAGACCCACGTGCTGCGCTGCTTTCCTCTGTCCTAAAGATGAAGTGCCGAGTGTTTACAAATAAATACTCCCCGCAGCAAAATCTCACTGTCAAGAAGGACATCATCCTTGTCCCTACGCCCACAAGAAGGGCCTTTTGCCAAAACGAATGGGAAATCATTGGCCCAATTAACATCCTGTGATCTTAGATCTAAAAATGACCCGGAGCCGGGTAAACAAGGTGACGTAAGCTGCTGGGCAGTGAGCGGCTCTCTACTGCCACCTGGAGGACAGCGTCCGAAAAGGCGCGGAGGTTCTGAGCTGCGGTGACGCGGTCCTCGGGCGCTGGGGAAGAAACCGACGAAAAGCCGAGCGAGCAAGGGAGTCGCGGGCAGGGGAGGGAAAACACAGAGAGGCCTAAAAAAAGACCGGAAAGAAGCTCCTCCGAAACTTCAGGTGAAGGAAAACGAGGGCTGTGTAATCCAGGCCGTAGGACGTTGTGGCGTTGACCCTGCTGGCTTCCTCCTAGGAACATTCCTTTCATAAAAGGACGCAGGCATCATGAACTAGGACTAGGAAAAATTATGGCTAAGAACTCTTGGGGACAGGATCTCTAACGCCGGAGACCCTTGAAAACACCCCCCTCACCCGTTTCTGAAAGGAGAGGCAGAGGCATGTGCATTCTGATAACAAAGGGCTACTGGATTTTCTGGTTTAGTTTGAGCGTCGCCGTGACTTAAGTGGGGGAGGGATGCTGCAGCAGGGTAACAGTCCTAATTTACTTTCTCTGAGGCTAATGTGAGAATGAGGCTGCAGCGCTTTCACATTATGCAACTGGCATGCTGGGAGATGCCCTAGAAATGTGCTGGGGGCTAGGAGGTCAGCCGTGGCCTTATTATCTGCCTCCTGTAGATGATCCACAAAAGGAAAAGAAGGAGTTGGTTTGTTTTAAATTTTTTGTTGAATCTGTTACAACATTGCTTCTGTTTTGTGTTTTGGCTTTTCAGCTAAGCAAGACATGTTGGGATCTTAGCTCCCCTACCAGGGATCGAACCTGCACACCACTGCATTGGGAGGCAAAATCTTCCCTGGGTCGACAGGGAAGTCCCAGGGTTGATTTTTAACTTGATACAAAAACAAAACCAAATCCACTTTACTTTTGGCCTACTTGGGTTTTGCTATGTTGTGGGCTTCCTTGGTGGTTCAGCGGTAAAAATTCACTTGCAATTCAGGAGACGTCCGTTTGATCCCTGGGTGGGGAAGATCCCCTGGAGAAGGAAATGACAACCCACTCCAGTATTCTTGCCTGGTAAATCCCATGGACAGAAGAACCTGGCAGGTTACAGTCCATGAGGTCGCAAGAGTCAGACACAACTTAGCAACTACACCACCATCACCAAACCACCTCAAATGTATATAGAACCAACATACATTTATTTTTCTTGTTAATAGGTCTGCAGGCCAGCCTTGGTCTGATCCCAGGTGGGCTCACCTGGGCTGGCTGAGCTAGGCCAGACTCCAGCCTCAGGGTCTAAGGCAGGTTTGCTCCACTTGATGGAATATCTGGACCCAGAATGGAAGGACAGCATCTACCTGAGGCAGGCTCCTCTCCTGGCATAGGGTGGCCAGTTCAGGAGGCCAAGTCAGAATAGACAAACACACTTGTGCCTCTGTGTCCCGCCAGCTAATATTTCACTGGGTAAGGCAAGTCCAACATCACCTGAGGGCGGGGGGCGGGGATAAACTCTACTCTTGTAAACTGATCCGCACCAGAATTTAACCAGTGAGTCATTGTCTGCTCACTGGAGACATCCACTTATCCTGGGAGAATTACAAAGTGAGGATGGCCAAAATCATCCTTACGCTGTACTGGTGGTTTCCAGCATGAATTCAGTATTTTCTACTAGCTTAATTTTCTTTTCATTCCCTTCTGTAACTAGCTCTTTGCCTTTCACTTATGACATTAGGTGTTCATGATGGACAAGGGACACGATCCCCTTGTGCATGTCTTGTCTACTTGTGATGTTCTGTTGTTTTGTCTGTCTCATGGTAGGCTTTCCATAAAACTCCCAATGCCAGAAAGGCAAGGACTTACCTGTGCAAGTATCACCTTCTGGACATAGAAAACAGACACATGGCTACCAAGAGGGTGGGTGGATGGACTGAGAAACTATTATATACATAATAGTGTATAAAAGAGATAACTAATGAGAACCTACTGTATAGCACAAGGAACTCGACTCAGTGCTCTGTGGTGACCTTAAGTGAAGTGAAGTTGCTCAGTCGTGTCCAACTTTTTGCAACCCCGTGGACTGTAGCCTACCAAGCTTCTCCATCCATGGGATTCTCCAGGCAAGAATACTGGAGTGGGTTACCATTTCCTTCTCCAGGGGATCTTCCCGACCCAGGGATCGAACCCGGGTCTCCCGCATTGGAGGCAGACGCTTTAACCTCTGGAAAGGAAATCCAAGGAAGAGGGTATTATATGTATGCGTATGGCTGATTCACTTTGCTGTACAGGAGAAACTAACAGAACATTGTAAAGCAACTATACTCTAAAAAAAAAAAAACTTTCCTCTGAGTTTCATATGGCTTATATATTCACTTTTATCAGAATTTTCTCAGATACCATTTTTTTTTTTTTTATCTAGGCCCCAGTTACTACTGTATTTGGGCGTCCCCGGTGGCTCAGCAGTAAAGAATCCGCCTGCAGTGCAGGAGAGGCAGGAGACTCGGGTTCCATCTCTGGGTCAGGATGTTCCCCTGGAGGAGGGCATGGCAACCCACTCCACTATTCTTGCCTGGAAAATCCCAAGGACAGAGGAGTCTGGTGGGCTACAGCCCATGGGGTCGCAAAGAGTCAGACATGACTGGGCATGAGCACTGCTATATTTCAAATGGAAATCTTATTTCCATTCTCTGTGTGGTTGACATTAAATAGAAAAAGTTTCCAATTCAGAATAAAATGTATTTTTTTAAAAAAAGTTATCACCTGTGGAATGAAAACAAGGAGAGATTCTTGGAGAAGGCAGCATGATAGGTGGAGAAAAAGCTGGGTTTCTAGTCCTGATTTGGCCAGTATCGGGATTTGGAAGGTCAGCAGGAACCAACAACCAGATGCCTTTAAATTTCTGAGCAGCTTGGACTTTGAATCCTGTGTGCAGTGCCTGATAGGGTTAGATCAGAGTTTTTGAAAAATCTTTTTGGCCAGCAGTGTGGAATTTGGCAAAGGACGGATTAAAGGAGAAAAATTGGATTGAAGGCAAAGAGATGAGTTAGGATACAGTCCAGTTGAAAGGTAATGAGGACACTGACCAGGAATGAGGCCCTGAAGATGGAAAAGGGGGATGAAGAAAGAGGTTTTAGAAGCACATCGGACAGGAAGGACTTCAAGGCAATTCCATGGAAAGAGAAAAGAGAAGTCAAAGGTGGATCCAGGCTCCAGAGTATATCTCACAAAGAGTTAAATATTATTTCTCAAAATCCTTGTCACATACATGCATAAATGTATGTGTGTGTGCATTGGTAGGTTATGTAGAACTTATTCTTCCCAGGGCTCGTGAAAAAAGTTATAAAAAATGGAGTATATCAGTGATTCTCAAACTTAAGTCACTCACATACCTCATTCAGAAATTTTCCCATATTCAAACAATACCTGCATCATTAATTGCTTACTATTATTCTTTAAATGAAGTTACTTTTGAACACATTTACTGGGCTCATCCTTAAAAATATATAAGTGAAATCATGAATTTGATTTTTCAGTTATAATTTTATACATTTGTTTCAATAATAAATACAAGACCATTCAGATCAGATCAGATCAGTTGCTCAGTCGTGTCCGACTCTTTGCGACCCCATGAATCACAGCACGCCAGGCCTCCCTGTCCATCACCAATTCCCGGAGTTCACTCAGACTCATGTCCATCGAGTCAGTGATGCCATCCAGCCATCTCATCCTCTGTCGTCCCCTTCTCCTCCTGCCCCCAATCCCTCCCAGCATCAGAGTCTTCTCCAATGAGTCAACTCTTCGCCAACCATGAGGTGGCCAAAGTACTGGAGTTTCAGCTTTAGCATCATTCCTTCCAAAGAACACCCAGGGCTGATTTCCTTCAGAATGGACTGGTTGGATCTCCTTGCAGTCCAAGGGACTCTCAAGAGTCTTCTCCAGCACCACAGTTCAAAAGCATCAATTCTTCGGCGCTCAGCCTTCTTCACAGTCCAGCTCTCACATCCATACATGACCATAGGAAAGACCATAGCCTTGACTAGGCGAACCTTTGTTGGCAAAGTAATGTCTCTGCTTTTGAATATGCTATCTAGGTTGGTCATAACTTTCCTTCCAAGGAGTAAGCGTCTTTTAATTTCATGGCTGCAGTCACCATCTGCAGTGATTTTAGACCCCAGAAAAATAAAGTCTGACACTGTTTCCACTGTTTCCCCATCTATTTCCCATGCAGTGATGGGACCAGATGCCATGATCTTCGTTTTCTGAATGTTGAGCTTTAAGCCAACCTTTTCACTCTCCACTTTCACTTTCATCCTGAGGCTTTTGAGTTCCTCTTCACTTTCTGCCATAAGGGTGGTATCATCTGCATATCTGAGCTTATTGATATTTCTCCCAGCAATCTTGATTCCAACTTGTGTTTCTTCCAGTCCAGCGTTTCTCATGATGTACTCTGCATAGAAGTTAAATAAGCAGGGTGACAATATACAGCCTTGACGTACTCCTTTTCCTATTTGGAACCAGTCTGTTGTTCCATGATCAGTTCTAACTGTTGCTTCCTGACCTGCATACAGATTTCTCAAGAGGCAGATCAGGTGGTCTGGTATTCCCATCTCTTTCAGAATTTTCCACAGTTTATTGTGATCTACACAGTCAAAGGCTTTGGCACAAGACCATTAGGAAAAAAATATTTTTGGCCATTCTGTGAGGCTTGCAGAATCTTAGTTCCCAGGCCAGGGACTGAACTCAGGCCATTGGTAGTGAAATCATTGAGTCCTAACTACCGGGCTGTCAGGGAATTCCCGCCTTTAGAAAACTTTAATCTATCTATATACCACCTAATTTTCCTATTTCCCATGCCCTCAGTTGTGTGCAGGCTAGATTTAGGGGACCCTTAACTTGGGTGAGAGCAGAAGCCACGAAGATTACACATATTTTGCTTTCTTTGCCCTCCTCTTCATTCCCATTCAGATTGTATCAGTGTCCATTCCTGGATGGCAGGTCTGGTCTTTGCAGCCATTGTTGGTAAGGCCTGGCTCTGCAAGCAGTAGCCTTTAAGGGATCTGGGCTGGAGGTTGTTATCCAGACAAACGGAGGGTGACCTGGAATGTCGTTTTAAATCAGTGCCTCACTTTCCGAGCTCCTGAAGGCTGCTATAAGAGCAGCCAAGCCAGATAAGCTGGAGTTCCCGGTATTCTATAGCCAAGAGGGCAGATGGGACCTTATGATGTCCCTTTGCTTCTCCAGCACTCTTGGTGATGACTTCCTAGGGGCCACACACACACATCTGAATGGGGAGGGCTGCTACGTGATCTTCTTTTGCTCACATTTGATGCATAAACATCTCTGTAGAAGGTCGTCAAGATAAAGTTGAATGGATTCTGCGCTAAAGGTCTGGATGACATGAGGCACGTCCCTGTGCCTCTCTGAGCCCATTTCCTCCTGTGTAAAATGGGGGGGGTGGGGGTTGGGTTGGTGACCTCATAAGTGTCTTCTGCTAACATCTTACTGTGTTCAACAGTTCAAGGATAGTTGTGTTCGAGTCCTTGCCCCTCCCCTGACCTTAAAAAAAAAAAAAAGGACTATTCAAGGTAATGAGGGCTTCCCAGGTGGCACAGTGGTAAAGATTTCGCCTGCCAAGGCAGGAAACGCACAAGACTTGGGTTCCATCCCTGGGTCAGGAAGATGCCCTGCAGAAGGAAATGGCAACCCCCTCCAATATTCTTGCCTGGAAAATTCCATGGACAGAGAAGCCTGGCGGGCTATAATCCATGGTGTCAGAAAGAGTCGGACATGATTGAGCACACACACACATTTGTTCTAAATAAGTAAAACATATTATAGTCATTGTATGCAAATGTTGTATGTGTAGTTCATCTTACTGGTTCATCCTTGCTTCTGTAGAATAGACTTTTTCTCCTCTCCATGGAGACATTTGGAGACATTTTGACTTGGAAAAATAAGTCCCAACTGACAATCTTTTCCTGAGGATTTCTATTTCAAAAGATCTTCCTTACTCCAAGATTACAAACATACGTACCCAGTTTATCTTCTGGAATTTTAATGGTTCATTTATTTTATTTTTAATTGTAGATCTTTTACACATATTTCACATAAGAGGTGAGAGGGAGATCCACCTTTATTTTCTTTTCAAATTAGTACCTCATTTACTAAATAATCCATCCTTTTCACACAGATTTGAAATATATAATCTTTATGAAATTTAAACAAAATTTCAAGTATACTGTATAAATTTATAAAAGCTATTAGGTACTAATTAAAAGCTATTGTCAATTCTTCTATGGCAAATTTAAACTCTTGAACTAGTGGAGTTATTATTTATTTATATTTTAAAACTATAGAAAAATATTTACTCTGACCTCACTGTAGCCATCTTAAGGCATTTAAAACCTAAAGCACAAATGGTCACTTTAATGACTATCAACATATAAAAACTCTCAGAGTAGCAGACTTCCCTTTTCTATCATGGTAATTATTAGTGGCAATCATAGCAATTAGGAGAAGTAAAATAGGAATTATAATTGCAATGAACTCAAGTTCTAAGCGGAGAAGGCAATGGCACCCCACTCCAGTACCCTTGCCTGGAAAATCCCATGGACGGAGGAGCCTGGTAGGCTGCAGTCCATGGGGTCGCTAAGAGTCAGACACGACTGAGTGACTTCACTTTCTCTTTTCACTTTCATGCATTGGAGAAGGAAATGGCAACCCACTCCAGTGTTCTTGCCTGGAGAATCCCAGGGACGGGGAAGCCTGGTGGGCTGCCGTCTATGGGGTCACACAGAGTCGGACACGACTGAAGTGACTTAGCATAGCATAGCAAGTTCTAAGATTTTGGAGAAAGTATTACTAGGACCTGTGGAGATTATCCCAGAGATCAGGGTTTATGTGCAAAATTAGAAAGTTTGAGACACTTTCTTCCCAGGGTGCCTCCTCCCCACTCCAAGTACCACTGTTCTTGCCTTCTCTCTACCTCACTTCATCTCTCAGATTTGCCTTTCAGGTTTTCATTCACACTGAGGTGCTGATGACTGGTTGCTAGCCAACACAGCCATTGTCACTAGAGTGTGAGGCATGTGGAAATTAACTTGTGACCAATAAAAGAGTCCTTAAGTTTGAGACACTTTTTGTGTTGACTCTTTTACGACCCCGTGGACCGTAGCTTGCCAGACTCCTCTGACCATGGGATTTCCCAGGCAAGAGTACTGGAGTTGCCATTTTCTTCTCCAGGGGATCATCTGGAGAATTCTTTACCACTGAGCTACCGGGGAAGCCCCTGAGACCCTTTTTACTGTTCCATTGTTAAGTCGCATCTGATGAGACCCCATGGATTGCAGCACACCAGACTTCCCTGTCCTGGACTCTTTATTTTCTAATAAATCTAAGTTGATTTGATATCCCCACAGAAATGAGTGCACCTGATCTTGTCTGCATACTTCTTTTGTGACAGAGAAAAAGGTGTTGGTAATTGTCTGGAATCTCTTCATCCCAATCCATTGGAATACAATTAAGTGCCATTAATAGCTGAGGCCACTTCCAATTGCCATATGAAGTGAGTTCAGCTTATACGGTTGGCTTCATTTTCTTTTTGGTGTTGTCCAAGGATAAATTTGTAATAAATTTACCAAATCTGTATTGCAAATGAGGAAGTAGGATGCTGGAAACGTGTGTGTGCGTGCTAAATCACTTCAGTCATGTCCAATTCTGAGCCACTGGATTGCACCCTCCAGGCTCCTCTGTCCACGAGATTCTCCAGGCAAGAATACTGGAGTGGGTTGCCATGCTCTCCTCCAGGGCTGGAACCATATGTGCTACTAAAACTACAAAAATTATAATTACTAATAAAAGACATAAGGTGATGACACAGATGAAATGTATGCTACCTTTATTCACACTGGTACTCAATAAATATTAGTGGAATGAATGAATAAATATTTTAAACTTACTGAAATCTGTGTTTATATAGTTAATAAATGATATAGAGTTCTGTTGATGCTTTTCTGAAATATTTACTCATTTCTAATCAAATCTGTGGTATAAAAACAGTACTTTCAGGGAATTCCCGGGGGATCCAGTGGTTAGAGCTGTGCATTCTCACTGCCAAGGGTGTGGGTTCAATTCCTGGTTGGAGGAAATGAGATCCCGAAAGCTGCAGAGCACAGCCAAAACAAACAAGCAAAACAGAACATTACTTTCAGAAAGTGTTTTTTGAAATAGAGTTTAAGATTTTTTGAATGTCATCTTATGTATTTTTCATGATAAAAATATCAAGTTTTAGGGGAAAAACAAAAGTCCTAATTGATGAAAGAGAGAACAAGAGTGCGGTAACGTCTGAGAGTATAAAGAAGTGACAACTGGTTTCTAAATTTTGTACGGAATCCCTGGCCTCAGGAATATCTTACTTTGCTATGAAAAATACTTCTATGAAAGCTTATCTACTTTAGAAACATTTTCAATGATATTTGCCTTATTTCTTTGCCTGTTCCTCTGAAGCAATTATGTTTGTTAAAACAAAACTGGGTTCCCTGATCTTTGTCATCCAAAGCGAGGGAAAAGTGAAAGAAACAAAAATTTGAAAAGTGGCACTCTTAAGCTAATGTTTCCAATGCTACACACACACACACACACACACACACACACACACACACACACACACACACACACACACACCCCTCCGAGTTCAGAGCCTTAAGCCAGAGGAAGGAGGCCCCAAGCATAAAACGGAGGCAATGGCCAATAACAGGTTGAAGCTCTGGAATCACGCCCTGTGGGCAGCCCCCCCACCCCTCATCCACTTGTAAGGTCAGCTCTGCTACTCTGTGTTCCACGTGATGTTCCTGACTACGGGGAAAGTGCAGTTGGGACCATTACTGGGAGCCAGTGATCAGAGCAGCTGCTTTTACCAGTTAAGTAGAACTACAGACTATGCCCCCTCCCCAGCCTGCATTCAAGAATGAGGATAACTGAGGTCTCCCTGGCTCGAAGGAGGTATCAAGTGTTCATCTCAAGGTCCCTTCCAGGGGGCTCATTGACTTGGGATTTCAGTTCTTACTCCCCGAGCAGTTTTCCCAGCCACAAGAAGTTGTTCAGTCCTTTTAAATTCATCTCAGGATGAAAACTATGTGGAGCAGTCAGGATAGAAGCCATGTGAGCAACAAATAACAAAGCAGCAATTGCATTTAGCGGGCATAGGGTTTCAGTGACTTCATGTTAGCTAAATATAGACAAACACTTGGTGTGCTGTGCGTGCCAGGGAGAGCCATGATGCAACCATCTCCTCCCCTAGATGGAAAGGGGAGGACGGGGTCAGAAGGGGGTGTGTGTGTGTGTGTGTGTGTGTGTGTGTGTGTGTTTACTAAGAGATCAGCCTACAGATATTTCAGTCAATGGTCAAGCCAAAGGGTCTAGTTTTACACTCCTAACTTAGAGCCTTTTCGGTCAGTGGTAACTGTGGTATTTTTTCCCAGTGTAAATGGACTTTTCTTTCTTCCCTTTCTGCAGGTGAATTTTGAGATGTTCTGCTCTCCTAGGCCTGCCAGAAGTTGCTGCATAGAAAGGAAATCTGATTTCTGGAAAGATCTTTCTCTCCTCCACGCTCTTTCAACTTGTCTTAGGGCCCTGAAGGAAGAAAGGTCCTCAGCCCACCGGGGGAAGCTTAGTGTAGGCCTGGAATGAGAAGAGTCCTTAGGGGCAACTTGAAGCCATGGCTCCTTGTTCTCCCAAAAGCTGGGAACACATTTTACCTCTGAGGGCAGAATACAATCAAGTCTCCATCTCTGTAGAGGGACAGCAGCACACGCTCCCCAGCCAATAAGGAATCTATGAAAATCTGAATCCAGCCACTCACAACTACTCATTGACTTTTTGACTCTATGAATTTACCCATTCTGAATATTTCATGTAAGTGAACTCATACCTGTGTGGCCTGCCACTTATTTATTTATTTATTTATTTTTGCACTGGTATTAGCGCTTTTTAAAATGTCTGCTTCCTCATGATTGGCAGAGGAAACTTTTTTCACCTTTGGAATGTCCACATCTTCTTCCTTCTCAAACAGCCCATGAGTCCTTTTATCTCTTTGCTCTCATCTCTAGGGACTTACTTCTTGTTAGGCTATTTACCCTTCATACTAGAGCAGTGCCATCCAAATGCTAGCCACATGCCATAGGGGGCTATATAGCTTATTAATTAAAATTAAACAACACGTGGAACTTCCCTGGTGGTCCAGTGGCTAAGACTCTGTGCTCTCAATGCAGGGGGCCAGGGTTTGATCACTGGTCAGAAAACTAGATCCCACGTGTCACAACTAAGACTCGGCACAGCCAAATGTAGAAATATTTTTTAAAAAACTGATCTACATTAAAAATTTAGTTTCTCAGGCATACTAGCAACATTTCAAACGCCTAGTAGGCACACACAGTTAGTGAACTCTGTATAGGCCAACTCAGATAAAGGCTTAAAAAGTGTCTTTCTTACACTGTTATCTTACCCTGCTAGGCACCGGATCCAAAAACAAAGGGGAAGGAGAAAAAAAATCTTTTACCTGTCACATCCATTTGCTATCTTAGTTTTTAAACTCTCCAGTTAGACTATAAACTCCTTGAAGACAGTCCACATCTCTTTGCTCATGCTCATAACAAGAAAACATCAAGTATGCAGGTATGCATACAGAAGACATGCAGCCAAGATTTTCAGATAAACAACTGTTAGAAACATTCAGCCCAGGCTTGGTCACTGTGCCTGAGGGTGTCCGTATACCCAGCCCCTGGAGGGTATGTTCTCTCCATATTGACCCTGGCTCAAGATCCAATCAGTCCATTCTAAAGGAGATCAATCCTGGGTGTTCATTGGAAGGACTGATGTTGAAGCTGAAACTCCAATACTTTGGCCACCTGGTGTGAAGAGCTAATAGATAAGATAGATAGTGAAGTTGCTCAGTTGTGTCCAACTCTTTGCGACCCCATGGAGAGTAGCCAACCAGGCTCCTCCATCCATTAGATTTTCTAGGCAAGAATACTGGAGTGGGTTGCCATTTCCTTCTCCAGGGGATCTTCCCAACCCAGGGATTGAACCTGGGTCTCCCGCATTGCAGGCAGACACTTTACCATCTGAGCCACCAGGGAAGCCACCAGCGAAGAGGTGACTCATTGGAAAAGACCCTGATGCTGGAAAAGATTGAAGGCAGAACAAGAAGCGGACGACAGAGGATGAGATGGTTGGATGGCATCACCGACTCGATGGAAATGGGTTTGGGTGGACTCCAAGAGTTGGTGATGGACAGGGAGGCCTGGCATGCTGCGGTTCGTGGGGTCGCCAAGAGTTGGACATGACTGAGCGATTGAACTGAACTAAACTGCCCTCCAGCTAGGGACTGGGGACAGAGAATCAATGGGCGGTGGCACTGCACTTTGGAGTGTAAATTACATCCTCACCTCTAAGCAGCTATGCTGCTGCTGCTGCGTCGCTTCAGTCGTGTCCGACTCTGTGCGACCCCACAGACGGAAGCTCACCAGGCTCCCCCATCCCTGGGATTCTCCAGGCAAGAATACTGGAGTGGGTTGCCATTTCCTTCTCCAATGCATGAAAGTGAAGGAAGTGAAAGTGAAGTCGCTCAGTCGTGTCCGACTCTTAGCGACCCCATGGACTGGAGCCTACCAGGCTCCTCCGTCCGTGGGATTTTCCAGGCAAAAGTACTGGGGTGGGGTGCCATTGCCTTCCCCGCTAAGCAGCTATAGTACCTGCTCATTCCCCTATGAAAGTAATTATCACTTGCAATAAATGTTACCTGTATGTGTCTGCCTTTCCCAGCAGAGTGTGAAAACTTGATGCAACTCCAGCACATTAAAAGGCACTTGACAATTTAGCATAAAAAAAACAAATGTAAACAAATATGTTAATGAAAGGGATCTTTTCTAGATATGAGGTAGAAATGGCAGCTGAGGAATTAAAGGCAGCCAGAATGGGTACAGTTCAGAGCCAGGCAAGGCAGAGGAAAGCAGAGGCTGGGGCCCTGGTTGCCCTGTGTTCCATTTCCTGTGTGAAAGACCCCCTCTAACCTAGCAAGACCTGGGGCAACTCCGGAGCCGTGGGGGAGGGGGGGGGGTGGAGAATATGCTTCTGCTTTCAAATATACTTGCCTCAGGAGGCAAAACAAAATGACAGCTAAACCTCCATAGCCTTGATCTGCCTGTGATGGAAAAGATCATACACTTTGGGTCTTTGGATTTTGATCCACAACAAAGCTTTCCACTAGAAACCAGTGTGTATGTCTTACTACCTCCAGGTCAATAGAACTTAAGGAATCTTGATGTCACCCCCTTTTTCTCCACTCCTTTCACTCAACACTGCCTGCATGCCACGCATCTGTATTCACATTCAGCCCTTGCTAGCTGATTGGTTATTTTTTTTCCCAATCCTTTGAAACCAGTTCTATCTGACCCCCTAAATCCTTGCTCTTAACCTCTGTAGCTTAGGATTTTTGCCATGTTGCTCTTCGTGTTAATTGAGTTCTTGTTAGTGTAAAGATGAGAAAAACTGAGACTCATAGAAGGTAAGTAATTTATCCAGATTCATTCAGCTTATAGGAGATGACACTTGGTTCTCCAGTCTAGCTGACTGCAGAACCATGGTTGGCTGGGGCTGCATTTTCTGCTCAGGCCTTTGCTTACTGTGGTCCCATTCCCTCTCCCATCCTCCCCTCAGTCCTCTTAGCTCTTAGCAAAACACATCCCACCTTCCCATCCTTGGCTCCCCTCGTCTCTACCTGGGTAATACTCTCTGGTCCTCCTTGAGTCCTGTCTCCTCCAGGAAACTGTCCAGAAGAGAGCTCCAAAGGCTCTACTTGTCTCACCATCCACTGTACACCGCCACGGGCATTTACACTATCTGTCATGAGCACTGGCAGTGCGGATGCCTGAGCTGCTGGGCTGGACCATGAGCTCCCCAGTCCTGCACTTCTTTGCCCCTCTCACTGCACTCTGTGCCTGGTACTCAGGAAGGATGAGCATCTGCATAAGGTTAGCAGAATGCTGCCAGCAAGCTCAGCAGGTATTTATTTAATGTCCATTATGTGCTGTCTGTCTTCAAGACCCTGTCACTCAGGCCACCCCACTTAAGTCTATTTAAACTGCTCCTGCATGCTTACTGGCTTCTGTTCTCACACTGTACACAGGATTATGACTTCTGTGTCCTTATGAGGCAAAAGTTGGCTCATCTGATTCTTATGAAAAACAGGAATAAAGTAAATTGTTCCCTGAGTCTAAAAGCAAGCAGCTACTTACAAGTTGTAGCTTTAAGAGCATTTAGTCAGGGCTCCTCACTTCCCAAATGTCCATTCCACTGGGTGTCATGGTAGCTTCCTTCTCTCAGATGAAATTTTTTTGTTCTTCCTCTGAGGTTACTTCTAAAATGCAGCCCCCTCCACCTTCCTCACGGGTATTAAGCCTTATCAGCAGACATCATAACTGGGAATCAGGAAGAATAGGACATGAGACGAGTGTTTGGGAACAGGGACCACAGTCCAACTCCTTAACAAGGCTCAGAACACCCGTCAGGATCTGGCCCCTGACTACTTCCCCAGCTTTCTCTCCCTTCACTCTTACCTTTGTAAGGGTTTAATTCTATAGCATCTGATTTTATACACTTCATCATTCCCTGCTCTCTTTCACTTTCTTGACTTTAGACATACTGTGCTCACTTCTTTGGCTGCCTTAACTCCTACCCATCTTTCAAGTTTCACTTCAGACCTCACTTCCTCCAGGAAGCTTTCCCTACTCATCTCAGTCTGGGTTTGATGCCCCTGCCACATATCCCATAGCTCCTTGTGCTTCCTGAATCGTAGCACATAATGCACTGCTCACTGTGAGTCCCAAGGGTACAGGTTTCATGTTGGACTTGGTACTATCCAACACCAGACACTGCCTGGCACATAGTAGCTATTCAAAGAATATTCATGACAGGAATCAATAAGCTGGGCCTGAATGGATAGATGGTGTTCTAGGGACAGCCTTTGCCTCCTTCACATCAAGGAATTGCTTTGCTCCAGCCCCATGTAGTTTTTCTGGCTCCAGACAAGACCCTGCTAAAAAGTGTTCTATAGATGGATCACAAAGGACACTGAGGATGTGTGTGATTCCATGCAACCCATTCCCAAGCCTATTTGTACAACCTGGAGCATGTGTCATCTTCTTTTGATGGGAGACACTGTACCAATGAGGCTTCCCCAATAAATCAGCGGGTAAAGAATCCACCTGCAATGCAGAAGACCCAGGAGACACGAGTTTGATCCCAGGGTAGTAAAGAGCCCTCGGAGAAGGAAATGGCAACCCACTTCGGTGTTCTTGCCTGGAAATCCCCATGGACAGAGGACCCTGGTGGGCTACAGTCCATGGGGTTGCAAAGAGTCAGACACAAGTGAGCCACTAAACCACCACCACCAATGTGCCAATATGCCTGGGAGTTTCTGTGCCCACCTCAGAAGCTTAGACATCGCCACAGACTACCAACACTGTAATAGCATAAGTGAGGCTCCTGAGATCCTGGATAAAGTTATAAAGGCCATCTTGGAACCAAAGGTCAGATTTCCATTGTACAAAGGTGGTGGGCTGAAGATGTCCTTTAATCCCTGAGACATGAGCTGGAAAGAGGCCAGTAACTGCCAGATGCAGAGGAGAAATGCACAGCAGGATCTCTGCTTTGAGTAATGTGGGCAGCACACGTCACGCTATGCTTACTAGCTTGCAGGAGGCTTGGTCCAGGTCTCTGGGGAGGACAACCTGAGAGAGCAGAGCCAGTTTTAAAGAGTCAAAAGAGGGACTTCCCTGGTGGTCCAGTGGCTCTAATTCCACCTCCCAGTGTAGGGGGCCCAGGTTCCATCCTTGGTCAGGGAACTAGATACTACATGCCGCAACTAAGACCTGCTGCAGTCAAATAAATAAATTTTTTTTTTTTTTTAAGAAAAGGAGTCAAAAAAGATAATAATAAGAAGCCAAACTTTGCAAGTTTGACTGAAACGGGAATCATGGTCATGGTTACAGCTGGCCATTATTAAGAGCTAAAAACATGCCCACTCGGTTCTCAATGCTTCACAAATATTAACCAAGTAATCCTGACCACACCTGGTGACAAGTAGGTCCTATTCTCACTGCCACTTCATTAGATGAGGTCACTGAGGCACAGATATCCTAGGTGACTAATCCAGGACCACATAGTAAGTATAAAAAAAAGCATTTGAACCCACCATTTTGGCTTCAGACCTTAGCTGAGATCCTTGATGCGAGTGGAGGGGACTGGTCATCCATGCAAACAACAGAATGACGATCCAGTGGGGCTAAGGCTGGAGGGCAGTCAGGACCGCAGCGCATGCAGCAGTACTCACTAAGCATTTTCTCTCTGTGTCCAACACTGGTCAGGCGCTGGGCACAGTGGGTGAGTAGAATCCGGTCTTTGGCCTTGAGAGGCTCTCAGTCTCAAGTGTGGCTAGTCCTGTGGTCAGGGCTGTAGCCGCGGAGACGTGGGAGTCATGATAGGCAAGCCATGACCCTTGCCTGGAGAGGATTTATGGAGTAGGGGGGCATTCACTTGGGGCTGGAAGATGAGAGCTGTGATTTGGGCTTTGTATCTTTGTTTCCTACATCTGTTCAGGGGAAATACCTGAAGGCCAAGGACTGTGCTTTACTTATCTTTGTCTTCCCAAGTGTCGTCACAATGGAATGACACATAAAAGACGTTTAATAAATGTGTATGAATGACATGAAAGAAGAAACTGATTAAGCAGAACTGATTGTAAGGCACTCCAATCTGGGAACAGAAGCAGGCAAAACAAACATTTAGTAGATTTAGGTAGAAATGAAGACCAGAGTGAGTGATGCACAATAGGAAGAAGAAGCCCTTTGCTGAGCCTGAGCAGGTCTGCTGGAAGTCTTTGCTCTCTGTCCTGGTTCTCTCTGCTGTCTGCAAGGACTGAGGGCAGAGAGTGGTTGTTCCCTGTAGGGGCCCTGATGATGCCGCTGTGTCTGGAGCTTGGACAGAAAGGCGGCTTCAAAGACCAAGTGAGAAGTGCCTGCAGTCAGGTAACACACACATAGCTCCGGAAAGCCCTCCCAACACTGGATGTCATGATAACTGGGAGCTTCCTACAACTCCAGCTTCCAGCCCTCAGAGTGGGACCTGCATGATTTCATCACCCATCCCACATCACCTTTGGGAATCCTCAGATTATTCTCAAGGTGGGAAGGGAGTGATGACACCCGGGGTCAAGTCCTCTGCTTTTCTTATCACCTTTGACACCAGCTCTCTGTTTTTAATGTCATCTTTGCCACCACATCAACAAAGGGACCATGAAAGACTTAAAAAAAAAAACATAAAAAAAAAACTCATTGAGCATTATGATTCCAAAATTCAAAATCTGGACAAAAAAGAAAAACCTAAATATCTAACAAAGACTGGTTAAATAAATCATGGTATGCCCAAGCAATGAGACGTTTAGCAGCCATTAGAAACAATGGTGTAGATTTTTATTGACACGAAATTACATTTAAGACATATTAAGTGAAAAAATTAGTTATAAAACAGCTTGTAGATAGATATACATGGATACAGTGACATACAGAGGGGGAGAAAAGCCTAGGAAGATATACATCAAATACTAAATGTTGCTTATTTCCAGGTTATATCCTCATGGATAATTTTTATTTTGTTTTTTATGTCTATTCTTAACTTGCATACAATGAGCAATCAATGGGTAATCATAAAAGGTCGGTCTGAGTGAGAATCTTTGATGATTTTTAAAAACAGACAACGTGACCCTGGGGTTTCATCAACCCCTCCCTGCCTTGAGAATAATCTGAGAGGCCCAAGGTGACCTAGAATGGGTGAAAAGGTCACGCAGGGTCACACGTTGCTGATTACAAGTTGGAGTGGCAGGAAACTGCCAATTGCTGTAAAATCTGCTGCGTTCAGGAGGTCTTTTTGGATAACAATATATGGTTCTGATTGCAGGCATTGCTAATTTTCTCCTTTCTGCCCTAGTCCCCAGAGTCAATGGTGGCACCATCAAGCGACTGAACCTGGGGCTGGAGCGGAGAGCCTGGAAGTGGTCCAGGTCAGCTCTAATGAGCTTCCCCCACCTGCCAGTTTAGTTTCCTTTCCTTCTCCAGTTTAGTCTCAACTCAATCAGGGGTGAGCCTGGGCTGGGAGGGGATCACTTTCCTCACCATTATTTCATTGTCTGCATTTACCTCCTGCCCAAGAGGCCAGCTCACTTTTCCACTGTCAATTATTTATATGCAGAAGCTCAGAAAAGATCCTCGATCTTCCCCTCCCGTTTTTTCCAGGGTCTTGCCTTCAACAGTTTAACCCTCTCCCACTGCTGTCTTTCTGGACCTCTTCCTTGGCTCTAAGTCTGTCTTTCAACTATATTTAGAGGTCAGGTTTGGGGCAAGTGAGGAAGAGAATCAGGGGCAGCAGTTTCCAAAGGACCAGACACTTAGGCTATTTAGCAAAGGTTAGGATTGGGTTGGCTTCCATGGTCATGCTGACTTGCTCCATTCAAAGACGGTTGAGGAACTCTGCCCAACCCAGCCCTTTTCTCACACAGACCCACGAGTACCCCATACACAGACTGTATGCACACAAATATACCGTATGCAGAAATGCTATGCCTGCCATCATGAATGGGGCTTCCCTGGTGGCTCAGATGGTAAAGCGTCTGCCTGCAAAGCGAGAGACCTGGGTGAATACATGAATACATTATGAATATATGCACCATCAGCCGTACATACACAGACACCAGCACGCATTCCTTTAGGCATCCAGACCTGTATGTATATACACAAACATAACACACAGGTGCTGGAAAGCACACAGTGACATGCAGACACCCACAGACTCTTGTGCATTCTCACACACACAGACGTGGACACCTGTACACACACTTAATCACATAGGTATGAGCACACACAGAGGTCAGCACACACAGCTGACAGGTCACCCATCTCTAGACAGAGACCATGACCACCCACCCTGACACCAGGCTTGCTTTGTTCCGTAAGAAGTTCGTGTAGGATGTGGGCTGTCCTTTGACAAAGTGTTCCGCCTCCTCTGCCTCCTGCTCTCTTGCCTGTTTTATTCTCCCTACTCCCCCATTGTCCCGCCTTTCCACCTGCAGCTGTGCCTGGTCGAGGGAACGCTAATCACCATGACAGAACTGTTTCCACCTGTTCTCATCCCTGCTCGCCTCCCCCGAATGCCATTTCAGACTCAGCCGAGTAGCGGGAGGAGGCCTGCTGTGCGGTCCGGGTGAGACAGGGAGGAAGGAATGAGTGAGGAGACAGTTGGAGTGTGAAAAGGACCCCGGCTAAGTGACTTCCCATTCCAGCAGCCACACACAAGATGCACATAATTGCTTTCAGCACAGTGGGATGGATAGAGATACAAAAGGTCAAATCAAGGATTGGTCCCATAATATCTTTTCTAAGCAGCAGTGTCAGACGTTTGGAAAGCATATTCATGCACTGAGTTGCCAGAGTCTGGGGCAGGCTTTTTCAGAGGTGGCTGTGTGTTCCCTCTTTGAGGTGTGCCTGCCGTGGTGATTGGATTCACATGGAGCAAGTGACTTCTCAATGCTCAACAAAGCTCTGCCTGTGAATTGGACTAAATAGACTACTTGGTAGGCAGCTGAGATAACTATGCTAAGTGAATTTCAGAGTTGCTCCCACTGTCTGGCTGCCCAAGCCTATGGCTAAGTGCAGAGGAAGAACCAAACTCCTGAACACGGCATTCAAGGCCCTCCAAGCTGTCCCGAATTGATCTTACCAGACACTTCCCAATGAGGAGGGACGTCTATCCCACTGGGCCCTTCTCCAATGTTTGACTTAACACATCAGGAGACTGGCTGAGTTAAGGACCTTGCCCAGGGCATTCCCCAGAGTGTACTGTCTTCCCTAACTCATTCAAATTCTCTTTTTTATTCAGGCTCGACTCAGATTCTAACTCCACCAATCCTTGCCTTTTTCCCTTCCTAGAAGTGCACCCCACCCCAGTACTTTTGCCTGGAAAATCACATGGACGGAAGATCCTGGTAGGCTCCAGTCCATGGGGTCGCTAAGAGTCGGACACGACTGAGCGACTTCAGTATCACTTTTCTCTTTCATGCATTGGAGAAGGAAATGGCAACCCACTCCAGTGTTCTTGCCTGGAGAATCCCAGGGACAGGGGAGCCTGGTGAGCTTCCGTCTATGGGGTCGCACAGAGTCGGACACGACTGAAGCGACTTAGCAGCAGCAGCAGCAGAAGTGACCGTGGCCCTTCCTGTAAGGAGGAAGACAGCAGGATAACAGACAAAGAATGCGAGTCTGGATCCTGGGATCTGATGTGATGCTAACAAGCTCTCTGGGCTGGTGTGTTGAGGACAGGCTGTGAGGTAGGGCAGGGGAGCAGAAACAGAATGCAGTTTGGAGACTGTTGCCATCACCCAGGGGAGGGGGGCCAATGACTTGAACCAAGGGGGTAGCAGTGGAAGTGGTGAAAAAAGGCTGTGTATGTGTGTGCTGAGTTGCTCAGTTGTGCCTGACTCTTTGCGGCCCTATGGACTGCAGCCCGCCAGGCTCCTCTGTCCATGGGATTCTCCAGGCAAGAAGATTGGAGTGGGTTGCCATGCCCTCCTCCAGGGGATATTCCCAACCCAGGGACCGAACCCAGGTCTCCCACATTGCAGGCAGATTCTGTTAACAGATATGTATGCAGAAACACAAATTTCAAGGATGGATAATGAGTCTTGTTTTGGATGTATATAAAAAAAGAGTCGGACATGACTGAGTGACTGAACTGAACTGAAAGTGTTTTTCGGTATCCAAGTAGAGAGAGAGGCTGAGGAAAAAAAAAGAAGCAGCAGGATCCTGAAAGATAGTGTTTTAAGGAGAAAAGCATGATCAGCCTTGTTAAAAACAGCCAAGGACTTCCCTGGTGGGCCAGTGGCCAAGACCCCATGCTCCCAAAGCAGGAAGCCTGGGTTTGATCCCTGGATAGAGGAATCTGGTGGGTTACAATCCATGGGGTCACAAAGAGATAGACACCACTGAGTGGGCACCAAATACACACTGGGAACTAGATCTTGCATACTGAAACTAAAGATCCCAAGTGGTGCAAGTAAGACTCAATGCAGCCAAAAAAAAAAAAAAAAAGAAAACAAACAGCCAATAGGCCTAGTGAGAGGAGAACTAGGAGCTGACCATTGCAGGGAGTTATGTAGAGGCCTTTGATGACGAGTGACAAGTGTGGTTTTTATTAAGTGAGTGTGTGTTAGTCAATCAGTTGTGTCCGACTCTTTTGCAACCCCATGGAATGTAACCCACCAGGCTCTTCTGTCCATGGAATTCTCCAGGCAAGAATACTAGAGTGGATAGCCATTCTCCTCTCCAGGGGATCTTTCTGACTCTGGTATTTCCTGCATTGCAGGCAGATTTTTTACTGTCTGATCCACCAGGGAATCCTGTGGTTTTATTAAGTATGTTAGTCACTTAGTCGTGCCTGACTCTTTTCGACCCCATGGACTGGCCCACCAGGCTCTCCTATCCATGGGACTTCCCAGGCAAGAATACTGATGTGGGTTGCCATTTCCTTCTCCAGGAAATCTTACCCACTCAGGAATTGAACCCAGGTCTCCTGTATTGTAGGCAAATTCTTTACCAACTGAGCCACCAGGGAAGCCTGGTTTTATTAAGTAGTGGAGGCAAAAGCTTGAACTGGAGTGGTTTCCGGAGGAACAGTGAAATTTTGAGAAGTTTTGCCCTAAAGGGAAGCAGAACAATGAGGTAGGGTAGTGGGATCAAGAATTTTTTCATGGAAAAAAATACTGCCTTCAAAACACATTTGCCATCCACCTGCCACTCCCTTCTATTCCTCTTATTCAAAGATGGAGAATGTTTCAGGTTTCACACAAAATAAAGTCAAAATAAACTTCAGCTCTCACTGATTGAAGGAATCCCCATCTCAACTTTCACTGGAAACCAGGATAACTCTTATTTCAAACGCATTCCTGCGGCTCTGGTCACATCAACCTTTCTCCTGAGCAGTTTATCATTCTTCTTTCCAAATTTCTCTTCTAAAACGAAGAAAGGAGGGGTTTTTTTTGTTTTTTTTTCCAGAGACTTTTCTTCCCCCAATACAAGTTCACGAAGTTGTACTGGGAAATCACAGAGATTTTCTTGGCAACTTAAAAAGATATAACAAATAATTTAAAATGTAATGTTCTTCTCCATAGGAAAAAAATCTCTGGCATATCAGCTGCAGAGATGTTAAGTGCATTTTCAGTTTTCAGAAAGTACACTGTGCGTCAGGTAAGTAATTTCATTAGCCTGTTATGTGGCCCAAGCTATTGTAAGGGTCTGTCCTGTCTCCATTATTCCCAACCCCCACTGGAGTTTAATCACTTTCAGGGCTATTTGCAACTATGGTTTCCCATTTCAAATCATATTAGGCTAAAATTAAGCCCATAGCTTATACTTTGGGATGTAAATGTGCAGTATTTTCCATCAACGTATTCCACTGGTTAAGTTGCTTCTGAGTGATGTCAACAAAAAAGAAAGGATATCAAACTTGGTGTGAAAAGTTTGTAATTTTCCTGAAGGTCACCACTGGTAGGGAGATAACTGGGGTCAGGGGAGCCCCATCTTTCACTGACTGTGTGATTGTAATCTTGTCAGTCTCATACCACTGTTTGTCAAAAGGTCAGTTGCTCCTCTCAAGGTGATGAATCTTTCTGCAATGGCAATTGGGGGTGGCTCCTGGGTTTCCTGTGGTCTCTGACTTCACAGAGAGCTGTCAGTTAGAGTTGCACAAGTTAGAGACGTGGATGAACTTAGAGACTGTCATACAGAGTGAAGCAAGTCTGAAAGAGAAATACCGATGTCATATATTAATGTATATAAGTGGAATCTAGAAAAATGGTATAGATGATCTTATTTACAAAACAGGAACAGAGACGTAGACAAGAGGAAAAATGTAGGGACACCAAGGGGTGGGGGGAAAGGGTAAGGGTGGGATGAATAGGGAGATTGTAATTGACATATATACACTATTGATACTATGTAAAAAATAGGTAACTAATGAGAAACTACCATATTGAACTCCACTCAATGCTCTGTGGTGACCTAAATGAAAAGGAAATCCAAAAAGGAGGGGACATATGTATATACATAGCTGATTCCCTTTGCTCTATAGTAGAAACTAACAAAACACTGTAAAGCAACTATACTCCAATAAAAAAAATTTTTTTAAGAGTTGCACATTACGAGACAGCAAAAGAAACACTGATGTATAGAACAGACTTTTGGACTCTGGGAACGGGAGAGGGCGGGATGATTTGGGGGAATAGCATTGAAATATGTATAATATCATCTCTGAAACGAGTCGCCAGTCCAGGTACGATGCCCGATAACAGATGCCTGGGGCTGGCGCACTGGGACGATCCTGAGGGATGGTATGGGGAGGGGAGAGGGAGGAGGGTTCAGGATGGGGAGCACGTGTATACTGGTGGCGGATCCATTTCGATGTATGGTAAAAGCAATACAATATTGTAAAGTTAAGCAAAATAAAAAACAAAAAAGAGTTGCACAGGTGGTGAATAATACCTTCTGGAGTTGTGCAGTGCACGACCTATGCAGCTATATGCTGCAGCTCTGTTTCAGAGAGCTAACGTGGGTGGAAGAAGAGAATGACAGGGCACAAATACATGGAGTTTCTTCTCCAGCAACGGTGCTGCCTCTGCCGCTGCATCCCTCTCTGCTCCATTCCAGTGGAGAGGACTGGGGGCCAACGTGTCACTGTCATCACGCTGTTCAAAAATATCCCATGTGTGATGTTCACTGTGGGTTTGCAACCATCATGTGCAAAGGAAACCACAGCATGACTGTGGGCTTGCTCCACTCCTGTGTGCTCAGAAAAATGACTCCCAGATTCCTACACAGGAAGCACCAGAACCACGTGATAGCCAGAGAACCCAGGTCCTGCCTACCCCCAGCTGAGGCTCAAATGCCAGCTCCTGTTTCTTGAGAAACAGCATTCAGGAGTCCCTTCTCTCTCCTCTCCTCCCCTACAGCCTCCTAGGATTTTTCCTATAATTCTGCCTTCTCTGCAGAATGCTAGCCCCACCATGGAGAATACTCAGTTCCTTGAGATCTCGGAGGAGGTTTTTGGTCTCTTGGAGGGAAATATCTACAAGGTAATAGCCTTTCTTTTATTAATAGCAATTATATCTTACCAAAGACCTTTGTCGTGGACTGAATGTGTGCGTCTCTTACAAATTCCTATGTTGAAACCCTAATCCCCAACATGACGGTATCTAGAAGTGGGGCCTTTGGGAGGTAATTAGGGTTAGGTGAGGTCATGAGGGCGGACTCTTCATGGGGTTAATGCCCTTATAAAAAGAGGAAGAGACACAAGACCCATTTCTCTCTCTGTGCCATGTGAGGATACAGGGAGAAGGCAGCCATCTATAAACCAAGAAGTAGGCTCTTACCAAGAACCCGACCATGCTGGCACCCTGACCTCAAGTTTCCAGCCTGCAGAACTGTGAGAAATAAAGGTTTGTTGTGTAAGCCATTCAGCTTGTGGTATTTTATTATAGGAGCCCAAGCTAAGGCAATCCTTTCCCAAGAGGACTGAAGAGAAAGAAAACTCCCCTTCTAGCCTGGAAGGTTCTTTCTTCTCTTGACTTAAATCTGACTTCTAGGAGGTGGAGGTCCTAATTTTGCTCCAAGGAACAAGACATAGGTGGCCCCCTCCTGCCGTTCCCACTGTCAGCCTTCTTCAGCAGCCGAGGCCCACTGTCATGGTTCTCTTTAGTATTTTCTTCAGCACGTTGAGCTTCCCTAGCTCCCCCTCTGAGTAGCCTGGTTTCCAGATGCCTCACCACCAGAGTCAGCCTGCCCCCCACCTACCATGTTGGCGTTTCTTACACAGCCTGGGACCCAGAAGTGACCACTTGCTGTGATGTGGCTTCATGGGAGGAGACTCTGCATCTATTTTCATGTTAGAATTTTATTTGACATAGGGTACTTAGGGGGATAATATAGTGCTTAAGGACTGACTTTTTAAATATAGACTGGATTGGCAATGCTTAGGCAGGAAAAAAAAAAGACTGGAATTGAGCTATTACTTTATGGGATGTGTTTTGTAATGATTCAGGTGACTTTGATATATGTCTCTGGTAATAGCTATTAGATTCGTGACCGTCAGCGGATTTTCTCTCCATTTTTGGGTTTCAACAACCTCATCAGAAAAATGGCAGTGTTAATTTGATGATATCGAAGCTCTTCATGATACATTCTTCTTTCTTCGGGGCCCAGTGTTACCTGATACTGAAGTGCACCCACCCAGCTCTGTGACCCTCAGACACACGGCTGGAGCTGCAGGCATGGGCTCTCCTCTGTCTCTGCCTGGAGTGAGAAATGCGGTGAGACAGAGAGGTGGGAGGAGGGAGGCTCTTCCTGGAGTCCAGGACCAAGAGACCAGGGGCATTACTGGAGGCAGGACCACAGTCCAGTCTCACTTCCTACATCTGAGCCGGGTGAACGTGCAAGCTAGGGGCAGAAGGAAATGGTCTCTTTCCAACTCGCCTTCTTGCATGTCCATGCCAAGGTAGGAGAAACCCTTTATGGATGAGGGTCTTCCTTCTGTGTGTGCTCCTCCCGGGGTGTCTATCTGCCTCCCCAGTGGTTATCTGCTCACAGTGGCATCTCTGAGAGGAGAGAGAGAGGGTCTCCAGCAGTGGAAAGAAAGGGGGCTGAAGGGGCTGAAGGGCTGAAGGGGCTCCAGAGATGTCCTAGGAGAGCTGCAGCTCCAGTTTAGCTCCTCCGTCCATCCTGGCCCCTCCACCCCAGCATGACCGAGAATTGCCACCTCAGGGTGAGTGTGTTACCCTCAGTCACTTCTCACAAGCTCCAATCCTACCCCTGAAAGGTGAGTCCGAGAGGAGACAGCACTGCCTTGTGTTCCGAGGCAGTCGTCTCTGACCCGGCTCTTCCTTGTTCTCCGAGCTGATTCTGGTCCAGAGCCTCTAGGCCTCTGCTGCATTCTTGGCCAACACGGCGCCCTCCTCCTACCTACCCCTCCCCCAGCCCCGCCAGGTCCTCAGTCCCCAGGACGTGCAGCCCTTACGAAACGTCTGACCTGGTCTAATCTCCAACAAGCAGCCTCTTTGGCTGCTTTTTCTCTCTGGCAAACCTGATTTCTCCTGATGTGTCGACCTCTGGGCCGCTGAGGCCGTGCTGACCTCTCTGGGGAGCTTGGCTTTTGTGACGCTTGGGAACCACCTCTCCTGAGGACTGTATCAGCCGATTTTGCATTACATGTGAGCCCACCCATTTTTTTTTTCCTAAAAAGGACTTGAGAGGGCAGCCCATGGTGTGACGAAAGCTGTGAACACCTTTCCTTTCTCAGGGTGTCTTTCAGCCCTCCTGGCTGCCAGGTAAGAGCCAGGGGCCAGAGGTAGGGTGAAAACCGCAACCACCTAAGTCATGCAATAGCAGTGAGATGACAGTCATTTAGACACCAGACATGCTGACAAAAGGCGCCAACATGATGTATCATGTTTGTTATAACCATTGTGCTTAGTTCCTCAGTCATGTCCGATTCTTTGCGACCCCATGGACTGTACCCTGCCAGGCTCCTTTGTCCATGGGGATTCTCTAGGCAGGAATACTGGAGTGGGTTGCCATGCCCTCCTCCAGGGGATCTTCCCAACTCAGGGATTGAACCCAGGTCTCCCGCATTGCAGGCAGATTCTTTACCATCTGAGCCACCAGGGAAGTTTTATATTAGTTTGCTAAGACTGCCATAATGAAATACCCAGACTGGGTGGTTTACACAGCAAACATTGACTTGTTCACAGTTCTGGAGGCAGGAAGTCCAAGACTGAGGTGTCGGCATCTCGAGTTTCTTCTGCAGCTTCTCCTCGGTATGCAGACAGCTAAGCTGCCTTTTACCTGCCTCTTGACACAGCTTATGCTCTGCGCAGGCACCTATGGTGCCCCTCTGTGTGTCCAGACAGCCTCCTCTTGAAAGGACACCAGTCAGATTGGATTAGGGCCACCCTAACAGCTTCATCGGAGAAGGCAATGGCACCCCACTCCAGTACTCTTGCCTGGAGAATCCCATGGACGGAGGAGCTTGGTGGGCTGCAGTCCATGGGGTCGCTAAGAGTCGGACACAACAGAGCAACTTCACTTTCACTTTTCACTTTCCTTCATTGGAGAGGAAAATGGCAACCCACTCCAGTGTTCTTGCCTGGAGAATCCCAGGGACAGCTGACCCTGGTGGGCTGCCGTCTATGGGGTCGCACAGAGTCGGACACGACTGAGGTGACTTAGCAGCAGCAGCAGCAACAATTTCATTCTCCTGCAATCACCTCTTTAAAGGTCTTAACTCCACATTCAGAGGTTCTGGGGGCGAGATGAATATATGAATTCTAGGGGGACAGCCAATTCAGCCCATAACAATATCTTTCCCCAATCCCATTGTCAGTTTGCTTTAAGTTCACAGCAAAAAGAACTGTCTCAAGTTGCAGCATGAGAGATTTTAGCTAGATTTAAGAAAAAGTTCAGGCATATCCCAAGTTCCGATCCTGGGGTGGGATCTCAACTGCGGGTGAGGAAGAAGAAGAGAGGAAGGCAGACAGCCTAGAAAATATAATACATTTCCACTCATTTGGGATGTGGTGTCCAGATCAGAAGGTTTAATTTAAACTAAATGATTATTCAGTTTCAACATTAATTCATTCGATCAACCATTCATTTAGAAACCATCCACTGAGCCCTCACCTTGTACCAGACATGGGGAATACAAAAGTAAACCAGAGAAGGTTCTTAACCCTCACCGAGCACTTATAATGATGTCTAAAAGGGTTAGGTTGGATGAGAGGAGGAGAGGAGCAACCAAAAGAAAGAGTGTTAAGAATGTTGTAATGTAGTGGTTAGGATTCTGTGATTTCACTGTCGAGAGCCTGAGTTCAGTCCCTGGTCAGGGAACTAAGATTCCGCAAGCCACATGGCCAAAAACAAAAAAAGAGAATGCTATTAGCAAGTGACGGAGATGATTAAGAGGCACAAACTTCCAGTTATAAAATAAATATGGGACCTAACCAAACTTATAAGCTTTTGCATAGCAAAGGAAACCATAAACAAAATGAAAAAACAACCTATGGACTGGGAGAAAACATTTGTGATGCAACTAAGGGGATTGACTCCAAAATATACAAACAGCTCATACAACTCAGTAACAAAAAACAAACAGCAAATGGGCAGCAGACCCGAGAGATTTCTCCAGAGAAGACATACAGATGGCCAAGAAGCAATGAAAAGACACTCAACATTGCTAATTATTAGAGAAACACAAATCAAAACTACAATGAGGTGTCACCTCACACCAGTCAGAATGGCCATCATCAAAAGGTCTATGAATAATAAATGCTGGAGAGGGAGTGGGGAAAAGGGAACCCTCCTACACTGTTGATGGGAATGTAAATTGGTGCAGCCACTATGGAGAACAGTATGGAGGTTCCTTGAATAGCTAAAAATAGAACTAGCATAGGATCCAACAACCCCACTTCTGGGCATATATCCAGAAAAGATAAAAACTCTAATTCTAAAAGACACATGCACCCCAGCGTTCACAGTGGCACTGTTTACAATAACTAAGACATGGGAGCAACCTAAGTGTCCATCAGCAGATGAATGCATAAAGATGTGGCACATGTATTAATATATACAATGAAATACTGCTGCTGCTGCTAAGTGCTTCAGTTGTGTCCGACTCTGTGCGACCCCATAGATGGCAGCCCACCAGGCTCCCCCACCCCTGGGATTCTCCAGGCAAGAACACTGGAGTGGGTTGCCATTTCCTTCTCCAATGCATGAAAGTGAAAAGTGAAAGCAAAGTCGCTCAGTCGTGTCCGACTCTCAGCAACCCCATGGATTGCAGCCCACCAGGCTCCTCCATCCATAGGATTTTCCAGGCAAAAGTACTGGAGTGAGGTGCCATTGCCTTCTCCTGTAATAAACTATAATGGAAAAGAATTGAAAAAAGAATAAATACATATATATGTATGTGTGTGTATATAAATATAAATGTATATATATGTGTGTGCATGCCAAATCACTTCAGTTGTCTCTGACTCTTTGTGATCCCATGGACTGCAGTCCACCAGGCTCTCTGTCCACGGGCTTCTCCAGGCAAGAATACTGGGGTGGGTTACCATGCCCTCCTCCAGGGGATCTTCACAACCCAGGCATCAAACCTGTGTCTCTTATGTCTCCTGCATTGGCAGACGAGTTACCACTAATGCCACCTGCGAAGCCTGTATGTCTATATATACACATATAGCCCGTCAGGCTCCTCTGTCCAAGGGATTCTCCAGGCAAGAACACTGGGGTGGGTTGCTATGCCCTTCTCCAATATATATACACATATATAATAAAACCACTTTGCTGTACACCTGCAACTAACACACTATTGTAAATCAACTATACTTCAATAAAAATGTCACAGGGATGTAATGTACAGCCTATAGCTAATAACACTGTAATAACTTTGTGTGGTGACAGATGGAAACTAGACTTATCTATCAAATTAAAAATAAAAAAAAAGAATGCCATGAGTCTTGAATGTTAGTGAAACCACAGACCTGAACACAGGGTCAACACAAGCCTGCACATTTCCTTCCCGGTCCTCAGCAGTCCTTACATTCAGAGCAGGAGCTTGTGTTTGATAGAAGCTTGCATAAAGTATAACCTCCCAGGTTTGGGACATCTGAAAGACCTTACAACCTGAGCCAATCCAAGGGAAGCTGGAGACATTTCTGAGTCCCATACCTGGAACAAAGAGGTGCAATGCCCAATCAGCACTGCAGGGGTGTCGCAATGGCCACAAATCATGAGGTCTGGGATCCAGCAGACTCTGATCCTGATCTCACTGCAACTGCAGACAAGCAGGTGAGTGTTCCCCAATTAGACGCCTCTTCCCCTCACCTCATCTTCCCTGTGGGACCCACTAGATCTGTTTGGAATCTGTTCAGTGTGTGGCTGCTGGAAGCAGACCTGCCAGAGACAGATACTTCTATCTAGTAGGTAAGCCTGCCATCTAGTGTCCATGCTTGGGCAGTGCAGGGCAGATGTGCTTTATGAGCTTCACTCAGTTCAGTTCAGTTCAGTTCAGTTCAGTCTCTCACTCGTGTCCGACTCTTTGCGACCCCACACACTGCAGCACGCCAGACTTCCCTGTCCATCACCAACTCCCAGAGCTTACTCAAACTCATGTCCATCGAGTCAGTGATGCCATCCAACCATCTCATCCTCTGTCGTCCCCTTCTCCTCCCACTTTCAATCCTTCCCAGCATCAGGGTCTTTTCAAATGAGTCAGTTCTTCGCATCAGGGGGCCAAAGTAGTGCAGCTTCAGCATCAGTCCTTCCAGTGAATATTCAGGACTGATTTCCTATAGGATTGACTGGTTGGATCTCCTTGCAGTCCAAGGGACTCTCAAGAGTCTTCTCCAACACCCCAGTTCAAAAGCATCAATTCTTTGGCGCTCAGCTTTCTTCACAGTCCAACTCTCACATCCATACCTGACCACTGGAAAAAATACAGCTTTGACTAGACGGACCTTTGTTGCCTGAGTAGTGTCTCTGCTTTTAAATATGCTGTCTAGGCTAGGCTAGGCTAAGTCACTTCAGTCGTGTCCGACTCTGTGCGACCCCATAGACGGCAGCCCACCAGGCTCCCCCGTCCCTGGGATTCTCCAGACAAGAACACTGGAGTGGGTTGCCATTTCCTTCTCCAATGCGTGAAAGTGAAAAGTGAAAGTGAAGTCACTCAGTCGTGTCCGACCCTCAGCGACCCCATGGACTGCAGCCTTCCAGGGTCCTCCATCCATGGGATTTTCCAGGCAAGAGTACTGGAGTGGGGTGCCATTGCCTTCTCCGAATATGATGTCTAGGTTGGTCATAGCTTTTCTTCCCAGGAGCAAGTGTCTTTTAATTTCATGGCTGCGGTCACCATCTGCAGTGATTTTGGAGCTCCCCAAAATAAAGTCTGTCACTGTTTCCATTGTTTCCCCATCTATTTGCCATGAAGTGATGGGACCAGATGCCATGATCTTCGTTTTCTGAATGTTGAGTTTTAAGCCAACTTTTTCATTCTCCTCTTTCACTTTCATCAAGAGGCTCTTTAGTTCTTCTTTGCTTTCTGCCATCAGGGTGGTGTCATCTGCATATCTGAGGTTATTGTTATTTCTTCCAGCAGTGTTGATTCCAGCTTGTGCTTCTTCCAGCCCAGCATTTCACATGATGTATTCTGCATATAAGTTAAATAAGCAGGTGACAATATACAGCCTTGACATACTCCTTTCCTGATTTGGAACCAGTCTGTTGTTCCATGTCCAATTCTAACTGTTGCTTCTTGACCTGCATACAGATTTCCCAGGTAGCAGGTCAGGTGTTCTGGTATTTCTCTCTCTTTAAGAATTTTCCACAGTTTGTTGTGATCCACACAGTCAAATACTTTGGCATAGTCAATAAAGCAGTAGTAGATGTTTTTCTGGAACTCTCTTGCTTTTGGATGATCCAGTGGATGTTGGCAATTTGATCTCTGGTTCCTCTGCCTTTTCTAAATCCAGCTTGAATGTCTGTAAGTTCATGGTTCACATACTGTTGAAGCCTGGTTTGGAGAATTTTGAGCTTTACTTTGCTAGTGTGTGAGATAAGTGCAATTGTGTAGTAGTTTGAACATTCTTTGGCATTGCCTTTTTTGAGATTGGAATGAAAACTGACCTTTTCGAGTCCTGTGGCCACTGCTGAGTTTTCCAAATTTGATCACCTCCACTAGCTTTGTTCGTAGTGTTGCTTCCTAAGGCCCAGAGTGATCACACCATCGTGGTTGTCTGGATCATGAAGATCTTTTTTGTACAGTTCTTTTGTGTATTCTTGCCACCTCTTCTTAATATCTTCTGCTCTATTAGGTCCATACCATTTCTGTCCTTTATTGTGCCCATCTTTGCATGAAATGTTCCCTGGGTATCTCTAATTTTCTTGAAAAGATCTAGCCAGAAGCATATTCTTTGGCTGCCCTCCAAGAGGGGACACCACCCTGCTTTCAGCGTGGATTTGATTTTTTAGAAACAACTGAAAGTCACACTAAGCCAAACGGTTATTGGTGGGAATACAAAGAATAACACAGATTTTTCTCTGTGGTTTGTAACCATCTAAAGGCAAGTGACTATTATGAACACACATATATAAGATAAAATATATTTTTATATGTAAGACTATATATATATATATTTAATTAGTATCTTAAGAGAATTAAAATTCTCCATTTAAAAAACCCAACAATGTATATATACCATGAACTGTTTTCATACAGAATTTAAAATACATCCCCTAGGGATGAATGTTGGTGCCATTTTTTTTTTTTCATGCAGGCTCAACTTCTAAAAGAAAAGAATAGTCCATTTGTTTTATTTAACAGCTGAGGAGGGAGCTGTCTATACAACTTTATGGATCCCGGGTGCCCCTCATATCCTGCCCTCTCAGAGCTGAGTATTAAACCCAGAATTGCGTTCTGCCTCCAGGACCATTCATTCTGGAGCTTTCTTCAGAAGACTTCTGATGAGGGAAAGGGCTAATGGAGGGACATGAGGCAGGAGATCAGCTCTGTTCCTATTTCTCAAAGAAGATGTGGATCCCAGTGTCCGAATCAGGTGAGGAAAAGGGCCCAGAGTCTGTCTGAGGACACAGAGCGAGAAACAGAAAATTAAGCATCAGAGACTCAGACGTCTGGTCCCTGGGGCCAGTGACTGAATGCTACTGCTCCCTTGAGGAGCAGGAGAGCCAGAGCCCCAGACTGAACCTGACTGGGGTGGGAGATGCTAAACAGAGCCCTCCCCAAACCAGCAAGGCCAATCCGTGGTGGTCAGGCCTCGGGTTTTGAAAGTCCTTGAGCTCCCTGTGTCCTGGGAAAAGGCCCCCTGCAATTCCCAGAGCCCTCTTTTCCTGGAGTACAAGGTGAACCCATGTCCTTGGATACTTGGCTGACTTCAACATTATCTGAGCACAAAGGGTCCCTTCAGTGGGAATGAGGTTGGAATTCAGCCCTGATCACCAGAGAGTCAGAAGAGTTAACTGATCTTTTTCTATATGAAACAAGGCCAGGAAAACAGGACCCTCACTTGGCCCTGAGCACTTGGCAATTCCATTATTGCCCTTGGTCAGCCATATTCTGGAGCTAGAAGAGTCCCAGCTAATAAAAGGAATAAAATAATTTTTAAAAATCACTAATACTCCAAATGAAATAATGGGTCTGGGTAGCAATCATCAGTGGATGCTAAGACCATCAAGTGAAAAGTTAATGGAAACTTTGTAGACTGACACTACCTAAACCCACCGATCAATCTTGGTATCATTAAAAGTTGAAACAACCAGATTCTATATGCCTCATAGTATTAGCACCAGATTATGAAGTATTTGTTCCTAAAAATATTGATATTGAATCTAATTTAGGACCTGGAGATAACTACCAGCTTATAGGAAATATGGAGGATAGAGGAACATATTCCTTGATCCCACAAGAAAGCAATCAGATGAATACAGAACACAAGACAAATTTCCTGGTTCCTCCTCAAATCAAGGTGAAGGTGGACTGCTTTAGAATAAAAGAAACCAAAAAGACACAGTCATGTGCAATATCTGGATTTTGAAAAAGCCAGCTCTAAAAGGATGTCTGAGGTAAGCAAGAAATTTGAATATGGACTGGGTTTAGATGAGAGTGAGAACTGTTGTTAATTTTGTTAGGTACTTATGACACTGTGGAATAGGAAAACTCTTATAATTGGAGATAAAACCTGGAATATTTCAGGTGAAATGACAAGCTATCTAATACTTGCTTTGAAGCACTCTAGCAGGAAAAAATGGGGGGGGGTAGGTGAAACAAGATTACCAAAATGTTGATAATTATTGAAGTAGGGTGATGGAGGTTCTTTTCATTCTACTTTTGAGTATGTTTAGAAACGTCCATAGTAAATGCACACACACACACACACACACACACACAGAGACACACACAAACTGTGGTGCCCTTACCCCCTAAACAGATCTCAGTTCATACTGTATTATGAAAATTCAGCTGCAGCTTGGGGTCTGAGAAGAACAGACTTACACAAAATAGGTAAGGAATACCCATAGAGTATTCTGTGAGACTCTTCCTTCAAACATTTTGGATTTGCAAATATGACTTAAAACAACACGACGGCACTGCACACCGATTAGAATGGCCAAAACCCACGCACTGACATCACCAAATGCTGGCAAGGATGTGGATCAACAGGTGCATTCATTCATTGCTGGTGGGGACGCCAAATGGTACAGCCATACTGTATGATACTATAATGATGGATACAAGTCACTATACATTAGCCCAAACCCATAGAATATATAATACCAAGAGTGAACCCTAATGTTCACTATGGCCTTGGGGTAATAATGAGGTGTCAACGTAGATTACTCAACTGCAACCAATGCACCATCATGGTGGGGGATGTTGACAATGGGAACCTTATGTATGGGTGAGAGAAGGTGACATACAGGAAATGCCTGCCCCTTTCGCTCAACTTTGCTGTGAACTTAAAACTGCTCTAAAATATAAAGTCTATTTAAAAAATAGACAATTGAAATGATCTTTTAAAAAATATTCTATAGTCTCCACAATGGACAGAAAATTTCTATGTAAGAAGAATCTAAACCCCAATTTCTTGGCAATTCTGGGGACTGGCTTCTAAGGTAAACAAAATAACCAGTATCTCCTACAGACAAACATGCAAAGATGTCTACAGAGCACATCAACAAGCCAGGACACAGGGGAACACACAAACATATGTGCTAACATACCTAGGCACAAAGTACACACACGTATACTGACCCTGCCACAGAGTCTAGCCACCTGGACGCATGTAAATGTCCAGATACTCACAGGACACGAGAACATACCACCTCCCACACAGTGCTGAAATATAAATCCAAATCCAAACACATTTAATAGTCCTGAATATTAATGCATGGCTGGATAGAGAGGAAAATCTTTGGAAATGAAAACAAAACTCTTTGAACATCCACCCTAGTACTCCTGGAAGATCTTTTTTAACTTGAGGGTGAGTTTAAAGTTGTGTCTCCAAAAAAGAGAAAGGTCAAAAGGAAAAAGACAGCGCTTGACTTTCTTGTGCTTCATTCTTCTTACATCACACATTTCTTCTGGGAGATTTAACCCAAAGCCTCATTCAGTACCTGTGTACTAACCACTCCCAATTCTCCCTCTCTAGCTCACACCTCTCTCTAAGCTTCAGACCTGTATTTCCAACCGCTCATTGAACAATGCCTCTTGAAAATTAAGGTACAGGTTAAGTTTATTTCTCTCTCATATGATAATTCAGAGGTAGATGGCCCAGAGCAAGTTAGATGGCTCTGCCATCTTCAACATTTCTCTGCCCAGGGAGGCTATCTCACTTTTGGTATCTTTCAGCCAGTGGAAATGAGAAAGGAGTCAAGAGTGTTCATGCCCAGACCTTCTAAGAGCAAGACACACATCCCTTCTCACATCCTATTGGTCAAAGTGTGGTCACATGGCTGCTTTCTGCGAGGGAAGCTAGCAAGTAAAGTCTCTAGCTGAGTGGCCATGTCCAGCTAACACTAATCCTTGCAGAAGAAAGACAGAAAGATATTGGGGGATAAACAAACCCATATAAATAGAAGTCAGCTTCTCATCTTCTCGGGGCTTCCCAGGTGGCTCAGTGGTAAAGAATCCACCTGCCAATGCAGGAGACACAAGAGATGCAGGTTCGATCCCTGGGTCTGGAAGATGCCCTGGAGAAGGAAATGGCAACCCACTCCAGTATTCTTGCCTGGGAAATCCCACAGACAGAGGAGTCTGGCGGGCCATAGCACATGGGGTAGCAAAAGAGTCACTGAGTGACTGAGCACGCATGCATCATGTTCTTGGCCCCCTCTCCTAGGTATATCTGTTTTTCTCCTTTGACCCTCAGGTTGATAAATGACCCAACACTTATCCAACCATCTAAGTAGGTTTGCCAGATTAAATACAGGATTCCCAGTTAAATCTGAATTTCCATTAAACAAGAGGTCATTTTTTTGGTTATCACTATGTACCAATATTCCATGCATTTTTATTTGCTAAATCTAGCAACTCTAAACCCAAACCAGAAGCCTTGAAGCCATTCTGAATTCCTCTCTTTATTTCCCATTTTCAGTTGTCTTCCAAGTGCTGTTAATTCTCTTCTATATTTCTCAATCTGTCTCTTCCACCTACACTGTGCCTACCATCACTTCCTCTCTCAAAGATTTCTGTACGTATGGCCTTCCAATTTCCAGACTTGCCCCCATCTAATTCAGGCTTTGCACAACAGGGAAACTGGTCTTTCTAAAAGGTAAACTTGACCACATCACTCCCCTGATTAAAATTCTTCCATTCCAAGGAAGGTGAGTGAATGTACAATCAACTACAATGTCAAGTCAAAGGGACCCTGTGAGGTTCATAGCCTGGAAAGTGGAAAGAGCGTGGTAGACTACTAAGAACTTAGAAAAGAAGGTCTCAGGTCTCATGATAAAGAAACTATTCTATTGAAAGTGAACATCTGAGCAGAACTGACACCAGACTGGAGCAGAAACTCCAGGGAAAGTGTTGCTTCCCTGTGCAACTCCAGGGTTGCTTGTCTGTGCAACCACAGATACAACATTTTCTGACACACTGATATGGAAACACTGCATTTGATACCTGCTTTTAAGATTACAGAATTAAAATCTCCTTCATTCCTCTAAAAAATATTCTTCCATTCCATTGATCTCCATAGCTTTCAGGATAAACTTATTAGCCAGGCTGATAAAAGTCCCGACCATCTGGCTTCTCTCTCTCTCTCTCTACTCCCATCTCTCTCAGCATATAATCCATCAATAGTCCTGAGAGAAGCTCTAGCTATATCAAGTCTCTGGGAACCCTGTAAGACAGCCACTTGTCCCTTTTGATCATGTATCTCCTCCATCCAGCAAGAGTTTCTAATTCCTACTGCCATCCCCATGCACCCTACTCTTTGCCTTTCTAAATCTTACTCATTCTGAAAAACCCAACCTAAATGTCACTTTCTTCTTACTTATTGTTTTAAGCACATATTTTTGCTCCCATAGCCCTTGACACACATGGTATTGTAAGAGTTGACTTATCTGCATGTTTTTCCCAACTACATTTTAAGTTCCTTCAGGGTGAGGACTGTGTCTTATTTTGATACATTCAGCAACTGATCAGCACTAGTAAACAATAAATATTTATTAGCTAAATAAATATTTATTTGGCTTAAAATGGCCTTGCTCCCATTCCCTGCTGATCCAGCAGGGCTCAGTTGGAAAAATTCCATTTCCAGATGTGAGCTTTTCCGTGCCAGTCCTAAGCTCGTTGTATCTTTGTCTGCACTGAAACTCTGGGCTTTGATTTCCCTGGCTCATCCGTGATGAAAAAGCTTCTTGTCCACTCCATTACGCTCCGACCAAACGGATGCTGGAATAAGGAAATGACACCTTACCGAGTGAGGCCCTGGCCAGCGCCCCTCCCGAGCTGAGTTTCAGATCATGATTCCAGCTGACATCAGGCAGCTGTTAGATGAGAGTTTTCCTCCTGCCCTCCCAACCCCCACGATCTGCCCCCAGCCCTCCCTCCTCCCCGGGGAAATCACTTCTCTTTTTTTTTCGTTTTGGGCCACATCAGTGTTTAGCAGGAGCAGGCAGCCATGCCTTGTTGGAGCTGTGATCTAACACCAGCTGACAGGTGGGTTTCGGGGGTGTCTCTGGGGCCGTGGCCTGTTTAGTGGATTTACCACTCTAAACTCAATTACAGGAGACTTTCACGCTCCACGGGCAATTCCAGTCCCTTTTTAATAAAAACTCTGGTGAGTAAATAAGTCATGATGATGATAGGGGCCTGCCATTTAATATTCATTGAAGTACATGTGTTTGGAAATTGGAAGCAGAGTTTAATCCATTTTCATATTTATATCAACATGCAGCTTTAGAAAGGATCCCTCCTTTTCTCCAGCAATCTTGTCCATTTCTTGTTTGGAACGATAAAGGTAAACTGGACATCAATTTTACTTTTTAAAAGAAATTAGAAATATCTGAAGTTATAATTAGTAAAAGAGTGAGCTTCAGCTCTGTTCATCTTTGACTCAGAACTAATTCCTGCTTTTCATGTGAACTTGTGGGAGAGGTAGGTAACAGACAAATCAAAGATGTTACCATCTGTGGCAGCTAGATTTTTTGGATTTAACTTTGCTATGGGAGCTCAGGGATTAGAGCCAGCCCAAGGAATGCAAAAGCACCCCACTTTATGTAAAGGTAAGATTCATAAAATCACACTGTTCGTGCTCACCAATAAAGGTTACGGGACTGTTCATCAGGGGAGATTGAAAGCTGGGGAGAAAGAGTTAACAGTGAAGAGTGTGGGGCGCTGTGCTGCTGCCCCCTCCTCATGCCTGCCTTTTTTTTTTTTTTTAATGTGGATGAATGTTTAAGTATGGTGCTGTGGTTGAAGGCAACTCTTTTAATAATGCAACACACAGCTTCCTGAGGGGACAGCAGTTGATTTGGAAACTGAATATGGTGCACTCTAAATTCTCCTCCTCGAGGAGGGCTGACTAACTGATAAGTGCCATGAGCGAGCGTGGGGACTCATTCTGTCAAATCAGCTTGCTGCAGAGGCCCCATGCGGAACCCTCTCCAGTCTCTGGGAGCTAATACGAGCAGACACTTGTGACATTAGACAGTGCAGCCGGCCTGGCATAAAGGAAAAGTTCACCATCCGCTGACAAGGTGGTCTTTAGATGACAAGGATAAAGAAATCAGTGCAAATTTGTTAATGTAACAACTTGGAAAAGTATGCTTTAAAAAAAAAAGCCACCCAATGGAGAGAGAGGATCAAAAGAAAAAGAAGGCAAGTGTAGTACTTGGAAGCTTTTCTTGGGCTTTCTGCACCTTCAGGGCCATTGACTTTGCTCTTGGTCCTTCTTCTAGGCTGGGGTACCTAGGCTGAGTGAGTCTTAAACCTTGTCATTCTATGAGCTGTTCGGTGGTTGCTGTCGTTCAATCTCTCAGTTGTGTCCAGCTCTTTGCGACCCCATGGACTGCAGCATTCCAGTCTTCCCTGTCCTTCAGTGTCTCCTGGAGTTTGCACAGATTAACATCCATTGAGTCAGTGATGCTATCTAACAATCTCATCTTCTCCCATCCCCTTCTCCTCTTGCCCTCAATCTTTCCCAGCATCAGGGTCTTTTCCAGTGAGTCAGCTCTTTGCCTCAAATGGCCAAAGTAACAGAGCTTCAGTATCAGTCCTTCCAATGAATTTTCAGGGTTAATTTCCCTTAGGAATGACTGGTTTGTTCTCCTTGCAGTCTGAGGGACTCTCAAGAGTCTTCTCTAGCACCACCATTCGAAAGCATCAATTCTTCAGCGCTCAGCCTTCTTTATGGTTCAACTCTCACATCCATACATGACTATTGGAAAAATCATAGTTTTGACTACACAGATTTTTGTCGGCAAAGTGATGCCTCTGCTTTTTAATATCCTAGGTATGTCTTCCAAGGAGCAAGTGTCTTTTAATTTCGTAGCTGCAGTCACCGTCTAAGAAAATAAAATCTGTCACAGCTTCCACTTTTTCCCTATCTATTTGCCATGAAGTTATGGGACCAGATGCCATGATCTTAGTTTTTGAGTGTTGAGTTTTTAAGCCAGCTTTTTAATTCTCCTCTTTCACCCTCATCAAGAGGCTCTTTAGTTCCTCTTCACTTTCTGCCATTAGAGTAGTGTCATCTGCATATCTGAGGTTGTTGATATTTCTCCTGGCAATCTTGTCCCAGCTTCTGATTCATCCAGCCCAGCATTTCATATGATGTACTCTGCATATAAGTTAAATAAGCGGGGTGACGATATATCTCCTTGTCATATCCCTCTCCTAATTTGGAACTAGTCAGTTGTTCTGTGTCCAGTTCTAACTGTTGCTTCTTGACCCAGATACATGTTCTCAGGAGACATGTTTAGTAAGATGGTCTGTTATTCCCATCTCTTTAGGAATTTTCCAGTTTGTTGTGATCCACACAGTTGTGTCAAGCAGGGGCTCATTGCAGTGGCTTCTCTTGTTGCAGAGCACAGGCTCTAGGCACACAGGGTTCAGGAGTTTCCACGAGTGGGCTCAGTAGATGCAGTTCCAGGGCTCTAGAATACAGGCTCAAAAGTTGCGGAGCACAGGCTTAGTTGCTCCTGGGCATGTAGGATCTTCCCAGACCAGGGATTGAACCCATGTCTCCTGCATTGGTAGGTGGATTCTTTACCAGTGAGGCACCAGGGAAACCTCAAAACAGCACGTTATCAAGTGGGATTGGCAGGAGGCAGAACTGTGCAGGGTTAAAACACAGACACTACAGTTAAACAGATCTGGGTTTAAACCTATCAAATTCGTATCTCTGAGCCTCAGTGTCCTCAGCTGTGAAGTGGGGGCAATAGTGATATTTGCCTCCTAGGCTTGCTACATGAATTAAACGAGGTGATGTCTGGCTGATGCATATATCCCAACAGAGACACTAATGTCTGTCAACAAATAATGACTTAGTTATTCTATTCTCAGCCCCTCCACTCATTAAGAGACCTCGGTGCCTCCCAGGTTGTGGTAGAAGTTCTGCAATGGGAATCAGCACCTGTGGGCTTTAGAGCAGCCTTTGTGCTTGACTAAGAAGTTTGTCGATGGACATATGATGTGTTTACTGATATCACCATCCCTGTGCTATGGCATGGTTCTTCTGTGAAAAACAACCGTAGCACACTTTTCCTACCTGTCTCTGGATTACTGTGAGATCAGATCCCTGTTCTCATGTCCATAGATTTTCTTAAAGTAAAAACGCTTATAGCTTCCCCCCCACCCCCCGACTCTTTTAAACTTTTTATTTACAAGCTGATTAACAAGCAATGTTCTGATAGTTTCAGGTCAACAGCGAAGGGATTCAGCCATGTATATACATGTATCCATTCTCCTCACAACTTCTCTCCCATCCAGGCTGCCATATAACATAGAGCAGAGTTTCAGCTGCTGTACAGTAGTCCTTGTAGGTTATCCAGGCTTAGAGCTCTTTCAAAAATAATTTATTGGATGCTGTAGTCCAGGCTGTGTACTGGGGCTTACTTTTAATACCTTATTTTAATACTCACTATCAGGTGAATATTATTATACCTATTTTAGAGATGAGGAAACTGAAGCCTGGGAGGCCAGGCATTGCTAATTCCCCCAAGGTCTCATAGCTAATAAGAGCTAAGAATCAACTCCAAAGGTCTTAGAACCACTGTGCTTTAAAAACTAATTCCATTAAAATACGTTTTAAGTCTGAGACTAGTATTGGCTATATACAATTCATCTCTCTACCAGGTTCTACAGTCATCTTTCTTTTTTTAAAACAAACACTATTTTTTCTTAAAAAAAATTAATTTATTTACTTTAGGACATGCCATTGGGCATGTGGATTTAGTTCCCCAATCAAGGAGCCAACTGGCACCCCCTGCATTGGGAATCAGAGTCCTAACCACTGGACCACCAGGGAAGTCCCATACAAACTTCCTTCTGATATTATACAATCCTTTACATGGACAGTGGCCACCAGTTAAATGAATAAAGACGAAGCGTTGGGTAGAAAATAGAACGATCAACACAGAATCCACCCTCTTAACTGGATGATTATCTACAGGCACTGGCTAGTTGATTAGCTTTCCCTGTGACCCGTGTGCACTTGCAATGATTATTATTACGATTAGCACATGTTTGAGGACACTAACTGGAGAAAGTCCAGTCCCCTGTGTTAACTGAGCTCTCCCTCCTGATTGTTCCTGGGTGGCAAACTGACACGCACAGCAAGCAGCCTCGTGGACTTCTGAAGCTGAGCAAGGTCTGTCAGAGAGGGAAAATCCATATTAATGATATGCTATAAAACACTTTTTGTTAGTTACATATATTCCTTTACTTTCATTTCCCAAGAATAGCTCAGCTGTCAAAGCATTTCCAGGATTTCCATAGATTCGGCAAATACTGTGCGATCGAATTATTGCTCTGAGAGAAGCTACAATTAAAACACATTAATCACTGTAACAAAGGACCCTTATTGAGGCTGACAAAGATGGTGAAATCTGATGAATAATTGGTCTGGTTAATCTTTTAAAAATGAATTAAACTGCTAACAAGTTAAATCACTGTGATATTCAAAATAAGCCTCCAGGGTGAGCAGAGAATGGGAATATTATCATCACTTTTAAAAGATATTTTCTTCCTCATTCTCCTCTCTGGGTTTGCGCTGGAGGTCCTGGATGAGAACAGTGGGATCCAGAGGAGCAGCTGGGGAGAATGAGGCTGACCAAGCTTTCTCCTCCTATGATTTTTCAACGTATCTGAAGAAGTCAGACAGTGGATGGAAAAGGAACCTCGCATCGTGACCTTTAAATCTGATTCAGAACTAATCTGGCCCCTGCTTACCAGCCATTCTCTATGACCTCTGGTGGATCTATCACCCATTCTGACTTCTCTCCCACTGGAAGCTGACCAACCATGTCAACAGGGTCACTCTTGTATAACTTCCCCTTTTGCCCTTCTCCCTAGTCAGATGGCTTATTCTTCCAGACAACACCTTCTCGTCTTGCATTGCAATTGCTGTGAAAGATTTGCCATACTCAGAAATAAACTGAGATGGGCAAACATGAACAAATAAATCATGGGAAATGGACAGCAGGGGACAACAGTCCTTTGGGATCTAGTCTTCACTTTGGACGTGAGTCTGGGTGACCTCCGGGAGTTGGTGATGGACAGGGAGGCCTGGCGTGCTGCGATTCATGGGGTCATGAAGAGTTGGACACGACTGAGCGACTGAACTGAACTGAACTGAACTTCACTTCACTTTGGCTGAGCCTCCATAGCCTTTGGGGATTTTAGTGCTGCTGTGATGTATGGTCCAGGCCCACTTCAGGAAGAACTTATTTCTCCAGCTGCTGGGAGTGCTGCTGGAATTTGGCCCTCAGTTATTAGCCTTGAGTGAGAAAACTGTCCCTCCAAGGTCATGCTTCCTTCCAGGGACAGCTGGCAACTATTAATTCTGATCAAGGTGGTGGTATAAAGACCAACCTGACTTGGGACAACTCCAAGGGTCATCCTGATGCCAGAGTTCCCTGTGGGGTTGGCTAAGGCCTTTGTTGGGAGAGTATCACAGCCCAATTTCTCCCTTATCCAATCCTAATTCTTTTTCTCCCTTCCATAAGGACTAATCATAAGAGGACTCCCTAATAAATAATCTGACTGCCAAACTGCTTCTCAGAATCTGCTTCCTAGAAGCCCCAACCATAACAGAAGAGGTTTCACTTGTGAGATGGAGGTCTCTGATGACTTCCCCCAAGGTCTCTCAGCTAATAAGAGCCAAGAATCAACTCCGAAGGTGTTAGAACCACTGTGCTTTAAAATCTAATTCCATAAATTCCATTTTAAGTTTGAGACTAGTATTGGCCATATACGATTCATCTCTCTACCAGGGTCTACAGTCATCTTTATTTTTTTTTTTTGTAATATTATTCTTTCTTCTTAAAAATGAATTTATTTATTAATTTATGACCATTGATTTACAACTAATGATGACTATTAACCCAATAAAAGCAGGTGGGGAAAATAAATCAGGCAAGTTCCCAAATCAGCTGCCTCTGAGCTCTATATTGCTCCTCCAGCAAGAGTATTCCTACCAAGAGGTGCTATGGGAGATGTCAAGGATCATTTTAAAAGTTCTGCTAATTCCCTTCCAATAAAAAAGTGTATTGTGAGGATACTAAGTCTTTCATGACTTTTCAAAGGAACAAACAAGACTGAACCTGGAAGAACTTTGGCTGGAATTACTGAAGAACACTGAAATCTTTAGCGATTGAATCAGGCTATGGTATATGTGTGTGAGGGTAAAGCGTCTGTTTGCATTGCAGGAGAACCTGGGTTCGATCCCTGGGTTGGGAAGATCCCTGGGAGAAGGAAATGGCAACCCACTCCAGTATTCCTGCCTGGAAAATCCCATGGACGGAGAAGCCTGGTAGGCTACAGTCCATGGGGTCGCAGAGTCAGACACAACTGAGTTACTTCACTTTGTTCTATTTTTACACTCAGGATTGCTTTTTAAAATTTTGTTTTATAGCTATGCAACACAGTCATGTGGTTTCAAAGTCGAATATACAAAACAACGTGTACTCAAAGAATTCTAACTGCCCCTGATCCTCCTATTCCATTCTCTCCCTCTCCCCCAAGAAACATGTTTGGCTTTTTCCTTTGTTGTGGCCTATATCTTTTTAAAAATCTTTCTTCCTTTTCACTCTCTCTTTCTCTTCACTCAGTTATCTATTGTGCTTATTATTCTCTTTTGCGTTTTCCTAATTTAGTCTTTATTTCTGAAATAAAAATTTCCCTTTAATTTGAAATTTTTCCTGGGTTTATCACCTCATTTCCAAAATTTCCTGATTTTGGAATTTTGGATTCTAAATTGTCATTCTTTTATATCTTCTATCAGTTTTGAATTTTTCTTTTAGCTTGTTTGAAATATTAGGATCTGTTTTTCATTCATTTCATGAGCATATTTTTCTAAGTAGCTTTAGTTTGGAGGTGAAAAGGGGAGCCTGGTGGGCTATAGCCCATGAGGTCACAAACAGTCGGACACAACTGAGCAACTAACACCCTTTATTTTTAAGAACTAAGATAAACTGTGGGCTTTCCTTGTAGCTCGGTAAAGAATCTCCCTGCAGTGCAGGAGACCCAGATTTGATCCCTTGGTTGGGAAGATCCCCTGGAGAAGGAAATGGCCATCCACTCCAGGATCCTTGCCTGGAAAATCTCATGGACAGAGGAGCCTGGTGGGCTGCAGTCCACGGGGTCGCAAAGAGTCGGGCACTCACTTACTACTGTTAACCTCCTGGCTGTTAAATCCAATTATCTTTTTTCAGTTTTTATCTTACATGAGCTCTATTTACTCTCAGATATCACTGAGCACTTCCTCTTTCCTGAATGCTCTCCTTTGCTAGCTTACTTTCTTTCAGAATGAATGTGACACAAGGACTTTGAGTAGGTTTTTTAAAAAAACTACAATAGAAAAATAAATCTGAGGTTGTAAGTTTTATCTTACAGTTATTAAAAGTCTCTGCTCCTATAGCTGGTTATTATTTTAGGCAAAACATGTATTCTTCAATGAGATGAAGAGTTGGGAATATCCTCTTCATGGAATGCTTTAGAAAACACAGCTGCTGCTGCTGCTGCTAAGTCGCTTCAGTCGTGTCCGACTCTGTGCCACCCCACAGACAGAAGCCCACCAGGCTCCCCTGTCCCTGGGATTCTCCAGGCAAGAATACTGGAGTGGGTTGCCATTTCCTTCTCCACCGTATGAAAGTGGAAAGCGAAAGTGAAGTCGCTCAGTCGTGTCCGACTCTTAGCGACCCCATGGACTGGAGCCTACCAGGCTCCTCCGTCCATGGGATTTTCCAGGCAAAAGTACTGGGGTGGGGTGCCTTACTTTCTTTGGTTTCTCAAATTTCTGTGGTTGGTTCCTCAGCCAACCACAGAAATTTGCTGTTCTAAGGATTCCATCCTTGATCCTGGTCCATTCTCATATTGTGTGCCCTCCCTGGGTGATCCCATTCACTGCCTCAGTTTCCACTACCACTCAAATGTTAATCACTTCCTATTTACTACTTACTTATTTATTTATCTGGGCTTCCCAGGTGGTGCTAGTGGTAAGGAACCTGCCTGCCAATGCAGAAGACATAAGAGATGCGGGTTTGATCCCTGGGCTGGGAAGATTTCCACCTCTCCTTATTAAAAAATGAACTTAAGATATCTCACTAAGATATACAGTGAAAAAATTAAAGGAGAAAATCTAGGCAAAGGGTAGAGGTTGGGGGGGGGTTGCTAAAAATAAGGTTGAACACAAAATCTGGCTCTAAGATTTCCTGTAGCCAGTGCAAAAAGGAAAACAGAATAACATGTCTTCCACTATTTGCTCAATAGTAGCACAGAATTTACAGTTCTGAGACACAAGCATTTGGTCCCATAAAGTCCTCATAAAGGGGACATTGCACTGGGTTATGGTATGTTCTTACAATGTATTAGTATAGTAAGTACAACAGTGTTTTGTACAAGCTGCTTTTTTTTTTTTTTAATGCCTCTCAATATTGATGAATTTTATTTTTTTAAAAATAAACATATGGAGGCCAAAACAATATAGTCCAGGTACTCTGGTCTGTGACAACCAAGGACAGTTTTTCAAACATTTTAACAACAGACTTCTTTGTTAGAAAGGAAATCTCATTTGGGGTACCAACACTTAAAACCAATGCGGTTGGAACAGTTTTGATTGAAAGAGAAAGCAGAGACCCATTCCCTCCATCTCCTGTCTACCCTCTCCTGCCCGACAGCCTCTGAGGTTCAGCAGAACAACTTCTGGAAGCTACCATCCTGACTTAGATTCAAGGGTAAATTCATCTTGAATGAAGTGCTTTACACAGTTCTCTGTAATTATACCCTGAGGCTGAACTTTGGATCAGCATTGACTAAGAATATGAGGCAACAACTATTCATCAATACACTAAAAAAATTAGCATGACTATTTTGGAGGACAGTTTGGCAATATTTTTAAAAAGTAGCAATAAGTCATAGTGAGTTCAAGGTTATATTCCCAAATATATGTAAGTATTCTAAGTTGCAATTTAAGGACAGATTCACCATCTATGGGGTCGCACAGAGTCGGACACGACTGAAGTGACTTAGCAGCAGCAGCAGCACATGATGAAATGATTGGCCAAGTTGAAGACAGGATCAGGATTCTCTTAGGCAGTGGTTCTCAAACTTAAGTTGGTATCAGAGTCACCTGGAGGCTTGTTAAAACAGACAGATACCCTCCACCTACAGAATTTCTGACTTAGGTCTGAGAAGCAGTCTGAAAATTTGTGTATCTCACAAATTCCTGGGTGATGCTGATACTGTTAGTCTGGGTACCACCCTTGGAGAACTACTGTTCTTAAAGAAACCTAGGGAAACCTAAGGTGGCTACCCAGAGTATCCACCTGACTGTATGTAATGTCCTCAAAATGTACTTCCAGTGGTTAAGAATCTGCCTGCCAATGCAGATTCAGTCCTTGGTCTGGCAGGATCCCATAGGCTTCAATGCAACTAATCCCATGCACCACGAATACTGAGCCCACACTCTAGAGCCGCAACTACTAAAGCCCTCGTGTCCCAGAGCCTGTGCTCTGCAACAAGAGAAGCCACTGCAATGAGAAACCTGAGCACCACAATGAAGAGGAGCCCCTACTCGCCACAACTTGAGAAAGTCCACACATAGCAACGAAGACCCAGCATAGCCTATGTATATATGCAAAATTTTTAAATACAATCTAACTCCTGTATAGAGCTATCAAGGCATTCATCCAAACTTTATTGTGCTATACAGAGTGATCCAATTGTATTCTTTCCTCCAAATACTAACCAGGTACCCTCCCTTAAGCTTTATTAAATTATCTACTATGAAGCTTCCCTTTTAAGGAAAAGGAAGAGATCAATATTTCACAGAATTCCTGGCAAGAATTCCCTAAGGCCCATATTAAAATATAAGTTCACAGGCCCCTACCCAGGTATTGTTTGAAAATCAATTTTTGAGGAATAAGAAATAAAAAATATTGGAAAAAAACTCCATTCTATCCTCCTCTTTGGTTCCGTGGGTAGGCCTAAGAACTAAACTAACCTAAGACAGATTAACAGGAGGAATGCATACATATTTTATTTCACATTTTTTTATGTGCACACAGGAGTTTTTATAAGTAAAATGAAGACTCACAGAAGCAGTTAGAACTGAAATCTTATACACCTTTTAAACAAATAAATGATACATTTGTGGAGAGATGATAAGACAAAGAGGTTTGGGCTACGACCAGTAAATCGTGGGACAGTGACTAGGAAGTATATGAGAGAAACTAACGGAAGACCAGAGTTATCTTAGGAGTTTGTTTGTACAGATCCATTTCGGCACTGGCTCTCTGTCTCCTGGGATGAGAATGTACTCTTCTTGGTGCAGGGAGGACATCTCTCTCAAGAGTGATGTTATGACTTGCTTTTAGACACAAAGGGAGCGGTCAGAGAGCCCTGCCTGCATCTGCTGTTTTCTCAAGTGACTCCAGCTCAAAATAGTCAATATGCCAAAGTGGAAGATTCAGGGGTGGCGTGTTCTGAAACCTTTCAGTATACTGGCAATTCTAGATGATTACAGGGAGGGAAAGAGAAAAAGAACAGCCCCTGATTTCCAGGAAAAGACGACAGAGTGGGCTCAGCGTCTGACACACTGATCTGCCACAGCCAGGCCATACTGTTCTCCTGTCAAACATAAACATCCTGCAGAATGTCTCTATATGACATGAAGCACCATCTCTCCCAGTCTCCTGGCTAACATGATTGTCCCTATAGATAAGACTTATTGAGATGCCCCATTACAGAACTGCCCCACTTTCTAACAGCACCTGATCCAGTGTGAGCCCCTGCTTCCTTAGACCCTCCCCCAAATTACCCAACCACAGCTTAAATCCAAACCAAATAAGGTTTTTTGTTTTCATTTGCTGTGGCATGTGTCTTGAGGGATTTTAGTTCCCCAACCAGGGATGGAACGTGGGTCCCAGCAGTAAAAGTCCCGAGTCCTAACCACAGGACCACCAGGGAATTCCCTCAAATAGGTTTTTTTCAACACCCTCTTACTGAGACATCTTCACTGCAATGATAAACCCAACTTCTTCAACTACAATACAGGCATGTCTCTGGTCATGTTTGGCTGAAAGGCATTGATAAAATACAAAGCCTCTTCGGTAGGTCTAACTTCTAAATAATTGCTGTGGTATTTGTTGAATTTTAATAAAACATGCTACCTTCATATTAAGCCATTTTTAATACTTTTGACAAGGGTTTTATTATTCATGAAAGTTAATTTGGAATCTCAATTACACAGTTGTGTCCCATGCATATGAATTCAACTTGTGCATGCTCATTTGTCTCAAGAAGAAGTTTGTAGGACTTTCTTGGTGATCCAGTGGTTAAGAATCTGCCTGCCAATGCAGGGGACACAGTTTCAGTCCCTGGTCCAGGAAGATTCCAAAGGCCGGAGCAACTTAGCCCATGTGCCACTACTACTGAAGCCCAGGCACCAAGAGCCCGTGCCCTGCAACAAGAGAAGCCACTGTGGTGAGAAGCCTGCGCACCATACCTAGAGAGGGGCCCCTGCTCTCTGTACCTAGAGAACAGCCTGTGCAGCAACAAACAACCAGCACAGCCAAAAACAAATGGATAAGATTATTGATCGTCTACAAGTGAAGAAATGCTGGCAAATCTGGCTATACTGACTATTGAGTGGTAATGCGAAAAGAAGAGCCATTTTGATATACTCATTGACAAAGACACGGAAGTTATATTTCAAAACCAGAAACTATAATATTAGCATTAATTCAGCTACAGACCAATAAGTAGCTATAAGTTTTTCCTCTTTTTCAAGAAAAGTACTTGTCAAATTTTAAGTGCTATTTTATTACCTTTTTCTTTTTTTGTATAGTAATATATTTTTGTTTCATTTAAAGTTTTATAGGCATGATTATACACATGATAATTCAATATAAGGCTTTCACTTTGTACACTTTTTACTGGCCATTTTTCCTGGGTGTGTGTGCCTACTGAGGTATAATTAATATATAACATTCATTTTAGGTGTACAACATGACTTAATACATGTATATATTTCTAAATGGTCACCACAGAAAGTCTAGTTAACATCTGGCCCCCATATAGAGTCACAAAAATCTTGTTCATGTGATGAATTTTATTATTCCTTTGTTTCATCTACAGTTATTACTGAACAATTGTGTTGAATACAGAAGGGAGTATTTAACAAGAATCTGCTCTGAGTACCCAACATATGAGGGGTGCCACTGCAGACCAGGCCCTCTGTTTTGGAATCTCAGCCTGGATTGCACTTTCTCTTTCTCTTGCCGGGTAACCTTTACTCATTCTCGGGCCTCAGCAAAAATGTTCTGGAAAAACAACTTTAAACCTTCCCCAAGTTCGGAGTTTTTGTATTTTTCCCTCTGGCTCTATGTTTCCTTTTTCATATTGTCAGTGCTTGTTTCACTGTTTATGACTTCAGTTAGCTTGTGAGCAGCATAAGGATAGGGCTTGTATTTTTCCTGTTTGCTCAATAAATGTTTGCTGAGTGCATTAAATAATGAATCCCCCTCCCCTGACGCCTAAGGAAACAGAGCAAATAAGTAATTGGCCTGAGCTACACAGCAAGTCTTTTGGTAGAATTCCCAAAGCAGGAAGTTTCTAAATAGAAAGTTTTCTAGGAGGAATTCCCACAACCAACTTGTGAGACTCAAAACGAACCACCTTCGGTTTTACATTTCCGCTATTCTTCCAGTCCCTGCCTTTATCTATGCTTTAATTTCACAGAAGTTCCCCAGGAAAATTCAATGTAAAGATAAGGAAGGCAAAAATCCACTAGATGTGTCTAAAAACAAAGAGAATATCAAGAGGAATAGGACTTGAGGGAAAGAAGACTAGGAATGTCCTCTATTCAGAATAGATCTGTGAGGAGCAGGTACTTCTCTCCTTTAACCCCTGACCCTGGCAGGCATAACCTACTCAGAATTAGGAGGGGTGAAGGGACAGTAAACTTGGGTCTCCAACAGCTGAGGCAAAACCCAGAGGAAAGAGAATAAGACTGATTCCTGAGGAGGGGATCAGGGAGCCTTTAGTTTTCCTGAGGATCCCCTGCTAGCCAAGGTCAGCAGATAACAGGAGGCCGGGCATCCTGGCTGAGGAAAGCCTTGCGTTCCCCCTCTCTTTAACAGTTAAATTCAGGGTAATAAACACTCACGAGTGACTCATGTTCCCGAGAGCCTTTGGATCACTGTGTTCAGGATTGACACCCAATCCACAGGATGGCTAACAGCGGACCTTGAGCAGTGCTGCGGCCTTGACCGTCAGAGTTGCTTCAGGTATGATATGAATACCCAGTGTTGATAGGAATGTCCAGTGTAAATAACTGAGTCTGCTTCCCCAGCAGAGAAATTCAGTATTCTGCATAGAGAATTGCTCTACTGATTAAAATGTATATTTTGAGGCAAAAAAAATATTTCCTACATTATAGTCAGACTGAGAACTTGCATGTCAGGCTGAAGCCTGATACAAATTAAACAAATGGGTAACAAACCTTTCCAGAGAGGAGCTTATAATGGAAACCCTGACGGGATATAATTATTACGATCTGGATTTTGATCACTACATTCTATTGAAGATGCCTCTGGTATACAGCAGTTATGTAAAATACCTGTACACTGTTGTCAAGTGGCATTTTAGAAAAGCATTAAGTAAAGTTAATTTTTAAGAGTCTCAAAAATCACAGTGATGATTAAATGAGAAAGCCAACACTGTTTTCTCTTTGCTACAAAGGAATTCAAAAGAGGCAAGGGGAGGTGACTGGTGGCAATCTACTTAAGTCCTGTCTGTTTTTCCTTCTCTTCTAAGAGGTTCTTAGCCTTTAGAGTCTATTTTGAAGGTCTAATTTAAGGACTGGTACACAAAGAAAGGCAATGCCAAAGAATGCTCAAACTACCACACAATTGCCTTCATCTCACACGCTAGTAAAGTAAAGCTCAAAATTCTCCAAGCCAGGCTTCAGCAATATGTGAACTGTGAAATTCCTGGTGTTCAAGCTAGCTTTAGAAAAGGCAGAGGAACCAGAGATCAAATTGCCAACATCCACTGGATCATGGAAAAAGCAAGAGAATTCCAGAAAAACATCTATTTTTGTTTTATTGACTATGCCAAAGCCTTTGATTGTGTGGATCACAATAAACTGTGGAAAATTATGAAAGAGATGGGAATACCAGACCACCTGACCTGCCTCTTAAGAAATCTGTATGCAGATCAGGAAGCAACAGTTAGAACTGGATATGGAACAACAGACTGGTTCCAAATAGGAAAAGGAGTACATCAAGGCTGTATATTGTCACCCTGCTTATTTAACTTATATGCAGAGTACATCATGAGAAATGCTAGACTGGAAGAAACACAAGCTGGAATCAAGATTGCTGGGAGAAATATCAATAACCTCAGATATGCAGATGACACCACCCTTGTGGCAAAAAGTGAAGAGGAACTAAAAAGCCTCTTGATGAAAGTGAAAGAGGAGAGTGAAGAAGTTGGCTTAAAGCTCAACATTCAGAAAACGAAGATCATGGCATCTGGTCCCATCACTTCATGGGAAATAGATGGGGAAACAGTGGAAACAGTGTCAGACTTTATTTTTCTGGGCTCCAAAATCACTGCAGATGGTGACTGCAGCCATGAAATTAAGAGACGCTTACTCCTTGGAAGGAAGGTTATGACCAACCTAGATAGCATATTCAAAGGCAGAGACATTACTTTGCCAACAAAGGTCTGTCTAGTCAATGCTATGGTTTTTCCTGTGGTCATGTATGGATGTGAAAGTTGGACTGTGAAGAAGGCTGAGCGCTGAAGAATTGATGCTTTTGAATTGTGGTGTTGGAGAAGACTCTTGAGAGTCCCTTGGACTGCAAGGAGATCCAACCCGTCCATTCTGAAGGAGATCAGCCCTGGAATTTCTTTGGAAGGAATGATGCTGAAGCTGAAACTCCAGTACTTTGGCCACCTCATGCGAAGTGTTGACTCATTGGAAAAGACTCTGATGCTGGGAGGGATTGGGGGCAGGAGGAGAAGGGGATGACAGAGGATGAGATGGCTGGATGGCATCACTGACTCGATGGACGTGAGTCTGAGTGAACTCCAGGAGTTGGTGATGGACAGGGAGGCCTGGCATGCTGTGATTCATGGGGTGGCAAAGAGTTGGACATGACAGAGTGACTGAACTGAACTGAACACAAGTGTAGCCTGACAGAATTTTTCCAAATAATTAAACTTGACATATACCTATGGATGGCTTGTGGTGAAAGTGAAAGTTGCTCAGTCATGTCCAACTCTTTGCAACTCCATGGACTATACAGTCCATGGAATTCTCCAGGGGCTCTTCCCAACCCAGGGATCAAACCCAGGTCTCCCACATTGCACACAGATTCTTTACCAGCTGAGCCACCAGGGAAGCCCAAGAATACTGGAGTGGGTAGCCTTTCCTTTCTCCAGTGGATCTTCTGGACCTAGGAATCAAACCTGGGTCTCCTGAATTGCAGGCGGATTCTTTACCAACTAAGCTACCAGGAAGGCTTGTGGTACATACAATATAAATCACAGTTCCTGCTCTCAAGGAATCTACCATCTAGTGGAAGAGAGAGAATCCAGATGCATGAAGCACCAACATGTAAAGCTATGAGTTTTAGATACCATGGGGCTTTAAGGCTCCTTATTTAGTTGGGAGGTTAGGAAAAGCCTCTGAATAATAAAGGCTTAAACAATAGGCAAAATCTTCAAGAAGAGACAAAGGTGAGGAGTGTTTAGGGCATGGCAGGCAGAGGGAACAGTAAGAACTATGGTGTGGATGCCCTAAAGTTCTGATGTGGGCAAAGCACTAGACAAGAGAAATCCAGTGGGTGATTGGCATTAGCATAAGGTCAGCCCAGAGCAAAAGAATGGAAGAAGACCCCATGGGTGTCATGGTAAAACTTGGAACAATAAGACTGCTTTATGCATTGAAGATCTGCTAGATCAGGAAGAAGTCCCATCAGAGTATAGTATCTCCAGTAAGAGCAAACCTGATAACGTCCCTCAGTGACAGAATTGCCCCTTTAAAATAGAGCAGTTATGATTCAGATGCTTTTTATAGATTCTAAATCCATTTACACTTACCTTTCCTTCCTTTTTTTTCTCTCTTAAGCAAAGAATACTATCCTGAGTCCAGCTTCAGATGTCTAACTTCAAGCTAAGTCTAATTGAGAAGTTTGCAGGTAAGAATTAAGAAACTAGAAATAACCTCAAAATACGCTCTTAGAATGAGGCCATGCAGCTTCTGCAGTTTTCTTGTCCTTTTCTATTCTGGGCCTCAGTAGGAGGCAAGCTGAGGACCTCAGACTAGAAAGGATTGACTGGTCTTAGGGAGCTGAATATGAAGGATAACTGAGTTCCATGTCTTGGTAATAAGGGAAAACTGAGTTCAGAAGTATAAAAAGTGCCACTACCTATTTTCTTATTCCAGGGTCCTTAGTCTTTGTGAAAAGAATTGGTTTCCGTTTTCTGAAAGCTTTGAGTTTTCTGTACATCTGTACACACCTAGACATCAAGTTTCTACAGAGAGCACACGTGGGGCTCTCCTCTCCCAGGTGGGAGTCCAAAGAAAGAGAAGGTTTGTAGAAAGATTCATCTTTGAAATTCCTGAAAGACTGCATTCCACTTCACCAAGGCTAAATTCCTCTGCCTGGAGATGATGTGGCCATAGCATCGCTGTCCATGGTGCTGACAACCAGCGTTTCGCTTTGCTTAGTCGCTCAGTTGTCTCTGGCTCTTTGCAATCCCAAGGACTGTAGTGTGCCAGGCTTCTCTGTCCATGGGATTCTCCAGGCAAGAATACTGGAATGGGTTGCCATTCCCTTCTCCAGGGATCTTCCCAACCCAAAGGCTGAACCCAGGTCTCCTGCATTGCAGGCAGATTCTTTACTGTCTGAGCCATAAGTAGACATAACCGTTTCTCCTATTTCTGAGACACTAATGAGGATGAGTTGAAGGTCCTTCTGTACACTATGTCAAAATGGTAATAGTTGTATTTATCTTCTATTTCAAGAACAATATTAATTTTTGCAATATTGCAGAACAGAATTATGGCTTATATTTCAATGTAGTATTTATGTACACTGAAAGTTCTACCATGTTTAAGTTGATGATAAAAGATCCCCCTCTGGAAGGCAAATTGGCTATTCACTCTCTCCCTCATGCCTCTGTAGTTAAAAGTCTATCTAGCTTTGAAAGTAATCTACAGCCTGGCCACAATACTTGCCTAGCCCGATCTCCTTTCAGCATACACTCTCTACAGCAGAGAGCAATTGCCTTTTCACTCCTCACATGTGACTATCAATCTTCTCTAGTTCTCAGTTCATTCTGATACCCTGGCTGTAATTCCCCTCTGAATTTCCTATTTTCTCATAAAAACTCTACCCAGATTTCAAGGTTTAGCTCCTACACTGCCTCCTCCATGTGATCTTCTTTGATAATCTGATTACCTACTTCTTCCTCTTCTCCAGGCTTCCCTGGTAGCTGAGACAGTAAAGAATACACCTGCAATGCAGGAGACCTGGATTGTGAAGCTCCCCTGGATAAGGGAATGTCTACCCACTCCAGTATTCTGGCCTGGAAAATTCCATGGACAGAAGAGCCTGGCAGGCTACAGTCCACGAGGTTGCAAAGAATCAGACATGACCGAACAACTTTCACTTTCCTCTTATCCAAATTCCTTCAGAATTTGTTATTTGAAAAACTTGGTATTTCATCTTGGATCATAGCACATTTAGAAGGGAACCTCAACTTCAGTTGTGCCTATGCCAATGTAGTACAATTAAATGGGCATGTGTTTTAGTATCAGACAATTCTCAATCTCAATTCTAACTCTCTCATTCCCTAGCTTGAGTTGAGGTACTTAACCTTTTAAAGCCTTATTTCTTCTTCAACCAGGAAGAAAAATGTTTAACCTATATATCATGAAATTATATATGCATTATAAATTATTTGGCATACAATAGGCTCTCAGTAAGTGAGTTTTTACTCTCTTCTTCCTCCCCACTGTAGCCATCACACTACCCAGCACAATGCTGAACATATGGTAAATGTGACTTTACTGAAATCATACAAAATTCAGTTTGTCTACTCAACCTTCCTGTGAGGTCGAGCTGCAAGATACTGGCCATCTCTTATTAAGCACATTTTGGACAGAGAAGTGTCCACAAAACTTGAGAGAGCAGACATCAGAGAGACCATTAAAGGAGATGTTAAATTTTGTGGCTCTTGAAATAGCTACTGTGATGGTTAATTTTATGTGTCAATTTGACTGGGCTGAAGGATGCCCAGACAGCTGGTTAGATATTTCTAGGTCTGTTTGTATTTCCAGATGAGAGTAGCATTTGAATGGGTAGACTGAGTAAAGAAATTGATTTCATCCGTGTAGGTGGGAATGATCCATTCCATTAAGGACCTGAATAGAACAAAAAACGTGGAAGAAGGGCAAAGTAGCTCTCTATCTGAGCTGGGACATTCATCTTTTCCTGCCCTTGTACATCAACACTCCTGGCTCTCAAGCCTTCAGACTCAGCCTGAATTATCCCACTATCTTCCCTGGTCCTCTAGCTTGTGGATGGCAGATTTGGAGAATTCTTGCCTTCCATAATCCTGTGAGCCATATCCTCTAATATTGTCTCCTTTGTTGTTGTGGCTGACTCATATACTTCCCAGGCAAGAATATACATATGTATATTCCCGTGGACACAGAAGCCTGGCAGGCTGCAGTCCGCGGGGTCACAAAGAGTCAGACACAACTTAGTAACTGAACAACTATATATATATATATGTATATATATACACACCCTATTGGTTCTTTCTTTGGAGAGCCCTAACACAGTCATGTTTTCAGTCAACATCTGATGACTGAGTGCAAAACTCATGGACGTGGGCACTGAAGAAGGATACGTGTAGTTGTGAAAATCTAACTCCTGCACAACCTGTGCCCAGAACTCTTTAAAATTCAAAGTACAGTGTTGGAGTAAATTTCCACTCTCTACAATTGCCAAATTTTGACATTCCTCCCCCCCCCCCCGACATTTTTATTTTATCTTATCAGAAAGGGTAGAATTTCTTCTGAAAAAGAGAAGAAAAAGAAGATACATACAATATCCATTTTAAGTGTTATTTTTGTTCTTGAAAAGGCTTCTCATAGACTTTAAAAGAGAGCTTTTTTCCTTCAGAGATTTATTTTGATAGAATTATCTGAGCCTTGTCAGGGAGAACAAAATTTTTGTGAGCCTACCATACCAGTAAAATGCCAAATTATATGCTGTAAGTTTTTTATTATCTCTGGGTCCAGTCAAAGAGAGAAAAGATTTTGAATCCAGAACTATTAGCATTTGGAGACAAAAGAGAGCCTTCACTGTAGCTGATACCCTGGGGCTTGTTCCCCAGCCCTGCAGGCTCCATCCCTCAGGTGGGAAGATGCTGTATCCCCATCTCACACACACACACACACACACACACACACACACACACACACACTCCTTTTCTGGGAATCCGAGGAGTTTAAAACAGGATCAATTTCCTTAGTAACTTCTTTGAAAAGCTTTAAGTTTATAATGAATATCAGGAGATGAGCATATACACACACAACACACCCCTCAAAGTAACATTTTACTGAGGGCATTAAATCCACACTAGGTTATTGTGATCACAAAGAAGTAGCAGAATGCAGTGGGAAGAGTTTAGACTTTAAAACCAGACACACCTGGATGTGAATCCCAGTTCTACTACTGTCTGGCTCTGCTACCCTAGGCAAATTACCTAACCTCTCTGAGCCTCAGTTTCTTTACTCATAAAGAGGAGATAATAACACCTATGGTTAGAATTTAAAAATTATGTATGTAAAATGCCTTAGGTATTGGCTTGCCTGTAGTAGGTGCTCCATAAGTGGTATGCTGTTACTATAAATGAAACCTGGACTACAACATTTGTTGACAAACTACACATCTTGGAGGCATCACAGGCAGGCTGGTTTGAGTGGAAAGAGGCACGGACAGAGAGCAAGTTGGTGAAGCTGTGAAAACAAGCAGGGGCCACATCAGAGAGGAGCTCATGTGACCAGATTTTTGTTCTCAGTGTAATGGAGAAGCCATAAAGAGTTTTGATTAGGGGAATTAAATTATTCAATTATGTTTTTAAAATATTTCTTTGGTTGCTATGTAGAAAATACACTGTGGCTGAGTGGTTAGCAGACTAGCAGTCTGGATGAGAGTTGATAATTGTGAGAGGTGATGAGGCAGACAGTAGCAAGTGTTTGGAAGTGCAGAATGACAGGATGTGGAGCTGACAGAACTTGCTGATAGGCTGGAGGCATTGTATGAGAGAGAGGGGAGGAAAAATATCGATATTTAGGATTTTGCACTGAGGAATTAGGAGAATGGAACAGCTGTGAGACAGGGAGGACTGTGGGAGAGGCAATTTGGGTCAGAGAGAATAGGGCATGGAGAGTTCTGCTTTAGATGTGTGAGGTTTGTGACATCTTTTAAACATCCAAGGGGGAATTGGAGACTGGACCTCAGAGGAGAGGTGAGATATGAATTTGGGTGTCATCATCCTAAAGATTGGTATACAGAGCCACGAGATTGGAGGAGATTGACGAGGTAGAGACAGAAGGAATCTGAGGCCCAGGACACTGCGCTGTTTAGAGGCTGGAAAAAGGAGGAAATCCAGTAAAATAAGACTATGCAAGAACAGTCACCCCCGGATTTGGCTACTCAATCATACTGTTAAGTGAAATGGTGGGAACAAAACCTGATATGAATAAGTTTCAGAATGAACGGAGTACAGGGGAAAAAAATAGTATAGGCAACTCTTCAGGAATTTTACTGTAAAGGGAAAAAAAAAAGAGAGAAGCTGGAGGGAGAAGTAGAGTCTTGAGGGTTTTTTTTTTTTTTTTTTTCCAAGATGAAAAATACATTAGAATCCATGCTGATGGGAATCATTTAATAGAGAGGGGAAATTAACGGCACAGGAAAAAGAAGAGAAAATTTCAGGATTGAAGTCCTTGAGTAGGCCAGAGGAGGTGAGATCTGAAGAAAAGTTGGAGGGTTGTCCTTAGACACAGTGGATTATAAGAGGAAAGAAAGCCAAGTTTATGGGCAGAGATTCAGGAGACTGGCAGGATAATTGTCTTGCATATTCCTGAACAAGGCCTGGCCCAAAGCACATTGCTGGAGAGTACCCTATACTGGGCATTCTACAGTGTGATATTCCACAGCACAACACAGGGAAAGGTAATTTTTTGTTTTTCTCCTGTTTGCCTCCCATCAACCTCTCCTGGTTGTCTAACCAGACTCCAGCATGGACACTGCATGCTAACGAGACAACAATTGGTCCAATCCCAGGCCCTTCTTTCTGAATAATTAATCTGGCACTTTACCAGCACCTACAGCCTTGGTTTTTCTTCTGATGATTAAATAAAAGGCCAAGGCTGTTAACAACAGTAAACAGGCTCTTCGGTGTGGTTTGGCTCCATGTCACATTAACCCACTAGGAAGATTGGAACAATCTGATAAAAGAAGCACCCCTGCCCCTTTTCAGCCCTCCCCCAAACCGTAGCTCAGACAGCAGGGGTTCAGCTGAGTTTTTCTGGAAAGATGGAGAAGGGTAGGCTGTCCTGCCAATTCCAACTGCACACACCCACTTCCAGCATCACCTGGGTACTCTGGCTTTCCTGAGTCCCTTCCAACCATTCAAGGGCCCTGTTTTTGCTTGCTTTCTGGCAATTCTCATGTCTGCCTCTTCTCCATACACTAGTCTTCTATTTCTCCTGAATATGATCAATGTTGGCTTAAGTTCCCCAGACTATGTGACTTAAGCCCTAAACTCAAAATAAAACAAAGTCTTCTCCCTATTTAGATGTGTAAAAAAACCCCTAACAATAACAGGTTTCTCTCAATTCAAGTTTGAAAATGCCTGGAAGAAGCCCCACCTATTAAATAAGCTTTGAGATTTCTTCGAAGATGACAGAGAGGTGGAAGAGAAAGAGGATCAGGGAGCAACTGGATTTTGTGAAGCCCTGCTGGCACTGCAGAGCTTCCTGAATTCACGAGGGGCATCAAAGGCACTGAGATGGCAGAGATCGTTGTGGCAGGAGCAACTGGAAAATGTCCTGGGACTGAAACACAGATAGATTAACATCACCCCAGTGGACACTAATGACTTGCACTTTGAAATGCCAGAGGCTCATACTGCCAGTTAAGACAAGGGAAAAACACATTTCTGGTCTCCAAAGACCTTAGATCTTTCCAAACTCTGCAGGCAAATGCAGCCGTCATGAATTTCTGCAGCTGGGCAGCCCCATCGTGCCGCTAGGGGAATCATTGCCAGAGTTGCTATGGGCAGGGTAGTCAGCAAAGCTGAATAAAACAATCACTGAAAACCTCTCAGAGGTGAAATTTAGTAATGATTCAATTTATAATTCAATGCAATCAAGCCTACAGCATTTCCAAATACCATGCTTATTTTAGCCATCCCAGGTAAAACATGATTTCCTCTGAAGGTTCACAAGCTTGACAAAAGGGTTTCCAAACAAGTTTTATGATTTACCATTGGCAGATAATTAGAATGTCTTTTCAATCACTGGCATCTGGATAAAGTAATTTTGTCCCAGCATGGGCATTTCTAGGAAGCAAACAAAAGTCAAAAACGAAAGAGCTTGCTGGAAGCTTTCTTAAAAAGAAAATCTTTCAAGAACTGCTCTCAGCTGCAGGAAGGGAACGTTCCCACACCGATGTGATTAGCAAAATAAATGGGGGCTTTGAACAGTGTGGATCAACAAAAGAATATCTGGTGTGACTCAAGGAAGGAAATCTCTGGTTATACATCTAAAACTGCAAATGGGTAGGGACCGATGAAATGAAATGTCAGTCTCATGAATTCAGTCCTAAGTGAGTCTAAAATTCACAGGTTTCTAAAGTCAACTTAGCATTTCCAAATCTGGCAACAAATAACTTTCTGATGCCCCATACTAGGTGCCACAAGCAAGGGGAGATGAAAAACTAGACCTGAGATCTAAATTTCTCATCCAGTTGAGAAGGCCAGACTAACAGAATGAAAGGGGCATGATTAAATGCCAAATTGTGCGATACTGATTTTAAGTTGAATATAAGTTCAGAAATGAGAGAAATCAGTGTTGGCTGGGGTGGAAGGGCTCCTGGGGGGCAGAGTAGCAAAAGACCCCAAATGAACCCAGACGTATTCTTCTACTGGCCTGCCTGCCATTGTTGCCTCTGCTGCTGTGTCTCTGCATTGTGATTATTGTTTTAAAACAGTGTAGGGTAGTGGTTAGATACACCCTGGCTTTGGAACCCACTTGCCTGAGTTTCTAACCTGACTCACTTACTATTAATAGCTCTGTGAGTGAGTGACAGATAGTGAGATAGGTTCAGTCGTGAGAGAGTCGCTCAGTCCTGTCTGACTCTTTGCAACCTCGTGGACTGTAGCCTGCCAGGCTCCTCTGTCCATGGGACTCTCCAGGTAAGAATACTGGAGTGGGCGGCCATTTCCTTCTCCAAACAGCTGTGTGATCTTGGGCAAATTAGCTTTTCTATGCCTCAGTTTCTCATTTATAAAACGTAGTTACTAATAGATCCCATCTTACAGAACCGTTAAGAATGTTGGATGAGTTAAAGTATGTATTTCACACAATGAATTTAAAATTTGTGCGCATCAGAATTACCTGGGGAGTTATGTAAAATATGGAGTCTGTAGAAGTTAAAGAAACTAAGCTCCCTAGTGCAGTTAATTATATTTGGGGAGATGGTGGGAGAAGTGTAGTATGGAGATTTCTCTTCTTTGAGTGTCTTATGTACAAGCCACTTGATCAGCAGACCGTTTCACCTTTGTTCTAGGGTGTTTCTCTTCAACTTCTTGCATTATTTTGCTGTGGAATATTTTTGATGTGTTAGTTTCGATTTGGATTATATCTGATTTTTTTTAAAAAATTCATTTTTTGACTTCCCTTTTGTTGAAACTTTGGAGTACAGCTTGGTTATGTTTTACTCTCAGGGCATTTTCTTTAATTTCAGGGCATTATCTTTTTTTTAATGTAATGAAATTATAATCAACAAAATGAAAAATGAGAACACAGAGAATGAATTAAAACATTAAAAATAATTTAAAAAGTCAAATTAGTGATGCTTATAGGAAGCAGGCTATTAAAGAATTAAACCTGAAACTATAGTGGATAATGATCCCATCCAAACTCAGTATGTATTAAGTAGGCCTTTTTCCAGTGCAACAGCAAAATCCTCTTTCAAACCAGCTTAAGGACAAAGGTGATTTATTGGCTCATGTACCTGGGAAGTCCAGGGGTAAATGTGGCTTCAAGCACAACTGGATACAGAAACACCAATGAAGTCATCAGATTTCTCTCCGGACCTTGGCTCTGCTGCTCTGTGTTGTTCTCATTCTCTCCTTCTACTGTTACAGGTGGCTTCGTGGGACAGGGAGAATGACCACCAGCAATTGCTGCTTCCCATTTTCATGGCTGATAGCTCTAGGATAAGGTGTCTTTCCTACCATTTGCAGTTAGTAAATTCAATGAATCATGCCAATTGCCTTAGTTTGGGTCCCTGTTGCTATAGCCCAAAGGATGGGATTCTCTGATATTCTAGGCTTGGCTCATGTGCAGATCCGTTTACCACTAGTGGGGGTGATTTTGGAAATCAGGAGTTTGAAAGTAGGGAAAACGCTGTGAAACAACAACAAAAAATGCTGCCAGTCTCTTCCTTCTAAACATGCAGTGATACACAAGTATCTTTCTTCCCACATATAATTTTAAAAAGTACTTTAACGTCCTTCAACTGTTCCACGCTCAACTGAAAACATGCCACTCACTCTCCAGTGGGAGACAACCCCAGGACACACATTATTTCTACATCTTGCTTGCTGTACCACATTTCCAGGAGATCTTCATTCTTCCTGGTCAGGCCTGGAAAGCAAAATGGGTAGCCAAGAACCACCACCATATCAATATCTTTGCACCTTAATGCAATGAAAAATCCATAAATTCTCTGCTAAGCACAAAGTTAACTCTAGTAGTTTCCCTCTTCAAATTAAGCTGAAGTTACTAGAAGTTTGGATGCATAAAAGTGTCCAACTTGCAAAAGAAATTATTTTCCAACCTTTAGACACATGCTAAAACAAAATGTCTCAGTACCTCTTGCTCTTAGAAATTATATTTTCTAGTTCCTTAAAAACAAACAAAAACAGTTATACAGGAAATTTAAGAGACCCATGTTACATTTTAGGAATTAACAATGACTGTTAATAAAGACTTCCTAAAGTTCATGTTCAGCTAATACAAGGATGATAACTTTTTCTGTCTTGAAGGGACTCTCAGTTGTAGAGTACATTGAAATGACAATTATGTTTGACCACTATGCTATATTGATTTATCCAGACACTATCCGCCCTATGGGAAACACATAAACCTTCAGCCGTCACACATGGTAACAGTGGGAAAATACCAGGAATAACCCCTTGTTGCCAGTGGTGGTTACTTTCTTATAGTAAGTGACCCTGCATCTGTCTTCCTGGCTTATATACTTATGAAAGAACTATTGTTTGACAGAACTGTTGCTGAAGGGTGTAACAGTGACAAATTAGACCTCCACTTATAATGAGACTCTCGGGCTGTGTGCAAATAAAGGTCTGAGCAGAATATTTTTTGAATAATTGGGAATTACATAAATGAATAAATTTGGATATGAAGAATGTAGTCACAGATGGATTTAGCCCTTGATTCATCAGACAAGTTGCCTTAAGAGAAAATACAGTAACTAAACATTAAATCTGCTGCTTAAAATATGTTAAAGCTTTTAACCAAAACAGGCTTTTAAACTCAAGGCAGTCACTTGTTTCTTTGCTCACACTAGTTTGGATGTATTTGTGTGAAAATTGAAGGAGTCTCCAAAAAGGCCAACAAACAATTATGAATGATCAGTTCCATTTTTTGATTCTTTGTGATTCTGCATAAATTATATGAGGCCAAGAAAAGATTAATTTGCCCTCAGTGAAAGGAGATTAATGTCCACTGCCTTGTAAATTTTCCATTCAAGGAATTGAGTACCATACTTTCAGCTCAGAATTTTGAAGATACTTTTTTTTTTTAAACCTTGGTCTTAAATGAAAATCCTTATCTTAGATTGTATCGGCAACAATCTCAGATATTTCATATTTTGTGTAAAATGACTTAGCAACAACAGGTAGTTTTGATGTTGGAGCAACTATTTGTTGGAGAAGTCAATCAACTGTTGTTTCCGTGAACAAATCTCCAGCTCAAGAGGTACAGCCTGATATATTAATCTGTCTCCTGTTGTTTACCTTTCATTTATACTGACATGATTGAGTACGGTGTTTTTCAAACTCCAACTCATGATACAGGTGAATAATGAAATCAAAATATAACCAGAATTTAAGATCTTTTTCTTTATGAACACAATACCATCTACAAAGCAGAGAGAATAGTAAAATGAACTGCCATATACTCATCACCCAGATTTAACAATAGCAAGATGTTCACACCTGCTTCTTATGTCCTGTTGTTCCAAATTTTACTCCTTGGGAGGTATTTTAGAGAAAATTCCAAACAGAATGTTAATTTACTTCTACATACGCCAGCATGTGGCTTCCCGGGTGGCGCTAGTGGTAAAGAAGCCGGCTGCCAATGTAGGAGATGAAAGAGACGTGGGTTCATTCCCTGGGTCGGGAAGATCCCCTGGAGGAGGGCATGGCAACCCGCTCCAGTATTCTTGCCTGGAGAATCCTGTGGACAGAGGAGCCTGGTGGGCTACAGTCCACGGGGTGGTGAAGAGTCAGACACGACTGAAGTGACTTAACATGCATGCGTACCAGCATGTTATCTTTAAAAAATATATAAATATTTTCTTACATAAAAACAGAGTCCATTACTACACTAAAAAAGCAACAATTCTTGAATTACGCACTATACCTCAAGTGTCTGAAAAATGTTTTCTTACAGATAGTTTGAATTAGGATCAATCCTGATTTAAAAAAATAAAATAGGGGGATTCTCTGGTGGCCGGTGATTAAGACTTTGCCTTCCAATGCAGGAGGGGTGGGCTGATCCCTCCTCGAGGAGCTAAGATCCCACATGGCTCATGGCCAAAAAACCAAACCATGAAACAGAAGCAATACAGAAACAGATTCAATAAGACTCTAAAAATGGCCCAGATCAAAAAACAAAATTTTTAAAATGAAACAGAAGAAGATAGATTAGTAGATATCTAACAGCATCACATGTAGCAAGGTTAGTTATTATTTTATGAAATTTTTTGGTTATGCATGTATTCGGGTCATTTATAAAATGAATTTTCTTATCATTGGTCATAGCCACAGAAGCATAAACACTGTTGGTTTAGTGATCCTCTCCTTTATTCAGCAGGTTCTGGGCAGACCTCTGTGTCTAAAAACATTCTCTGCAGTTTAAGGAGGGATGTATGTACAGAAAGGAGAGCTCTTTATTTTTGCTGTTTCCCCTGCCTAGAAGTCCTCTCGCCACTGTGTCTACTACTTCACATACTACCCAGGCTTTAAGGTCTGAAATGTCATTCCCACTACGAATCCTTCTGTTCTCCTTCCTGCCTGGCTGTCATTTGGCTTGCCTCTTCTTCATTCTCCTCACCACACTGCCTAATGTGGTGGTTATCTATGTACAGTATGTGTTTTATCATCTCCTACAAATTAAGCTCATCACGTGTAGGACAGATAATTTCTTTGCCCTGAGATGTAAATAGGAGAAGGCAATGGCACCCCACTCCAGTACTCTTGCCTAGAAAATCCCATGGATGGAGGAGCCTGGAAGGCTGCAGTCCATGGGGTCGCTGAGGGTTGGACACAACTGAGCGACTTCACTTTCACGCATTGGAGAAGGAAATGGCAACCCACTCCAGTGTTCTTGCCTGGAGAATCCCAGGGATGGGGCAGCCTGGTGGGCTGCCGTCTATGGGGTCACACAGAGTCAGACACGACTGAAGTGACTTAGCAGCAGAGATGTAAATTGCCCCATGATCTGCTTACACTAAGCATTTAACAACTGACTAAACTGAGATAGGAATTTGGGACAATGGCTATAGGTTATTAGGCAGTAAAGATGCTGGTGTCAAAAACTGGACCCCAAGGACAGACTGGAGAAGAACCAAAATTCATGAGGTTTAGACTTGATTATGAAAAGCAACGATAATTTTTCACAGTTTCCAATGCAAGTTCTAACATTCCCAAAAATCCTGGGAAGAAAGAGTATATATCACCAGTTTTACACTTTTTTTTTTTTTAACACACACAAGAAACAGTTAAGTAATTTTTTAAACTGTTAAGATTCTGTTCCAAGGCAATTCTATTAACTGGGAATCAGATCAGATCAGATCAGTCACTCAGTCGTGTCCAACTCTTTGCGACTCCCTGAATCGCAGCATGCCAGGCCTCCCTGTCCATCACCAACTCCTGGAGTTCACTAAGACTCACGTCCATCGAGTCAGTGATGCCATCCAGCCATCTCATCCTCTGTCGTCCCCTTCTCTTCTTGCCCCCAATCCCTCCCAGCATCAGAGTCTTCTCCAATGAGTCAACTCTTCGCATGAGGTGGCCAAAGTACTGGAGTTTCAACTTTAGCATCATTCCTTCCAAAGAAATCTCAGGGCTGATCTCCTTCAGAATGGACTGGTTGGATCTCCTTGCAGTCCAAGGGACTCTCAAGAGTCTTCTCCAACACCACAGTTCAAAAGCATCAATTCTTCAGTGCTCAGCCTTCTTCACAGTCCAACTCTCACATCCATACATGACCACAGGAAAAACCATAGCCTTGACTAGATGAACCTTTGTTGGCCAAGTGATGTCTCTGCTTTTGAATATGCTATCTAGGTTAGTCATAACTTTCCTTCCAAGGAGTAAGCGTCTTTTAATTTCATGGCTGCAGTCACCATCTGCAGTGATTTTAGAGCCCAGAAAAATAAAGTCTGACACTGTTTCCACTGTTTCCCCATCTATTTCCCATGTAGTGATGGGACCAGATGCCATGATCTTCGTTTACTGAATGTTGAGTTTTAAGCCAACTTTTTCACTCTCCACTTTCACTTTCATCAAGAGGCTCTTTAGTTCCTCTTCACTTTCTGCCATAAGGGTGGTGTCATCTGCATATCTGAGGTTATTGTTATTTCTCCCGGCAATCTTGATTCCAGCTTGTGTTTCTTTCAGTCCAGCATTTCTCATGATGTACTCTGCATATAAGGTAAATAAGCAGGTGACAATAGACAGCCTTGACATACTCCTTTTCCTATTTGGAACCAGTCTGTTGTTCCATGTCCAGTTCTAACTGTTGCTTCCTGACCTGCATACAAATTTCTCAAGAGGCAGATCAGGTGGTCTGGTATTTCCATCTCTTTCAGAATTTTCCACAGTTTATTGTGATCCACACAGTCAAAGGCTTTGGCATAGTCAATAAAGCAGAAATAGATGTTTTCCTGGAACTCTCTTGCTTTTTCAATGATGCAGTAGATGTTGGCAATTTGATCTCTGGTTCCTCTGCCTTTTCTAAAACCAGCTTGAACATCAGGAAGTTCACAGTTCACATACTGCTGAAGCCTGGCTTGGAGAATTTTGAGCTTTACTTTACTAGCGTGTGAGGTGAGTGCAATTGTGTGGTAGTTTGAGCATTCTTTGGCATTGCCTTTCTTTGGGATTGGAATGAAGAACCCTAATTTTCTTTTTTTCCTTAAAATTTAAATTAGAGGATAATTATAATACTGTGATGATTTCTGCCATATATTAACATGAATCAGCTGGTCATAGGTATACATATGTCCCCTCCCTTTGGGACCTCCCTCCCATCTCCCACCCCACCCCACCCCTGTAGGTTATCACAAAGCACCAGAGGCTTTGGGTTTGCTGCATCATACAGCAAATTTCCACTGGCCATCTATTTTCTATATGGTAATGTATTTGTTTCAATGCTACTCTCTCAAATCATCTCATCCTCTAACTAACAGTCGAATGCATTTCATAGTTCAGAATAAGCTAAGGGAGAAAACAAGGATGATCCACCTGGACTTCTCTTCCACAGCTTCTAGAGACTAAAGAAATCTGAGAACAACTTGGGAAGTCTGAACTAGTAAACAAGGAAAAATCACTCATTCTCACTTACACACACAACATGTGTGCAAGTATCTTGTGTGCATTAACAACTATTCATGCTTCAGATCTCCACTTAAAGATCCTTTTTAAAGGAAAATTTTAAAATTTCCAAATGAGGCACATTCTTTCAAGGAAACATCTCTTTCTTCAGAACCCGTTTTAGTGTATAACTCCTTGAGTGTGATTATTTGATTAACACCTGCTTTGCCTCTTACAATGTAACCTCCATAACTGCAGGGACCATGCCTGCTTTTACCCATCCTATATTTTCTAGCACTTAACTTGCTGCCTCACAGAACTTAGGTATTTATTAAACAGTGGAAACATTCATGATTGAATAAGTGAACGCCTAGACAAATTTCATCAGTATTGCCTCACACTTCAAGAGGACGACTCGCACAAGAATAGAGAGAATGCTGGTTGGGGACTAAGGGTTTTAGAGCTAAAAGCAAGTAGAAGAGAATATCTACCCATTTTCACCACTGCCTCTACCAGTCTCCCTGATTCTGCAGCCATATGCCTTGTCTTTCCTTCTGTGACAATGGCTGGACTGTCTGGATTCTTACCTAAAGTCGACCCCTTCACTTTTGTATTGGATTCCATTCCATCTTGCATATTCAGTGTACTCTTTCTCCCTCTTATACATTATCAATTTTTCACACCTTACTGGAGCACTGTCCAGTAGAATTTTCTATGATGATGAAAATGATAGCTAATATGTGACTATTGAGTACTTGAATGTGGTTAATTATTATGAAACCTAATTTTTAAATTTTTAATTTAAAATCTTAAATTTAATTTAAATCTTCACTTCCCCATCCTTCATGTATTCTTCAACTCACTTCATACAATCGTTTGACTCAACATGTTACAAAAGCAGCTCTTCTAAACATCACCTCGGACCTCTGAGTTGAGAAATCCTATGGTTAATGATGAGTGTTCATTTTACCAGAACAGCCACATTTTACATGGCTGATAATTCCCATGATTGGAAGACTTCTCTCTGTTATTTGTGAACTCATCACTCAGTTCTTCTTCTACTTCTCTGGCTATTCTCTCTCAGTCTCCTGTACTGGATTTTCATCTTTGCATTCTCTAAATACTGAAATGTCACAAGTCTCAGACCTTTGACTGCATCTTTTATCTATCCATATTTTCTCCCTAGGTGCTTTCATCCATTTCTATGGCTTCAAATATTTGATACAGACTTTAGATTCCAAGTGTATCTTTAACTTTGAACTCCAGACTTGTATGTCAAATAGCGAAACCCCTACTCAAACTTGACATTCAGATGTCTAACAGGCACCTTAAGAAGATTACTTTTGATTTTTAATATTTATAAAACATTAATTTGATTGGAGAATAATTACAATATTGTGATGGTTTTGCCATACATCAACATGAATTGGCCACAGATATACATGTGTTCCCCTCCTATCCTGAACCACCCTCCCATCTCCCTCCCTACTCTATCTCTCTGGGTTGTCCCAGAGGATGGCTTTGGGTGCCCAGCTTCATGAATAAAACTTGCACTGGTCATCTATTTTACATATGGTAATGTACGTGTCTCAATGCTGTTCTTGAAAATCATCCCACCCTCACCTTCTCCCGCTGAGTCCAAAAGTCTGTTCTTTACATCTGTGTCTCCTTTGCAGCCCTGCAGGTAGGATCATTGGTACCATCTTTCCAAATTCCATATATAAGTGTTAATATATAGTATTTGTCTTTCTCTTTCTGACTTACTCCAACTCTGATTTCAACTTTTAAATCTGTTTTCCTTCAGTTCTCTCCTCAATCAGTGTTATTTCCATCTTTCTAATTATTCAGGCCAAAAATATTGGGGTCATTTTTTTACTTACATCCCACAGTCAACCCATCAGTAAACCCTCTTGGCTCCATTATTTAAATAGAGTGAGAATTTGACTCTTATTATCTGACCTGCCAACCGCCTAGTCCAAGCCACTACCATCTCTACTCTGTATTATTGCAAGAGCCTCCTCACTGGTCTCCCTTTCATTTATCCTTGTTCCCTTAAAATCACTTTTTTAAACAGCAATGTATGTGATCCTTTAAAAATGCAAATGGATTCATATCACAACAACACACTAAACTTTCCAAGATTTCCTACTTCATTCTGAATAAAAATTAAAGTCCTATAGCCACTTACAACACTCTGCATGATCAGGGCCCCAGCTGCCCCTCAGATCCTCAAGCCCACCATCCCCTCCACTACCTCTTCGCTTTTTCTTCTCATCCTCACCATTCTCACTGTTCTCCGAGGGGGTTAAGCACACCACCCTTAATTCCTTTACCCATATTTATTTTACATCACAGTTTTCCTCTGTCTTCCAAAACTAAACTTTGGAGTGAATCAAATCAAAGTCCAAACTTGGTCTCTATTGTTCTCTGCTATGTCCACATCTGAAATCGTGCCTGGCACTGAATATGTGTCCAATGAGTGACTAAAGAAATCGTAAGCTAACGCCTAGTAGCATCAGTTCAGTTCAGTCACTCAGTCATGTCCGACTCTTTGTGACCCCATGAAGTGCAGCACGCCAGGCGTCCTTGTCCATCACCAACTCCCAGAGTTTACCCAAACTCATGTCCATTGAGTCAGTGATGCCATCCAACCATCTCATCCTCTGTCGGCCCCTTCTCCTCCTGCCCTCAATCTTTCCCAGCATCAGGGTCTTTTCCAATAAGTCAGTTCTTTGCATCAGATGGCCAAAGTATTGGAGTTTCAGCTTCAACATCATCCTTCCAATGAACACTCAGGACTGATTTCCTTTAGAATGGACTGGTTGGATCTCCTAGTAGTCCAAGGGACTCTCAAGAGTCTTCTCCAACACCACAGTTCAAAAGCATCAATTCTTTGGTGCTCAGCCTTCTTCACAGTCCAATTTTCACATCCATACATGACCACTAGAAAAACCATAGCCTTAACTAGATGGACCTTTGTTGACAAAGTAATGTCTCTGCTTTTGAATATGCTATCTAGGTTGATCATAACTTTCCTTCCAAGGGGTAAGTGTCTTTTAATTTCATGGCTGCAGTCACCATCTGCAGTGATTTTGGAGCCCAGAAAAATAAAGTCAGCCACTATTTCCCCATCGATTTCCCATGAAGTGATGGGACCAGATGCCATGATCTTCGTTTTCTGAATGTTGAGTTTTAAGCCAACTTTTTCACTCTCCACTTTCACTTTCATCAAGAGGCTCTTTAGTTCCTCTTCACTTTCTGCCATAAGGGTGGTGTCATTTGCATATCTGAGGTTATTGATATTTCTCCCGGCAATCTTGATTTCAGCTTGTGCTTCATCCAGCCCAGCACTTCTCATGATGTACTCTGCATATAAGTTAAATAAGCAGGGTGACAATATACAGCCTTGATGTACTCCTTTTCCTATTTGGAACCAGTCTGTTGTTCCATGTCCAGTTCTGTTGCTTCCTGACTTGCATACAGATTTCTCAAGAGGCAAGTCAGGTGGTCTAGAATTCCCATCTCTTTCAGAATTTTCCATAGTTTATTGTGATACACACAGTCAAAGGCTTTGGCATAGTCAATAAAGCAGAAATTGATGTTTTCCTGGAACTCTCTTGCTTTTTCAATGATGCAGTGGATGTTGGCAATTTGATCTGTGGTTCCTCTGCCTTTTCTAAAACCAGCTTGAACATCAGGAAGTTCACAGTTCACATATTGCTGAAGCCTGGATTGGAGAATTTTGAGCATTACTTTGCTAGCATGTGTGATGAGTGCAATTGTGTGGTAGTTTGAGCATTCTTTGGCATTGCCTTTCTTTGCGATTAGAATGAAAACTGACCTTTTCCAGTCCATGGCCAATGCTGAGTTTTCCAAATTTGTTGGCATATTGAGTGCAGCACTCTCACAGCATTATCTTTTAGGATTTGAAATAGCTCAACTGAAATTCCATCACCTCCACTAGCTTTGTTTGTAGTGATGCTTCCTAAGGCCCACTTGACTTCACATTCCAGTGTAGTATAACCCAGAGTAAATCATTTAACTTTTTCTTTTTTTGGATCTTCTTGTTCTCACCTCTTAAAGGAGAAATGAGCTAGAATACCTCGAAACACACTTATTCAGTGATTAATGCTTCACATCAGGTAGGCGCTTCCGCTACTGGAAAAAGTCACACAGTTCCTGCTTTCAAGGAGCTCCTGTGCTGACGGGAAATGACCCTCCAGGGTTTTCGGAGAAAATTTCTGAGCATTCAGTTGGGGATGCTTGGAACGCAGCTAGGTGAAGAGGGCGTGGCAGAGCTGGTTACACCTGAAGCTAGTTCTTGGCTTCCCAAATATTCCTATTTCCCCAAAAGACACTGAAAAGGGCAAACCTTTACTGAGAAAGCTATTCCAAATTGTGTTGGAAAATACATAACTTGACTGTCACCTAAGTGTTTTTACAAACTAAGATGGCATGATAGCATAGTACTGTTAAAGAGTTGTTTGAGTGCAAACCTTTGGGTAACTTAGAAACTCGTAACCAAAGTTTACATATACAATACACAAAATATCTTTAAGTTTATTTATGTGCGCAGGGGACCCTTCAAAGTCGTAAGGCTGGGGGACTCTTCTATCCCCAGATTTGGCGCAGGACTCTTTTTTTTTTTTTTTCCTTCCGAAACTCAATTATACTGTGATCTTACCTCCGATGCTAGTGCATTTACTGAAGGAAGGGGCGGGTGGGAGTTGGGGAATATAATGCGTTCACTTCCAGCACAGTGCAAAGGTCCTTCACGTTTTCCCGTCCCACACTTGGAGAGTATAGAACGTTCCTTTTGGTTAGGCGCGGCAACCTGTGCTTGGAGCCGTAACAGACGGCCGCAAAATCCGCAGCGTGCGGAGAACTGTCCCACACTCCTGGATCTTCATAATCGGCCCTTCTGGCGAATTCCCGGGGTTTCTGGCTAGTTGGCCCAGCCGCAAGCCCTTGCGCTAACCTGGGCGGAGTCGACCTTTTCCGACTTTACCAACTGAAACGTGTAGGGGTGGAAGGACTGAACATGCCGACATGAAGGAAAGAGGACTGAAAGAGACGCCCCCTAAAATTATAAATCAAGCTATTTTATTATACAAATATCTCATGGGGACCGTATGTCCTGGGAGAAGCAAGGTTTTCCATCTCCTGATTTATAACAACAGATGCTTCCCCCTACGTCTAGCGCGCCCAGTCGTTGGTCTCTTCCGCGCCGGGCAACCTAGCGGTCACGTGCCCCTCCTGTCCTTCTCGCTCGGCGTGCATCCTGCTTTGGGGACGACCGAGCAATGGCAGCTCTGCTGAGACCGGCCCGCTGGCTCCTCCGCGCCGCAGCGGCCCCGTACCTCCCGCTCTCCCTGCGCCTCCTCGCGGGCGGCCCGGCCTGGCCTCACGCGGCTCTCTGTGTGCGCGCCGCTCTAGCCAGGCCTGTTGCCGGGTGAGTTCCCGGCCGCTTCCCCCGGCCTTTCTGTATGCAGCTCGGCCGTCCCCTCGGGTCCTCCGGGGGCGAGGGCCGGGACCTGCCTGTACTCTGTCCACACCCTTCTCACGGCTCCTGGGCCTGGCGTCCCCGGGCCTCCGACCACACTCCCCATCCCGGAGGGGCGGAGTTTGGGTGGCGGGCTTGTTCGCCTTCAGAAGGTCACGGGCATGGCATGCTTCCGGCATGGGTCCTAACCTTCGCCGTCTCTGACTTGGTCTATTTGCTCTCGGGCTGCGGACAGCCTAGGAAGCTGAGGAGGGCTTTGAAGGCTGCTGCCGGGGGTCAGGTGTTACTGCTTAAATCATTGAGTAGGTTGGGTGCTGTCCCACGTGCAAGCCGTATTGCACCAGCTAGGACTAAGTTTTCGAGAGCTTTGTATTTGGGAGGGAGGGTAGGTTGGGAATTCTGGGTGAGCTAGGGATAGCTTAAAGGGGGAAGTTTAATTATGACCCCTTAGGGGTTTTGCCCGGAGAAGGCAATGGCACCCCACTCCAGTACTCTTGCCTGGAAAATCCCATGGACGGAGGAGCCTGGTAGGCTGCAGTCCATGGGGTTGCTAAGAGTGGGACACGGCTAAGTGACTTCACTTTCACTTTTCACTTTGATGCATTGGAGAAGGAAATGGCAACCCACTCCAGTGTTTTTGCCTGGAGAATCCCAGGGACGGGGGAGCCTGGTGGGCTGCCGTCTATGGGGTCGCACAGAGTCGGATACGACTCAAGGGACTTAGCAGCAGCAACAGCAGGGATTTTGCATGCGTTTTGAGTGGTGTTTACGAAGATGTGAGGTGGGTTGGGAGTTTTCACCGTAGGTTCCGTGTCAGTGAATGAATGAGCGGACACGTTCTAGGCACTCCGTGGGAACTGGGAGTACAAAGACAAGTAGAGTTCTCAGTGAGTGTCAAATTGGTGAATAAATACCCTCATGTATTGAGGTTTATCTGAAAGTTACTTTGGTATAGATTTTGCCAAGGAGAGGATATGAAAGCTTGCTGCTGCTACTGATGGAAGTGTTAATATGAGTACTATTCTAATCACCTGAGGAGGGTAGATGGGCACTAGGGTTTTTATAATTGAAGCAAAACTGATTTTGAAAGACTAGTGTTTATATAAATAAAGGTACTTTGGGAGACAGCATAAGGACTAAGAGCTGAGGTTCTGGAATAGGCCAGAGGTGGACTGCAGGCTGCTCTGTATTATGCCACTGGACAAGTTAACATTTACAGGCCTCAGTTTCCTGTGATTGCATGGATCTTTGTGAATCAGGTTGGAAACCAAGTCTGTGTGTAGAATTGTATGGAGGAAATGCTTTATGATATCTTACACATCTTTGAAATATAGTGCACTTCTAACTTGGAGCCTACCTGGATTTTCTCATTAGGCCTGAACAGTTAACCTTTAAAAGTTGGGCCTGCTTTCACAGAACTACATCTCTTGGCTTTCAACGAGGTACTTTTGAGAAAGTTATGACCATTATATACATTTTTCTAGTTCTTAACATCCTCTTGAGACCAGAGGATGGTGGATGTTGCAGTTCATCTTCACTGTTGTAGTTGAGGAAAACAGTGGAGAGAACACAATCTAGTAGCAAGGGTGTTGGTCTGGGCCTTTGTCAGACCTGGGATCCGTTTCCTTGCTGCATTACCTTACCTTAAAAAAAAAAAAATCCAAAATCCAGACCCTGTCATTGTAAGCGGGAGTTGAACCACTGGACCACCAGGGAATTCTTTACCAACCTTTCTTGATCCTCAGTTCATTGTTTGTAGAGGTAACAAGGCCTTTCCCCCCTTCTTTGTAAAACCCATTTCTTGCCATTCAGGACTCAATTTTAAGAAGAGACTCAACACTCAGTCTAAAAAATGACTATTTTAGTTTATCATATCATGTCTCACTTGTCTGATTTTATCTGCTTGCTGTTTATTTCCTTAGTAGGAAGTGAGTTGCAGAAGAGCAGAACTCGGTCTTGTTCTGCTGTGAGCACTCACTTTGTGCTCAGCTCATAGCAAGCCACTAAAGAAGTATTTGTTTTCTTGTTCTCTTGGACTTAACAATACTTCTATACAGTTTCCAACCCATATAGTTTCCAACCCACAGCCACCCTTTTTCCAGAATAAGCATGCCCACCTTTTTCCTACCTGAAAAACAAAACCTTTCCCGAAACTAGACTTAACCTCGCATGCTTCCCAATCTCTCCTTCCTGTCTGTACTCCTCTTTCATTTGCTAACTCGAATTCACTCTGACTCACTGTAGTCGCACCACTAGGAAAAGCTAATATCACTTTATTTAACTTTATTATGTGTATTTAAATTTTAGAATTTGTGTGCCTTGAGGAACAGTTGCAAAATATAGGGTAGGGGGAGGCAATAAATTAAATATCACCCTTAATTCTATCACCCACAAAAAGCCATTGAGATATGTGGGTGTATATATCTTTTGAAATTAGATATATGTGAGATGTAAGGTTATTTCATCTAATTTTTCAAAGGGACTTCTTAATAACCAAATCCTCTCTAAGGCCTCGACCTCTGGCATTAGTCTCCCATTTTCCCCTTAATGAAACCCCCCCACCTTTTTTTTTTTTTTGATAAAAATTGATGACACCTCTCTTCCTTGATTTTTTTTTCTCTCTTTAAATTTTTTTCTCTCTTGCTTTGCTGCATCGTTTTTCCTCTGTTCATCTCTTAAATGATGATATCTTGAGGGGGGAGGGGAGCATTGGGGGATGGAGGGATTTGTCCTTAGTCCTTTGGTTTTCTCATTTTTTTTTCATTCCCTTGAGTGACTTCTTCCACTTTCAGGGCATCAGGCCATACTTCCCTACCTGGTGATGGTAACAATTCGTCTCCTGGGTATGGACTGCCACTAGGTACCTCCAACCGGTTGAACTATGGGTACTTCAAGCCCATATATCTCAAACTGGATTCATCACTTTACACCAGAAACTAATACACCCTTGTAAGTCAACTATATTTCAATTTAGAAAATTTAAAAAAAGTATATCAAACTGGATTCATCTTTCCTATTGTATCTGTTCCTCTTGTGTTTTCCTGTTTTAGTGAACTTTGCTATTTCTATCAGTTTTCTAAAAGATTTTTCATTCACATTTTCTTGACACCTCCCTGTCCCCACCTCTGCTGCTAAGTCGCTTCAGTCGTGTCCGACCCCATAGACGGCAGCCCACCAGGCTCCCCTGTCCCTGGGATTCTCCAGACAAGAGTACTGGAGTGAGTTGCCACTTCCTTCTCCAATGCATGAGAGTGAAATGTGAAAGGGAAGTTGCTCAGTCGTGTCCGACTCTGAGCGACCCCATGGACTGCAGCCCACCAGGCTCCTCCATCCATGAGATTTTCCAGGCAAGAGTACTGGAGTGGGGTGCCATTGCCTTCTCTGGTCCCCACCTCTACCCCTTTGTATTGATTGCAGAAATGATGATGTTCTATTAGATCTGCTTCATTTGGAATAATTCCCCACCTTCTCCCCACATTATTCTGTAGTTCCTGTGATAATTTGATCATGTCATTGTCCTGCTTAGAATAGGACACGGTGGTGGCTCCCTGGTGGTGGTTCCAGGATAAGGTGCTTCCTGATCTGGAGATGCCTGTGGAGCTGCCCTTCTTGTGAGTTCATTCCCATGGCATCCAGACTCTGCTTCAGAGTCCTTGACACCAGGGCTTCTGAATCTATAATGAGTGCAGAAATTCTCAGGGGGTCTTGTGAAAATGTGGATTCTGGTTTTGTAGGTATAGATAGGCAGGAGACAGATTCTGCATTTTTAACAAGCCCCCGGATGATAAAGGTCCTGCTGGCCTGGGAGTCAGCAAGGCTTTGATGGGCCACGTTCCACCTCTCTTTGCCTCTGATGGTGATTTCACTCTTGAAATATGTCTCCTCTGTTAAATCTCTGTTGCTGGCTTCTCACTATTGACGACTCCCTTGTGTGGAATTACTAAAGCATCAGTTAACACTATTGAGTTTGTACCCACTAGCATTGCAGACTTCATTGTAAGCTCCTTGAAAGCAGGGGCTTTGTCTTTTTTTTTTGTCTTACTCTTTTTGTTTCCCCTGGTGTCTTTAACTTTGTGGCATGTAGTAGATGTCAAATGTTTGTTGAGTAAATCACTGGAAATCTTAGACATTGAGGAAGGAATATTTGTGAGAGGCAGAGGAGTTTGAAGGGGCACTCCCATTCATGTAATCCATTGGATTGCCACAAATTCACCTTGATCTTGATTTCCAGGAATGTCTGAGGACAGAGGAGTATTATTGAGTGAAATTATAGAATTTATTCATCAGTCCTTATGTGCTTATCAGAGGAAGGGTAAGCTTTGAGCTAAATCAGTTTGGGTGGCAGGTCTGGATTGAGCATTGTCTTAAAGGTGAAGAGCACATATTGCCTTATGACAGACTGTTGTGATTTCTAAAATCGAATGGAAAGAAAAGTTTTCCTTGTTTACCTCTCATTAAAAAAAAAACTTTCAGCAAATGTCAAAAGTCTGTCTCGGTTCCTTGGAGTTGCGATTCAGCCTCTACTCTTTTTATCAGTTACAGAGGACAATGGTAGGCATGTGTGTGGCTTATTATATTGATATATGTGCTGTCCGTAAGAGAGGAATGTAATAATGTGGCATTTCAGAAACAAGAGAGTCATGTTTGAAATGTTTGCAGTATGTTTGGGAGAGTCATTTGTTTGGCAGTAGGGTATTGCTCGTGTTTAAGAGGATACTGGTAATGCGTAGTCAGTGTTAACAGAGGAGGAATTTAGGAGGTTGTACTTTTATCCTCTATGTGTGTGGGGTGGGATGTAGTGGAAGTTGACACTGCAAAGGCCAGTCAGTTGATTAGAAAGTTGGTTGGAAGCCATTGGAGGGTTTTGAGAGGTACAGGTCTTGACAGTTTCCATTGACTCTGGGAGAGATAGGGACTGGGAATGGATAGACCTGTGAGGAACAACGTTTATGCTGCAGATCAGGGTTAATGGGGCCTCAACTAGGTGGTGCAGAACTGAAGAGAAGATAGATTTCTTTTCTGAGAGAACAGGAGTTTGGCAAGGATGTTAGAGTTAGGAAGAATCGAGTTGGAGATGAGGTAAAGGATAATACCTTTGGTGTAGATCTTTACCATCGTCAAATTGTGTGTGTGACTATGTCACATATGCATTTCGTCTTCTGTGCATTGTTCTATTACAAATTAGGAAACTGAGGCTTAGAAGGGGGAAGTAATTTATCTAGAATCTCCACAGCTGGGATTCATCCCCAGATGCTGTGATTCTCAGTTCCCAAATGTTCTGAATATGTTGTGGTTTAGGTACTGAAGGGATTGCTTATGGACATAATAAGATTTTTTAAAAAGGCAATACCTAATACATTATAAATTGAGGAATTAAAGGCTTTCACAAGTAAGTAAGCACATAAGATCTCAGAATGTAAACTCTGGAGGAAATATGGAGAATAATCTAATCTATCCCACTCTTTTATAGATTCTGCAGAGTATCTTGCTCCACATCATATCGTAGGTCCCAGCCTGGTTAACTGATTTATCACTTCCTATCAAAGCTGAGACAAAGGAGACCTCCCTCTGGACTGGAGGAGCCAGAGATGGAGGGAACATCTGGGTAGGTGGATAGGAATGGCATTGGCATTTCAAGCCAGGAGACTATTATCAAGTGTAGAAGGGCTGCAAGTGCCTTATTCTAAAATTCTGTTACTTACCATAAAACAAAGCAGTGTTTGAGGGAACAGCTTAACTGGGCAAGACTTTCTGGAGAAATGAGGTCTTGCAAAATTCAGGGAGAAAATAGTGCAGGGAAAAAGTTAATTGTGACAGCTTTACAAAAGATTTTTTTAAAAGATCAGTCAGATAAATTGAGTTGTTGTTCAGTCACTAAATTGTGTCCAACTCTTTTTGACCCCATGAACTGCAGCACACCAGGCTTCCCTGTCCTTCATTATCGTCCAGAGCTTGCTCAAACTTACATCCATCCAGTCGGTGATGCCATCCAACCATCTCATCCTCTGTTGTACTCTTCTCCTCCTGCCTTCAGTCTTTCCCAGCATCAAGGTCTTTTCTGATAAGTCTGCTGCTCTTCACATCAGATGGCCAAAGTATTGGAGCTTCACTTCAGCATCGGTCCTTCCAGTGAACATTCAGGGTTGATTTCCTTTAGGATTGACTGGTTTGATCTCCTTGCTATAACTTAATTTTGTTTTCAGCAAGAATATTAGAAAAATAAAGAGCTTGGTGCAATAGTTATTTCAGAATATTTACTTAAGTAAATAAAGCTGCAGAATTAGGTCTTTGTCTACTTGGTATCCAAAAACATTGGATACCAATGGAACATTCTGTTAACAGAAGTGCAGCATTTTGGGAAACATTGCCTTATCTCTGTCTTTTTACATTGATTCCTGTTTGGTAAATGCTATTATCTCTGAAATTTTGTAAGCTTAGAGTTGTGATAACTTGGCCAAAGTTACACATCTTAGAAATGGCAGAGCCTGAATTCAGGTCAGTCTGCAGGACTCAAGCCCATGCTCTTAAAGCTGGTGTTTCCACTATGCCATGAAGGCTTCTGTTTTTGTCTCTAAAATTGATACATAATAGGCAGAGGATAAATTAAGTCTCTCTAGACTTGACTTTCACTTTTCACTTTCATGTACTGGAGAAGGAAATGGCAACCCACTCCAGTGTTCTTGCCTGGAGAATCCCAGGGATGGGGGAGCCTGGTGGACTGCCGTCTATGGGGCTGCACAGAGTTGGACACGACTGAAGCGACTTAGCAGCAGCAGCAGGGTACTTTTATTAATACCTGAATTTTTCTCTCTTAATGGGAGTGAGAATTAACAAATTGTACTGGCAAGACTTGTTGCCTGGAATATGTAGTGAAATTAGGTGGGGATGTCAGTGGTATGTGCTTCTTTCCCATCTCCATTGCCCACCCTAAGTTTCTGTCAGTCTCTTACCTGGACTACTGTAACAGCATCCTAAAATGGTATCTGTTTATTCTTACTGCCCTCTTTCTCCACCCCACAGCTAGACTGATCTTTTCAAAACAGACGTAGATCATACCATAACCCCTGCTTACAAACCTTCAGTAGGGTTCTGATACAGTTTTGTACTTCAGATGACATCTGTACCTAGAATAAAATCCAGACCCCTTACTTTCACAGTCCTCCGTGTCTAGCCCAGCCTGCCTCTCCAGTATCATTCCATCTATTGTTCACTTGCCTGGTCTGCCGACTACTCTCATTTGCTAAGAATACTCATCCTCCATGTCTCTCTCAGCCTGCCTCTCCTGTATCATTCCATCTATTGTTCACTTGCTTGGTCTGCCAACTGTTCTCATTTGCTGAGAATACTCATCTTCCGTGTTTAGCCCAGCCGGCCTCTCGAGTATCATTCCATCTGTTGTTGACTTGCTTGGTCTATCGACTACTCTTGTTTGCTGAGAATACTCATCCTCTACTGTCTGTATGGCTGTTTTTTTTCATCCTTAGTTTATAAATTTGAGTGTCATCTTGGTACATTTAATCCAAAGTAGAACTGTGCTGTTATTCTTTCTTGAAAGTCCCTTGTTTATTTCCTTAGTAAAACTTAACATGACTGGTGAGTGTTGTTTTTTTTTTTTTAATTTAATTGATTATCAGGTTTATTAATACTTACTTGGCTTCCCTGGTGGCTCAGACGGTAAAGAATCCGTCTGCAATCAGGAGACCAGGGTTCGATCCCTGTCCACACAAAACCCTCACACAAATGTTTACAGTAGCTTTGTTCGTAAAAGTGAAAGTTGTGCCCAACCCTGGGACCCCATGGACTGTAGCTAGCCAGGGTTCTCTGTCCTTGGGATTTTCCAGGGAAGAATACTGGAGTTGGGTAGCCATTCCCTTCTCGAGGGGATCTTCCCGACCCAGGGATCAAACCCTGGTCTCCTGCATTGCAGGCAGATTCTTTCCTGTCTGAACCACCAGGGAAGCCCAATATAGTGGCCCCAAATTGAAAGCAACTTAATGTGTCCTTCTGTAGGTGAACTGAGAAACAAATGGTGGTATAGCCGTACAAGGAAACATTACTCAGCACTAAAAAGAAAAGAACTATCAAGCCATGAAAACACACAGAGGAACCTTAAATGTATGTTGCTAGGTGAAAGAAGCCAATCTGGAAAAGACTATCCACTGTATGATATTTCAGAAAAGGCAAAACAGGACAAGTGAAAAGTGGTTGCTTGCTTGTTCAGGAGGAGGGGGAGAGAATGAACAACTTAGACACAGGGCGTTTGTAATGCAGTGAAACTGTTTTGTGGTTCTGTAATGCATGTCATGTATTTGTCAAAACCCATAGCATGGATATGTACACACACAGAGTGAACCCTGTTGTAAACTATTGGTCATCCTTTGTAACAAATGTATCACACTAATACAGAATGCTAATAAGAGGAAATCCGATCGAGGGGAAAAAGGATATAATATATGGGAACTCTGTACTTCCTGAACAGTTTTTCTGTAAACTTAAAAATGCTGTGAAAAAGTAAGATATTTTAAAAAGTGACAGGCTTAATAGGGGAGTCCAATGGAAGCCTATATATAATAGGCTAATAGTAATCAGTCTAATAATAATCTAGCCCTTGTACGTTTTTGAAATATGGTTGCTCAACTATAAAATCATTATGTTTTTGCACTAAAGGGTCAAAAATCACTAGCAGCAATTACTAAAAAACAAAGGCAAAAAAAAAAACCTGAGAAAAATTACTTTTTAAGTGCCAGATTTTGTCAGAAAATTCAGGGGTAACCTGGATGTTAGTAGTGAGTGCTGGAATCTCAGGAGGGAACCTGAGAAGTTTAACTTAAAAAATATAAAGGAGCCATATATGACATGAGTGGCATGATGAAGTGCTTTTCCCTTATGTGTTATGTCACTGGGTCATCAGGATTTGGAGCAGTGCGTTTCAGCTGGTGCAGGCCTGATGTGTGGGTTCCTGCCTTGCCGTGGACCCACCTTAATCCCTGCACGTGTTCTTTCCTTTCTGTTACAACATACCTGTTGTTCTAGACTGCATGCGTGCCCAGTTGCACAGTCATGTCTGACTCTTTGCAACCCCATGATGGACTGCCAGGCTTCTCTCTTCATGGAGTTTTCCAGGCAAGAATACTGGAATGGGTTACCATTTCCTCCTGCAGGGGATCTTCCCAGCCCGGGGTCAAACCCGTGTCTTTTGCATCTTCTGCATTGCATACAGGTTCTGTACCACTGCACCACCTGGAAGCCCTAGCTACAAAATTCTTTTTCTTTCAGGGTGTGTTCAAGTGAATTTGAGAGTAAATTGTCACTCAAATAAAAAAAGATAGAAAACGCAGTCCTAGGAGGAAACACTGGAGAATCCTTTTGAAGAATGAAGAATCCTTTGGTTTAAATATGTAACCCTTCTCCCCAGTTTATTTTATAGTAGAGTCATATTTTGACTTAACTAAATAAAGCTAAACACACTTACATGTGAAAGAGATTTGACAGCATTAAAGATTTGTGAGAAAAAAAAATAGCTTTAGAATGTTCGATCTGCTGTGCTGGTTTATTAACATCTCTGTTTTCTGCCTGAATTTTGTTTGTTTGATGTTACATGTTAAAACTGCATTTTGAGTAGAGGTTTTATTTTTATGCTCCTCAACAGTTTATCAGATTTCGGTTGTATAAAAAAAAAAAATCAACAAATACTACACTTCACTACAATTTTTAAAAACTGTTTATTTTTATTTATTTGGCTGCTCCAGGTCTTACTCGCAGCACTCTGGGTCTCTAGCTGTGGCATGTGGGATCTAGTTCCCTGACCAGGGATCGAACCCAGGTCCCCTGCCTTGGGAGCACGGAGTGTTAGCCACCGGACCACCGGGGAAAGCCCCAATTTTTAAAAGATTTATTTTTATTTATTTGGCTACTTGGGGCACACAGACAGGGTCTTCGATCTTAGTTGCAGCATGTGGGATCTAGTTTCCCTGACCGGGGAACGAACCCAGGTTCTCTGCTTTGGGAACACAGAGTCTTAGCCACTGAACCACCAAGGAAGTCCCTGCACTATGATTTTGAAATCTCTCTTATTTAGCTGTCATTGGTGAGCAGTATTTTTACTCACCTGAACCTGACACATTGTTCTGGGTGATTTAAAATATTTGGTGTTTGCCTGACTAACATGGGGATAGGTTATTAATAACTGATCTCGTAGATAAAACAGCCAGATAAAACTTTTGAAAGTAAGGGATAAATATATGTAGCAATATGTAGCAGTGTATCTTCTGTGGTTCATAGGTAAAAATCTAGCATTAATTCAGTTCATTTAACTAACTTTAATCAGCCATCTACAAGTGCTGATCATTAGATTTCCTAATTAAGCAAGATGACATTGTTTTTAGTTAGTATTCTGATTTTTTCCGTTGTTTTCCAGTCTGCTGTTTTACATTGGTGGAATCATTGATGGCCACCGTGGTTGTGTTTTGTCCCAGGTCCCAGTGGTAGAATTTCTAGTTGGGTATCGATTACTGCCTCTGTGTTTTGCATAAACTTGTGAAACTACTGGTGTTACTTTCTTTAATGTAACATTGCTGCTGCTGCAGGTGCTGCTAAGTTGCTTGAGTCCTGTCCGACTCTGTGCAGCCCCATAGATGGCAGCCCACCAGGCTCCACCATCCCTGGGATTCTCCAGGCAAGAACACTGGAGTGGGTTGCCATTTCCTTGTCCAATGCATGAAAGTGAAAAGTGAAAGTGAAGTTGCTCAGTCGTGTCTGACTCTTAGCGACCCCATGGACTGTAGCCCACCAGGGTCCTCCATCCATGGGATTTTCCAGGCAAGAGTACTGGAGTGGGGTGCCATTGCCTTCTCCGAATGTAACATTAAGTTTTGTGATTGCTTGTTCAGGTTAATAGCATAAGAAGTCAACAATTTTATTTTTAAACTCATGAGTTTGTATTTACTTTGGTAATTGACTGTTCAGTTCAGTTGCTCCGTCGTGTCGGACTCTTTGCAGCCCCATGGACTGAAGCATGCCAGGCATCCCTGTCCATCACCAACTCCCAGAGCTTACTGAAACTCATGTCCATCGAGTTGGTGATGCCATCCAACCGTCTCATCCTCTAATTGACTGTGGTAAAAAAAAAAAAAAAAAAAAAAGACATGTTAAAAAAACATGACTGTCATCATAAGGGCTTTCTTGAATTAATAAGTAGAGTGTTTTTACATTATTACTTAGTTAAGATATACTTAGTGTGTATTCTTTAGTTATACTTACTGGCTACTTCTGAAAAGTCTAAGATATTTGGAGATAAATGTGTAAATCTCTGCAAATTAGATGATTTTATGTGAGATTTGAATGTATAGGAAGTTCAGATTCAAAGATACAGGCATGACAGGGCTTCGTTCACACATAAGGATCATTTCTGTTTCATGTTTGTAAATCAGATACAGCCTGTATTTCTGCAGTGTGAAATACCTCTGATTTCATGTTTTGGCCTGCCTGTTAGACCTGCTTTATTAAAATAAATGGTTTAAGGGTTGTTTGCTTTTTGTAAACACATACGCTGCTGCTGCTAAGTCGCTTTAGTCATGTCCTGCTCTGCGACCCCACAGACGGCAGCCCACCAGGCTCCGCTGTCCCTGGGATTCTCTAGGCAAGAACACTGGAGTGGGTTGCCATTTCCTTCTCCAAAACACATACGCTAGTTTGACCTTAATTTATTAACTTTTTTTTTTTTTTACTTAAATGCTTCAGATTTATTTAGAAAAATGGGGAATACTTTTGTATTAATGATCCTTTAAAAAACTACATACTTTTATCTTGGAAATGGGTCTTATTAATAATTCAATATCTGCACCTAGAAAATGTTCAGAGTGCTTTAGAATTCTTCAGAATTTTAGGTATATTTTAGATCTCTTGTTCATTTGTAGAGGTTAGAAGAGCTTTGTAGCATAATCTTCATTTTTCTTCATTAACTTGGTTTTGGATAAGGGAGATTTAAAAACATACCGTGTTATTGTCTTAGTTTGAGATGATTCCATGTGGGAGATTATCAAGAGACATTGTCAGACAGTTATTCAAGAGGTTACTTTGCATACAATTTATGTGCTTGTGATTTTATTTAAAGCAAAGGTCAAAACTTTCTTACCTACCAATTTATACTTCTGGACATTTTTGCTATTATGCTATGAATTTAGGTATTTAGTAACTAATAAAAAAGGTTTGTATAAATTTTACTCACAAAGATGACCTATGTGGATAGTAGTTGACATAGTTTATTACTAATTGTGTTTTCATTTTGTAGAGGTCTACGGAGCCAAGCTAGGCTACATTCCATTGCTGCTGAAAAAAAGAATTATCTTCAGGAGGAGCCCACCTCTTCTCATAGAAGGAATGCCAGCCAATTTGATTGGGCTTTAATGAGGCTAGATAATTCTGTCCGAAGAACTGGCCGCATCCCTAAGACTCTTCTACAAAAAGTCTTTGATAACACCTGTCATTCAGGTATTTCACGATTATCTATTCAAAAAGTTGAACTTAAATTCTGGTTTGATGGTAAGCTCATTACAGAGCACATTATTTGGTACTTTAAATTTTGTCATTTCTATTTGTGATTTTATGTATGGTTGTGATTTTTTTTTGTTTTGTTATTTCAACTCAACAGAGCAAAGTTTTGAGTGAAACATTTTGTTTTGCATGTTTATTTCAAAATCAAATAAAAATTGTCTTTTCCCACAGTTTATAAAAGAATCACTTTCAGTGGTAAATTTTCTTGGAAGATAGTAGTTTTTATCTTCTCTTGCATAGTGTCTGCTTTCCCTAAGATATGAAAGTTTCCAGAAAGACTGAAGACAGATAATCATTATTTCACTTTCATTTTCACTTAGCTGTTAACATTCAAGTCACTTATGCAACTTTGATAATCTGATAGAAACGTACAGGCCCTCAACTCCCCCTCCCCCTACCCCCCAAAAAAACCTGACCACACAGGCTCACACAAAATCCTGCATGCAAGCCACACATATAGTTTTGAGACTGTTCACCAGTTTCCCAAAGCTCATCCATGATTTCAGTCACATTAAGAAGCTGTAGAATCTAATGATGAGGAATACCATAGAAGTATCAGTAATAACTGGCATTTAAAGACAGTTTTTATTATTTTGTGCCTTTGATTTATTGAGTTACATGGCTATCACAGCAGTCAATTTTAGAACATTTCTATCACCCCCAAAAGAAACCTCAACACCCCTAAACATCAGCCCTCAAACCCGCATCCCTTCTAGCCCTAGACAACCGCTAGTGTACTTTCTTAAAGGTTTGCTTATTCTGGATACTTTATATGAACAGAATCTTGGCAGTAAGTGGTTTATTTTTGTTTTGAAATCAGCTTTCAGGGACATGTGGCTTAAGGGAGAGGGAAGTTAGTGTTTGTAAGGGATTGTAAACCTAAATTGAATATTCATGGATTTTAATTGGGCTGCTTTGTACTATTTGCATAAGATACTGAGAACCATAGCCTTTCAGTTGCAAGAAGTAGTGCATATAAATTAGCTCCTTTGTATTTATGTGCTCTGTAGTCTTACAGATTGTATAGATCTCTAACCTTAGCTTCCCTAAGAAAGCAGACCAATTTTTAAAACTTTTACTAACATTTTAAATGATACCTGATGATTGAGATAGGATTTTTCTGATTTATTAGGACCCTTTTAGTATTATCTTTAGTGAGGCAGGAAATTTTTAAGTATTTACAGATTTCAGTTTAGGTTTATCTGTATGATACTGGGTACTGTGTTAAATATTAACCATTAACCTATTTTCATAGGTAGCCCGGGTGGTAATCAAGCCTTGCTACTACTGCGCAGCTGTGGTTCTCTCTTGCCTGAACTAAAGCTCTCTGAGAGAACAGAATTTGCTCATAAGATATGGGATGAACTTCAAAAATTGGGTATGATTGTTTGAATATATGATGTGTATAAAGGGTATGGATATTTTTTTCTTGTAGTAAAAAAAGAATTTCTTTGCATAAATGTCATTCAGTTTTATGGAGGGGTTTACTTGATTCATATTTTTCTTGTGTGATATGACTTATTTGGTGAGTTATAGTGACATCTAGGGGCATTAAGAATAAAGTAATTTTTCATAACAAGTAATACTTTACAGGTAAGTTAAAAAGCAAAACAGACATTTGGTCTATCAAAGTTACGAATGCACATACTGTTTGACAAAGTAGTTCTGTTTGTTAAAATTTATTGACATATCAAACATTTCAGTGTTTTAATATGTTTTATTTTTTAAAAATGTCTTTTGAGATATACTTGATTTACAAATTATTTTAGCTTCAGGTATACAACATAGACCATTAGTTAAAATTTAGATAGATATACTCACATGTGCAAAAGGATATTCTTCATTGTAGCTTGTTTGCAATGGTAAGAATTTGGAACCAACTCTGATGTCCCTAACTAGGGGCATTGGTTAAATAAATTAGAGTGTCCATAAAATGGAATATGGTGCAACCATAAAAAAAAAAAAAAAATGGAGTTCTTCATATACTAATGTGGGGTGTTCTCCAAAATATAGTTAAAAATTAAGATGTAGAACAGGGTGTATAGTTGGCTACTATTCTGAAGAAAAATGTTTATATGTGTCTGTGCATGTAATAAAATGTTTCTTGAAGGGTAATATACACTAGCTATAATTTTTACTCTACTTTTTTCTTTTAAACTATAGTTGATTACTCTGGCTTTCCAGGTGGCTCAGTGGTAAAGAATCTACCTGGCAATGTAAGAGACATGGATTCGATCCCTGGGTGGGGATGATCCCCTGGAGGAGGAAATGGCAACCTACTCCAGTATTCTTGCCTGGGAATTCCAGTATCTTTTTATACTTTTTCAATTTGGGACTGTGAACATAGTTACCTATTCAAAAAATAAAATAATGTAAAAGATAATTTGATAAAATTCAATGTTCATTCCTGATTTAAGAAAATCTTCACAAACTATTTATGTCTATATGTCAGTCACATAATTTAAAGACGCATGTTGAACCAGAAGTATTTGTGAGAATGGGTTATATTCTCAAATAGAAAAGAGCCCTTACACAGTAGTACGACATTTAATACCTCAATAGAAAGACATGTAGTGTTTTCTAATTTAACTTTTCACAAATACCTTTCCTCTACACTCTATATCCTTTGTGAGAGTAAAATTCATAGTATCTTTTTCTCTTTGCCAGTAGACCAGTGCTTTGAACTTACTCTACTTGTTAAATAGTTGTTGAATTAATGTTGTTAGAAACCTGGTAGGTTGCACCTGTGACTTGTTTGCAGACTTTTAAAGCTGTAAGAGATTTTTTTTTTGCCTTGTCACACAGCATGTGGCATCTTAGTTCCTCGGCCAGGGATAGAGCCTACGCCTGTTGCCTTGAAATACGGCATCTTAACCATTGCATCACCAGGGAAGTCCCAAGCCATAACAGACTTTTTTTAGCTTAGATAACATGTCCAAAGTTACAAAAGGAGCTGTGAAAGAGCTGAAACTGGAACTGGGTTTTCCAGAGTAAAGGGGATTCTGGAGGAAACACTGGAAATGGTAGGCTCTCATTTCAATGTTGCCACATGTTAAATTTTTAAAAATAGAATTACTTCTGGTGTATTCTTGGCCCCATTCTGTTAATATATGTCTCCTTAAGTTTTTTTGTTCAAGTTGTTTCATCTCTTTGGAGTGTTCTTTGTTTCTTACTCTTGAAAGCAATCCGTTTTTCAAGCTATAATTTAAATTCCTCCAATCTAGAGTTTTACTTGCAGTCTCAATTTGTATCTCATCAGTTGCCTGCATTAGAGTTGTCAATTTATCTTTTTAATATTAATAGGTACTCTTCTCTAGGCAGCTGATGATCTTATTCATATTTGAATCTTTGTCATGAACCTTCCAGTGTTTTGCGTATGTTGGGTACTAAAGTAATAATAATTGAAATTGTAGAAAATGAACTTCAAGAAAATTTAAATTCTACTTCATTAAATAGTGAGACTTTAAAAAAAAAAAAAAATAGTGAGACTTTAACATGGTTCAATTTTGAAAGGCTCAGTAAAGTTTATGGTGAAAGGCTTGGACTGATGTTCCCCAGATGCCCAGGTCAACTCTTGTCAGTCAGTCAAATCTTAACTTAAAAAAAAAAATTCTCTAATAATCACATTTTGGAAAAGGATAGATGTACTTTTTTTTAAATAAAACTATTTTCTTACAAAGGCTATTAATTTATTTGAAACTGCAAAAAACTTTGACTACTAGAGCTCTGATTTAGAGACAAAGGTAGGGATAAAAACTGCTCTGCACAAAAAAGCACAAACATGTTTTTTAGTATTAGAGCAGGTCCACATCTAATACAATTACATACTCTTGATGAAGGGAACTATATAATGACATCTTCAAGTCTCTGTGTTTTTCTTGAACAGTAGAATGCCAAGCTAATAAACATAACTGCACATAAAAGCCCTGTGAGATGACAGAAAAGTGTCAGACCTTTACTGTGGGCAAGCACAAGGTAATACATGGAGGAGAAAACAGTCATCCAGATTACACCAGTGGATGAGTGAGTGCTAATCTAGCAAGAAACCTGGCTTCTATCTAAAATAGTAATGTTTTAGAATATTCTTTTGAGTTTGAACAAAGTAAGTTGATGATTTGTAAAATCATTACATAATGAGATTGAACAAGAATATGATATTATAACATTAAAAGTAATGGACAGTAGAGCCAGAGCCATGAGATAGTATTAAAGGTATACAGATATATGGTAAGATACATAAGGTACAAGCTGTTTTATAGCTTTTTATTGTTAAAGTAGGATGCTTTAGGATGATGTCCCTCAACTTTGAGTTTTTAATGTAAATTTTAGACAGTTAAAGACTTTCTCAATTCACTCTATGAAAGATAACAGTTTTTATTTTTTAAAAAAATTCTCTTCGAGAAATGACCCATGAAATTAACTAGACATAATATGGGGATAACATTTTTAATGTAATTCACAGAAATATTTTTGTCATCTGCAGAACTATGTTATTGTGACAGAAATAAAGAAATGAAACTTAGTAGAGTTTTGCTGGAGAAGGCAGTGGCACCCCACTCCAGTACTCTTGCCTGGAAACTCCCATGGATGGAGGAGCCTGGTGGGCTGCAGTCCATGGGGTCGCTAAGAGTCGGACACAACTGAGGGACTTCCCTTTCACTTTTCCCTTTCAGGCATTGGAGAAGGAAATGGCAACCCACTCCAGTGGTCTTGCCTGGAGAATCCCAGGGACAGGGGAGCCTGGTGGGCTGCCGTCTGTGGGGTCGCACAGAGTCGGACATGACTGAAGCGACTTAGCAACAGAGTTACGTTAACTTTTATCTTGACCATAAAATCTTCCTGAAAAACCACAGTAGGTGTCACTTACCTGGATTTTGAGCAGTATTCTTAGCTTTTCCAACATACTAGAGGAAATATTTTTTCTAGAGAAATATTAGAGGAAAATGCACACTAGAGGAAGCAATTTCTGACTGGAAGGGAATACTATGCTTCATAAGTAAGAGATCTTTTAATACTTGAATAGATGGTTGCATGTAACTGTCCCTTAATTCAGTAGTTACTCTTGTATACTTAGTTTGCTCTGTTCTGACAGGATTTCTACATGCATGGGTCTAAATATGGGGTAAAATTCTGAATTGATCATTTTACCCTTTTTGTTACATTTAAGTGCACATATTTTAGTTGTGATAAAGGGTATGACTTTACTCTTGTAAAAATTTTACATAAATTTCACTTGTAGGTACTGTGTATGATGTAAGTCACTATAATGCTTTGCTTAAAGTCTACCTTCAAAATGAGCATAAATTTTCACCAACTGACTTCTTGGCAAAAATGGAAAAAGGAAACATTCAACCAAATCGAGTAAGTAGTTGCTATTACAGGTGTGTTTATTGGTCATATCAACTTTTGTTTTTAACCAGGAAAAAAATTATTAAAAAGTATTTACTGGCCCATTTCTTTGACAGGTGACATACCAAAGGTTGATTGCTGCTTATTGTAATATGGGAGATATTGAAGGTGCCAGGTATGTAGTTTTATAAATGTATGTTTAAGCAAACAAATATGTACATCTTGTAGACCTAGAATATAGTCTTTTTTTAAAAGTTTTACTTAGAAAATTATTTCAGAAGGATTTTAGCCTAGCAAATTTGGTCATATGACTTAGATAAAATACTAAATTATGTAAAAGGGGAAAGATAATTGAAAATTACTATTTTAATTAAAAGTATAATTTACTGGAGCAGAAGTTTAAAATTGTTGGGTTAAAAGCTGGTTTTACTTTTTTTGTTCGTTAAATTGCAGTTTCCAAAAACAAATGTTGGTAACCATTTACATTGTATTCATTTGTAAAACTGATAATATTCTCTTTATTTCACAAATGTTTTGTATAAAATCAGTTGTGACATTGTTCACGTATAGTTTATTCCTACTTTTGGATGGAGGGTTTAGGAAATAAGGAGTAAATTGAAATCTACAATCTCATTTTTAATGAAATGAATCTTGTTAAACTTTATGCTTTTAGAAAATTAATTAGTAGTACAGAAGAAACAATCAGATTTTTAAAATTTACCCTCTATCTTTAACAAGTGTACTTGAGAACTATTGATACAACTTCAGGGAGTGGGATTTTTGTGTGCACATATTGTAAAAAGTGTTTTTCATGTATTTCCAAGAAGTATTTTTATTTCTCTTTTGTTCCAGCACGATTCTTGGATTTATGAAAACTAAGGATCTTCCAGTCACAGAGGCGGTATTCAGTGCTCTTGTCACAGGGCATGCGAGATCTGGGTAATGCTCAGCCTAGGGATTTACTCTCAAGTGAGGGTTAAGTTATAGGAAGCTATTGTAGAAAATTCTTATAACTATGTTTAACTCTCAAAAACTCTTATGAGTCTATGTGGTAGAAAATGCACATCTTAATATAAGTTATTCTTAAATTATCTGTTTGATTAAATTTTTATTTGAAGGTTTTCAGTTTTAAAAACTGAACTTGATCCAAAGTAACTGATTTTGTAAAGTTTATTAACTGTTTTGCTAGTGCCCTAGAAAATATTTTTATTTTTGAAGAATATTTTACTAAATGTTATTCTTTCCTAAAAAGATAAATTTGAGTCATAACATACCCAGTGGAAGAGGGCGCATTCTTTAGTGTCTGTAATTATTGTATAATTGGTTTTGGAAAAGTTACCTATAAAAATTTGAGATGTTAAGGATCCTTATTATTTTGGAAACCTATTACTAGTTTAATATGTATTTTTAATACATGTTAATATATATACATTTTTATAATATATATCTAATATGTATTTTTCCTTTTCTGATGTTATGATTCTAAATGTGTGTACTTAAGAACTTTTAATAAGCAGAGGTAATATATTCTAGATTAAATGATACGACATTTGGCAGTATTATAGTAATCTGTTTTATTTTCTTTGAATTAATGTACAGAGATATGGAGAATGCAGAAAATATTCTCACAGTAATGAAAGAGGCTGGAATTGAGCCTGGTCCAGACACATACCTAGCACTATTGAATGCATATGCCGAGAAGGGTGATATTGACCATGTTAAACAGGTGTGACTTACATAAATAAACATACTTTTAAATCATTTGTATAATCTCTTTAATTTTGAGTGATATGGAAAAGTATAGTGTATATCTGTTTTTAATGATATCTCTTGTAGACAGTCTTGAAGGAGAATTCTTACTATAGTTCAGTACTTTGCTGCTGATGAAACAATTATTGCTGAAACAGAATATTTTCTGTTTTACAAAAGAAGTCTTAAGCCTTTAGATGGTGTGTGTCCTTAGTCTCTCAGTTGTTTCTGACTCTTTGTAACCCCATGGACTGTAGCCTGATAGGCTCCTCTGTCCATGGGATTTTCCAGGCAAGAATACTAGAGTGAGTTGCCATTTCCTACTCCAGGGGATCTTCCCGACCCAGGGATTGAACCCATGCCTCTTTGAATCTCCTGCATTGGCAGGCAGGTTCTTTACCACTGTACCATATATATAAATTTTTAAAATCTTGGTATTTTAATTTATTTAGATTCAATTTAAAAAATTTTGCATCTTGTTCTTTTAATTTCTGGACCTTCCTTTAGACCCTGGAGAAAGTGGAGAAGTCTGATCTTTACCTTATGGATCGTGATTTATTGCAAATTATCTTGAGCTTCAGTAAAGCTGGGTATCCTCAATATGTCCCAGAAATTTTGGAAAAAATTACATATGAAAGAAGATATATTCCAGGTAGTTTTAAAGTTTTTATTTTCATAAATTTTCTAAAAATAAAACTACTTTTACATGACGGAATGGACATTCTCCAGCAATAGGGTATTGTGGTAGATGAACATAGGATTCTTTTAAAGCTTTAATAAACTGAAAAAAATTGAGTTAATGAATACATGGGAATATTTTGATTTGGAAGTATTTTTTTTTAGGCAGATAAATCCTTTTTGGTATTTGCAGTTCATAAGTTTGTCTTTGATGTTGATATCAATGGGAAATCAGTAACAGATTTTGTTTAAATCAGTAACAAAAGATGTCTTTGTTTTCTTTCCAGATACAATGAACCTCATTTTGCTTTTAGTCACTGAAAAATTGGAAGATACGGCATTGCAGATTTTATTAGCGTGTCCTATATCAAGGGAAGGCAGTCTGAATGACTTTGGCAGTTTCTTTTTACGACACTGTGTGACTATGAATACGGTATTAAAATAGTCCATTTTTACTTTGTAGACAGTGTAATCAGCAGTGAAATAAGATTGTTTAAAATAGAAGAACATGAGACTAGATCAATTCTTAATATAAATATTAAGAAAGCTTTGTTTTTGTGTTGGAAGAGTTTTGGGCAGAAAGAGGATGAGGGGTTCATACTTTTCTTTTGTCTCAGAAGCAGTAGAATATTTGCGGAAGGTCAAATGGTAGGGTATTTGCAGATTCATCTGATGTGTAGTGCCTTTCTTTTCTAGCCTCCAGAGAAGCTTAAAGACTACTGTAAGAAGTTAAAGGAAGCCCAGCTGCACACGTCGCCTTTGCAGTTCACACTCCAGTGTGCTTTAGTGGCTCAAAAATTCGGTACTATATTCTCGTAATTAGAACTCACATAAGTAAGTTTTGCTGAGGTAGCTTTGATATATTTTATGGTATCTCTTTCAGATTTGGCAAAAGTGCTGATGAAGGCTTTGAAGGAAGAAGGTTTTCCTATTAGAATTCATTATTTTTGGCCGTTGCTAGTTGGACATCAGAAGGAGAAAAATGTTCAAGGTTTGGTTTTACCTTTTACAAATATAGTGGTTCAGATATCCAGTATAACAGTTTCTGTACACATGTAATTGAATTATTTGAGGAAACATACTTATTAAACTTTATGAGGAAATAGAATTGGTTTAAGTCATGGTAAAGTATTAGGTAAAAGCTTAAAAGACAAACATAATGGATTTCTTTCATCTTAATTTCATTTCTTATTTCATCTCTAATCTTGGTATTCAAACTTGTGATTGTGGCTTTAAATAGTTCATCATTTTTAAGTTCTTCAAAAAAACGCTTTAGTTCTTGGTTTTACATACATTCAGTGTTTGAAATTAGTTTATCTAGCCTTACTAAAGTCAGTGTTATATACCGTACAGCCAGACCGTTTTCTTTCTGGACCAGTCTGTTTTTCCTTTACTGAGCCGTTACAATAATAGGAAAGGCAAGAGGACTTTTATTGCAAAATAAGTGCTCCTGGCCTGACAGCCTACTGATTGAAGGACAGAAATGTTCAATCTTTCAGGTTCTTAAGTACTTTTAAGCATTTAGCATACTTTTCCCTGTACACATGGGATGTCTATAGGATATGAATAAGAATTGAACAAATATTAAATTTTAGAGCACAGTATCTAATTCCTTGGTTTGCATTATTGGTAATTCAGAAAGAGTAGTCTCATAAAAAGATGCTTTTAACAGAAGTACTTCCCCCTTGGGGAAACAAAAAATGGTCTTTTTCATTTTATCTTGCTGTATAATGTGCTTTAGAATGAGATGCAGGGTTGTTAGTATGACATTGGGTGACAAACAAAGTGCACAAACAACAAAAAAGTGCTTTTAGCAGACTTTCATATTGCAATTTTGTTTTAAATATACAGCTGTCTTCTGGTTTAAAGGAACTAGTGAAACAAGTCTTCCCTAATTGTTTCTGGCTCTAAAAGTATCTAAATCCTTTTTAGAAAAATCTTTGGGAAAACAATATGTTAGTTGATTAACTCTTTGCGTGTCCTCCAGTTCTGAAAGCTCCAAGAGGTAACCTTTAACCTAGTATTTTTGAACCACAGAAAATCTACATCATTCCATGAAAATCCTTGGGCATATTAGTATTGTCCACTGTACACAGATATGAAAATACTTTGAGTACTCCCGTTGAAACCTTTGTTCATCAGGTCAATTGTTTTTTCCTCAGCCTATCACAGTATGTAGACTTGAATTGTTTACTACATTTTACTACTTAGTAAACATGAAAGAATTCAGGTAATTTCTTTCCATAGTTGTATCTCAGACTAGTAGAAAAGTGGACTCTTATCTCCCAGCCCTCTTTTCTTAGACTTTTAGGATCAAAGGTACCTTTTTGAAAGCTCACATTATATTAATGAAGGAACTGAGAGCCCAGAGAGTCAGTGAATGGTCTTAGGTTCTACACGTAGTTGTCAGTGGTGCTTGGATTAGAACACAATTTCTGTTCTCCTATTTTAAATATTCATTTATACCTTAACAACTCCATATTTAGGCATTGGTAAGTATACTATATTTGTTTTCTAAAAATTCTTAGCTGTTGGTTAAAAGTTAGGTATTGGTTTTTGAACGGACATTTTTAAAGAGTGGTACCAAGTTATTTTAATCAATGAGGATTTTTAACTGGAAAAATAGGAAAACTGAAGGAAGTTAGCCTGAGAGTACAAGAGATTGTCAGCTGGTTTATAGTTTTTAAAAACTCATTTCTCCCTTGCAAGTAGTCCTGAAAATAAAGCATGTGTTCTACAGACTTTTCTTCATGTAACAGGTCGTTGACTGTATATATTTTATATAGTTTAGTTCAATTCAGTCACTCAGTCGGGTTCAACTCTTTGCGACCCCATGGAGTGCAGCATGCCAGGCTTGCCAGTCCATCACCAACTCCAGATCTTGCTCAAACTCATGTCCATCAAGTCAGTGATGCCATCCAACTGTCTCAACCTCCGTTGTCCCCTTCTCCTGCCGTCAATCTTTCCTAACATCAGGGTCTTTCCAGTGAGTCAGTTCTTTGCATCAGTTGGCTAAAGTATTGGAGCTTTAGTTCCTCCAATGAATATTCAGGACTGATTTCTTTTAGGATTGACTAGTTTGATCTTGCAGTCCAAGGAACTCTCAAGAGTTCTCCAGTACCGCAGTTGAAAAGCATCAATTCTCCAGCATCCTGTAAGATAAAGAAGTAACATTCTTACTAGTGCACTGACTTTATCTTTTGGGGAATGTCATATGTAAACTGGTAGAAATAAATAGAAGAAAGTAATGGCTACAGAGATGGAGGATGTAGAGGAGTATTTTTCATAAGGAAAAAATAAAACTATTTAGGAAATCAAAGAAAGGTATTCAGAGCTCAGATCAGACTGAACCAAGTTTGCAACTGTAGCATGATCAAGCGTTTATTGTATAGAATTTTTTCTGGCTGCAAATTTTTCCATCACCAAGCCCTAAAAATGATTCTTATAGCGACTTCCTCATGGCTTATCTTGCTGTTGTTTCTCTGTGGCGCAAATGGAAAAATCCTCTCTTAGAATTTTAGTGGATTGGCCCAAGTGAGAGGAAATAATGCAGAATGATTAAGGATCTACATGCCTTGGTAATTTTTAGAAACCTGAAAATAAGAATATAAAAGGTAAAATATGAAAGGAAAGGCTGGTATGAAAGCCTAAATACCAGTTGAGTAAAATGGTTGAGTAGGAGATACTTTTTATTTTTCTTAGTAAAATGCTTTCTGTTGAAAATCTAAACAAACATGGAAATGCATCTATGTCTGGTTTCATTGGAATCAGTTTACTTTTTTTTCCCCAGATGGCTTACAAGAAGTTTGTTTTTTTTAATTTGAACAAAATCTGTAGTTAACAATATTGTATCACACATTAATTTCCTGGTTTTTTTCTTTTTTAAAAAACATAGTATTTTCTCTGTATTCTCAGAATTGGATTAGAAGCTTCAAGCCTCGTTCAGTTGTTTTGTTTTTAAAGATCACTAAGGTAATAAATTTTCTAGACTTTTAGCAGTAATACTTGATGCCAAAATACATGAAACTGTATCAAAGTTTTGAGTGAATATAAATTAGAAATCTGGCATTCTGTTCATACTAAGTCAAACTAGTAGAGTAAAAAAGAATCCTTATTTTAGGAGGTACTTTTTAAAAAATAAGAAATTCCCTCCTTGTAAAGTGAGTTCTCTGGGTAGAGTCTAAAATCATGTGGCATAAACAACCCTAGTCAGTGGAATTTGTTCAGAAAACCCATGTATCTTTCCCAGTAGTTTGAAGTACTTTAATTCCTTTAAACTTTTGAATGGAGACTTTCCTTTCGATTCATAAACTTTATTGTGGTTACATTTGAAATGTTGTTTACTAGATCATTTAGATTTTAAGTTCACAGAGGTTTGGGATCCTTGTTTCTCTAAGTTAATATATGAACATTTTTTTAAAATGTGGATTGTATTTTTGAGGAAGATACATGTAGGTATGTCAGATCAGTCACCTTTCTTTCTTATTGAGAAGTGTTTGCATCTTTCTGTCCAACTATAGTTACTGAAGTGAATATCCTTGACTGAACTCATCTGGATTCCCATCAGAATCCAGGTTTTCATAAAACTGCCTTAGTTTCAGTTGGAAAGATACATAAGTTAAAAATGCTACCAATGCAGGTCATCTATAAACAGGCAGAATGCAGTCTTCCTGACCTGAAAAGCATTAGAAGATTGAAGAATTAAGAGATTAAAATATATTTGAGGCATTGATGATGAGGAGTATTTGTATAGGAATCTTCTGTCTGTAGTCAGTTTGATGAACTATTTGCAAGAAAATGAAGCAGTTATTTTATGCTATTAGAGTATTTTAAGACAGCTAAAATTTTTTTAGTTGTTACTTTTAACATTTGTTTAGTATTTTTAGGGTTTCACACAGGTGTTAGTTTTTAGTGACCACTCTGAGAAATATAATATGGAGCTTTATTATCATTCCTGAGTCCAAAAGGCCTTGATCTTAGGTCCTTCTGATTGGAGGGAAAAGTGTATGTTTTTCCTTTTTTGTCGTGTTTCAAGCGCCTGCCTGCAGTTAGTAAACAGTGTTTCTATTTTAGGACATGTCTTTGACATTGAAGAAAATGCTTACTTTAACCCTTTTGTTAAAATAAAGATTATTAGACTCCTGGAGGCATTTCCAACTTTATTTAAGTAGAGAAATCTATACCCTTCCCCTGAGTAGGCTGAGATGAAGCCTTCTTAATATAAAACTTTATATACTGGTCAGTTTAAACTGAGTTGCAATACTGGGATTCTTTTTGTTCAGTATGTTTTTTCATTTGTCCTCCATCTTCCTGTAGGCCTAGACCACAGGAATTTGTTCCATACCTGTGGGTAGTATTTGCAGTTTTGATACTTTGCTTCCATCCATTTAATAGGCATGGACTCTTACAGGTCAGAAAATTGTTCTGTTTATTGAGTCCCTTGATGTATTGCCTTTCTTATTACATGGATGGTGGGTAGAAGGATCAAGTCAAATGTTACATGTTAAATTGTTGTTATGTGTTAAAATGTCTAGAAGGCACAGTTTGGGTATATTGCCATTTCTAGTGTGTAAGATAAGAAATTATGGCCCAGTATAGTGGAGTTTTTCTGAATGTTGAGCTTTAAGCCAACTTTTTCACTCTCCTCTTTTACTTTCATCAAGAGGCTTTTGAGTTCCTCTTCACTTTTCTGCCACAAGGGTGGTGTCATCTGCATATCTGAGGTTATTGATATTTCTCCCAGCACTCTTGATTCCAGCTTGGACTTCTAGCCCAGCGTTTCTCATGATGTACTCTGCATAGAAGTTAAATAAGCAAGGTGACAATATACAGCCTTGACATACTTTTTTTCCTATTTGGAACCAGTCTGTTGTTCCATGTCCAGTTCTAACTGTTGCTTCCTGACCTGCATTTAGGTTTCTCAAGAGGCAGATCAGGTGGTCTGGTATTCCCATCTCTTTTCAGAATTTTCCACAGTTTATTGTGATCCACACAGTCAAAGGCTTTGGCATAGTCAATAAAGCAGAAATAGAAAACTAAGATCAAGGCATCTGGTCCCATCACTTCATGGAAAATAGATGGGGAAACAGTGTAAATAGTGTAAAATAAATCAGACTTTATTTTTTTGGGCTCCAAAATCACTGCAGATGGTGATTGCAGCCATGAAATTAAAAGACGCTTACTCCTTGGAAGGAAAGTTATGACTAACCTAGACAACATATTCAAAAGCAAAGACATAACTTTGCCAACAAAGGTCCATCTAGTCAAGGCTGTGGTTTTTCCAATGGTCATGTATGTATGTGAGAGTTGGACTGTGAAGAAAGCTGAGCACTGAAGAATTAATGCTTTGGACTGTGGTGCTTGAGAGTCCCTTGGACTGCAAGGTGATCCAACCAGTCCATCCTAAAGGAGATCAGTCCTGGATGTTCATTGGAAGGACTGATGCTGAATCTAAAACTCTAGTACTTTGGCCAGCTCATGTGAAGAGTTGACTCACTGGAAAAGACTCTGATGCTGGGAGCGACTGGGGGCAGGAGGAGAAGGGGACCACAGAGGATGAGGTGGCTGGATGGCATCACCAACTCAGTGGACATGAGTTTGGGTAAACTCTGGGAGTTGGTGATGGATAGAGAGGCCTGGTGTTCTGTGATTCACGGGGTCGCAAAGAGTGGGACATGACTGAGCGACTGAACTGAACTGAAAGTGGAGTTACTCACGTTTACTCTGCCATTAAGTGCCAGAACCAGAGTTGAAAGCTAAGTCTCTTTAAACTGCAAACCTTGCTTTTGTTTTGTCACTTCACTGTAATGTCGTACCTGACATTTAGAAATTCACTTTAAACTGTGGTCATGAAAGCAGTCATTACTGGCCAGAAGATACTTTGAGGATGTTAGATTAGCACAGGTCTATTACTGGTAATTGCAAAGCACCTATGTACTGTGCCAAGTGCTTAGTAATTTTTGCATATGAAGAAGAGCCCAGTGTGACTTGCCATTTTTATGATAGATATAAAGGTTGTTAGTACTAATTCCCAGGGAGTTGTTGGAGGAATAGCTTCAGATTTTTCTTGTAATTATTGTTTAGGCTTATGTGTGCTGTATGGACCAACTTGACATGCATGTTCTCTTTATATGTAAGCACATGCTTTGTCTTTTGGGGTTTTTTTCCTGTGTTGTTTTTATATCTTGAAAAATACATCTAATTAACTAAGGTTTTGAAAATACTGGGTAATTTTAACTATAATGAACTATTTAAATTTAAAAGGTTTTGATCCATAATCTGAATTATATAAAAAATGTGCAATATTCATAATGTAGTCAGACTTGTCTCTATATGCAATTCTGTATTCAGTGAGAATTTATAGTCAAGTTTTGGTACTAGAATCTATTACATAAGAAACTTAAAGAAATATAGTTTTTATGTAGTTAATACCATAAATCAAAAACAGGGATTTTTTTAGGGGAAGTTGTAACAATGTGAAAGTAATGAAGCTAAAGAAGTAAATTCTAAAGAGAAAAACAAATGAGGTCTTTCTTAAACTGTTGCTTCTGTCAAAGTAGGTAGCGCCTGAGTAGTTTGACAATATTCTAGAATTGTCTAATTTAAAGAAATCTGTGTACTATTTGAAGCTAACCATAGCTTTGGAAAACATGAACTGTCCTTTTGAGAAGTTAATAAAAGATGTTTTTATGAATGGGGGAAATGAAAGAACGCACAATTTACTAGACTTTTACAGTGTAAAATACAATGAGACTAGCTCATTAGAATCAATTATTCTTTCTTGTGTTATTAAATAAGAATTCATAGGGTAGTTATTAATAAGAATTCACAAGGAATTCTTTACATAAGTGCTTAAGTTAAAAACTTTTGAACAGATCTCCTCTCACCCCACTCCTCTAATCCCTTGTCTCTGTAATATTTATTCATGTCAAGTTTTATTTTGTAGATCCATCAATGCTGTGTGATAGCAGTGATGTTTTATGATCTCTGTTCAGTTGGGATACTGGAAATTATTAAGCATCTGGCTTAATTGTTTTCATTTTTGTTATAAATTCTGGAGTATTTCCTTACTGTTTACTTCTGAATTAATAGGGAGAGATGAAGGAAGGAGCAGTTTAATTTTTTTCATTTAGCATCTTATCACCCAGTTTTGTTCTTTCTCTTTCAGACAAACAAAATGCTGAGTACTTTTCCTACATTACAGTTCAAATAGATGAACTGAACTTTTGATCTTTTGTTAATGTATTCTAAGTTCTTCATCTCTGTGTTCTTAAATTTGATCTTACAGGTATAGTGGAAGTCCTCAAAGGAATGCATGAAATAGGAGTAACTCCTGATCAGGAGACATACGTTAATTACGTGTTTCCGTGCTTTGATAGTATAAAGTCAGTTCGTGCTGTTTTGCAGGTGAGCACAGTGTGGCTTTAATTTCATAATTGAAGAGAGCATCTTCCCTCCCTAGTGTTTTGTGGTAACCAAGGAAAAAAGTCACTGAGCTGAGTACTGAAATGGTTATGTTGGTATATAACTTTCTAAAGCTTTGTAAAAAATATTGGAGAGTGTAACACCTGTAAAGTTGTTAAACTTTAAAAAACTTTAAAAGGGAAAGTAATGTTTGTCTTGTATTGAAGAGAGAACATGCCAATATCACACAAAATTTAAATAAAACAATTTCATTCTAACCCCACTCTACAGTGTAACTGTACCTATGTTTTGAGTAGTACTTTTACTTCTCTATGAATTTTCATAATAAACTATTTCAAAATAGTAAATTTACTATTTACTATTTCAAAATAGTAAATTTCAGAATAAATTTACTATTCTGTTTTTGTTTTTTTTTTTAATAATTTTTTGTTTGACCCCAAAGCTTTATTTTCCTACCAGATACTTCCTGTCCCCACCAGAATAAGCAAGACATTTATAAAAGGGCCTATGAAAAATTGACTTGGATAGTGCACTGGCTCAGCAAATGGGTGCACTTTGATTTTCAGAATAAAGCACCGGGCAATTAGGAACAACTCTGGAGAGTGCACATATTTTAAGAAGTAATATTTTGCTCAGAAGACCTGTTTCTTAGGTGGTTATTCACACAATGCCTTTATTTTTCTATATTGTTAGCGTGTCTTGTCTTTTAAATAATTTCATAATTACAGTCCTCTAAAAGACACAGTTTATGTCTTGAGTGTCTTTAGCTTTCTTCCCTGAGTCCTTAAGTGTATTTTGAGACTATGCTGTCCATATTTAACTATTAAAAAATGCATTTAAAAAGGTAGTTTCCCCACATATTTCCCCAAAACCTACTCTTCTCACTTGGCACCTATACATTATAGTATGTAATTCCACCAATTATTTTTTATGATTGAATGTCTTATTGTATAGATGTACGATAATTTATCTTTATTTCTTATTATTGATTAGTTGATTTTTAATATTGTGCTGTTATTATAAAGTGGTTCAGTAAATATGTTCAGCTGAATTTCAGCTCATTTACTTAAATTATTAAATATGATGTTGAGACAAGTAATTACCCATTTGGAGTTAAATAAAAATAAATTTGACCTTTACCTCATTATATGCCTTAAAATGTCATCTTAGATCAATACATTCTTCATTTGGGATTAGTACATTGTTGTAAATGAGAGAGTAGTTCTAATGTCTTCAGTAGTAAACTCTCCCTAGAAGGAAGGCACTCTAATAGTAACAGATTATATAAATTTGAAGATAAACATTTAATTTAGGATGTTGAAACTCCATCTCATAGCTTTTGCTAAAGTTTGGTTATTCAGTTTATTTGTATTTTAGAAAATGATCTTTTAAAATGAAAGATCATTAGAGTTTCTGATATAAAGAAATGGAAAAACAGGAAATGTGAATATTTTTAGCTGAGGTATATTATCATTGAAATATGCTTTATCCCTAGGAAAATGGATGTCCACATGATGATGATGTGTTTTCTCAAGCTGAATTGAGAAGTAAAGCAATAAATGGAAACTTAGATTATATTTTATCATTTTGTAAGTATGCAACATAAGTAGTAAACTTGGCAGGTGTTAATTTCTGTGACTTTTGAGAATGTACAGGGTAGCCCATGCCCTCACTCCCCGCCTCAGGTAGTTCAAAGTAATTTCTATGAAAGGGAGGAAGTTTTTATAAGGTTTTTTAAAAATTATCCTGATTAAGATGGTTTATGAATTGAAATTTATAAATAATTTGGAAGTAGTTTTAAAATTTAAAGAACCTTGGAAGTAACATGGTGTTAGGTTGGAATGGGGACCTGAAAGGCTTGGATCTTATTTATAATAAACTGCTAATTATGGGATCAGAAACAAATCTCTCTACTATTCTTTTGTTTGAATTTCATGAAATGGGATTGTGTTGCCTGTCTCTCTACCTTGTGGGAGTTGTGAAAATCCTATGAGATGTGGTTTTTGAAAGTGTTTTCTAAACTAATGCTTATTATGGCCCTCAGTTATGTGAAGCCAGCTCCCCAATCCTCATTAATGAAACACAGCAAATGTTTACTAAACACTTAGAAATGGTAGGGTGTTTTACAATGTTCATCACATATTAATAAAATTCACCCACTGATAGATGAAGAGAGGCTTAGAGAGGTTAAATGATTTGGCCATAGTTGGTAACTCAGTCAGACCAAGATCATCTAACTTTAACCTTATTTATTTATTTTACTATCAGACATTTTAATTTTAATAAATTAGACATTTTTTAATTAAAAATTTTTAACATTATCTATGGCATTAACTTGACAGTGTTTCAGGTCTTGTGAAAAGACACCATTTAAAAACAAACATACAAACATCAATATCTAGCCCACTAAAATGTTAAAAGCTAAGCTCTGATTAACATGTATTCACACTGTATAAATGGAAGCTTTGTGAAAACCAGATTGTTAGTACATATTACCTGTGTCTACATTATTTAAAATAGAGCCTCTAATTCAAAATATGCCCAAATTGGATTTATTTTATTTTATTGTATTATTGTAAAGGAAAAGGTGAAATGTCAGTATGAAAAATGGTGATTGTTAGAGGTATAGTTATTTGAGTGTAAGGTTGGGTATTAATGCAGGCTGCTATCCGAGTGTATTGATTTTGCCTTCCACTCTATAATATATACATTTTTCATACTGACAAGTTGAAAACAGAGAAGCATTAACAGGAATCTGGGCACATAAGGTGAATACAAGAGAGATGCCTTTCCCTTTATCATGCCATCCATTCCACTGTATTGTCAACCTCTTGATTTTTTTCAGACTTGTTTGTTGCTACGGAAACTAGATGCTTTCCATCAGCAGCCTTCCAGCTGGCTGAAATGTTTCTGGTGACCTTTTTAATTAATAAAAGCTTGATAATATTCTGTAAAATACTAATTTGAATAGTTTAGAAATAAGTTTTCAAGAGGTTGTTTATTAAATGTGAAAAAGAAAACTGCCATGAACTTAAAGACGACAGAAGGTTTCAGCTCACTCCCGTCCGTGTCCTCCCTTCCCCTAGGATTACGGGCCTTTGAAGAGCAGTTAGTTCTGTAATTGCTGGTGTTGGCTGTAGGCTGCTTATAGAGAGGAACTTTTGGTTACTATAAGGAATGGCAAGTAGTAGCGAAAAGTAAATGGATTGTCTTTTTTTTAAAATTGAGGTGTAATTGACATAAAATATTAGTTTCAGGCATATAATATAGTAATTCAATATTTGTATGTATTGGAAAGTGACACCAGAATGAGTCTAGTTAACATCCATCCCCATACATGGTTACAAAATTTTTTTTTCTTGTGATGAGGACTGAAGATCTTCTCTTAGCAACTTTCACATACGAAATACAGTATTACCAACTGTAGTCACCATGCTGTATATTCCAACCCCCTGACTTATGAAATAGCTAATCTTGATCAAGTTTGTGGAATAGTAAGAACCATTTCTCCATTTGAGTTTGTAGGCATGGAAATTAGTGTGATCAAGCGAAATTCAAGGTTACCAAAAAGCATACGGTGCATCCGCTTTCAAATTCCTGGAGCGACTAAATTCAGGTCATTTCAGAGACAGGTTTTAGAGTTAATGTCACATGAAACCACTGAGAAACTTGGGCTTCGTGTTCAAGGGATCTGACAGTTGGTCTCAAGTAATTCTCCTTATGTGTGTAGGTTAAATTTTTTTTCATATTTAGAGAGATGAACAAATAATATTAAAACGTATCATGACTTTTCCCATGAATTTAAAAAACATCTTAACCAGGTATCTAAACTATTTATTAATTCTGTCTTCAGAATTTGCCTCCTACCTATTATAATTTTGTCCCTCTTGAATGTTTTAGTAGCCACTTTACATATGTACTGAAAAGATGAAAACACTTATAACATGGCACCATTTTGTATATTTATTTTATATAAAATAACTTCAGGAGAAGCTCGCCATGATTCTGTCCCATGCTTGTTACTACAAGGGTTATGTGGGGCGTCAGGTCTTGTGCATTAAAGCCTGATTCTTACACTAAGGCAAATTAGGCTTAGACTGTCAGCGTTGAAACATGCAAGGTTTCACTGAAACGTGACTGTTAAATGCCAAAATGAATAGTAGAGGAAATAAAATGATCAGAAAAGAGAAAGATCAGTAGAAATCAGTTATTTAACAGAGATCAAGAGGTTATTATGACTTTAGGTTGTCACTCTTGCATGAATGCAGATTATAGATCATAGTGAAAAGTAGAAGGAGGAAATGTGAATGGTTCAACATAATCCTACATAAACTCTCAGGAAAGAGCTTCCCCTCCCCCTACATCTTCTGTTTTTAAAAGGTAGTTACACTCTCTCCCTTCATAGTGCCATGTTGTCCAATAACATGCAGTGCAGCCTTGGTATATGTACCAGGCTCACTTTGAGTATGCTGTTAGATTAGTTAATGTAGTTATACGGGAGAATATTTATAAATTCATTTGTTGTATAGATTTATGTAAATGAAGTAATTTAAAAGATAGCTTATATTACCAATATGTATTATTGCAATTTTCTAATTAACTTTGTATCCAAAATTTTCCATTTTTAAAATAATACTTGCTAAATGAAAACTGAAAGATATTGGTATAAATGTGTTTCCAAATATGTTGATAATGCAAGTTTTTGGTTTTGGTCTGGAATTTTATGATGATAATTTTCTTTTGCAGTGGAATCAAATACATTGCCTTTCTCATTTGCTTCATTGAGAGGCAGCCTCATTCTAGGCTTTAGGAGGTAAGATATATGATCATTGTCTAAATATTGACTTGATTTCTTCTTTTTTACCTACTATTCGAGGAAAGAAACAGATACTCTTATCTTGCAATATATTAGTTACCTGAAATAACCTTATCTGTTTTTTGTTTGTTGGGATCTGTTTTTTGTTTGTTTGTTGGGATCTGTTTTTTTCTTACTAAGTAGTTGAATTGAGTTTAGGCTGCCTTTTATATCAGACATTTCCTAGAAATGCATACTGATCAGGTAAAGGTTTTGTTTCAAAAAAGAAAACACTCTGAAAATGGCGTGTAGGAGGTATAGACAAATTTGCATGTATATTTGATTTATGCTTTGAGCATTTAATTACAAGATGACTTTTTTTTTTAAACTGTAGGTCTTTGTTGGTTATCTATGTTAAATATAGCGGTTTATACATATCATTCTCAAACTCCCAATCTGTCTCTCCCTCCCCTCTCCCCTGCTGGTAACCAAACATAAATTCATTCTCTGTGAGTCTCTTTCTGTTTTGTAAATAAGTTCATTTGTATCTTTTTTTTTTTTTTTCCACATTTCACATATAAGCAAGATCATATGATACTTGTTTTCTCTCTCTGACTTACTTCACTTAGTATAATCTCCAGGTCCATCCATGTTGCCGCAAATGGCAATATTTCATTGCATGTATGTGTGTGTATAGATGCATACCACATCTTTATCCATTCATCTGTCGATGGACATGTAGGTTGCTTCTGGTTTGTGGTGGACTGGAAAGTTAGATAACCAAAGTCATTGTAGTTTGGAAAAATGAAAGAAAGCCTCTAAATAAGGGCATGCCATATTTTTTTATTTTTTGCTCTTATTTTGTGACAGCTGTTTTGATTATTAGAACATAAGCTCCATGTTTGGTTTATTCCCCTATGTTCAGCACATAGATACTAACCTGGCACATAGTCAACACTGTTGAATCAATTACTGAGGCCTTATTTATTCTGTGTTTCTGCCTCTGTTTTGAGCATTCTCTTTTATTCAGCAAGTATTTTTTGTTGAGATTGGAGACATTGATTAGGATCTGATTGTAAAATATTTAAAAAAACATGAAGGAGCTTGTCTTTTATTCTGAAGAAAGTAGACTAACTTGTACTGTGCAGAGCTTTGGCTAAGGCATAGATACATCTAGAATGTATTTGAATCTCAGACATTATATTTTTCATTTTGGGGTTTTAATTTTTTAAATATATGCCATGTCTCCTTAATATGTTCATGCTTCTTTCTGCCTTCTCTGTATGGAGATATTAATGACAGATGTTTTGATGTCCTTGCCTACTAATTTTGTTAAATAATGGTAAATAATTTTTGTTCTTACTGTGCATCATACATTTGTGCTTGTTTACAATTTCTGACTGGATGCTAGTTGTGAATTTTATGGTGGGGAATGTGAATTTTTTTTTTTTTTTAATTCCTCTAAATATTTTTGAGCTTTGTTCTGAGATGATCTTGAATTAAATTACTTGAAACAACTTTTCTTAGTGCATGCTTCTATGCTGTGTGTGTGTGTGTGTGAGTGTGTGTGCGCGCGCGCGCTCTGTTGTGTCATACTCTTTTTGACCCCACGTATTGTAGTCCATTAAGCTGCTCTATTAATGACATTTTCCAAGCAAAAATCCTGGTGTGGGTTGCTGTTTCTTCCTCCTGAGAATCTTCTAACCCAGGGATCCAACCGACATCTCTTGCATTCTTTCTATGCTTTGTAGGTAGGACTTGAGCAGCTTTTAGTCTAGTATTATTCCCACTAAATTAGTTGAGCCCTGCTATTAAGGTAATATCTCCCTGATCCTGATACTTTATCTGCTAGCCCATGTATTTTGAGATTATTGGAAATGTGAACTATTCCAATCCATGTGTGAGTTCTAAGAATCTAGCAATTTTAGAATTGACTGACTGAAAGCTGTTCTGAAAACAGAACTGATGGATATAACCAGTAGAGCCCTGCAGCTCCTTAAGGATTAGCACGTAAGAGATTCACTTAAAGTTACTTAAGAGTTAGACTTTACCAGAAATAATTATCCATATTTAACAGAAATGTAGTAAATTACAGAACATTAAGTGAGATATCCTAGTCATTTTAGCTAGTCCTGAGGGAAACATCATCTTTCAGGATTTGAAATTGCTCCACTGGAATTCCATCACCTCCACTAGCTTTGTTCATACTGATGGTTCCTAAGGCCCCCTTGACTTCGCATTCCAGGATGTCTGGCTCTAGGTGAGTGATCACACCATCATGATTATCTCGGTCGTGAAGCTCTTTTTTGTACAGTTCTTCTGTGTATTCTTGCCACCTCTTCTTAATATCTTCTGCTTCTGTTAGGTCCATACCATTTCTGTCCTTTATCGAGCCCATTTTTGCATGAAATGTTCCCTTGGTATCTCTGATTTTCTTGAAGAAATCTCTAGTCTTTCCTGTTCTGTTGTTTTCCTCGATTTCTCTGCACTTATTGCTGAGGAAGGCTTTCTTAATCTCTCCTTGCTATTCTTTGGAACTCTGCATTCAGATGCTTATATATTTCCTTTTCTCCTTTGCTTTTCACTTGTCTTCTTTTCACAGCTATTTGTAAGGCCTCCCCAGACAGCCATTTTGCTTTTTTGCATTTCTTTTCCATGGCGATGGTCTTAATCCCTGTCTCCTGTATAATGTCATGAACCTCCGTCCATAGTTCATCAGACACTCTGTCTATCAGATCTAGTCCCTTAAATCTATTTCTCACTTCCACTGCATAATCATAAGGAATTTGATTTAGGTCATACCTGAATGGTCTAGTGGTTTTCCATACTTCCTTCAATTTAAGTCTGAATTTGGCAAACACTGCATTCCAATATGGAAATGCACATCCATGTTTCCCTTCAGTAACTTAGTCATGTCTTTGCGACCCCATGAACCACAGCACACCAGGCCTCCCTGTCTATCACCAACTCTCAGAGTCCACCCAAACCCAAGTCCATTGAGTCGGTGATGCCATCCAACCATCTCAATCTCTGTCATCCCCTTCTCTTGCCCTCAATCTTTCCCAGCATCAAGGTCTTTTCAAATGAGTCAGCTCTTCACATCACGTGGCCAAAGTATTGGAGTTTCAGCTTCATCATCAGTCCTTCCAATGAATACCCAGGACTGATCTCCTTTAGCATAGACTGGTTGGATCTCCTTGCAGTCCAAGGGACTCTCAAGAGTCTTTTCCAACACCACTGTTCAAAAGCATCAATTCTTCAGCACTCAGCTTTCTTTATAGTCCAACTCTCACATCCATACATGACTACTGGAAAAACCATAGCCTTGACTAGACAGACCTTTGTTGGCAAAGTAATGTCTCTGCTTTTGAATATGCTATCTAGGTTGGTCATAATCTTCCTTCCAAGGAGAGATTGTCTTTTAATTCCATGGCTGCAATCACCATCTGTCCTGATTTTGAAGGCCCCCCAAAATAAAGTCTGCCACTGTTTCCCCATCTATTTCCCATGAAGTGATGGGACCAGATGCCATGATCTTTGTCTTCTGAATGTTGAGCTTTAAGCCAATTTTCTCACTCTCCTCTTTCACTTTCATCAAGAGGCTCTTTAGTTCTTCACTTTCTATCATAAGTGTGTTATGATTTACCAAAGGGGGAGAGGATTAAATGAGGAGTTTGGGAGTAGCAGATTGTAACTACTATATAAACAGTAAGGTCCTAGTGTACAGCACAAGGAACTGTATTCAGTGTCCTGTGATAAACTATAATGAAAAAGAATATGTGTACAATGCAGGGCTTTGTAAACATTTTTCTCCACTTACAAATACAGGTTCATCTTTTTAAAAACTTTTTCTCAATGTGTTTTAGTAGGAGGAATGATTTTATCATAAGGCAGAGGATTCTGGCAGGGCATGGAACATGTTTTATTTTTTGTTTTGAAATAATTTTAGAGTCACAGAAAGTTGCAAGGATAAGACACAGACGGCCTATATACACTCTACCCATTTTCCCCCAGTGGTTGCATCTTATATACTACAGTGCATTACCAAAACTGGGAATTTTACGTTTGTACAGTGTATGTGTGTAGTTCTGACAGTTTATCGCATACATAAGATACAGAACTATGCCATCACTACAAATTGCCCACCTCCCTGCCACTGCCTCTTTAACTTCCGTTCACCATCCTTAATCTGTGACAACCACTGATTTGTTCTCAGTTTTTATAATTTTAGTTTGCAAAAGTTACATAGATGGAAAAAAAGTTACATAAATCATATATTGAGACTGGCCTTTTTCCAGGTGGCATAATGCCCCCAGGTCCATCCTAGTTGTTGTGTGTCAGTAGTTCCTTTGGAATGTTTTTAGTGCCTTATTAACTCACTGTACCAAAACAGTTCACTCTAAACCGCTCAATCTCAAGTTTAAAGAGGCCTGTGAATTTTTGTGGGTGCAGATTTTAAGAGGTCTGTAAGTTTTGTGGGTATTTTTACAATGTAAGTATAATATACATAATTATAGTAAATATGTACATTATATTTGCATTGTAAAATTATCACTAAAACAACTAATCTTCTGAAAGTAGATTCCATGTTTGAGTTAAATATACAAAGCTTATAGACATTAAGTTTACAAAGCTTACAAATAGCCTAAGACCTAGTATTCATTGGTTACCCAGTTTTGTAAATAGTTTTTCCTTTAAGCAGTCACAATTTGAGTGTGACTTTCTTGAAAATAATTTCAAGAAATTATTGAAATAATTCTTGAAATAATTTCAGATTTATAGAAAATTATAAGAGTAGTACACAGATCTCTTACATACCCCATTTATTAACTTTTAGCATTTTGTGAAATTACCTTATACTTTCCGTTTATTTACACACACATTCACGTACACACACACACATAAATAAATGTTAATTTTTTGGAGATATTTGGGCTTAGGTTGCATATGTCATGATGCTTTATCTTTAAATATGTTGTTGTTGCTAAGTCACTTCAGTCGTGTCCGACTCTGTGTGATCCCATAGACAGCAGCCCACCAGGCTCCCCTGTCCCTGGGATTCTCCAGGCAAGAACACTGGAGTGGGTTGCCATTTCCTTCTCCAATGCATGAAAGTGAAAAGTGAAAGGGAAGTCGCTCAGTCTTGTCCAACTCTTCGCTTTGTGACCCCATGGACTGCAGCCTACCAGGCTCCTCCGTCTGTGGGATTTTCCAGGCAAGAGTACTGGAGTGGGTGCCATCGCCTTCTCCGATCTTTAAATATGTCAGTATATAATTCCACAGAACAAGGATATTCCCTTACACAACCAGGTGGTTCAATGGTAAAGAATCCACCTGCCAGTTCAGGAGACAAGAGACATGGGTTCGATCTCTGGGTCAGGAAGATCCCCTGGAGAAGGAAATGACAACCCACTCCATTATTCTTGCTTGGAGAATCCCATGGACAGAGGAGCATGTCAGGCTACAGTTCATGGGGTCACAAAGAGTCAGGCACGTGTATAAGCACATAAACATACACACAATTCCACAAAACAAGGATATTCCCTTATACAACCACATCACAGTACCTTATACAACGACATCACAGTATTTAACGTTGATGGAATATTTTTAGCTAATAGAGCTCATATACCAGTTCTGTCAAGTATTTTCACTCTTTATTTGGAGGGCCCTTATTTTCCTCCCTCCTATACAGAACCCCTGATGGCTCAGATGGTAAAGCATCTGCCTGCACTGCGGGAGACCTGGGTTCGATCCCTGGGTTGGGAAGATTCCCCCGGAGGAGGAAATGGCAACCCACTCCAGTACTCTTGCCTGGAAAATGCCATGGACGGAGGCGCGTAGTAAGCTACAGTCCATGGGGTTGCAAAGAGTCGGACACTACTGAGCGACTTCACTCACTATGCAGAATCCAGTCAAGGAATAGATGTTAGTCATCTTTTCTCTTTAATTTTCTCTAATCTGGGACAGTACTTCAGCCTTTGTCTTTTATGACACTAATAGATTTGGAGAAAACAGGCCAGTTATTTTCTAGAATGTTCCTCATGATGCTTCCTCATGTTTAACTTCATGTTACTTTTCTGACTGGAATACCACAGGAATGGTGTTCTGTTTTTCTCAGGGAAATTAAATCTCAAATGTGTCTGTCAGCACCTCATTAGTGATGTTAAGTTTGATCACTCAGTGAAGATATTGGTTCAGTTTCTCCACTGTGTAGTTACTGTCTTTACCATTGCAAATAAAAAGCAGTCTCGTGCAGATCCTTTGAGGCCATGCAGATACCCTGCTCCATGAAACTGGGACCCCAGGGTTTAGAGATGGTTCTTCGTGGTTCGTGTCCAAACCACTCTTTATTTTGAGGGTTCAAAATAAGTGAATCAATCTTTCTAAATTATCTTGCCCTGAAAATTAACTTTGATTTTGGAAACTTTTTTTTTTTTTTAAGGCTTTGATCTTTAAATCAAATATAATGATAGCTAGTATATTTTAATGTTTTTTTAAACCACTGGGTTTATTTTTAATCCTTTGCTGCCCCCTGCAGGTCTATGAATATAAATCTTTGGAGCAAGGTAAGTATTCCTAATATTGCAAATCATAGTGTGATAAATAAAAAACAAGTTATAATAGCTTCATACATTTATCATACATCACTCTAAGTTAATGAATTTAGAATCTTGAATTGATAGTTTTAGTTTTAAAACTACCTTCCTGGATCATGAAATGTATTGTTGAAGTGACCTTGAGTTAGTCCTAAATTCTTAAGTTTTCAACTTTTCTAAAAAACAACTGTTAACATTATGGCAGTGATCATGCTGCTGCTAAGTCGCTTTCAGTCGTGTCCGACTCTATGCGACCCCATAGATGGCAGCCCACCAGGCTCCCCCGTCCCTGGGATTCTCTAGGCAAGAACACTGGAGTGGGCTGCCATTTCCTTCTCCAATGCGTGAAAGTGAAGTCGCTCAGTCGTGTCCGACTCTTAGCGACCCCATGGACTGCAGCCTACCAGGCTCCTCCGTCCATGGGATTTTCCAGGCAAGAGTACTGGAGTGGAGTGCCATCGCCTTCTCCAGTGATCATACGTATTTAATAATTATGACTTCCCTGGTGGCTCAGATGGTAAAGCGTCTGCCTGCAATGCAGGAGACCCGGGTTCAATCCCTGGGTTGGGAAGATCTCCTGGAGAAGGAAATGGCAACCTGCTCCAGTATTCTTGCCTGGAAAATCCCATGGGTGGAGGAACCTGGTAGGCTATTATAGTCCATGGGGTCGCAGAGAGTCGGACACAACTGAGCAACTTCACTTTAAAAATATATGCATGTTATATATGTTAAACATATTTGTGTAAGTGTATCCATCTATATGTGCTAAGTTGCTTCAGTTGTATCTGACTCTCTGCGACCCTATGGACTGTAGCCTGCTAGGCTCCTCTGTCCAAGGGATTCTCCAGGCAAGAATACTGGAGTGGGTTGCCATGCCCTCCTCCAAGGGATCTTCCTGGCCCAGAGATCAAACCCATGTCTCTTACATCTCCTACATTGGCAGGTGTGTTCTTTACCACTAGCGCCACATAGGAAGTGTCAAGTGTATCTATATGTATATCTATATATGAATGATAGATCAGTTTTTAAACTGCTATCTTTTTAAGTTAACTGCTTTTATGCAGGGTGTACAACAATCCTTATGTTGAATTACAAGATATCTGCCTGTAGTGCAGGAGGTGTAAGTTTGGTCCCTGGGTTGGGAAGATCCCTGGAGAAGGAAATGGCAACCCACTCCAGTTTTCTTCCCTGGAAAATCCCATGGACAGAGGATTCTGGTTGGGCTAAGGTCCATGGGGTCGCAAAAGAGTCAGACATGACTTGGAGAATAAACAGCAACACAATCAGATTGCACATTATTGATGGGAATTCCCATTTTAAAAATTTCTTAAAATCTTATTTTCACTCAGTTCTGTTTTTAGTATTAAACTGCCATTCATACTATGTACGTTATAATAGGTGGTTAAGATATTTATAAGTAATTTTTTTTGGCTATAAAGACTTTTTCATTGGCTTATTAAATGTGTCTTTGCTCAAAATTAGGTTTTAATGTGCTGTCATATGTCTAATGTATGGCTACAATTTCTGGTAGAATTTATTGTCTACTACATGTCTGGGTTGGTTTTTAAAAAAAATTGCAGATAGGATTGTTTTGCTTTGCTTTTTAATAGTTTCTACCTTACTATCCTTTGGATTGCTATTACCACATCATGTTTTCATTGTTGAGTGAAGTGGGATATGATCAGGTTTACCTAATTTTCCATATTAGAAAATACATAGTTAAAGAAGTAACTGTAGTTGGAGTTGTTAATACCTATGCTATGGCCAGACACTATCTTGAAGAAGGAAATGGCAACCCACTCCAGTATTCTTGCCTAGAGAATCCTCTGGACAGAGGAGCTTGGTGGCTACAGTCCATGGGGTCACAAAGAGTCGGACATGACTTAGCAACTGAGCAGACACTATGTAAAGAGCAAATAAGTTCAGTCGTAGTATACACATGAAGTAATTGAGAATTTGTAGCTCATATCACTTCAGAAACCTATGCTTCCTTTCTTCCTGTCTTCAGGCTGTTGATATAGAGTCAAAATACTGTGTTCAGAAATTATGTGTCAGTATCGTAGGTTTTGTAATCGTTTTTGTCATCAAATATGTTTGAATTTTTTTAATTGAAATTTTGTGGGTAGAGTTAATGTTGAAGAGTAAGTCTTTTAGTTTCTGTGTTGATAAGAATCAATGAGAATAAACATATTACAACTTTTGACCCCCTTTTGTTTTAAGTAAGTAAGCAAGCGTTGGTTGCTCAGCCCTGTCTGACTCTTTGAGACCCTGTGGACTGCAGCCTGCCAGGCTCCTCTGCCCATGGAATTCCCTAGGAAAGAATCCTGGAGTTGCCATTCCCTTTTCTCTAGGGAATCCTCCTGACCCAGGGATTGAACCTAAGTCTCCTGCATAGCAGCCGGATTCTTTATCATCTGAGCCACCAGGAAAGCCCCTATTTTGTTTTAATGCCATTAAAATGACTGGCAAAATGTTGAAAAACTTAAAAAAAAAAATTTACTGTTTCAGGATATTTTACTTTCTTACTGCTGTAAAATTTCATTTAAAGGGAGGAAACTGGTTGAATTTCAGCAAGACCAAAAACAATACAATGACAAATAACATTGGTTGATAACTTCCTATAAGCTGTTTTCTACAGTAACAATTTATTTAAAACAATATGTAACCAGAACAGTTTAGAGGTTTTCTTAGTGATGTATCATGAAATACTGCAGTTTTCCTTCAACATGGGTTTGTTCTGTTTTTGTTTTAAAAGACTAACCTGTTATTTAAAAACGAAACAATCTCCTTGGCAAGTGGGGGTGGTGTTGAATTACTGTGACATAGAGTAATACCTTACTGGGGAGAGGCTTTATTATTTCAAGAATTCAATTTCAGATTGTGTTTGTTCCAGTTTTGCTTCTTTTGCTGCAATGCACGCATTTTCTGTCTTACCAGATAACAGAACTGTTGTACAAGGATGGACGTTATTGCCAGGAGCCCCCAGGACCAACGGGTAGCGTTTCAATTTTGATGATTGTAACTTATCCACAAATCCATTCTTCTGTGTAATGATGGGCTAGAAGGATTACAGCAGTAAACATTTTGTTTTTGAAAGTGAAATTTGAAAACATTTGTTTATAAATTTTTACATTGATAACCACATCATTTTGAGATCTGTGAGGTGTTTGGTATTACCATAATTGTTTTTCTCAAGACAGGGTTGGGAGGGTTTTTCTTTTCAGATATTGAGGAAATGCTTCTTAGAGCATCCATCAAAATAGCCTTAAAAATCAGTAATCTTTAGTGTTTATGTGATTTTAATGTTTTGCAGGTATAATTTAGACATATAAAATAGTAAAGAGGTCTTGTAGATTTTTCCACTATTTATTACCCAAAATACGTTATTTTGACATTTAATGATTTTTGTTTTCATGTAATAAAGCCTAGCATATGTGGTTTTCTGTTAAAACACACACACACACAAAACCATATGGTATCTCTTGAAAGTCCGTATTTTTCTATCCTGTGTATTAACACGTGGCCCTATACATTTTATGCTTGGATGCATAGGAAAATTACTGTTGTTATGAAACATCTTTGTTAATCTCGGTTTTTCATTGGCTAATATGCAGCTCTCCACAGGAATATTACATCTTATTAAAATTATTTAACTTTCTATACTCAACGTTTACCAATCCTCTAATTTTATGTTTCCCTAAATACTGCCCACCAAAAATTAATATAGAAATATATATGAGGTATTTGTTTATTCTCACTATTTGTGATTTGGACAGGAAAGGGGTAAGGCCTTGGGCAGGACCACTTCTGTCACAGAGTGGTAGAAAAAAAATAGATTGAAGTAAGATTCAGTACCGAAAAGCTGTCACTCGGTCTGAAAATAATTAATATTCCTTTCACTCACCAGTTAGATGTGTGCTCCCAAACCACATAATCTCTATGCCTCAGTGATCATTGTTGCCATTTCAGAGCCTCTCATCAGGGTGACATCTCACACCAAAATGATTTCTTATAAATTAATCTTGATAACATGACAGTCTCAGTAATTTTAGTGGAATGCTTTCTCTTGTTTTTTTCCACAGAAGCTGTTGGCTATTTTCTTTATAACTTGATTGACAGCATGAGTGACTCAGAGGTACAGGCCAAGGAGGAGCGTTTGAGACAATACTTCCATCAGCTGAAGGAGATGGTACCATTTCATTTTTTGCTATATAATGCCTGTCCTGTCTGACATGTATCTATTAGATTTGAAATTGCTGCTTTTAAGTACAACCAGACCACTTCTCAATGACATACATGAGTTGGAGACTTAAATTATGTCCGAGATAATTTCTGTTAGACAAATTTCAGTTTGGTTGTCTAAAACTTGTTTGTTTTTTTCCCCCTCCTCCCTCCCCTTTGCACAGAATGTAAAAATTCCTGAAAATATCTACAGAGGCATTCGTAATCTGCTGGATAGCTACCATGTTCCTGAATTGATTAAGGTGTGTGTGAAATAATAATCAACTTCTTAAAATGCTTAATTTATATACAGAGGCATGTCAAAGTTTTATTTAAATATATTGCCTTTGGCCAAAAGTTTATTTAAATGATAGCCTTTAAAACAAGCCTTTTTGTTGATTATTGGTGAATGCTGTTTATATATTGAAGAATGTATTTAAAAGTGTTTTTTACAGTGGTTATAAAGTCTGAAGAGAATTTCAGGAAAATTTTGGAAAATGGAAACATGAAATGAGACTTCCAAAATTTGCTTTTGACATTTGCTAGTATATTTTCCATATGTTTTCTAATTCTAATTTAAATCCTGATTTTAGGATGTTAATATATTGGTTGAAAGAGAGAAGACAGACTCTAGAAAAGTAAGTATGTTTTTTGAGTAGATTCTACATGCTGTAATTAACCTCATTTAATGAGAGTTCTAGACTATGTCCTTTTAAAACCGGTGGTTCCTAACATTTTTGCCTCTAGCATAGTTTTAAGAAGTTGGTAAAAGCCATTTACCAGAAATTATATCTAAGAAATCTGCATATAATATCAGGAGCTTTATAAACCCCTCCAGTCCATCCCAGATCCCCACCTTAATATCCTTGATAGCATTTATGACATTTAGGAAAGGGCAGTTTAAAGAGAAGAGTGACAAAGGGTGCATTTTCTTTGTAGTAAATTTCTTTCTTTCTTTTTTCTTCCCATTTCTACTTTGCAGCCTTCATCATCTGATTTGGAGTCTAAACTTGAAAAGCTAAAAGCTGAAAATCAACCTATAGGTGATATCCTAAAGCAGCTCATATTAATGCTATGTTCAGAAGAGGTAACGTTTGTTTAAATATTTTAAATGTGCTATTAAGGTGAAAAATTCTTTACAGATAAAAGTAAGCAAAGCCCAATATGAAATTTATTATTTTTACAATTGGTATATTATACATCATGTCTGTAAAGAATGCAATTAAATGAGAGGTTAACTAACTTCAGCTACACCTTGAATGGCATGTTTTCAGGTTGCCGTAGTTTGTTTACGATAATCTGCAAAGTGAATGATAGTAACAGCCGTGATAGGTTTATCATACATGCCAAATGTCCTTTCAAGCCATGGCTCCGGTCTCTCATATCTAGATTGTCAAGCAACTGATACATGCAGTAGTCATTTGCAAGTCAAATATTACTGGGGTTGTTAATGCAGGGATTGAAATTCCATTTTCCTGCTGGAAAAAAGCTCTTTCTGAGATAAAGGGTCTCTTGCCTTTTTTCAGCAGGCGTCCAGCTGTACTTTGTGTTCATGTTAGTAGTGTGTGTCTGCAGTCGGGGTGTATCACTAGACTGTGTCAGTTTCTAGTTCTGTGTCATTTGGTCGTATGCCTGTGTTTTTAGGGGAAAAAAATACAGCTGACTTTAAGGTTATAATATAGCACTATTCTAAAATATTTCCTGCACATTACAGACTGTGAGGAACTTGGCAGTGATAGATATTTCTGTGCATGGAAATTGGACTCACTTAGTACATATTTAATCTGGAAGTCTTTTTTCATAATACAGTTCCCAAACCTAAAACATCAAATTTAGCATAGTGATCAGTTTTGCAGCGCAGATAACAAATCTTTTGAATCCTTCATATATATCTTTCCTGCTTTTTAGAAGGTGGATTAAAAATACTAGGGAGCAGGATGAAGTTAATAATGTGTATCCATTTATTTTAAAAGTAGTGTTAACTTTTTCTACACTCTGAACATGGAAACTAGAAATTTTACACTGTTATATTAATTTCTTACTTCTTTTTCATTTCCTTCCTTCCTTTTAGAACATGCAAAAAGCTCTTGAATTGAAGGCAAAATATGAATCAGATATGGTTGTTGGTGGCTATGCAGCTTTAATAAATTTGTGCTGTCGACATGATAATGCAGAAGATGCATTGAACCTGAAACGAGAATTGTGAGTACCCTGGCACTGAAACAAATCATCAGCATTTATGCTGCTGTACAGTCCTTGATGGCTCATGTAGAGTGAATACCACTCTCATAATGTAAATTTTAAAACTTCTCTTTTGTGAGTGCTTTTGAAATTTCATACTGTAATACTCTTTGATTAATTATGGCTTGTTTTCAGCAAGGAGTCTTTGTTTAAGTGTGATAAGACATTCTATTCCTTGAAGCCAAGATTTTTTTCCTCTTGATTATACAACTGCATATCACAACAGTGATGTTGTAACTATTATATAAGGCTTGTTAAATATTCTCCTTTCTGTACTGTAGTATAAACAGAATTCTGTCCATTTCTCAGGTATCCTTGGCTTCCCACTGATAGATTTACCAAATAAAAATGTCTCTTGGGAGTACTTCAATATTTGCAACAAAGTGAGAATCACCTTAAGTGCCATGAAACAGAAGCGTACCTTATTTGTATCATTTGCAGATGGAAAGATGTAGTATACATGTAGTATTACACTTACTTCTTTGAATATAATTGCATGTAGATTTGTATATGGCCCCCAAAATAACCTAAACTAAAAGGTTGAAGCCAGTGTTAATAAAAATTCAGATTCTGAGATTTTTGGAAAAGTGATCAAGTAGATAATGCACTGCTATTAACAGTTAAACAACTTCTAACATTATATAAATATGGCTTTAATTTTTAGTGACCGTTTAGATTCTTCTGCTGTCCTTGACACCGGCAAGTATGTAAGACTCGTTAAAGTATTGGGAAAACATGGCAAGCTCCAAGGTAAGCATCAGCACATAAAGGAAATGTGTGATGCAAGTATCTTGCCACTGGAATAACATGTGAATTGATATTAATGGTATATCATGTCCATCCTGCAAAGTGCTTGAACACTTTGCATACAAATTTGCATGTGAATCCAACCAGAGCTGCATGGACAGTGTAGGCCATTAGTTTTAATGGATTGGCAAGCTTGTCATTTACATTTGCACAGCTCAGTGCTTTTTGCATTTCTGCAGCTAGTTTTTATTAGCATTGCTATTTGGATTGAGTTTGAAGATCATGACTTATGGTACAATTTGCCTATATGCCTGCACTAATGGCTTTGTTTTTGCTTAAGAACACTGGAAGGCTGAACATAAATCCTGTAAATATAACCTTTATTTAAGAATATGAATTTTGCAGGCGTCTTTGTCTTCACATCTAACAACATTAACAAAATGTATATTTCAATAAGGTTTCACATAGAAGTTTGCAGGGAGAGCCTAGCTGATTATATAGTTGATGTGTATCCTCTAACTTCCTTATAGTTGGAATAATGCTAAGCCTAATATAATTATACTTAATAATTTTTTCTTAACTATTTATTTCTTAACTTTCTTATCAGGCTTTATTTTGAAACTTTAAAAAAAAACCTCCCAGTCTTCCTTTTATTCCTAGAGATTTTTTGTTTTTAAATCATTATAGTGAAAAATGTATGGAGAAAGTATTTGACCTAATTGTTGAATTTTTCCCTAGGGAATTTTTCTAACACAGACAATCCTTTATGAAGATTAGCTTGCTTTTTAAAATCACTTTCTATAAAGTGGTCAAAACATTTTGTCTGTGCAATAATTAATAACAACATTATAAAAATGCACTTATTCCATATCCTAAAATGTTTGTTTCTGCCTTCCTAATGAAGCTTAATGAATCTAATGTATTAACATGCAGTCTTTTGGAAAGCTTTCATTGGCTCTGCTTGGCTAATTAGTATCGACATAGCAAACAGGCCCTATCGGTATCAGACCATTAGTCTGGCTGTATATACAGTGTAAACACATCTTTATTATCTGGCCTCCTGACAAGCCATCTGCTGAAGAAACAATGGTGTGATTTAGCAGATGTTAGCTCTAAACGATAAAAGCATCCATTTAGGAGGATCTTACAGCTATAGGGCAGACCGTACAGGGTTATGTGGTGCAGAGTGGGCACACAGTCCCTATCTATAATTTGTAGTCAAAGTTGCAGGGAAATGATAAAACCATGCTATTGTGGATTTATAATTGTAGTCTCGTTTAGAAATGCAAGTAGTAATTAACTTGAAATCGGCATTATACACTAGAATTTACATTCCTGCTGGGCTTGAAATGCTGTTTTAATAGCAGTTTGTTTTCCCTACATGAAATTACCTAAGGGTCTTTTGTGCTACTTCATTGTAGATGCTATTAACATTCTAAAGGAGATGAAAGAGAAGGATGTTCTTATCAAAGATGCAACAGTCTTGTCCTTTTTCCACATCCTAAATGGCGCAGCTTTACGAGGTGAAACTGAAACAGTAAAACAGTTGCATGAAGCCATCATGACCCTAGGGTTAGCGAAACCATCTACCACCTTAAGTTCCCCATTGGTCACCCTGTATCTGGAAAAGTAAGTTAATTGAATTTTCAGTTTGGAATGTTGGCATTGAAATAATCAATCTAATCATACAGGGATTATATTTTGTAAATTCTCTGTGATGCTGCGGAAGCCTTATTTGCCACCGAATAAGAAAATGTCTATGGTGTAGGTGACCTTTAAAATCGCCAACAGCCCTGTGGTCCTATGCATTACTTCTCAGTGGAATGATGTATGTCGGTTTTTTGGGGTTTTTTTTTTTTTGGTGGGGCATGTGATCATACTACATGAAACCAAATCTAGTTTTCCCCAGTTTTGAGCCTTATAAGTGTTAATTACTAATAAATATAGGAAAGAATTCTCTGGGGCTTTTGGTTATGCTTCATCACTGTTGTTTATGTTGTGATGTGGCAGTGTCTCTTGCGGGATCTTTTTTTTCCGTGTAGTGTTTTAACTGCATGTACCAACACAGGAGTTACTGTAGCTTTGCTAAGTTATTGTAGAAGATGTCTCTGTGTCTTGTGGCAAGAAGATGAATTTTGTTAATAGGGTAAGGTTTACTGAGTTTGAAATTGTCTGTGTTTGGAATATTCATGTTGGTGCCCAATTAAGGTATTTTTTTCAAGTGTAAATCATAAAGTCAACCTACGTTCTAGTACAGAGTAAAACATTTCAGTAAGATAATAAAGCATCCTTTATTATCTTCTTTTCCTCCAGCATTTGTTTTTCTTTTCTGTTTTTAAAAATTTCTCGGATCTTACCCCATTGCCATTCCCTTCCATGACTTAGCGCAGTTCTCTAATTTGCTTATTTTGTGATTGAGGTTTTCTCATTTAGTTGGATGTTGCTGTATCAATGCCAGGAGAAAAGTAAATGATAAATCTTAGTGTACTCATATTCTTCCCAAATTTCTTGTAGTTTTTCTTTATTTACTAAAAGCACAATTAATTGAATATAATGAATGATTTAATATTGAATTGAAGGTTTGGAATAAAAAACATCTAACTATGTTATGTTTATACACATGTATATATGTGTACACAGGTTCATACACACAAATGTTTTGTGAAATAATTTCTTTGACATCCAATCAAAAAACAGTTTATCAACTTAGCTGATTTGGCTAAGTCTTTACCTCCACAATCTCAGCATTACATCTTTTTAAAGAATACTGATTCAAACAATTACGTATTATTGAGTTCTCGTGTTCACAGCCAACTTTATATAGAAATCCTGTAATTAATATGCTTCCTCCAAGAATTTTTTTGATGATCTCAAAAGACCCATCTCTGCAGATTGCATGTGGAACTCTGCATAGGGGTTTGAAAGAAATGGGCCCAGTGCCCAGAAGAGTTAGGCCCTCCTCCATCAGTGGGCAAAAATAAAATAATTAACAATGAAAATGAGGCCATGGTAGAGAAGTATCTTACAAGCAGAAATACTGTGAGACAGAAGATGAAAAGTTTTCCGAGAAAGGTCTGCAGATGGGGCTCATGAACCAAGGAGAACTTCTGCCAAAAGAAAGTGGAAAAAGCATGGGATTCAGATGTTAACATGGAGTATACTCTGTGCTTCTGATTTAGTAGTACAGAGATTTGTTTGTCTCAGTTAAATTTGACTATCCCTGTTAATTGGGCTAGAGAAATGTAAATTAGTACCTTTTATGATTTTTTTTTTTTTTTTACTGCTTTCAGATATAGAGAGAAGTTGTTACCTTCTATTTTTATTTGCCTGCCTTTGTTTTTGTGTTTTTTGCTGTCTGTGCTTTGCAGAGGCTTTTTCCTTGACAAGATATTTCAGTTTCATCTGTCATGATAAAAACTTTCTGTTGACTCTTTTAGAGACAGAAAGAAGAAATTAAGGAGATAAAGGAAATTTCATGTTTTGCAGAGAACAGTAGTAGCACACTCCTAGTTGGGGCTAAGTTGGAGGAAAACATTGATTTTGAAACTTGTTTTCAATTGTGTTTTCCCAAATGATGGAAGATAGCTAATTATTCAGAATCATGACAAGTGCAGTACTAGGATTAACTACACTGGCCTCCCCAAAATTCTACATATATTTGACTTCATTAAATATGTTTGGTCTTCAATAATATCATGTAACTGGCCTCAGCAGGTATAAGCTCATCTGGATAATGAGCCTTTTATTCAAACTTGAGGGAAAATTAAGAGAAACATTTCAAAGCATGGTACAAAATCTTCATCCTTTCCTTTTTGGAAAATCATTGCCAGACTGAAGAAGGCTGTCACGTACATACTGTAATTCTGGAACAAATCTGTGAGGTTGAGTTCCTTAGAAAGGTGATCTTTAAGATTCAGTAGGTTTTATTTTTGAACTGATTTTTCCAGCATCGGATAAAACACAGGAGAAATTTAATTGTATCTGTTTGTTACTGGATAGTGTATAAAATCATTATTGTTATGAAAAATAATGCATTTTGTTTTATTCATTTGCTCAGGGAAATCCAAAATAATGACGGGTTTGCAAAATTTTGAAGTTGTTTAATCTGATTTGTATTATCAAAATAATTCTTGTACCGAACAGAAAAGAAACATGCTTAATTGAACAAAATTTTCATGTGTTTCGTTTACATTGGGGTTCTATAAGCCACATGTCTACATGTAGTCCACATGAACATTTAACATTTTCCTTTGTAACTACTTAAAAAATATTTTTTTAATTGAAATCATGCTGGATTCAGAAAGATGACCTGGATACTCCATATTAAGAAAGAAAGAAAAATGTTTTAAAGTAGGTTAAAAGAGCTTTTGATTAGTCTTTATGCTATGGTAAAGGAAATAAAATTAATGAAATCTGGCCATTAGTTTTAAAAACCTAAGAATTTGTATAATGCAGTTTCAGATTCACTTCTAGTATAGCTGATCCATTTTGGTTTCATTGCATATGAAAAATATTTGAAGCTGTTTAACTGGATTATTTAGTGCAAATGATCAAAGAAACTTTAATTTCTGCTTTCCATTAAGGATTTTTCTGTGCTGATTTGTGCTATAAGCTGTATATACCCACATGCATTTCATTTAAGTGAATCAGGGACTTTGTGCATATAATCCTCCCAGAATTCTTGCTGTGTTAATCTTGAGTTCTTCATAAAGGTCACAGTTTCTGTAAGATGAATCTTTGCAAGTACATTTTAAAACTCACACACTGTAACACTTCAGTGTGTTGCAGAAGTGGGAAATATACTTTTTTAGCATGGTGATTATTCTGTCATATACGCTCCCCTTTAATTTTGGCATCTTCATTTGTACTGGATACTTTTATTATTTATGGGAATGCTTGCCTTGTAGAGTAAAACTCTTTATGTACTGAAAGGAAATTAAGGAGGTTTGGCTCTTTTACTCCATTATTGCAATTAAGAATTTAGCATCATCCGTGCCAAAGGACAAAAGTGGTTCATTTGCCCTAGAGGAACAGGACAGTGATAAGATGATTTTTCGTCAAGGATCATTGGGTCGTAATTAAGTTACATTCATGGCTATTGCTTTTTGAAGGATGATTGGTAAATGACAGGCTTCATGTGCTTAGTACGGACAGTGTTCAGTAGGGTTTTTTCTCCCTCTGTCAGAAAATCCTGTTGAGCCTGATAATGTAAATGTGGCATTTTATTCTGAACAAAAGAGCAGGGAAATGAGCTATCTTGTCTAATCATTCAGTTGTTTAACACCGACTTCCAGTTTAGACTCAATTGGCTGGAAAGCACTTGACATGTGAAGTTAGTGCTGTTCCGAACGTGTGTTTGAGTAAATTTTAAAGTAAGTGACAGCTAAATTGTACCTAGGGAAATTACAAAGCCTTCAACACAGTTAATTTTTTGGGGAGGATTAGTTGTAATTGCAACACCAGTCTCCTTGAAGATTCCTCATTTATAGATGATGAACAGAAAAAAAAACATTTAGCTCTTTCAGGGACTGGTTCTCTCAACAGAATAATTTTTGCAAAGTCTGTGGTTTCTCCTGGAACGATTTCTTTCCACACTGAACATCTGCTTAAGATTTATAGAATAGTCGGTGTTTAAGAGTGTTAAGGTGTTTTTTCCCCCTCTCCCTTGTTTTGAACTCCCCCCCCCCCCCCAACAACCTTCTTTTCTCTAGTGATTTCAGATTTTGAGAGCTTTTCAGTCAGTAAGCTCTTTAGGTAAATTGCCACTTCACCAGCACTTTATGCATAATGTTGAAGCACTTTATTCCAATTAAAAAAAATCAATATTTGTCATTTAAAATTTTGATTAAATTAAGTATACTCTCTGAATTGGAAGTTATGGGTAAGCAGACTAAGTTTAAAGCTATCGATAGGTAAATAGATAGTTATCACTGGTTGTTCTTGATCTAACAGTTCAAGTTTGTATGAAACACTTTTGTGACTTCTAGTTTATTTATAAAGAAATTTGAGTTAGGAGGGCTTATTTTCTAGTATCGTTATAAAATCTTTCTTCCATTCTGCTTTTATTTCATCGGCTTGTATAATTTTGATTAAAGTCATATTGAGTTAATTTGCATCAGTCACAAATACTTTTAAATGATTGTTTACTTTTTATTAGCGTATATTTTATTTATGAAGATTACTTTATATCATTGAAATACTTTGAGGGGTGTCTAGTCATTGAAAATATCAGTGGATTTTTCTTAGAGATAGTAGTATGTTAGAGTTGGTTTCTGAAAGCAGTGGCTAAATTTTTATTTCTATTTAGAGTTTTAAATCAGTTCTAGTGTTTTAAAGCATACAGAGGAAAGCAAAGTCGTTCTAGGGTATAGAATTACACTGAGTAATTAAATCTTCCCCCACGTTTTGGGTGTCAAGCGGTTTCAGCCTTTTTCCATTTGACATTTTGCTGCACTTACTGATGTAATCCTGCCTAATGCAAATAGTAGTCATGTGATGGTTTTCTCTGCTGGTGTGAAACATTTGAGATGATGAACCTACTAAGCTCAAGTTCATAGAACCTCACATTAGAGTATTTGCACCCAAAGATCCTTGACTTCAACTGTTGTGATAATCTACTTTTTATCACCACTTCTTGAAATGTGTCACATTGTTATAGCCAAGCTGTGTGTAGTACTATCAATTAGGATTGAAATTCAAAAGTCCTATGAGTATACAGCTATTTTAGCAATGTCAGTTTTAGATACTTTCTCATATTTTTAATTTCTATAACCAGAATTTTCAGGCTTAAATAGGAAAGATTAATGATGACATCAAATTATATGAGGAATGGACATTTTTGTCTCTTTCTTAAAGTTACATGATCCAGCCAAACACAAGTCAGAATGTAAATAGGAATTGAAAAGAAATGACTAGTCATTAGTTGTAGGTATGAAATGTTTCATTACAGATTTTTAATTCATTTTGTTGGCAACTTGGGATCAGTGACATTGTTATTTAAAATTACTAACAAATATATGTGAATTATTTCCATTTTGTGATACTTGTCTTTTCTGTTGTTGTTCTGAGCATGTGTAATCTTCAGAAGCATATATTTGGAGACCAAAGACTATTAGTGTGTCTCTTTGATTGACCGAACAGTTATTCATTCATTTATTGATAGCTTTGACCTAATGTAGGGAAAATACAATTGAGATACAATACTATTCCAATTTGGGAATTGACCTGAAAAAGCAAATCATCCTGCCTTTTAAAAATCTGTTATGTGTTAGTTTTTCTTTTGAAAATATTTTGGTAGTTTTTCCCTTAAATGGAATTGTGGAAAGGTAATAACTGAACTTGTATCTGAAGCAAAGGAAAATACTGATTATATAAAGCTTTATATCGTATGTGGTAGCTTCTGTAGCATTTCCCTTGTATGACAGTAATCTAGTCTGCAACATCTACTTGCAGTTTTGAAATTAACCTGTAATTTAGTCTTCACCCCAAATGACAAAAATTCAAATGACTCTGTGGGGTACCAGAAGATGCACTGTAAACAGGGCTCAGGAAGGGGATGAGGTGGAGTTCCATTCCGATCGGCTCATTTTCACCGTGTCAGTATTATTGCAGTAAAATTAGCGCTTCTTCATGGTATTGTTCTTTTTAGTACAGTTTAAAATCTTAATCTGGATAAAATAGTAATTCAGTCTAGGGCAACATAACATTTGTATAATGAACCAAAATGTTAGGGCTTCAGCGGAAAATTTTAGAAGGCTTTTCTTCCTTTCAAAAACTGTTGCACGTGTGAGAGAAATATGTTTTCTCCACAGAGATTATCACTAGCTGTACTTTTTGGTCCATACCTGTACCCGTGTTTGTTTGTTTGTTTTCTAAGTACATTTCATACTTTCTTTTCAATAATCTTTTAAATTTATTGTTCCAAATTATATCACCTTATTAGGTTAAAGGAACAACATTGCTTTTTACTAGAGCATAATGTGTAATTAGATATACTCTAAAGGGGGAGTCCAGTGACCTGACGGCAGTGCCTTCCTAGTGGCTTTAGGCTCATCAGTCAATCTCTAGATACCTTAATTTCCTCATCTATTTAAAAATAAAGGAAAGTGGCAGGTAGACATGGATCACATTATCTAAACAGCTTTCCCAAGGTCTTAATAACTTCTTATACTGGTGTTTCCCAAAGGATAAAATAGGTTTTGAGAACCCACAGAATATATTTCCATACTCTTATTTAATAAATAACTTAATGAAAATATCTTTTTACTTTAATTAATTACATACCTACTGTGAGTCCTGAAGTTATTTCCCCCTTATCTGGAGAGGCAACAGTTTGAAAATTATGATGAGAAAGGTGAACATGCTTGAAAAGTTCTTAATGACTGTTCATACACATTTAGTAAAGTTTCCCAAATCTGAAATTGAGAACCATAAACTTAAGTGGTTGGAAAAAATATTTGACAGTAGTCCTTGTTTTTAGAAATAATGCATTCGTATAGCAACTTCTATATAATATGAGGAAATGCCTTCATCTTTTGGACTCTTTAAAAAGTGCCATTTAGCAAGTGAAATAATAAAAGGTGAAGCAGAGGAAGCAAGGAGCCACTAATGATGTCTGTACTCTGAACATTGATTTTTATATAAGGATTATTTCTTGTTTGTTTGTTTTTTTTCCAGTTTGGCTTTGTGGTAGTCTACTTAAGTGAAAGCTGCCTGTGTACTTTTTGACTGGTCATTGTGTATTTCTCAGATTAATTAGATATATTTTTTCATTGTTAATATTTTGTTGTTTCCAAGGGATGACTTACCTGCTGCTCTTGAAAGCACCATTGACTGCTATGAAAAGTATAAAATCCTGCCAAGGATTCATGATGTCTTGTGTAAGCTGATAGAGAAAGGCGAGACTGAGCTAATTCAGAAAGGTTAGTCACCTTCTAATATCTTAAGGTTGTTAGTCTTTTTTTCCCTCCTCTTTCTTGCTTGTGTAATCTTAATGTGTTGCTGTGAGGAGAAAATTTAACAGAAGACAAGCATATCCAGAGAAACTTTTCTTTTTTTGCGCTTCTGAGTTGAAGAGAAAAATATCAGGTCAGTTTTTTTAACATTACAGATGTCCTTGTTTTTAGTAACTTCATTTTGAAAAGTTGCCCTTTGTTATTTCTTTTGCTCCACTTCTTGATGATCTGCCTTGGTGGGGATTTTCACCCTTAATCTCACCAGTTCTCTTTGAAACTAGTCACAGGTGCTTAATGTCATAAATATATGCTGTTAGGTACAGAATGTGACAGAAAATTGTTTCATATAGCTATAGGCTTTAAGTTATTCTGAATATTTAAAGTTTTCTGATATTTGTTCAGAATTCTTCAAGTGATACCGTGTTACTCTGTATTTTTTTCTTCTAATATATTTTCTTCTTTCCTCTCTAGTAATGGACTTTGTGAGCCAAGAACAGGGTGAAATGACTATGCTCTATGATCTCTTCTTTGCCTTCCTACAAACAGGAAATTACAAAGAGGCCAAGAAGATCATTGAGGTATGATGTTAACTACAGTATTGTAATTGTACAGCTATTTAGACTCTTAATTAGAATGTGTTTTAAAATTTTAACCTTTAATTACACTTTTTTTGATTCATGTTAATATAATTCAGTCCCAATAATGTGGGGTAAGGGGGGAAGACTCGGCCAGCTTCTTTATTGTATGTAATTACAGTTCAGAAAAGGCAGCCTGGTTGTATATTGAATTTGTTTCTTCACTTTGTTAAATTCACTGTTATATATCAAAATGACATTTGCATATTAAATCTTGGATTGTGGAACAATTAAATTAAACTGGCATTCCTGGGTGTAAAGTTGCTAATCCTCTTTGCCAAGGAATTCTTTGTTCTTAAAAGCAGTGGAATTTAATTTGCTGCAGACCATGCTCAGATTTATTTGTAATGCTTGTCTACAAGTTAATCAGCCAAACAAGTGCTGTCTGCAACTGTTTGGCATTTAATTTAAAATTTCTTCTTCTTTTTTTTTTTTTTCACTATGGTAAGCAGCTTATGGGAAATGGTAGGTGACAAACCTGGGCTATTTAGGATTAGTATATTTTATCTAGGCTTGATTGAAATTTTGCTTACTGAAATTGATAAGTCAAAGGGCAACTATGAAGTCTGTCCAAATTGTGATTAATTTCACTATTAAAATAGTCCTGTGTCCCGTAAAAAATCATTTCATAGAAGATGGACACATCATCTTAGATATTGCTCAGTGCGTGTAAAATAAACTTGTAAATATATCAGTCATCATGTTTCTCTCAGATAGACCTTACTGCTTGCTACCCATGTCTTTTCCCAAAGGTGCCCATGATGGATGAGACATAGGGGTAGTATTTGGCCTCCTTGCTGTTATGTTGATGACTGCGTATAATGGATTTGAAAATACAGGCACACAACCCAGAAAATTATTAGTTTCTCTTGACATTTTTCAAAGAAGAGAAACGTCTAGCATGAAAAAGGACTGTGAAATTAATTTAGAACTTTCTTCTTTTTTCCTCTTTAATCCAGTCTGTCCTTCTAGCAGAGGAAAGTAGGGTGTACTGTCTCGGACAGGTGCCTTTGTAGCTCAAGTAGTTCATTTGTATTTTCTGGGAAATGGTATAAATTCTCTCACTTGAAAGTGCACAGCGTAGGTATCTGAAAATGAGGGGAACTGTCTGCCTGTTGAGTTCTGCTCCTCTGTATGCATGTTATCAACATAGTAAAGCACTGATCAGAGCAGAAATAAAACTCAGGTATTCAGACAATAGTGATTAGAGGTTCAACAGCAGGAAAGCAGGTGCGCCTCTCTTTGTGTAATAAGCAAGACATAATAGGAAGAGCAAAAGGCTTAAGAGTGGGTTCCCCTTTTGTCATCTACTTCCTATTGTGATAAAGAATAAGTTACTAAACCTTTTTAAGCTTCCTCGTCTATAAAATGGAATATAGTGTCTTTAAGATTCAGTCACATAATTTAGTATGTAAAGCAGCTTGCATGTTTCTTGGATTATGGTAGTAATCAATAATATTAATCCTCCTTGCCCCTTAAAGGTAGAGACTCTGTTGTCTTCTTCACCCCATGTAATTCACAAAATTATGCTTTAGCGTAGGGTACATTCTTGTCACGTGAATAGGCGAGAGAAGGAGGCTGCCTCTAATTACTCAAGGTTTTGCCAGTGTACAACAGTTAATTGAGTGTAATCATTTAGTAAAGTAATGCTCAAAATTCTCCAAGCCAGGCTTCAGCAATATGTGAACCGTGAACTTCTGATGTTCAAGCTGGTTTTAGAAAAGGCAGAGGAACCAGAGATCAAATTGCCAACATCTGCTGGATCATGGAAAAAGAAAGAGAGTTCCAGAAAAACATCTATTTCTGCTTTATTGACTATGCCAAAGCCTTTGACTGTGTAGATCACAATAAACTGTGGAAAATTCTGAAAGAGATGGGAATACCAGACCACCTGATCTGCCTCTTGAGAAATGTGTATGCAGGTCAGGAAGCAACAGTTAGAACTGGTCATGGAACAACAGACTGGTTCCAAATAGGAAAAGGAGTACATCAAGGCTGTATATTGTCACCATGTTTATTTAACTTATATGCAGAGTACATCATGAGAAACGCTGGGCTAGAAGAAGCACAACCTGGACTCAAGATTGCCGGGAGAAATATCAATAACCTCAGATATGCAGATGACACTACCCTTATGGCAGAAAGTGAAGAGGAACTAAAAAGCCTCTTGATGAAAGCGAAAGTGGAGAGTGAAAAGGTTGGCTTAAAGCTCAGCATTCAGAAAACGAAGATCATGGCATCTGGTCCCATCACTACATGGGAAATAGATGGGGAAACAGTGGAAACAGTGTCAGACTTTGTTTTTCTGGGCTCCAAAATCACTGCAGATGGTGACTGCAGCCATGAAATTAAAAGACGCTTACTCCTTGGAAGGAAAGTTATGACCAGCCTAGATAACATATTCAGAAGCAGAGACATTACTTTGCCAACGAAGGTTCGCCTATTCAAGGCTATGGTCTTTCCTGTGGTCATGTATGGATGTGAGAGCTGGACTGTGAAGAAGGCTGAGCGCCGAAGAATTGATGCTTTTGAACTGTGGTGTTGGAGAAGACTCTTGAGAGTCCCTTGGACTGCAAGGAGATCCAAGCAGTCCATTCTGAAGGAGATCAGCCCTGGGATTTCTTTGGAAGGAATGATGCTAAAGCTGAAACTCCAGTATTTTGGCCACCTCATGCGACGAGTTGACTCATTGGAGAAGACTCTGATGCTGGGAGGGATTGGGGGCAGGGGGAGAAGGGGCCGACAGAGGATGAGATGGCTGGATGGCATCACTGACTCGATGGATGTGAGTCTGAGTGACCTCTGGGAGTTGGTGATGGACAGGGAGGCCTGGCGTGCTGCAATTCATGGGGTCGCAAAGAGTTGGACACGACTGAGCGACTGATCTGATCTGATCTGATCTGATTTAGGAATGGCTGTATACTGATGGCAGAATTTTATAGTGAAAGTGTATAGAACTGCTTAGAGGATAAAGAATAGCTTTACAGAATCCTTCTGCAGTACCCTAGGGTAGGACGGCAAGGTATGCAATATATGGAAATATTTGAGGCACATTTTTAGGTTTTTTTTGGTTAATGGTTAGTTGGAGTTGAATTAAAGTAGGACCTTGAATTTTTTTTTTAAACTTTTTATTTCGTATTAGAGTATAGCTAGTTAACAAACAGTGTTATCAGAGTTTCAGATGAACAGCAAAGGGACTCAGCCATATATATATATATACTCATATATCCATTCCCCCTCAAATTCCCCCTTCCATCCAGACTGCCACTTAACAGAATGGCAGAGTTCCATGTACTATTCAGTAGGTCCTTGCTGGTTATCCATTTTAAATATAGTTGTGTGTACATGTCCATCCCAAATTCCCTAACTATCCCTCTTCCCCATTCTTCCCCCCACCCACCCCCAACAGCAACCATAAGCTTATTCTTGAAGTCTGAGTCTGTTTCTGTCTTGTGAGTTCATGTATATCATTCCTTTTTAGATTCCACATGTAAGGGATGTCATACGGTGTTTCTCCTTCTCTGTCTGACTTACTTCACTCAATATGGCACGCTCTGGGTCCATCCATGTTGCTGCAAATGGCATTTTTCATCCTTTTTAATCACTGAGTAATATTCCATTGTATGTATGTTCCACATCTTCTCTATCCGTCCCTCTGTCGACAGTCATTTAGGTTGCTTCCATGTCTTAGCTATTGTAAGCAGTGCTGCAGTGAGCACCATGGTGCACGTATCCATTTGGATCGTGTTTTTCTTCAGATACATACCCAAGAGTGGGATTGCAGGGTCATTTGGTAACTCGGTTTTTATCTTTGTAAGGAACCTCCATACTGTTCTTCATAGTTACTGTATCAATTTACATTCTCACCAGCAGTGTAGGAGGGGGAACTCGATATTTTGATTGTTAAAATTCAAGGCCTGGAGTTCTTTGTGATTTTCTAAGGATTATTGAAACTCTTAAAAGTAATGAATATTAATAAACGAGGACAGTACCAGCATATGAAAGGACATAATAAATACTGAACAACATTTTTATCATTCCCCAAAATGCAACAGTGTGTTATCTAGATTCAGTAGGGTTGAATTTCCAAAGCAAAATATGCAATAAAGCTTCTTTGTATCCTAAGCACTGTAGGAGATAAGATAAGCCAGTCAACCAGTCATAAAAATGCTCTCATTAAATGAAGAACAAGACAAGATTTGGTATGCTATATGACCTGTGTTTTTAAAATGAGTTGGTTTACATATATCATAAATGTATTATGTTTTAACATAGCTTTATATTTCTAACCATTGTTTATTGCAGGAGAGTGGAATTATAGCTGGTATTTTGCTATATACTTTTCTGTATTTTCTTGAGTTTTCAGTAATGATATATATATATATATTCTTATTCTATATATATTCAGAAAGAGTGTTGTTTTCCTCTATAAGAAAGGCTAAGGGAGAGAAAAGTAAATCAGACCTAGATTGATTCTCAAGGAATTAATGTGAAGCTTCTTGAATACAAGATTAATACATGAAGATAACATCTGTATTAGACTGACAATTGTTAACTGCTATAAGAAAAATATAAATGGTTTTGAGAGTTCAAGAGAGAAACTTACTCTTAATGTAGGAAATAAGGTAACTACTGATAACAGGGTTTAGGGTACGGATTGATGGATGTGGTAGTACTCTTCACACTTGGGAGTTGGATGGGGTTGGAAGTGTGTTAAAGGTGTTAGAGGTAAAGCAAAGAAGTAGAAAAGGGAAATCTCTAAATAGTTCCTTTTTCCCTCCAACTTCATTGAGACATTAGTAACACTTAACATTGTATAACTTTAAGGTGTACACCCTGTTGATTTGATATGCTTATATATTACAAAATGATTACCATAGTAGTGTTATTTAACAGCTCTGTTACCTCGTGTAATAATTATCCTTTCTATGGTGAGAACATTTAAGATCTGTTCTTAGCAACATTCAAATATATGGGAGTGTGTGTGTACATAAGCTGTATTATTAGGTTTAATTGCAATGTTGTGCGTTAGATCCCCAGAAACTGTTCATTTTAGAACTGGGAGTTTGTACTGTTTGACCAGCATCTCCCTGTTCCCTCCACCCCCAAGACCCTGGCAGCCACCATTTTATGCCCTGGTTTTAGTTTGGCTTTTTTAGATTTCACATATAAGTGATAATCATAAAGTCTTCCTGTTTTTCTGACTTATTTTCCTTAGCATGATGCCTTCATGGTCCGTCCATGTTGTCGAAAATGCCAGGACTTCTGTGTGCATGAGTGTATGTGTGTGTTGTGTGTCTGACTTAAGTCTTATAATTTTCAGTATACAGATCTTTCATAGCCTTGGTTAAATTTATTCCTAGGGTTTGGTTGGTTTTTTAAATCATTTTGATAATCTTGTGAATTAGGATTGTTTCAGTTTGTTTTGTTTTGTTTTGTTTTTTCAGATATTTTGTTCCTAGTGGATAGCAGTCAAACTGACTTCTTTATGTTGATTTTGTATCCTGCAGCTTTACTGAATCCATTGATCAGTTCTAATAGTTTTTTTTGTGGAGTCTTTAGTATTTTCTACATAATAAGATCTTGTCATCTGCAAACAAAGCCAGTTTTATTTTTTTCCTGATTTCCTAAATAAATCTTTCATCCTGGGGTATAGGATTTAAAAGAAATACTTTGTAAGGGTAGGTTGTTCCCAGAGACCCTTCATTATCTGAATAAGCAGGCTGGAGTTCATTCAGAAGACAGTGAACTCTCAGCAGTGTTAGAAAGAAGTTTACACTAGCAGAAGGATGTGTGATAGATGAAAGGACGTTTGGGACAGTAAGATTAATAGGATCTGAATTAGGATAGTGGTTGTGGGGATTTTCAGGACACTTTAGTCATTTGAAATGATATGTAATAGTAGATATCTCAATGCTAGTGACCTTAATTAGCAGAAAGTATGGTGGAGACTGGGGAAGATTGAAGGCAGAAGGAGAAGGGGACAACAGAGGATGAGATGGTTGAATGGCATCACCGACTTGATGGACATGAGTTTGAGCAAGCTCTGGGAGTTGGTGATGGACAGGGAAGCCTGGTGTGTTGCAGTCCATGGGGTTGCAATGAGCTGGACACATCTGAGCCACTGAACTGACTGATGGTAAATAAAGGGCTTCTCAGGTGGCTCAGTGGTAAAGAATTTGCCTGCCAAGCAGGAGACATGGGAAGATCCACTGGAGAATGAAATGACAATCTATTCCTGTATTCTTGGCCTGAGAAATCCTGTGGATAGAGGAGCCTGGCAGGCTATGATCCATAGGATTGCAAAGAGCTGGACATGACTGAGCAACCAAACAACAATGATGAATTAACAGAGGCATAAGAGCATCTAAGCTCTGACTTGAGATACATTGAGCTCTAACTTAGATCTGACAACAGCACCTCCCATTATGAACCCTTATAAAGTTGGCATTGGCAGATTTCATAACTTAAAACTGGGTCAAGTCCTTTAACTAAGGTGGTTGATAAAATTTGCGTGGCTTCTAAAATTTGCGTGGCTTCCCAGTGTGATCAATTTCCCCTCCATTTCTCTCTTCCCTTCCTTCCTTCAGTAAACAGTTATGGATCATATCTTACAGTCTGTCCTAAAGATAGACTTTAGAAAGATGGAAGTACAGTAATTGTTTTATTGTAACAGAACGTGCTATAAAAGTATCTATTTCAAGACTAGATAGATCTTTTTGAGGGAGTTATGTTTGAGATGAGAACTAAAGGATGAACTAGGAGCAAGGCAGGTAATGAGTAGAAGCAAAAACATCTCACTTAGAGGACACTACCTGTGCAAAGGCCCCAGAGCAGGACAGGACTTCTCTTCTTTATCCTTGTTCTTTCTCTTAAGGCTCTATCAGACAGCACTGCTAAGACCACATCTAGAGTGTCTGGGACAGTGTTAAACACTGAATGTTAGCTTTATGCTCTGCTTTCTCTATGATGTTTTCTTGTGTTAAAGTCAAACCCTTTTCTCTTGTCTTCAGTCTCATCCTCTGTAGGCTAACTGTCCCTTGTCCCTTCCAGTATTCTTCTGGCACATTCTGGAATGAAATGTGCAACTGGGGAAATGTTCACAAATTATTTTTGTAAACTCATATAATAATACCAGATAAATACACTGTGTGTTGTATTTTGTCTCCCAGTGGTGATGGTCAACCTGACTGTTACCCCTGTGGATGCTGTGTTGTGCTTAGTCATTTCAGTTGTGTCCAGTTCTTTGCGGCCTCCATAGACTATAGCCCACGAGATTCCTCTGTCCATGGGGATTCTCCAGGCAAGAATACTGAAGTGGGTTGCCATTCCCTTTTCCAGGGGATCCTCTCGACCCAGGGATCACAGGTTTCCCACATTGCAGGTGGGTTCTTTACCGTCTTGAACCACCAGGGAAGCCCATGAATACTGGAGTGGGTAGCCTATCCCTTCTCTAGGGGATCTTCCTAAGCCAGGAATCAAACTAGAGTCTCCTGCATTGCAGGCGGATTCTTTACCAGCTGAGCTACCAGGGAAATCCTCCGCCTGTGTATAGATTCAAGTGAAGCTTAACCTGTGTTACTGTTTAAAATATACCAAGTTTATTAAGTCTCACTATCAGTGCCACTACTCATCTAGTCATCTTTGCAGGTTTTCTGTCCTTTATTCAATGCATATTTCTTTTGTATATACTTGAAATTAATCATATAGCTTACATAATACTTTCTTCACCCTACATCACTGTCTCTGCATTCTCTGAACATCAATAAGAACTGTTCTAAAGCATTTTTAATGACTACATCATTCTTTTGTATAAAATTATTTGCCCATTCCTCTTTTGAGAACATTTTTCACTATTGTGAAGAATGGCATCATAATTCACATCTTTACCTCCTAGCATATTTGTTTTTCAGATTATTTACTTAGGATCATTTCTCAGAAGTGGATTGTATGTTATTACCATTTTTAAGGCCCCTGATGCATAGAGACAAAAATTTTGTTGTGGGTTATGGATGATACCTCTTTTATGATTCATAGTAGCAAAGATTGGACTAAAACCCAGGCCTCCTGAATGCTAGTATTTTAGTCCCATACTTCTTTTGCTACATATTATGATAAAATAACTTATATGCAGAGTACATCATGAGAAATGCTGGACTGGAAGAAACACAAGCTGGAATCAAGATTGCCGGGAGAAATATCAATAACCTCAGATATGCAGATGATACCACCCTTATGGCAGAAAGTGAATAGGAACTAAAAAGCCTCTTGGTGAAAGTGGAGAGTGAAAAGGTTGGCTTAAAGCTCAACATTCAGAAAACGAAGATCATAGCATCTGGTCCCATCACTACATGGGAAATAGATGGAGAAACAGTGGAAACAGTGTCAGACTTTCTTTTTCTGGGCTCCAAAATCACTGCAGATGGTGACTGCAGCCATGAAATTAAAAGACGCTTACTCCTTGGAAGGAAAGTTATGACCAACCTAGATGGCATATTCAAAAGCAGAGACATCACTTTGCCAACAAAGGTTCGCCTAGTCAAGGCTATGGTTTTTCCTGTGGTCATGTATGGATGTGAGAGCTGGACTGTGAAGAAGGCTGAGCGCCGAAGAATTGATGCTTTTGAACTGTGGTGTTGGAGAAGACTCTTGAGAGTCCCTTGGACTGCAAGGAGATCCAACCGGTCCATTCTGAAGGAGATCAGCCCTGGGATTTCTTTGGAAGGAATGATGCTAAAGCTGAAACTCCAGTATTTTGGCCACCTCATGCGAAGAGTTGACTCATTGGAGAAGACTCTGATGCTGGGAGGGATTGAGGGCAGGAGGAGAAGGGGACGACGGAGGATGAGATGGCTGGATGGCATCACTGACTCGATGAATGTGAGTCTGAGTGACTTCCGAGAGCTGGTGATGGATAGGGAGGCCTGGCGTGCTGCAGTTCATGGGGTCGCAAAGAGTCGGACACGACTGAGCGTCTGATCTGATCTGATCTGATGATAAAATAGGGTGGTATTTCTTTGTTTAGAGAAAAGGACTTCATTCTTTGAGTCAAGTTCATTCACCTCCCAGGAAAGAAGTGTTGTGGGTCATTTAAATAAATTAACACTGTTTAGATAATTCATTTTATGTTTTTAAGATTGCAGCTTAAGTCCAGGGAGAGATGGTACAAACAAGTACAGAAAGTTAAATAATGACATGAAATGGTAAATAATCATATTAAAAGTTTCTATAGAGAATTATATCAGTTTTATCCTTAACCCTTTGAGCAGCTCAGTAATTACAGCTAAGTTCTCAGGATACAAACACAGCGATGATTAAGAGTCTACTTTAAACTTACTTAGCATTTCTTTCTCTAACCTCGTCTCTTGAGGTTCAAACGTAGATTACAAGCTCAGCAGTATAACCGGTATTAGTAACATTTTAATACTTCTGAAATGATTTTCATGTCCATCTCTGTGTGAGCCTCACAGAACAACTCTGAGGGGTAATTAGGGTGGTGAAACTTGAGTTCAGGGTGTGAGTGTGGAGGTTATTTAGTTAGTAGTTGTCATGGACTTGGAAATTGCATCCTGATTTCAGATTTTCTGTTGGTTCCTTTACACCATTTCTGCCTCTGCTTCCATGATGTCTCTTTTTAAAAAATTGAGATAAGATATAATGTTTCATTAAGTTTAAGGTGTTGGACCCGTTGATTTGATGTATTTATATATTCAGTATGGGGCTTTCCTGATGGCTCAGATGGTACAGAATCTGCCTTCTATGCAGGAAGTCTTGGGTATGATCCGTGGGTCAGGAATATCCCTTGGACTAGGGAATGGCAACCCACTCCAGTATTCTTTCCTGGGGAATTCTATGGACAGAGAAGCCTAGTGGGCTACAGTCCATGGGATCTCAAAGAATCAGACATGAGTGAGCAACTGACACTTCACTTTTCACTTTCTTTTTCATGTATTCAGTTCAGCCTCCATGATCTCTCAGCCTTTAATATCTGAACTACCAAAACCACTGAAAATTTCTCCAGAATTTCTCTTTCTTGAATTTTCCTTTTCTCTTTCTCTGCTATTACTCTTCCATAACATTTCAGCCAGAGTAAATTTGCTATCTTCTCAGGGGGCATATCCCTTCTTTTTATGACTTTGCCTTTAGGACCAAAATTTTGGATTAGAGCAGTCTCCCAACCTTTGTTCCTCCTTCCTTTGTTCTTTAACAGATCAGATTCAGGGCTTTATTCTAATTTGCCTTCCTTAATAAGCCAAAACGGAGCTCATATATAAAGAAGGGATTTTAGAGCTAGCTCTCCACTGTGTGTGTATGTGTGCTTAGTCGTGTTCAACTTTGCAACCCCATGGATTGCAGCCTGCCAGGCTCCTCTGTCCATGGGATTTCCCAGGCAAGAATACTGGAGTGGGTTGCCATTTCCTTCTCCAGTTCCCCCACTTCTGTCCCCCAAATTTCAGGAGATGTCAGTTCTTGTGCCAGTTTATACTCCCTCTCTCCCACGAGTTACTTAGTATCTTCTGTAACACTGGGATCATATTTAGTTAATGATGGGTAGTATTGGTTTGACTTGCTCAGCCCTGTTTTCTTCCTTACTGGAGGAGGTCTTTAAGTCTGTCTCTGGAGAGTGTAGAGAAAGAACGGTTTAATAATTACCATGATGCCCTTTTACTCCTTGCTATTTGGGCCCTGGGGATAGATAGTTGGGTTCTTACTGGTTTTGTTTGTCCCTTCCTCCTTGTGCATTTGATTTTCCTCCCGCTACTTCAGCTAGAGGACCTGAAACCAGAGTGGTGATTTTCCATTTTCCATTTCTAGCAGTAATGGTAACAAAACTCAGAACAGGTAAAAATCACTATTTTAGTTAAATTTAAAATGATTTGCTTTGAGGTGGAGTTTGAAGTAAAAGAATCGTCATCTGTTTTCACTTCAAAATGATAATTATCAATATTATGCTTGATATGTTTCTACTAATATACATAGAAGCCTGTTATGATAACAGCAAATTTACATCAGTGATGTAACGAAATTAATGAAAATTATTTTTAAAATTGGGATTACTTTTTTCTAATACAAGTGAACCTGGTTCTGAATTGCAGCTGCACAAAGTGTGTTTTGAAGCACAATAACCCAAGTGGAAACAAACATGCTGTTTGTTTTTTTTTTAATTACAATAGTTACTTTATCCTCACTGTCTATTAAATAGATTGTACATAGGAAAAACAGGAAAAATTAGAGGTGAGTTCATTAATTAGCCATTAACTGGTTTTGGATAAGTTATATTTAACATTCCAATTAGAATTCTTTTTTCCATGTTTTTATTACATTTTCTTTTCTTTCTTTTTTTTTGTTTTTTGCTTTCAACTTACAGTGTTTAAAATTCAATAAGATGTTAAGAGATAAGCCAGAAATGTAGACTGTTACAGAAGCCTAGGAGATTTAGTTAATCTGACCTAGATGTTCTTTTGATGATTGAGATTCATTTGGGAAAACAGTCCTTAATTTCATAATGAAGCATAGAAATATCTGTCATATAAGTCAGTTGTCCTGCCAGTGACAGGCAGATTAATCGGCCACAAAAAGGAAGAGTTTGCCATGAAAGTTGTGCTATTTAGATCATTGCCATTTGGATGAGCAATAATATTGAAAGTTGTATAAGTGAATGTAGCCCTTACATTTTGCCATGTTCTAAAGAGGATTATCTAGTATTTTTTTCAAGGGCTTTTTGTGTACATTTGATGTTGGCTTCGTTTTCAGTGTAATGCACGTGAAACAGAACAGATAATGAATGTGAGACCATCCTTGAGTAGAAATTGGATGCGAAAGTAAATATTAGTGATGTCTGAGAATATATATATATGTATGTCAACAGTTAATTTATTCCACATTTATTTCTTGTAACCCAAAATCTGGGTACTTGCATGGTTAGAATGAGAACACTTAATTTACAAACTTCTATACCAATTTTTTTGTCACTCTACCAAAGCCCTGAGATGTTGGTTCTTGCATCAGCTTTTAATTTAACATTGTATGATATTATTTTAAGAAATAAAACATAATGAGGACTTAGAAATAAGAGATCAGATTTGAGAGTTGCTTGGTGCAGTCCACAAAACTGAGTGAAGAAAGCAGTAAAGGCATGTCCTCTGGACTGGAGCTGCCAGGGTACGTTGTTTTCTTGTCATAATACTGTGTGTTTCCATAGAGAAGCCCTCAGAGATGATGAAGATGCTATAGGTAGAGTGACAGATCCTTGAAATTAAATGTGAAGTGGTTTGTCTTTTATTTCAGTATCCAAAATTGTAAAGTAATTGTTTTGAAACCAGAATTATTGACTAATTATTCAGATCAGATCAGATCAGTCGCTCAGTTGTGTCCGACTCTTTGCAACCCCATGAACTGCAGCACGCCAGGCCTCCCTGTCCATCACCAACTCCCGGAGGTCACTCAGACTCACATCCATCGAGTCAATGATGCCATCCAGCCATCTCATCCTCTGTCGGCCCCTTCTCCTCCTCCCCCCAATCCCTCCCAGCATCAGTCTTCTCCAATGAGTCAACTCTTCGCATGAGGTGGCCAAAGTACTGGAGCTTCAGCTTTAGCATCATTCCTTCCAAAGGAATCCCAGGGCTGATCTCCTTCAGAATGGACTGGTTGGATCTCCTTGCAGTCCAAGGGACTCTCAAGAGTCTTCTCCAACACCACAGTTCAAAAGCATCAATTCTTCGGTGCTCATCCTTCTTCACAGTCCAGCTCTCACATCCATACATGACCACAGGAAAGACCATAGCCTTGACTAGGCGAACCTTTGTTGGCAAAGTGATGTCTCTGCTTTTGAATATGCCATCTAGGTTGGTCATAACTTTCCTTCCAAGGAGTAAGTCTTTTAATTAGTCTTTTAAATTAGTCTTTTAATTTCATGGCTGCAGTCACCATCTGCAGTGATTTTGGAGCCCAGAAAAAGAAAGTCTGACACTGTTTCCACTGTTTCTCCATCTATTTCCCATGTGGTGATGGGACCAGATGCCATGATCTTCGTTTTCTGAATGTTGAGCTTTAAGCCAACCTTTTCACTCTCCACTTACGCTTTCATCAAGAGGCTTTTTAGTTCCTCTTCACTTTCTGCCATAAGGGTAGTGTCATCTGCATATCTGAGGTTATTGATATTTCTCCCAGCAATCTTGATTCCAACTTGTGCTTCTTCTAGCCCAGCATTTCTCATGATGTACTCTGCATATAAGTTAAATAAACATGGTAACAATTATTAGTTATTCCTAATTGAGGCTATAACATACATCTCAGTTATTGAAATAAGCCAAGACTGAACTGAGTACTTGGATTGTTTTTAGTACCTGGCTCTTGAAACATTTAGTTTTCGATACTAGGCAAGCATGTGTGGTAATCAGAATACTTTCATCACTAAGTTTTACAAGGCATGTTTCTTTAAAAGCCATGGGTTTATCATTGTGATAATTATTAAGTCTTTGTAACATATTAATAATTTTTGCTTTCTGAATCTATTGGGATTTCTATAAAGTGTGTGTGTGTGTGTCTAATTTGATATATTTTGGAGTTGATTTAGTCCATCATTTCAAGGTTTCTTTCTCTTTCAGCTACAGAACGCTTAGCTGTTTTTAATAATTATAGATTTATGGAATTAAAATTGACCTACAGAGTAGCATTTTGAAATAACCCGAATCTTCTAGACATTGGTTAAGTATAGGTTGTTCTAATGCTAAAGGTCCTTGATAACTGTGGGATTAAGTTATAAATTTCTTTTAGTATATACATTTGGGAAGGAGGCAGCCAGGGTCATTAGAAGGAAAACTGTCATTGAGGGGAAATTAACATTTGGCTCAAGCCTTACCTTGTGTGCTATATGATTATTTTATTTTACAGACTCCAGGCATTAGAGCTCGGCCTACAAGACTTCAGTGGTTTTGTGATAGATGTATTGCAAATAATCAGGTTTGTATTTAATTTCTGGTCTCCCTCACCCAAAACTGTGAGTAGAAAGCAAGTGTCCTCCATGTCCTGTGAGTGTTTGGGGATTTCATGAGATGCAGCCTTGGTTACCTTGGTTGTTTTCCAAATAAGCAATCACTTAATTCTGGTTCGTGAGGTCTACAGAATCCCTAAAAATAATAACATGGGCTCTGAAGATTTCAGCTGGCTTCATTCTACTTGTTGGTTTGAGCAGGGCTGACATTTCCTTGGCAGTTGAAATCTGCTTCAGTTGTTAGTGACCAGAGGAAATGCTTGATGGGAGCCCAGTGGAGTTTCTGCTTTATTCCAGCCCAGATACCTCTCACATTATGCCAAGACAAAGCCACAGGGAAAGAGGAGTATAAAGTTGGGGTGGAGAATATTCCCTTTAACAGATATAGATGTACTCACCGAGTCCTCCACCCTCAGTATCTTTGAATTATCCAAAATGCTCCTCCGTGGAGGTTTTCTCAACTAGAGAATCATTCATATGTATTCTTGTCTCCAAAGAATCCTTTAGCTCTTTAGTTTAAAATTGTTTTTAATTGTGATAAAATATATCACATTTTTTACGGCATCACATTTATCATTTTAATCATTCTTAACATGGCATTAAGTGGCATTAAGTACAGTTGCAGTCTTGTGCTCAGTCCTTTAACCTTTGAAGTAAAGTTAGCCTGCCCTTTGGGTAAAGCTGATTTGAAGGATTATTCAACTGTGACTTGTCAACTATAAAATACATCCTTTATACAATCTAGATCCCTCTGTTAATCTTATTTTTAAGGTTGAAACTCTGGAAAAATTAGTGGAGCTGACACAGAAGCTATTTGAATGTGATAGAGACCAGCTATACTACAATCTGCTAAAACTATATAGTAAGTAATATGACTCTCTTCATGTTTTTATTTTGAGACATTTATTCTGTGGAACGCAGTGCCTGGAAAGGAACATCAGGCCCTGAGGAAGCTCCTGGGGCTTGTCACTTATGGAGTCTTCCACAGAGGCTCAAGTAGAGGCTGATAGAATTTACATCACAAAATGTTGTGTTGTTTCACTAGACATCCTACAGTTTTTCCTGACATTCTTACTGCAATAATGAGAAAGTGAGAAAACTCTTCATCAGAGCCACAGAATTTAATGGGAGTTTTTGAGGAGAAGCTATTCTTTTTTTCTTTTAATTTAAATTCTTTAGTAAATTTATCAGTCACTTCTATAAGTAATCATTGACATATTCATGTGTCTAGATATTTTTCCAGAAAAATGCAGACTCATTGTAAACAATTCCTTTTCAAGATGTGATTGTATTGTAAGATAGTTTTGACTCAGTTCTATATTACCAACCTTTTTCTGCACTTTATCACCTGCCAGTGACTATATTGAACAGATATATTAGATTTTACTCAAGTAGTCTCCGACTGCTAGACGTGTGAATAGATTTTAGTTTTCCATCCTATAAAACACTACATTAGTCGTCTTTATACCTTAATCTTTGTTCACAACCTTAATTGTTTCCCTGAGCTGAATTTGTATTTGCACTAAGGGTTAAAAGTGATGGTCATTTCTGAAACTTGTGGTCTCTGTTGTTAAGGAGTTCTCTAGTATGTTTATGCAAGTTTACACATCTGGAACTATGTAGTCTCTTAAGGTATTTTGTAGAGAGGAACAACGGAATAGTCGATGACCTTCCTTCCTTCCTTTCCTACATAAGATATTTGATCTCGATTTATTCTTCTTTTTCCTTCACATAGACAGCAGTGAATAAGTTGATTCATTTGTATTTTTGAACTTGTATTTATCATCATTGGAGGCTTTGTCTTACATCTTGATGGTGTATATTAAATATGCTGTAAACTTTACATTTCATTCGTTGGTTACATTGACATACAGTTCACATGTAATTCTTAAAACTTTTCACTTGAATGATGATCAAATTCTGGCACCCAATGCTGAGGTTGTTGTTGAATGTATAGAATTTTAAAACTTGGATTTTAGGCATTTAATCCTTAATTGGTAGATTATAACCTGTATTAAAGTGCTAATTCTCCCCATTCCCCCTGCTTTTTCTTACTTTGAGAGAATTCTTTCTTTCTTAAGTTCTAATTTTTTGCAAACTAAAAATACCGAAATGATACATCTAAATGAGTTTTCAACCTTTAAAGTCATCCCTGTAGAAGACTTTCATTCAGAAACATCTCTGAAGCCCACAGTGCTAGCATTGGGGTAGGCACTGCAGATAGAAAACTGGTGTTCTTCAGAAGAGCTAGACCTGAGCCGGGACTGACGGTACTTGGGCTGAAAGAACAGCTGCACGGACACAGGAGGTGCATCCAGGGAAGACTAGAGGCAGCCGGCTTTACAGGCTTCTTTCTTCCTCTGGAGCGGACCTTTTGCTATTGTCAGCAGAAGGAAGAAAAGGAAAAACAAGTTTTAAGTTCATTTTAAAATTTCCTTTAGGGATAAACAGGAACTCTTACAAATAAACTCTGAGGTTTATTACCATTTTCTTTAATCCCTCTGTCTGTCCTGATGGACACCCCCTCCCAGCTCTGTATTTGAGCCAATAGTCTGAGAAGCTCTCCTCTGCTCAGCCAAGGAGCCTCTGAGGGTGAGATAGCATGACAGCAGCCTCTCATGGGACTGGAAGCCAGAGGAATCATCATAGGGAAGTGTATACTTTTAAACCCAGCTTCTGTCATGTTATGAATCCATAATATGGTTGTGGTAACCCTAAACCTTCCCTTTCTGAAGAAAAAGCAAGTTGTCTCCTCCTGCATGTGCCCCCCTTTTTTGCCCTTTAACTTGGATCACTACTTAAATATGTTGAATAATTTATAAAGCACAATTTATTTGAAAAGGAACATGTAGTATGGAATGATATACGGAATGTGGTCTGTAACACATGAAAAGTCCAGACTGGATTTCTGAGAAAACAGTTTGTTCGGTGTATTGGAATTTTTTATGAACTCATTCTTTTTCATAATATAATTTTAGCCCTTGAAAGGAGTTCATTTAATTATTTCAGAGTATGTGTTAAAGGGCAGTTTTGCTTGTTTATTTTAAAGCAGTACCTTTCACACACATATACACACTTACTTTGTTGTGAATTACAACATGCTACAGAAACATGCACAGGAGATACATTGCTCTAGGGTTCTGTGACACCCAGCCTCCATACGACTATAATGGAGATTAAGGAATAAAAGTGTAACTCTTTTCATTCCTTTAAATACTAGCTCTACTAAACCAGCTTTCCTTTTCTGCTTAATAATTTGATGTTCATAGGTGATCTGTTACAGAAATCTGCCATAATTTAAACTTTAGTTCTCTCCTTTCTAATACATTTTGACTTTCCACTGTGATAGTCTTGTGAAATTAGCTCCTAAGCCCTGCAACAAACATTACATGAATGAAACAACTCCCTCACCTGCATATATGTTATTATTTTAACATTACTAATAAGGAATATTCTGTTATTTCTAAAGGACAGGTTTTTCTCCTTCTTACAGTTTTATTATATTCAAAACACTTCAGTTTCTTTACATATACAAAGAAGAGAATTTATTCTTTGTATATGTAAAGTACTCTCCCCAAAACTTGAGCTGCCTTACATTCATAATTTTGCAATAAAAATTCTTTGACTCTGTTTTTAAAACCCCGACATTTAAAACATGAACATTTATGGGACTTCCCTAGCGGTCCAGTGGCGTGACTCCATGCTTCCACTGCAGGGGACCTGGGTTCGATCTCTGTTCAGGGAACTAAGATCCCGTGTGCTGCATGGCTCAGCTGGGAGGAAGAAGAGAACAGGAAAACTGCCCTGAGTATTTACCCTAAGGTGTTATTCATGTGCTGTTTTCTTTACTTATGACCATTGATATTTCTCTTTCATGCTGTATGGTCTTCCCTCCTCCATTATTACACACACACAACATGAATGTATTCTAAATTACTGAAGGGTCAAGCCAGTATAGTAGTATACAAAGCAAATGTCAAATGTTGTTGTGTCCACACAGTACCTGAGTTAACGTGTCCGTGGCCGTCCTTCCAAATCACTCTCTCTACATTTGTATCCATGTATTTTTTTGCATATGCACCTATTACTATTTTTATTGTTTAATGCTCTACATGTTTTGTGCGCTGTGTTCTGTGGCTTATTTTGTTTATATGAAATAAATTCATAGGAAAAGATATATGTTTGCTTTTTCTCCCTTTAGTTAACCAGTTTTAAGTGCTGGTATCCCTGGAACCTCCTAAGTTGATCATTAAACATTTTTTTAATGAGTTTATGAACTCTGGTATATTTGTGTTTCGTTTCCTTGCAGTCATTATTCTTTTTAGTGCCCAAATTGTCCCGTCTTTGGCCACTGGGAACCTCTTTACATCAGCTCCCTGTGTCATTTGACATACTGCATTAGTTTTTCATAAGTTGTTAAATTTAGGCCAAACAAGACCATCCCGGCTTATGTGGCATAATTCCTGTCCAAACCTTATTTTAGAGAGGAATGATATTTAGAGACCATAATCAGGTGATTGACACATGGGAAATTTAGAAACTACCCCATCCTGTCAGTAATAGATAAAAACTTGACAACTTTATGATTAAAACTCTGAACTCTAGAAATCTTTGTGTCTTAGTTTAACACTGTAGGAACCGTGTGTGAAGAGCCAGCTGTTGTTACATGCTAGTCACATGGCCCCACAGTGAAGTCCCACAGCTATATTCCTGTAAAATTCACTGATAGTGTCAAAAATTCCTTGGTTTTTATACTTTAAGAGTTCTCAGATCATTTAGTACATCAGTGCTCTTGTTCTTTAAAGAAGGAACCATGAGTTCCAGGAAAGTGATGGAATTACTGAAGCAGTGTCCATTCCCTGGTTACAGCCAAGTCTGTGGGCTGTTTGATTTTTCAGATAACAAGTATGATTGTTGTTGTTTTGGTTAAAGGAATTTAAAGCCCCCGGGGTATATTATGAAAGGCTTAGACTTTCTGTGTCTTGGTGAGAGCATGGCTACCGATTTTGGCACTAACTAGTTGGTTGCCGGAGGAGGCAATGGCACCCCACTCCAGTACTCTTGCCTGGAAAATCCCATGGATGGAGAAGCCTGGTGGGCTGCAGTCCATGGGGTCGCTAAGGGTCAGACACAACTGAGCGACTTCACTTTCCCTTTTCACTTTCATGTGTTGGAGAAGGAAATGGCAACCCACTCTAGGGTTCTTGCCTGGAGAATCCCAGGGACGGGGGAGCCTGGTGGGCTGCCGTCTATGGGGTCGCACAGAGTCGGACACAACTGAAGCGACTTAGCAGCAGCAGTTTGGTTGCCTCAAATTTTTGTTCTATATTCTGTGATCCAGGTACATTTCCAGGATAGAAAGTGTGTATATCTCAGTTTCATGCTGTATACACTGTGTAGTTCTCACCTGTGTTTTGAAATATTTTCTTGTTGTAAGCTGTTAGTCCATTTGAACAGGTGCCTCTCTGTTGTATCCTGTTCTACTGAAGTGTATTATCTGTCTTCCCATACTCCTTCCAGTCTGAAAGCATGGTACTTCATCCATCTCTTCACTATCTGAAATAATAATTACTAGCTTAAAAAAAGAACTGCCTTAGCAGTTCTGTTCCCAGTGTGTGGAAACTTCCCCTGTGTCCTCCACAGTCCATAGTACCCTTTGGCATGAAATAGATGTGGTTCACCTTTCCCTTTCTATAGAATTAAAGACCTTGGGGGCTTGGGTTTTTGTTTTTACTTAATTCAATAAAGTATTTGATAACCTTTATGAAAGTTTTATATATTAACATACTTAAAAAATTACTGTTGAATTTTACATTACATGAAAACATTTTAATGAAGGAAAAGCATAATTAGCTTATGAGAATCTTGGTTTGAAAATTGATTGTAGATTTAGTAAGGATTTTATGTTAGGCTAATTTTATTATCAAAGTATACATAAAATCACTCTGAACTTTAGGTTAATTTCTACTGTTTGATTTACCTTTTAGTATATTCTGTATGAAAACTTGGGCTGCCATCTGTGCATGACTCCTAGGAAATTTTCTACTTGTTTTCTCTTTCTTTATTGCACGTTTCTGATGGAGTGTGAATGTGTTTCGTTTTTGTTCTTTGAGTTTTTTACTTTGAAGAGTCCGTTATCAAAAAGCTTATTAGCTTTTCAATTTTAGGGTGGGAGGAAATCTGGGAAAATTTCATGTGTTTTAGTATTTTGATATTTTTGAGAAACATTCTTATGTTTTCTGAAACATTCATGTCCTGAAACAAACCCTCTTCCTGGAGCTGACCATACACCATTGAGATATTTCTTATTCATATTTTCAAATTTTTTAAAAGGCCACTTTTAAAACAATATTTCTTTGTGTGTAATAGGAATATTGAACTTAGTGTCATAAGCTTTTTCATATTTTGCTCTAATTTTTCACAGGCGGAAACTTAAATGACTTGCTCTTTTTTCAAAACTCATAGAATGTTTAAAAATGAAGTCTTGATTCTTAAGTTTTTGCTATTTGTGAAGACTAGGTTATCACACAGAAGAAACTAGATGTTTCATTATGAAGGGAATCTGCCAGTTTCTTTTCAATAACCTTTCTTTCCCCCTGTAATCTTACTTAAGTCTGTTGACATGAGAAATCTATTCCATTTAGAAATCTATTATATTTAGAAATCTAAACTGAATAACTGACATAGAAGTTCCATAGAAGTTCTTAAGGTTGACAGAAGAGACAGAAGTCTCCCTATTTAACTAAGCAAAAAAATTTGTTGATTTGTCACTTTTGACAAAGCTCATACATTTGTACGTTTTCAATCATTGTAGCTGTGTACTGGTATGAATAGGTTCATCCTATCATCTTTCCAGAGTCTACTGCTCATAGTTGAGAAGTTTTTAATGAAGTGTGGTTTTTCTTTTCTTGTGTTTTAATAGGTAAGGACTTTCTATGGTTTAAACTTCAAAAAGTACAAAAGGGTATACAGAAAGGAGTCTTCTCACTTTTGGTCCACAATTACCCTGGTCCTTTCCCTGGAGGCAGTGTTTGGAATACTTGCTTTAGCAGCAAATAAAAAGTTTTAAATATTTTCATGAATTCTGTTTAGTATGTTCATTAGTTTCTATTTATTTTTGCAGAAGTAAATGGTGACTGGCAAAAAGCTGATGCTGTCTGGAATAAAATGCAAGAAGAAAATATTATTCCTCGTGAGAAAACATTAAGGTTATTAGCAGAAATCCTTAGGAACAATAATCAAGAGGTTCCATTTGATGTACCCGAGGTAATTTGTTTTTAACTATAAGCATAACAGATTTTGTTGTTGGTATAAATTTAGGTTATAGATTAACCATTGAAAAGGTTGCTATATTTACCACTTTTTCTTTAACTGAATAATTTTATTTTTAAGTTGTGGTATGAGGAAGAAAAAGATTCCCCAACTTCATTACCCTCACCTGTAGAAGTTAATCTCCAGAAAGAGCTATTGAATGCCTGCCACACGAGGAGAAACAAAGGTAAACATGTGCACTGGGGTGTTCGTTTAGACAGCAACGTGGGGTCTAAGCCCAGCAGATCAGTAGTGATTCAGGAAGAGATGGAACTTAAAGTGTATATATTAATTATTTTCTTTCATTTAACAAAGACATTTTGGTACAATTGGGAAAATTTAAATGTTGACTCAGTAGTAGGTAATTAAGGAATCATTCTCATATTTATACTAGATAGAATAACAGCTTATGATTTATAGATGTCCTTGAATTTTGAGATCAGTAATGAAGTATTGAGAAATGAAAAAACTGAAGATTTCTGTAATTCATTTTAAAATACGTAAGCCTTAAGCCATAAAATATTTAAGTCAAGAGCCATGTGTTTAAAGGTTAAACAGATCAGGAAACATGTTGCTTATTAGATGTAGGCAGTGGGTATATGGCGGAGGTCATCATACTATTCCTTATATTTTTCTGTACACTTGAAATTTTTCATAATGAAAACTAAAGTAGATGTCATTTTATCAAAATTGCACTTTGAAAATAACATGATCATGAATTTTTTGGCAAATATATTTGTTACATGTTTTGATTTTATGTGAAAGCAAAAAAACGATTAGGACTTTAAGCTTCATACAGTGTCTCTGCTTAACATCTCAAGGTTGTAGGCTGGATATGAGACCCGTTTCTTGCTCTTCTTTCCTTTTTTCAGTGGTGATATTTCCAGAAGGTGTGCCTACCTCTCTTGAGACTACTTTAGAATTTCCATGACTATCTTGAGCCCTCTGATACAAGCTTGCTTTTCACATTCTAGATGTTTTCATTTAGACTTCATTGTACTCTTCTCAGATCAAACACTATTTCCATTTTCTTCACTCAAGTTTTCTCTGTAGAATGCTTCTGTTATCTCTAATTTCTCCAGTTTTTATATAGATTTCCAAGTATGCTTTATGATAATTTAACCATTATGCAGCAGATTTGTTTTCATTCTAGTATTGACAGTTTTGAGTTCTCTTCTGTAGAAAGTCGTCAGTTTAGAAATTTATAGAACCTCTTAATTTTTTTTTTCCAAGAGGGTATTAAATTTTTTCTTGATTACATGTGATAATAGATGATACACAAGCTTCATTCCCATCTATAACTTTATTGGTACCATAATTCAATTTAAATACATTGCATAGGATATGCCAACAATCATTAATAACCAAAAAAGAACTCTATGACTTTGCACGGGTGACCCTTTTAATGGTGAACTCCAGGTCACAACAAAGTAACTGTCAGTTCAGCTACACCAAGGTTCTGAAGACAATAGATTCTCCACCAAAGCAGGTTGTAAATAAATTTCATATGGAATCTGACATCACCCTGAAGGAATTCTGACTTCACACTGTTGGAGTAGTTTATCAAAATGTCTTCAGAGTAGACTAACTTTACACAGCACCTTAAAAAAAAAAAGACATTTATTCAGCAGCATGAGCAGACTATTGCATTTAGCAATTAACAGCATACTGCTGCTGCTAAGTCGCATCAGTTGTGTCCGACTCTGTGTGACTCCATAGACGGCAGCCCACCAGGCTCCCCAGTCCCTGGGATTCTCCAGGCAAGAACACTAGAGTGGGTTGCCATTTCCTTCTCCGATGCGTGAAAGTGAAGTCGCTCAGCCGTGTCCAACTTTGTGTGACCCCATGGACTGCAGCCTACCAGGCTCCTCCGTCCATGGGATTTTCCAGGCAAGAGTACTGGAGTGGGGTGCCATTGCCTTCTCCGAATAACAGCATGGGTGCAAAAAAAAATCTACATTAAAAACCCTTTGTTGGAATGCTTTCAACTTTCCACAGAACAGAAACTAAAATAACCTGTTACATAATTAGTCAGAAGTACAGTTCTCAAGTTTTTTTGCCCATACACATGAGTATTGTCTAAAACATGTCTTCTTTGTAGCACCTAGGCCCTGCCACCACTGTGCTTGGCTGAGTTCACAAATCTGTTGTAACCTGTAGCTTCCCTGTCACTTCTCTGGCTCTCCTCTCCTGCTAAGCTTTGTTTCCTGGCAGTAATTAGAACCTTCTGCCATTGCCGTAGCTACTGCTGCTGCTAGAACCACCATAGCCACCTCGATTTTGTGGTTTGGCAAAGTATTGGCCTCCACTACCATACAAGCCAGAACTTCTGCCTCCAAAGTTTCCTCCTTTCATGGGTCCAAAATGTAAAGATTGATTGTTGTAATTGCCAAAATCACTGTAGCTTCTGCCTCCTCCAGAATTGCTTCCATCATTACCAAATCCATTATAACCATCCCCGCTGCCACCATGTCTGCCACCACAATGGCTGCACCAAAGCCACCTTGACCACTGAAGTTTCCTCCATGACTGCCACCAAAGTTTCCAGAACCACTTTGACCTCTCTGGCTCCTCCATGACTGCTACCAAAGTTTACAGAACCACTTTGACCTCTCTGTCCACGACCGCCACCAAAGTTCCCAGAACCACTTTGACCTCTCTGGCTGGATGAAGCAGTAGCCATCTCTTGGTTAGAGAGGGCTCACTTCACAGTAGTGGCCATTCACAGTGTGGTATTTCTGAATGACCAATCTTATCTATGGAGTCATGGTCTTCAAAGGTTACAAAAGCAAAGCCTCTCTTTTTGCCACTGCCTCGGTCAGTCATTATTTCAATCATTTCAGTTTTCCCATACCGTTCAAAATAAGCCCTCAGGTGATGTTCTTCAGTGTCCTCTTTAATGGCACCAACAAAAGTCTTTTCCACAGTTTAGTGGGCACCAGGTCTTTGAGAATCTTCTCTTGGCATGGCCCTCTGGTTCCACAACTCTTCCGTCCACCTTGTGTGGCCTTGCATTCATGGCCACATCCACCTCCTCCACCGTGGCGTATGTGACAAACCCGAAGGCTCTGGAGCGCTTGGCGTTTGCATCCCTCATTACCACAATCTGAGCGTTCCCTATTGCTCAGAATGGCTCCTCAGACTCTCATCAGTTGTTTCAAACCTCAGTCCTCCGATAGAGAGCTTCCGCGTCTGTTTGGGCTCTTTGGGAGACTCTGACTTAGACATGACAGCAGTGGAGAGGGGGAGACTTCAACGATGCTTTTGGGACGGCGTCCATGGGCAGAAAGGAGTAACCTAACGAACATCAGTTCAGTCACTCAGTCGTGTCCGACTCTTTGTGACCCCATGAATCGCAGCACGCCAGACCTCCCTGTCCATCACCAACTCCTGGAGCTCACTCAGACTCATATCCATCGAGTCAGTGATGCCATCCAGCCATCTCATCCTCTGTCATCCCCTTCTCCTCCTGCCCCCAATCCCTCCCAGCATCAGAGTCTTCTCCAATGAGTCAACTCTTCGCATGAGGTGGCCAAAGTACTGGAGTTTCAGCTTTAGCATCATTCCTTCCAAAGAAATCCCAGGGCTGATCTCCTTCAGAATGGACTGGTTGGATCTCCTTGCAGTCCAAGGGACTCTCAAGAGTCTTCTCCAACACCACAGTTCAAAAGCATCAATTCTTCGGCACTCAGCCTTCTTCACAGTCCAGCTCTCACATCCATACATGACCACAGGAAAGACCATAGCCTTGACTAGATGGACTTTTGTTGGCAAAGTGATGTCTCTGCTTTTGAATATGCTATCTAGGTTGGTCATAACTTTCCTTCCAAGGAGCAAGCGTCTTTTAATTTCATGGCTGCAGTCACCATCTGCAGTGATTTTGGAGCCCCCAAAAATAAAGTCTGACACTGTTTCCACTGTTTCTCCATCTATTTCCCATGAAGTGATGGGAAACAGATGCCATGATCTTCGTTTTCTGAATGTTGAGCTTTAAGCCAACTTTTTCCCTCTCCACTTTCACTTTCATCAAGAGGCTTTTTAGTTCCTCTTTACTTTCTGCCACAAGGGTGGTGTCATCTGCATATCTGAGGTTATTGATATTTCTCCCAGCAATCTTGATTCCAGCTTGTGCTTCTTCCAGTCCAGCGTTTCTCATGATGTACTCTGCATATAAGTTAAATAAGCAGGGTAGCCATATACAGCCTTGGCATACTCCTTTTCCTATTTGGAACCAGTCTGTTGTTCCATGTCCAGTTCTAACTCTTTCTCCCTCCTTAATTTCTTAACTAGAAATTTTGTGACACATTTTGTGACAAAGATATACAGTGTCTGAAGTAGGAATTAAGCTAAACTTTTAAGCTTCCTCAATCCTGCAGAATAACTTTATTCTTTCTGAGTTACTTTCTTTTGTTGCGTATTCAGTCTAATACATCCTTGAGTCTTTGGCCATGTATCTCTTAAACTTAAAGTTCATTATTAATTGGTACTGTTTAAATATTCTAATAGAATTTTGATTTAACTTAAATGAATATGCAGTTAGTGTATACTTCCTATTTTAAGATTCCAGAACTCCATATATTGCCTTTTTTTAGTTGTTGTTTTTAAGTAAAAACATCTAACCAGTTAACTAAATATAATGCATTATAAGTATAAAGATACACCCTTGCTGTAGTTTTAATATACCATATGCATTTATCTAGTTGGTTTCATTCTGTTAATTCAAGAGGTTTTAGTTCCTTTTGTGTAGAAATGCTTGGCAAAATGTACTTTGAAAACTGAATTCAAGACTGCAATTTTAGAAAACAACTAGTAAGCTTTTCTATATTATGTTGTTGATCTTAAATACTCAGACTGTACTTACTGTAAATTTTCACTTAGCAAAGTAGTGAACCTATTGTATATGCTTGTTGGGATGTAGCCAGTAATTACAATACATCATAATTTCTAAGCTTCCTTTAAAGAAAAATATATGCATTATATACAGAATGATAAAGTCTGTCTTTTCTTAGTTAAGACGCAAATATTAGTGTCATATCTTTTTCTCGTTTTCTCAGAATTTAACTTGAAAGGTTAAGTTTTTGGTATTGTCTCTTCAGTTTAATTGAAGGGTTAGTTCATGCTCCCATAACTTGTAAACACAAGCATAATTTCTGCTTGGGCTTTCTTTTTTTTTTTTTTCCTGCTTGTTAAGAAACGTCTAAAGTAGCACAGAATATTCTTCTGAGCTTTAATACCATGTTCATTCCTAGTTATGTGTTCTGTATTCCTTTACATGGAGCTTTATATCCATAAAAGGTCTTGAGTGATAGTTTAGCTATGCCCCACCTTTTTTGTGACTTGTTTATACACAACAGAGTGTGGATTATAGTTTCAGTTGGATGTTTATAGCCAGGCAATTTTATTTCAGAAAAGTAAGTGACTGAAAAGTGTAGTTACTTCTCTTTTGGTAACATCTTTTCATTCACTGACAGTTATTGTGAACAAGTGAAATAAAACTGTTAATCAGTCAAACAAATGTTGCTTAGTTTACTTGTTAGATATCTGTATATTTGAAAATTGTATGTTTTTGTATAAGTCCTGTCGTAGCCAAATAATTTGATCTCCTAATTTTAGAATTATAGGCTATATTCACTTTAATGCTATTGTGTTGAAATGTTAACCATAGTAACCACCCACTTATAGATTAAAGATTGCTTTAAAATGAATTTTTTGCTCCCCTCAATCTAAATTATACCCCTGGTTTATTTGGACTTTAACACACATTTTACAGTTTATTTTGAAAATGGGATCTTTAGAAAAACAATTCAGAAGAGCTGTGTTCTGTTTTTATTGCCATGAGAATAATTTATTGACTTTAGAGAGCTAGTATGAAAAAATCATTGTAAAAGGAAGCCCTTTCTTTTACCATCCACTGGAATTAAGTAGTAGTTTCCAAAACTGTCCCTTACTTTTTTAAAGATTAGAACAGTGATATCTTGCTTACTTGGTCAGTATGTATCTCTGTAGAGTGGTGTACTGGGTGAGTATTAAAAGAAGCAGAAATATGGGGGGGTTGGGGCTTTGCTTCAGGGCTTCCCCCTCCTTTTTGCCATTTCAGAATAATGTCATCTCATTTTTTGTTTTCCTTCATAGATGCATTTAATATTTTCCTGACAGCAAAAAAGCAAAACATTGTGTTTGACAATGAAGCTTATGCCAGGCTTATAAACTTACTTTTGATGAAGGATAATTCTACGCAAGCAATGCAAGTGAAAGATTTGTAAGTATCAGTTCATTTATTAAACTTCACACTCAAAGAAAAACCTATCATTAGGATTTTTCTAATGATGTATTATAGTAACAGTTGCTTAATTGTCTTCAACTACCCATAGGAATTATATGAAATGGTTTTCTAATTTTAAGGGGGTTTTTAAACTACAAAAGATAGAACTTTTATTTGTCCTGCACACTGCAGTATATTTTATTTTACCTTATAGAACCTCACAACTCATGTATGCTATTCATATACAGAAAAGTAGTTTGGTTTTTCTGGGGGAAGGGTTCTGTTTCGTTGGTATCTGTTTTGTTTCTTGTTCAGCAGCTCGATCTGTGTACATTTATGGTGGAAGCAGCCTAATATATGAAGGCATCAAGGGTTTTGAACTTAGGCAAGGCTTTGAATCGTACTTGAAAACCCTTTGGAAAATTTGTTCCTATTTCTGAACCTCAATTTTTCTTCTCTATAATGAAATGATAATAAATCTTACATTAATTATTTCTTCTAGGCATTGAAAGACATAGGGTGAAGTAGGAAAAAATATATGGTACTCAGCACATTTTAAATAACCTTTTCTCTGTCCCTTCTTGTTTTGTAACCTGTTTTGTGGTGGTATAAGTGGTAATGGTTTTGTCTCTCTGGTTAGTTCCTTAGAGTAAAATACTTTTTAAATCAGAACAAAAGAAAAGCTTTCTTCCCTGATGTGTTATTTAACTGACTCAGTATTCCCAAGGAATTAACTTCAGAAGTTAAGTAAATAATCAGAAAGGGCCTAGAAAGGAGTGGATCAAGGTTACCTGCTCTGGAATGTAGACCTGTCCTGTTAATGAGTCAATAGCTTTATTTTTCAATGGCAAAAGTCAGTGTTTTCCTAGTATATTATAAGTTTTGAAATGATGTTTCCTGGCTAATTTTTGACCTTCAAAATTTTTAAGTTACAGCACTTTTGGAATATTAGAATCCTGAATAGAAGACGGATGTTTGCCATTCTTGGAGTTCACTGGAAAACCTGATGTTAATATTAGTGTTATGTTAAAGTTACGCACCATAGGGCCATATTTACTGTTTATGTTTTGATACATTTTGAAAAATATGTGTGATTGTACTTATCTATGGAAATATATCTATATCTCGGTATATATACACATGCCATGTGTGTATATATATATATATTCATAATATGTACATATAAGTGCTACATATATGGATATACCCATACATCATATATATTTATGATCTTGAATCATTTGTATGTTTGATATTGAACAGCCACACTAAGACTTAAGTTTAGATTCTTAATGCATTATGTCTCATTTGTGTGTTTACTCAGTTGTTGTTAATAATCAGGAATACTCAGTATATCCTCAATTAGTGACTTGAAAAATTTGACATTGAATAGCATCCTGTCATCTACAACCATTGAAGTCATCCAGGAGGTGCAGATTTTTTCCAAAAGTTACTTTTCTCAAAAAAGTATTGACTAAACACTGTCCTCAATTATCAAAGGTATTTTTGAGGCAACAGGGATTTGGGAAGAAGGGACAACAGGAAAAAAAAGGGGGACATTTTGTGTTGAAAATAGAATATTGAGAGTTTTGTGTTGAGATTATCTGAGATGTAAACAAAGAAAAGTTTTTCAAAAGTCTTATGATCGTGAGGTTGGCCACAAAGACCTCTGAAATACTTCCCCAAAGCACAGATGATAATTCTTTCATTGTAACTTGGCTGCTTCTTGAACGGTGAACCTCACATTCTGGTAGCACAGGTTCCTCTCCACCCACCCCAGAAGGTCTGACTCACCTGATCTAGGGCAGGGCCCAAGAATCTGCATTTTACTAGACATCCCAGCTGATTCAAGAATCTTGTGTCTTAAACATTTTGATCACATACCATTCTCAGTGAGCTGCACTACTGTATGATATGTAAGTATATTATAAAACATATTCCAAAAATGGAAATTTTTCAGAGGATAAGATTTAAAAATAGAAACAAGCCTTTTCTTGCCTCACCCTAGAGCATTCTCACAGTGTGCATACCTCTTACTGAAGTCTGCTGATCTAGAATCGTTTTTCAGATTGTATTTGTAACCAGTTAGTTAGTAGATGAATTTTATTCAATGTTGCAGAATCAACATCTTTTTTAATGAATAGAAAACACCAAAGCACTTCATGTAGTCAAGATATTTTGTGAACGTTTGCTCTCTTTTACATGTGTGTATGTATATTAGTGTGCTGGTTTGTGGTGTAACCCATCATTTTTTATCATGTCTGACTGAGAATCTCCATCAAACAAGTGTGAAAGCTGTTGACCTAGAAGGTGGTTATGAGCACAACCCATCTATTTCCACTTACGTTCACAGCCTGTAAAATGTAGGCTTATCTTCTTTCCTCCCGTCCCTCTCTCGATCTTCACGAAGCCTTGCTGTGCTCCTGAGGTCACTTTGATCTTCGCTGTGTTACTGTTTGGGGAGTGTATTGTAGATGGCTTCCCCATGTAGTTGTGAGAGCCAAAGAGAATCCTAGGTGCAAAGCTTTCAAATGCCCAGAGGCTCTTAATCTAGGAATCTGCGCACATCCTTTTCCTTGAACCAATAAAATGTTGTATCTAACTATGAATAATTGTAAGGATTGTATCTTGGGTTAGATCTGCATTGGGTAGTTTTGAAAATACCTCTGGACTGGGAAGTCAGAAGTGGAAGTTAGAGTTCCAGTTCTCTGTTACCAAAGGAATATCCTGTAACTTCCCTCAATTGGTTTACTGGTTTATTACCAACATTCCACTAGGTCATCTTTTCCACTTCCAGCTCTGCATCAGTGATCAGAATGAACAAGAATTGTTGCTTTTTTTTTTAGAGCCATCATTATTTTAATATGGTCTGACCAAATGAGCCACTGTAGCGGGTGGCTGTACCCCTAGTATTTTTCTGGCACTATTACTCTCACATTACTCCATAAATAGCAGTCTCTTATAGTTACCTGCATGATGCCACTTGTTCATTCTTAAAAGCAGTTGTTTCCCCTTTGAACTAATGCAGTCATTGTTTTTGCTATACCTTTGCTGTCTCTAATGTGTTACAGATTCACTTGACTACTTACTAATGAGATTTCTTCAGTTTTATTAAGAAGGTTATTTAACCATCCCAACAAGTAATGAAACCTCAAAAGTAACAAATGCCTTTAAAATTTTTTGAAAGAATGATATTCTTTCATTTTTAGTTAGAAATACATTTCTTCGTGTTCCAAAAAAAAATTTAGGTATAGTGAATTTTTTCAGAGGAGGGGAACTACTTATTCATAAAACAGTAAGGGTTATATAAACTGTTATTTTAAATCTTTGTTAACACTGAACTGTATAGTTATGAAATTTGAGAATCATGTGATAGCTCTGCTTTATCTTTGGAGATTAGCACTTTATTTTCTTTTGTTCCTACTAGCTTGCTTATTCTGTCTAAAAATAATGTTAAATCAATCACTGATGCTTTTTACTGGATTGGCCAGTTTTTGTTATCCAAAGTAAGATAAATTCTGATCACTGCCTAATGCCCCATGCACCTGTTATGTAAGTACAATCCGTAGACCAGCCATTGCTTTGAAATCTCTAAGATGAAACTTTCCCTGTAATATTATCTTCTTTGGTTAAGACAGATTAACTTTTGGAGTTGATTGTAAGTTAAAAGATTGATACCCCTTTCTCTCTGTGATTTTTTTTTTTCCTTTATTTTGGCAGCTCTAAAAATGAAAATGTCTAGAATTCCGTGCTGTCCAATCCAGTAGCCACTAGCTATAACTGCCCACTTAAATTTAAATTACTAAAATTAAATATAATTAAAGTTTCCATTTCTCCACCGCAGTAGCCAGGTAGCCACATGTAGCTTGTGGCTACCCTATTGGGTGACATGGATAAAAAATATTCTCATCATCACAGTAAGTTTGATCTGACATCTCTGTATTAGATTTTTTTCCGAAAGGAAAGATCATAATTAAGAATCAGAAGTAAACTTCTCCTATTTTGTTCTATTAGTGAATCCGTCGCAAAGTTCCCAGTACCCCTTGTGGTTTTTCTCCCTTTGTCAGTTTGAAACATTTTGGTTGTGATTGGTCAGTTTCTATATGTAGAACGTGTATATATTCATATAATAGACCTGGGGAGAGTTTTCTTCCTGTTTATCCCTAATTTCAAATTTGTATTGAATACATACCTTCTTGAGATAGGAAGAAATTATTAAAAGAAAAATATTCTATGTTTTGAGATTTTCAAAAGGTTTGACATCAAGTGTGGTGTCAGAAGTTTTGTTACCTTGTGGTTTTAATGAATTTTAAATATTTTCAAGGAAGTATCATATAATACATGTAATAATGTTGGCATAAGCAGTGAGGTTAATTTTAATAGTGTCTCCTTGTTTATTTAATCATGCTAGAGATTTAGAACATAAATCCTTTATTTTCTGCAGTTTATAGTCTCATGCACGAGTTGTTGACTTAAGAGCTTTGACAGATGGGACAAAGGAAACACGTCGAACTGAGCAGTGGGTGCTTTGGTGGGATTAAGAGGATCGTCAGGGGAATAAGAAAATCCTGCACCCGGGAACTGCAGGGGGATCCCCAGAGGCTGGAAGTGACTGAGAGGATGGGCACATCACGGTGTTTTGGAGGATTTTCTTGGGATTGATGAGAATAATTTAGCAGTGACCCTGCTTTTCTTGCAATCTGCTCAGTTTAGATGTTCATCTCGGCAAACCAAGGTTGTTAGCAGCCAGACCATCACTGAGCTTGAGAAGGCAAATGGCAGCAATTGCTTTTGCTCCTTCTGACCTTTGGAGATTTCCTAATCAGGAGATGAACCCCAGGGGCATTAAGGATGCTGAAATTTCAATACAGACGATACACACACAGTGTAGCAAACAGATCATCTCTGGCTGGGGTTTTTTTTTTCCTTCTTTTTAATAAATCATGTAGGTTTTAGTCATAAGTAAAGCAAGTTTTTGCTCTTGAGTTGTAAAAAGTTGGGGGATTTCAAATTTAAGGCTGGGACAAGATTGTGTGAAATTTTACATTTTACTATAACCGTGGTTTTAGTTCTGCAGTAGGTTCACCTTTAAAAACTATGTATCTAGATGACAGAAATTTGAAAATTAATCAACTGAATGAGATGGTGCTAGTAATATGCTTTAGCTTATCTTTAAAATATAAAGTGCTGAAAATAAATGCTCATTTTTGTTGCCGAAGGACTAGTTTTACATTTTATAAATTACGGTGCATGTAGGGGAAAAAAGGAAAAAGTATCCCGCTTAGGATACAGCAGAACAATGCAGGCCATGCAGTTATTTTAGCCATCTAATATGTCAGCATTCAAGAATCTGAACCGATTGTTTAAAAAAAATCTTGTACTTTGTTTCTTTTGTTGCTCATTTCCAACTTTGTCATCTGTCAGAATGCAAAAAAAAATTATCCTTCTATAACCATTGACAGGATAACACAAAAGCTGTCTCCAGGTCGATATTTTGCAGCAATATTTTTAACATACGAACAGTAGTTTTTATAATTTCACCTTGGTGCTCAACCATTTATTATCGTATCAGAAGCATGTCAGTAATTCCTTTCTAAATGTCTGCTTCTTTTAGCGCTGAGACCCACATCAAGGGCTTCACACTGAACGATGCTGCCAACAGCCTCCTCATCATAACGCAAGTTAGGCGGGATTATTTGAAAGGTATGTCACAATGCTTGACCTTTACGTCACATTAATGCCTCTGCAGATTTTTCTTGTAACGCCCTTCGAATACTTGGATAAAGGAGTCCATTTAGCAAATTACCTGCTTATCAAGAGCCTTTTGTGGTAGCTGAGAGACGTAAATTACTGTACATGCATTTATAATACAGCTTGAATATGAATGTACTTGTCATTTGACCACTTAGTCCAGTTTCCATTCCATTTAACACAAGATGGGTTTTCTTAAGATGAATCACAGCTCTTCAGACATGCAAAATTTGTGTTCCAGAACGAGAGAAAGTACAGGCTTTCAAGTGCGTTAAAATTCACAGCACAAGTCATTTTTTGCTTTGGAAATTAACATACTTTAGAGCATCTGAAACAATTCCCAGCAGTTGTTTCTTGCATATTGTGTTGGTTGTGTGTGAGATAGCAAATGAGTTAAATTGAGTGTTAAATGTGTGGGATTGTGCACCAAATGATTATAATATTGATTTTTAAAACTTAATCTAATACTTTTTTAATAGTTCATAATACCAACAGCAGTAAGATACCATGTTTATTTGGAGTTTGAAGTTTTTAAATGAATATTAAGAGGATAACACCAGAGAAATGGGAGATGACTTTGGGGAGGATTGGGACATGGGGCCATTTGCTTGGCAGAGGCTGTTTATGGGTTTGCAGAGGGATGGATGGGATGGGCTTATGAATGAGCTCCCAAGGGGGGAAAAATGATGATTCTCTTAAATTTAGAAAAGCATCTGTTCATATTTAATTTTATGTTTGAATTTTAGCCAAAAACCACAGTTTTTGCCAATGTAGCAAAACCTACTTAGGAACTCTTTAAGGAAGGTTGAAACAGCTTTTTAACTGATGAATGTATATATTACCTAGTTTTTTCTTCAGTCTGTGAGAATGGTGTTATCCTCACGTGCATGCTTATAATAGAATTTCACATCTCTGAAAGTTGCTGTCTAATTGTGCAGCTTTAATGTTACTTGTAATGCCTAGACGTATTAGACTATAGATGTCTTCCTAATTAGTGAGGACTAATTAGTGAGTATGTAAGTGATGATTTCTGCCTTTGCAGAATTGCTGCTTCAGTATTCTATAGGCAGGACCAGCACATTAAACAGCCCAACCTTTAGTCATAATGGAGTGTTGTAAGGTTTGCTATTAAAACTTTAAAAGCTTTCATTTTTAGTAGCAAAGGCTTTTGGGCAAGTTGCTTTTAAACGCAGAAATGATAAACAAGTTTTTTCTACTTTTTGTGTTTTTATTTTATTTTTTGACCATTACACACAGCATTTGGACTCTTAGTTCCCAACCAGGGATCGAGCCCCATGTCTGCTGCAGTGGGAGTGTGGAGTCTTAACTACTGGACCACCAGGGAAGTCCCTGATAAACAATTTTAAAACATCAAAAAATTAAATTTGCTCCCCATATCAATAAGCTCATTTTTGTAAAACGCTTATATTTCTGTAGACGTAGAGATCAGGATAAAATACTTTTTTTTAATTTCAAGAGGTTGCTTTTTGAGCAGAATCTGATCAATGTTTAATTGACTGCTACCCTACTTGTATGTTAAGTTATCCTGTGAAAACAACAAGAAACTGATAAAATTTCACATTTGTTTTCATCTATTCAGTTGAAGACTACTTGAGAGCAGAAGTCATGAACCCACTTTCCGTGCCTCCCACCGACTGATAACCTCTGGTGGTCATTGTCAAGGGCAGGATGGTGTTGGCACTATCCATATTACCTTATTTGTGCTCCATGGCTGACTATAGAGCTCCCAATTAAAAAAAAAAATTTCAGGTTTCTTTTTTTCAATTCCATCTAAAGCAGGAAGAAGAATAAAGCCAATTCAGTCTTAATCTAATTTAACTAGCTTATGCTGTTGTGGAATATTAATAGCTGATACATCACAACTTGGCAATATAATGAGTATTACTTGGGGCAGAGGGTGTGGTGGGAACCACTTTTGATGTCTCATAAGTCATGAATTGTACAGAAGGCAAATTCTGTATGGGAATATGATTTCAGTTCCAAGGTCCCCTGCTTCCTTTGGGTAGACATAAGATGATCTATTTCCGATCCTTTGCTCTTTGACACACACGCACACCTGTAGATGCAAGCTCCAGTGTGGTTAAGTTCTTGGGTTGGTGTCTAACAGTATGACCTTAAAAAAAATGAAGGAAATTATTTAAATTATCTGTACCTTAGCTTCCCACATATAAATTTGGTACCTCAGAAGGTTAGTTTTGTGACTGCTCAGTCTGTGTCTGGAGTGTGGAAAGTGCTCAACACGTAATAAAAGCTTAATAAACGCTAGTTACTATCATCAACATGATTATCGTAACTGTTATTTGATCTACTTGTAGGAAGATCCTTCTTAGCTGACAGTATTGCTGGCTAATATGAATATTCCAAAGTTGATTATCTGTGTATGACCACCAGTTAAGAAGATTTTATCAAGCCTATTTTCTATAGATAAAATTTTTTGTTTACTGTATGTTCATATGTATCTGTAAAATTTTACTGAATATACCTTTTAACCTTTTTTTCCCTTTTCCACGTTTAAGAATCACTGATTTAAAGTATAGATTTAGAGTAACAATAAATTTTTTATTCAGTAATAAATACTAAATTCGTGATGTCTTTTATCGTATCACTTTTAATAGCATGTTTAATTATTACCCTTTCCCTATTCTTCTGTTAATGATGGACTGTTCTTATTTGGGAAGCTGCTTTGAGAGTCTTAGTTTTGTGTAGGTTGCATTGCCTTAATTGCTAGAGAGCCATGAAGTTTTCTTTGGTAGCAGTGATTGTTAAGTATTACATGTTCCCTCCAGTCCACCACTGTATTTAGTTTAATGATTTTGCTACTCTGGCACTTAAGTAACTCAGAAGGATATTCCCTATTTATCCATAATCAAATACTTGTAAGTTTGATATTAAAAAAACAAACTCCTGTGGAGAATCTCCCTGGGAACCTGATGAGGTTTCTTTTCTCTGAAAAATCAGTGCAAGAAAATATCTGCATCATATTCAATCATGTAAAATAAATTTGTCTGTGTGTGAGCTGAATGTTCCAGTTTGGCTGTTCATCTTGTATCATCAAACCTTTTTGGATTAGAAAGAGATACTGTTTTCAGGAAAGAATCTTTGGGATATTAGAAGATTTTTGATAATCATGAATCTTTGGAATGTAATAAAATGTGGGGAAGTGTGAATGCAGGTAAAAGTTACATAGTTTTGGAAAGTCTGTAATTTTTTAAATTCTTCCTTATTTATATTTCTCTAAACTTGTCAACTTCCTTGAAATTAGTCACTAAATGTTGTCCCTGAATGGAAGCTGCTTTTTATCGGTAACATTTGCATTTTCTGTGTGACTTAAAGAAGACATTTCTCTGGTCTCTGATATAGTCAAATAATTTTTTTTCAGGTTTCACATAAAGTATTAATATTTTCTATAATGTAGAATAAAAGTATTCATAGCTTTTTGTGTATAGTCATTTGGTGCTCATATTTAAAAGCTAGTTCTCAAACTGCATTGTCAGTACATTTCATATAAGAAAAACTGTCGCCTGCTTTTCTCTTATAGATGCTCTGACAACACTAAAAACAGCCTTAGATCTGGACCAGATACCTTCTCGATTAGCAGTGACCCGCCTCATTCAGGCATGTGCCCTGAAGGGTGATACAGAAAGCATACAGGACATTCAGAAGTTGGTAAATGGACTCGAGGATTCAATTGGACTTTCCCGTATGGTTTTCATCAATAACATTGCTTTAGCACAAATAAAGAAGTGAGTATCTTCAAACTTTATTTTCTTTCACTGTACACACTGGAAGGAACATTGTCTCAAATACCACCTTTTAAAAACTAGGCAGGCTATTAGAAACCATATCAACTGTAGAGAAAATAGTGATGCCAGTTGCTGCCTATTTTATAATTGTCAGGGAATAATTTTCTGTTACAAAATTTGTTTTAGCTGTAAATTAAATCGTAAACAACATTGATCAAAATTTTCAAATTCATAAAATTTGCCCCACAGTTGGTAACTTTTCTCATTCATATATGCCAGGCCCTTGTTGAAACACTTCTTTACGAAAGTGAAAAATAAGTTCATTTGAATGTCAGCAACACTGGACGGTGACACTCTGCCAGAACATCATGAAATGGGGGGTCCAACAAGCTTGCTAAAAATATGCCTTTCTATTTTGTCCGCTCTCCTATTCATCCACCCCTGTCAACACACACCCACACAAAGGGAGGTATTTACAGGTGATTCTCTTACCACCATTTCTAGATTCATTATTGAGAATCACTATTCTAGAAATAAATAAGAACTTGATTTTTATTAGCCTCACTGGTGAAGGTAAAGATTTATGTGGCTAATTATGAAATTGACATTCTTCATGCCTTTAGGGAAAAAAATGTTGGTTAGCAATTCCTCTTATATACAGGTAATGGGTTGTGATACTAAAATGTCTTATTGGCTTTTATGGAGTTTTTGTTTTTTCCTCTTTCTTTGGACAGAAGTTGTTTAGTTTTTCCCCCTTTTAAAACTCTTTCCCCATATAGAACTTGTAACTTTCCCTTTAGTAAGAAAATGTGATTATTATTTTAAGTTAGAAGATTCCAGAAAATTATTCAGGAACAATCTGGATGAATTTTAAATGTTACCATATAATCAGAGTTTTATATTATGTGTTTTTATAAACTATCAAATATAATTGACTATTAAATAATTCTCTAACTAAAACCCTTAAGAAAAATTTATTGTAATGGGGTTCATTTTTAGAGAATTCTTATTTCAGGTGATAATTCCAACATAAAATTGATTATTTGGATTTGGAGTACCATACCATAAACTGTAAAGTGTCAGTTAAAGAGCACCTTAACCAAAAAGTTAGTCATGAAGATACTTTTCATTGTAAGTTGTTTAATAAGGCCATGTAATTAATTTTTTAAGAATGAAGTATGAAGATACTTTGTTCAGAGAACTTTGATACAAATTGAATATTTTTCGAATGTTATATATCACCTGACAGGAACAAATTGTTGTGACTGTGGGTTGAGAGACATGAAAATGTACCTTTTGCAGACATCATCAGCAATTTTAAGAATCCTGAGATTAACATTATCTTTATTACTTCATGCAGTAGTGACCACTTGTAGATTATAATGCCAAAGTTATAAAGTATAAAAGATTTCATTTCATATACAAACAGCTGCAAAAACAAAACTTTGAAATACAATAATTTTTTAAGTTACTGTCTTTAATTCTTCTCTATGTAGTTGTTTGTTCTTTTCTCTAGATCAGTGTTTTAAAATAAGCAGCTACTTCAGTTGTTTGTTGCAGCAAAAAGCACCCAGTGATTGCCTTTGCCACGTAAATGTAATTTGGTTCAACTTGTATAATGTTTTTTATCTGGTTAACTATAAATATATTGTCTTTTTTTCCCCTAAAGTGCTTGCATGTGTAAACACTAAATTACCTGTACTGAAACTGCCCGCAGTGTTAATATAAAAGCAAATATTTCTTTATAATTTATTTTACTTTCTTTTACAGTAATAACATAGATGTTGCAATAGAAAGCATTGAAAATATGCTTACTTCAGAGAACCAAACCGTGGACCCGCAGTACTTTGGCTTGGCATACTTATTCCGAAAAGTCATAGAGGGGCAGTTGGAACCAGCACTTGAAAAGAGTAAGTTAGCTCTTCTGGTCGGAGAGCAAAGAAGCACTTTCTCTAGCCTGTCTGGACTGTCTTTGGTGAGTGAGTTATACCATTGTTTAAATGAAAGATTTTTCTTGTCTTTTTTTTTTTTCAGTAAGCATCATGGCGGAGAGATTGGCCAATCAGTTTGCAGTTTACAAACCTGTAACTGATCTTTTCCTTCAGCTTGTGGATTCAGGCAAGGTGGATGATGCCAGAGCTCTCCTACAGGTAATGAGCAGTGAGGCTTTGTGACTTGGGTGAAGTCAGCTGAGAAATGACTAGGGTTAGGTATGTGGTGGAAGACCGGAAGTGAAGTGCAGCACTGCCAGCACATTTAAATTCAGTGTGGATCAAGGTTACCCGACAAGGACTGGATTGTATGTTACAGCTTGCTGGTTCTAAAGATGCCAAATTGGACTAGAAATGTCTTTAGAGTTAAATGGGGGTGGAAAGAGACATGTTTTGCCAAAATGATTTAAAGACAAATGTTTCCGTGCAGATAGGTATTGCAAAACAGTTCCTTTGATTTCCTAGTTTAATTTCTCTAGCACTCTAAATACCGTGCATCACCATGGCAACACAGTTTGCAAACAAAAAGTAGGAAATGTTTGCTTTTCAAGTACTGCTTCTCTTGAATACTCAAACACTCTTGGTGCCTTATTCAAGATTTATTAAGAGTCAAATTTGCTTTCTATTCACTTGTGTGTCACAGACACATTAAATGACAAATGCAGGTCTCTGTGGCCCGTACTCTCAGTTAAATTAGCAATCTTCAGGGAAGGAGACAACTGCATTCATGCCATTTTAACAGCACTAAATATAAAGCCGCGCCAAGTGCCGACAGAACGGTGGGTGATCGGAGCTGCCACTGGTAATGTACACAAACAGGCACCGCCAGGGAGCCCCTTCCCAGCAGGTGGCAGTCAAACAGTCACCGTGATCCCGCCAACGGCTGTGTTTGTGTAGACTCCCTGTGTCAAATTGAGGCCTGGGACCAATTTCTGATAGTAAATAGTATTATATTCACTTACGTTTTTGCTAGCTGTGACACATCTTAGGTAGCAGATAGGGAAGGAGAAAGTGAACTCACCTGCTTGTGATCCTGGAAGGTCATCCAGTTCGAGAGTGGAATCCAAGCCATTTGTAAAATGAATTGCTGAGAAATTTCTCTGTTAACAGTTTTGTGAAAAGTGTAAATTGGCACTGCCTCTAAAGCTTTTTTTACTTTTGTTCCTGGAGAGACAGAAATGCCAATTATTTGAGAATTTTCTTATTTAATTTTTTTCCCCCTTAAAAAAATTTTTTTTTGAAACAGAAATGGCGATTTATAATGGGGATTCAAGAATCTTTTCATTGTTCTATCTTCTTGCCTTCTGTGTTAAAAGCTTTATCTTGAAAAGAATAAATTCTCATGTTTTATCTTTGTATGGTACATACCTAAGTGTACCTACTCAGGTATATGCATGTCTAGCTGAGTATTCATTCAACTGTGACACATTATTACAATAGCTCTTTAGGAAGATGCACTCGGTATTTCATTTACAAGCTTTTTCTGAGCCATGGTCATCAAGGCTCTTCTTAGTAGCCCAGGGTGGGAGGCACTGGGGATGTGATGGCCGCCCTCAGAGCTGCATGTGCCCGCAGCAGCCTGTCCAGAGAGCTTTGTGGCAGCCAAGCGCTGCTGCAACAGCATCGTCTTTGCATGTTTATTCCTTCAATAGATTGTGGTTTCAGATGGTAAGCCCTTCACCCATTCTTTACCTGCCTGCCAAACAGTTAGAGAGTATTCTTACTGTAGTGAAGAACACCTTGTTCACAGATGTCAAAAGCATCCGTTTATAGTGTAAATCTTCTGTGTGTCCCCCAAAGTTCTTTTTATACTAGTCGTTTTAGTATTGACAATCTTTTAAAGCTTTGAAAGAGCAATGTGCTTTTAGAAACTTAAGAGAATGACATCTGCGATGAATGTAAACTAAAATATTGTCTTGCCATATTTGATTTTACTGTAGCATCTAAGATGGGATAGACACTTGATTTAGCTGGTCTGTCATATAAACTTTTTTTTTTTGAGTTTAACTTTTGTCTCTTTCTCAAGCACTGGCTGTCTGTTGCAATGAAAGCCTTTTATAAAATAGAGAGATTGAAATCAGTCCTTTTGTATGCATAAGTGTAGGTAATTATACTTTAAAGAGAACTTGCTTTGTACATTTTAATTTTTATAAAGAAACGAGCAGTTATCTCCCTGACACCTTATTAAATGTATAATTAACCTTATGATCCCTAGCTCACTTGTGAATGCTTGGCAGTATAATTGGAGAGGCATAGTGTTTCTTTTTTCCCTCTTTCTTTGCAGTCCTAAACCTTATTCTGCGGTTGTTGAAGCATTAGTTTAATTTTTCCCTTTTCTTTTTAAACAGACTGTATACTTGCAGTGCCGAGGACAACATGCACAAAAGCTTGGCAGAGCTTGCACTTGTTTTCTTTTTTTGCTTTGAAAAAATTGGTTGACGATTAGGCCTTCCTGTTAGTAATGATACATTACTATATTATTGTGAACTTTCTTAATTGGAAATATTCACCTTGGTCCCCTTGTTTATCAAAACCGTCACTTACTGAATAATGTTTCGATTTTTAGAGGTGTGGTGCAATCGCTGAACAAATCCCGATTCTCTTGGTGTTCTGTATTAGGAATTCTCAGAGATCAGGAAAGGTAAGGTGCTGTACTTGCTGCCAAGGCAATAATGCTATGAGCTAGTCTTGCTCAAAGGTATTGAGTACCATAGAAGAGCTTTTTGATTCAGGACCTTTTCTAAAAATGCTGTAGAGATTGAACACTTGCTGTCCTGAACTTGTTTACTTTTTAAGATATTGATGCAAAGTCAATTCTGGCTCCTTGGTTGTATTGGAAATGCAGAACAGGTTCATGCAGTGCATTGAGCCCCAAGAAAGGACCCTTAGGAATGTAAGATACAAATCCCATTGCTTGGGTTGCTGGGTGAGTTTCAGAGAGCAGAGCCTGAGGGAGCTGCCTGCTCCAGAGCGCCTCCTGTCAGGTCACTCAGGGAGAAACCGCAAGGTGGAGGAGCTCTTTAGCTTATTTATACTAAAAGTGTGTGTGTGTGTATGAAGCAGAACCAAGTCTTATTGATGTTTATTTTAAAAAAAGAAAAAGAATAAAAGTATATTTCAAAACTGTCCTTTTAGATTCGATTTTACCTGTGAGTGGGCCCCAGAAACCCTGTTTTTAGGTTATTTGGGCACATTATGAAGTTCTAAACTGAGCGCCAATTGTAATGTTTGTTTTATGTGAAACATTTAGGTTGTTTCCAACTCTGGAAACTAATTTTCCTTAATTTTCACATAAACACACTTTTTAAAAGAAAAGTATTTACCTAATTGCACTTTTCTCTCTGACTCCTGTATTTAGTTACAGCAGGCATCATTTAGGAAGTATTGAGTAGCCCTTCTTTTCCTTTCTATGAGATTATATAAAATGATGTATGTTTACATATAACCTACCACTCATTACCTGTAAATGTTGAATCATCCCTAGATTACTGACAATACCTATACAGTGTAAATGCTATGTAAATATTTGCTGGCACCCAGCAAATTCAACATTTGCATTTTTGGACTTTCTAGAATTTTTTTTTTTCATCTGAATATTTTTGGTCCAGGGTTGGTTAAATCCACAGACTTGGAACCCACAGGTAACAGAGGGGCTGACTATACTAAGAGATACAAAAGGGAAATAGCCCATTAAATTGAGTAGGCAGTTCTACTGTATTATTGTTAAGTTTTTATGATAGAATGTCCATATATCAGTGTCATATTTCACTGTTCTTTTGCGTTGTCATGATGTTACCTATATTTAATTTCCTAGGCACCAGTTATGAAGTCTTTGTTAGAATTGATTCCTGAATTAATTGACAAGGAAGAAGCATACACTTGCCTCATGAAAAGCTATGGTAATAAGTCTCATGTAACTGCATTATTTAAGTGATTTAAATATTTGTAGTATAGTCAACAAGTCTTCAGCTCAAAAGCAGTAATCCTGAGTATCAGATAATTGCTTATGATATAAATAATTTATTTAGCCTTAGGATATGTTTTAAAACTATATTTAAGGGGGTTCCCTGGTGTCTCAGTGGAGGATTTGCCAGCCAATGCAGAAGACGTGGGTTTGATCCCAGATCTGGGAAGATCCCCGCATGCCATGGGGATTAAACCTGTGTGCCGCAACTGTTGAGCCTGTACTCTTGAGCCCAGGAGCTGCAGCTACTGAAGCCGGTGTGCCCTAGAGCCAGTGCTCTGCAACACGAGAAGCCGCTGCAGTGAGAAGCTTGCACACCACCACTGGAGAGAAGCCTCTGCTCGCCACAACTAGAAAAAAAGCCCATGCGTGCATCAGCAAAGACCCAGCACAGCCAAAAAAGAAACCCTGTATTTAAAAAAAAAAAATCTGAAATTATTCTTAAAAACCATCTCTGAGCATCTTCTGAGGGGCCCTGCTTTATTGAGTTACAATCCAGGTTCCTGGAAAGGCTTAGAAGTCCACTTGCGTGTACGTTCTGGGAACCATTCCTGCCCCTCCAAGGGCCTGCCGCCTGAAATACAGTGTAAAATGGCTATATGTTTAAGACTTCACTTGCCTGTTTGCTCCTTCAGTGGCCTACCTACATCCTCTTGGAAATAGCAAACACCTTAATTAAAAAGTTGCCCCCAAGGTTTTACCTGAAGTCACAGCTTTGAAATTGTAGTCTTTTAAACAGTTTTCTTCCCTGGTTACCAGGCGACCACATGTGGAAGGGAACCAGTCTAAAGTGTCCTCAGTAATTAAGATGAATGTCAGCATTTGTAAGTTATGATCAGCTGTCCATCTGAGACCCGCTGATTTGTTCACTTGAGCCAAAGGGTAAATAAAGAGTTGCTTTGTGGATTTGATTGTTGGCAGGACACCAGACTTAGCAATCAGAATTCTCCATTTTTATATCATGTTCCCCTTATGAGCGGAACGTGATATATTTCGAAATAGTGCTATAATCCTAAACTTTTTTAAGGTTCATTTCAGTTCAGTCGCTCAGTTGTGTCTGACTCTGTGACCCCATGAATCGCAACACGCCAGGCCTCCCTGTCCATCACCAGCTCCTGGAGTTCACTCAGACTCATGTCCATCGAGTTGGTGATGTCATCCAGCCATCTCATCCTCTGTCGTCCCCTTCTCCTCTTGCCCCCAATCCCTCCCAGTATCAGAGTCTTTTCCAATGAGTCAACTCTTTGCATGAGGTGGCCAAAGTACTGGAGTTTCAGCTTTAGCATTGGCAGGTATTAGTAATATGTAAGATGAAGTGTAAAACAGCACGAAGTTACTACTAAATTGCGTGACAGTTGGGAGGGAGAAGAGCAGGGAGATCAGGAAGTAAGGAAAGAGAAGATGGGAGAGTTTTGGGAGTAGCTCCCTAGAAGGTGCTAGAGCTTGGGTTGAGCCCTTGACAGTGGAAGGAGAAGGCTTTGGTCTCTAAGGGACGGGAACAAAGGATTCACACAGAAGAAACTGACTTCACCCAAACTAAAGATCTGTTCAGCTTCAGTGAGGTGTACAGTCATCCTCAGTCCCTTAGGGAGATCCTTGATTGATCCTTGAACATCCCACATCATCCTGGAGGCTCACTTTGGTGCTGGTGGAGTTCGGGTTAATTATTCAGCATCAGTGTAGGGTAGATGTTAACAATCTAATGCAAGATCCAAGAGTCAGATCACTAACAATTCTTAGCAGAGCCTGTATAATTTCAACAGTGAACTTAAAAATATTTGCATGTCAGCCACAAGGAGAGAGCCGGCTAAACTTAGCTCCTAGGCTGCTGCATCAACCAGTTACATGAAATATTAGTGTAGCTTGTTACACAGATGTATGTAGTTTTTTAATGTATATTAATAAAGTAGACAAATCTGGGGGGATCACTAGCTAACTATGCCTCATTTGCATATTTTAGAATAGGAGAATATGTTGAAAGTCTTCTGGTGGTGTTTACCAGCTGATCTTGATGTAGATACAGACCTCCACATTACTTATTTTACATGCCCCTCATCACAAAAGTCACTGAATTAGCCTGATTTCAAAGTGTGGTTTTAAACAGAAAAAGATTGAATGGTATGTGCTTGCTCTGGGATTGAAGACTTCTGTTTGTGGTCAGTTGAACTAGCATGGGTCTTTCACAATAGCTGTGTTGTCATTTTCCTTCTCTTTCATGATGGGTAATGCTGAGTGAGAGGTGTGGGGAAGGAAGACTGGATTGTAGATCCTGGGTATGGTTTTTCTGTTGAAGGTAGTTAAGTATTGGTTTCCTTTAGGATAAAGGGATCCAAGTATCGATGAATGGCTAAGTGTTTGGGAAGAACAAGAAGATAGGTTGATTTTTATCTATGATTAATATCTTTTTTTTCTAGCCTTCGACAATGATGTTGCATCTGCTAAAGCACTATATGAAAGTTTGACTGCAAAGAATGTAAAATTGAATGATCTGTTTCTAAAGCGTTACGCAGTTCTGCTGAAGAATGCTGGAGAGTCTGTCCCTTTCACTGAACCTCCTGTGAGTATTTCTTAATTAAGAGGGGGAAAAATACCTCTACAGATTTGTGTATGCTTTATAATAATGTGTGAAAAATAAGGTGAATACTTAATTACATGAGGATTAGATCTCTGTGAAGGACCCTCCAGGGAGGGCTTCAGGAACTAAAGTTAGGCTATGGGTCTGGCTGCCGCAGAACATAGCCCTCTGAGACCGAGGTTTAAAATACAAGGTCACTCTCAGACCTTCAGCTGTGGGTATGAATTTATCAAATGTCCTTGGGGCAGTTCTCTCTTCATTTCAACTTGAAATAGGATTTAATGGCCTGTATTTCAATAGCTAAGCATATTATGTCACTGTTAATTACTTGTTCATTTCCATTTTTAAATAAGTTGGTTTTTATTTCTTTATCTAGGATTTTTAATTGAAGTATAATTGACATAGCATTATATTAATTTCAAGTGTACAAAATAATTTGATATTTGTAGATATTGCAGAATGATCACCACAGTAAGTCCAGTTAACAGTGGCCACCATACATAGTCAAAAATTTTTTGTGTGTGGAAACTTTGAAGATCTGCTCTCTTAGCTGCTGTAGAATGTGCAGTACAGTATTATTAACTATATATATATGTATATTATCTCCCCATGGCTTACCCATCTTCATCCTCCCCAACCCTCACCCCTGCCTGCCTCAGGCAACCTTTGTGGCTGCTGCTAAGTCACTTCAGTTGTGTCTGACTCTGCGACCCCATAGATGGCAGCCCATCAGGCTCCCCTATCCCTGGGATTCTCCAGGCAAGAACACTGGAGTGGGTTGCCATTTCCTTCTCTAATGCATGAAAGTAAAAAGTGAAAGTGAAGTTGCTCATTCATGTCTGACTCTTAGCGACCCCATGGACTGCAGCCCACCAGCTCCTCCATCCATGGGATTTTCTAGGCAAGAATACTGGACTGGGGTGCCATTGCCTTCTCCGCAGGCAACCTTTAGGCAACCACTAATCTAGTCTCTGTATCCATGAGCTTTGTGTTTTTCAGATTCTAGATATAAGTGAGATCACACGGTGTTTATCTTTTTCTGTCTGGCTTATTTCACTTAGCACAATACTCTTGAGGTCCGTCCTTGTTGTTGCAAGTGGCAAGATCCCCTTCTTTTTATGGCAGAATAATATTCCTGTGTCTGTGTGTGCAACATTTTCTTCATTCATTGATCCATCGATGGGTACGTTTAGGTTGTTTCCTTGTCTTGGCTCCTGTTAACTCTGCAGTGACTATGCGGGGAGCATATATCTTTTTTAATTAATGTTTTCATTTTTTGGAGTAAACGCCCAGCAATGGAATTGCTAGATCATACGTTGGTTTTAGTTTGGGTTTCTTGAGGAGCCGCCATAGTTTTCCTTAGTGGCTACACCACGTAAGTTCCCACCAACAGTGCACACAGGCTCCTTTTTCTCCATATCTTCACCAACACTTGTTATTTCTAGTCATATTTTTACAGTAGCCATTCTAACAGATATGAAGGGAGATCCATCTCAGGGTGTTTTTTATTTGCATTTCCCTGATTGGTGATGTTGAGCAGCTTTTCATGTACCTCTTGGCCATCTGTAGTTCATTTTTGAAAACATGTCTGTTCAGTTCCATTGTTGCTATTGAGTTATATAAATTTTTTGTATGACAGTTAACCCCCATCAGATAAATACCTTTGCAAATATTTTCTCCCATTCAGTAGGTTGCCTGGGAAATTTTGTTTTACTTGTCTTTGTTTAATAAGAGAAACCTTTTTACTGTTTCACTGAACTGGAAGTGGCTAAAACATGTTTATTTCAAACCTCTTAACCTTCCCAAGGGAGACTGCAGAGTCTCCCAAGTGCTGACACCTGCACACACAGAGCAGGGGCTCTTGGTGCTTTGACTCTGACTTGGAGGCTATTGGGTAGGTGATTTCATGACACAAAGCAGAGTGCTGAAGCCTTGAGGGGACGGCAGCTGTCATGGGCCCAGCAGTCTGTCCTGCCAGTTGGCAGTACTTTATGATTTCCAAGTTTTGTGCCATCATCTCTTGCAGGTAACTCTTATCTGTAACTTCCCTCCCTTTTTTCTTGTCTACAGGAGAGCTTTGAATTTTATGCAAAGCAGCTAAAGGAGTCAAAGGAAACCCCTTTGTGAAGCAAGCCAGCACTATTTTATTTTATGTGTATTTGTGATTCTGTGTCTAAATATTATTTTTTAAATGTGTTTTAGAGGACAAAATAAACAAACAAAAAGTGACTTTGTTTATGTACTTTTATTTATTCATAATGTTGATAATGTTCACCATCTTACTGACCATAACTGTGTATATTAATTCACTGGACATTTTTGGGTTTTGCCTACACTGTAAATCTATGACATTTTCTTTGAAGCTCCTGGTGTATGAGGCCATAGTTTTTCAGGGTTCTTCTCCCCATTGACTTTTCAGATCCTCTGCTATTTTGTTCCTTTAGTTGAATTGCTTGTCAATATTGTTTATCTGAAAAATTTTGGAGCCAGACAGAATGATGCTCAGTGGGCTCTCTGATGCTTAATATTCTATGAAATTCTTTGCTTACACACCCCGCATACTTTCCAGTTTGTAAAATGTTGACGCCAGAGGCATCTGACGCGTCATCAAATCCATCGCTTGTCATTTCCAGTGAGATGTTAAGACTCAAAGAGACTTGCTGGTTCAGGGTGCTCCCTCCAAGCCTTCCCTTCTGCCACAGTGGCTCCCACAGACCTCTGTTCACTGAAGTCTCCAGAGCTGCATCTGAGTCATGAGTTTGATCATGAAGGAGAGCAATACATTCCATTCATCCCGGTTTCAGGTCTTCATCAGCATAAGCTCTACCCTGCACTGGACTTGTTACTTCATAGCACACCCAATGAATACGTAAATAAGTATATGAAGGAGTGAAATCTTGGTTTGTATCAGTTTTACCAAAGTTGTCCTCAAATAGGCCTTCATGCCTGTTGATATCTACACTGTAAGTCATTACTATAAAAGAATCTAAGCTGGGGAAGTCAAGATAGTCTGTCATCTTACTATGTAATGTTGACCTACTTGGGGATTATGGTATTATGTAAAAGTTGAAAATGGTTTAATTGAGACTTATCCCCATTTGGTGTATTCCTTATTCATTTGAAATCAGTGATTAGCTCCTGTTTCGGTTTCCATGAGGTTGCTTGGTTCCCGCCATGTACAAGAAGGGGGACCTGGCCTTGGTGGGAAATAAGCCAGCCCCACGCTGTTTGTGCTGCTAACGTGTGTGTCGCTGGGACCAGCCGTCCTGATCTAGGGCCTGCAGGTGTCATGAGAAGGGAGGATTGATGGAGGGAAGCCAAGGAATAATGTTATGGTGGCAGCAGCCATACTTCATCTCTGCTCTGTAGAATTAGGCCTGAGGAATGGGGCTCGGTCAGTGCCGAGTCCCAGCCTCCAGAACGTAGTCCTAAGCTTCCCTTTGTGCACTCTTCACGTGCAGGACCTACGCATGTTGTTTTGATGATACCTGATTTGCCGTGAACCTCACTCATTTGGGATTCCACTGAAACAGGCTCTGTATTTTGTAGTTATGCCAATCATAGGTTGGCATAAACTTTATTAATAGTCATTGACATAGATCTCTAAGATGAGGAACAACCTTGGGGCAAAATCTGAATTCCCGGTCATTTTTACAGAAACTCAGAGTACAATCTCCTTTACGTGAAGCGACTCCAAGCCAGCCTTGTATATGGACTCTGGTAGAATGTGGGTCGGAGAAGGCAATGGCACCCCACTCCAGTACTCTTGCCTGGAAAATCCCATGGCTGGAGAGGAGCCTGGTAGGCTGCAGTCCATGGGGTCGCAAAGAGTCAGACATGACTGAGCGACTTCCCTTTTATTTTTCACTTTCATGCATAGGAGAAGGAAATGGCAACCCACTCCAGTGTTCTTGCCTGGAGAATCCCAAGGACGGGGGAGCCTGGTGGGCTTCCGTCTCTGGGGTCGCACAGAGTTGGACACGACTGAAGCGACAGCAGCAGCAGCAGAATGTGGGTCTGTCTAGTGCAGAGGAGGTAGATATAAACCGCTTGATGAGCTTTTCCTGCTTAATAATATTTCTAGCAAGCTGAACCATTAAATATATTTCATATATTAAAGAACTGTCAAGTCATATATCTGTAGCACTGTATTGGCTTCCCCTTTTAAATGTGAACATTTAACATTTAACCATGTATATTCTAGATGAGCTTATGAATATTTTCTAAATATGTATTAGCAAAGTTGAAATAAATGGGAATATAAATACAATTATAGCAACACTCAGTGGTATCTTTTAGACTCAAATTAGAAGCATACAGGTGATTCTAAAAAGTGAATGTCATAAACCTTGGAAAAGTGTAGTGTTTTATAATACAATTGTATGTGTATTTAAACCTAATATTTTAATGTGAATTGCTTTGAATAAATTGTATTCGCGCAACCTGTGGGCTTGTTCATTTTTATCTTACCAAATTTTTATATAACCACTTTAAGCCATTTCAAGGACTTAACATTTTTAATTAAAAATTGTGTGGTGGCCTCTTGTGGCCAGAATTTTCTTGTCAAATGGTACACAGGTTGTGCGTATGAAGTCACTGCTTATCTCTCTTAAGGATGAGCAGATACTTGAGATCTCCGAGGTCCATAGTTGGTGAGAATTAGAGTTGGATGTGGTAAATGACAAAACAAGGGGGACTTTAGGTGTCAGACGAAGCATTTTAAAGCTGTGTAGCGGCGTGGGCTCCGCTCCCCCAGGGCTGCGCGCACGCCTGTCTTCCTGCCTTCCCTCGCCTGTGCCTTGTTTGTGAGTGCTCTCTGAGGGTGCTTCAGTGTCCCTGCCCCCTCCCTGCTCTCCAGGCCCCCCAGCTGCTTGAAAGCAGAGCAGATGCCCGTCACACAGGCTGTGAACTCCCTGAGGGTCAGTGCTTTGTCTCCTCTCTGTGTCCCAGCCTAGCACATTGCCCAGTTGTCAGTGGTCAGTTTTGTGGGTTCTGCCACGTGTCACATGCCCCTCCTGCCTGATACCCACAGTGAGGTGCTTACAGAAGTTAATTTGCCCGGAATCAGTGATGTATAGCCAGGACTCGGGACAGACGTGTACTTACTACTATGAGAATACAAAAAAAATTGCAATCCAGCTTAGACTCAGTTAAAAATCAAATCAGAAGCTCTAAGAATATAGTTTTAAAACCTTTCACATTAATACAAGTGCTCCAGACTGGACAGCTTGCACTGTAAAGGTATTTTCTTCCATTTAATCTAATCCCCAGTGTCTGGCATAATCAGCAAATTTTCAAGTTGCAATAAATTACTAAGCTTTATATTGCAAATGATTCTTCCTGGAACATTTTATTTCTACAGTCTGTGCAATGTGTGTGGCTCTGCACACTTTCTCACGTCTTCAAGCAAACCGTTTTCATTTAATATTTGTCTTTTTGACAAACCAACCTTTATATAGTTTCTATAAGTGAAAGCAACATTCCTAAAGTATGGTCAAACTAACGGGGGGGTTACAAAATCATGGTCATTTATCTCTTTGCTATTGTGCAATCATACATGTGAGTGTTTCCATCAGAAACGCACTCTGTTTTCAGGCCTGCAGACTTTTACATAGCCCACATTATGCAGCTTTAGTATTAATAAGGAAAATGGCTGTATTAGCAAATTGAAAATAGGCACATATTGGGTTTTTTTTTGCATAAAAAAGGCAACGTCATCAGGTCCAAGTAGAGCAAGAACACTTAACCAGCTTCAGATCTACCACCCCGCACATGCATTTGGACTCTGGATCTTCAAGAGATCAATAACAGATCTCACCTGCCCTGCAGTTGCTGAGATTCTCTTAATCATTTACTTGTTCTTGTGGGTTTTCTCCCCCAAGAACTTGAGCTCTCTCAGTGCTCTACGGTCCCACCATTCTGGCAGTGGTAGGTGCCTAGTAAGCATCATTGAATGAAATCAACGGGTACCTCACTCGTCCCCCTCTCCAAGGCATGTCGCTTTTGAGGTTTATGGTTTCTGTGTGCTGGGGGGTGGGCGTTCTTCCTCACACACCTTTTCATAGGAGCTAGAGGCACCACCTTTAACTTGGAACTAGGATCTTGGGGTTGACGCCCGAGGAATTCTCTCAAACCCCGTGTGCCCGCAGGTAAGCATTTCGAGGTTGGCTGCCAGGAGGAAGACAGCTCTCAAATGTGTGATGAAATCAGACAACCTCGAGCTGAGCACAAGCACAATGCAGGAGTGGACTCAAACACAAAGCTTCGTTTTTAACATGGGACCATGGGGCTTTTTAGCAGTTGGGGGAAACAGTGATAACTGAGCACCATCACCTGGAAAGCTGAGAAGTACTATCCAGTCTTTGAGTCGGTAAGTATTTAAAAATCTCAACCCAGTGCTTAAAACACGATTGTTTTAATTACTAGCTGCTAACACCACATGCACGGCTATTTCCAGGCTGCCACAGAAAATGGGCAGTGCTCTGTCTGCCTGCCTCCTGCCCTACCCAGGCAGACTATGGGATAAAGACAGGCTCCATTCCCTGGCCACTTTAGAAGAACCAGTCATTTTATCAACACAGATGACAGATGATTTGAGATTTGAATTACCTAGTTTAGACTATTTGCAAATCAGGATGCTTTCAGGCATGAGAATTGCATGTAAATAAGCAGAGATCAGCCATCAAGATGCTTCCTTACTCCTGCATACCAGCATCCCAGGCCCTTGCTCTCTCCTTCAGAGCCTGCTTGGTGCTCCAGCTCCCTGACTGGGCCTAAAGGAGAGGGGCCCAGGGCTGTGCTAAACTCTGCCCGGTGACTAATTTACATCTCAGCAGAACCCCCTAGCCCCAGGTTTGTAGTTCACACTTGGATTTGGTACAGATTTAAATATCACTGCTGCTAGCTGTTTAATCTGGGATCAAAACAAGAAGAAAGTGGAAGGAAAGAAACGCAAGATCTGCTTCTGTGAGCCTGACCAAGGAGATCAGCTTGACCGAGGGAATGATTGCGTCTTAAATAATCTTTCTTTATAGGAACGAAAGCAGTTTTTAAAAATCTCATCAGGAAACATTTGAGTCAATATAAAAGGTAATTATTTTCTGCTTAATTAAAATTTCCCTGTCAATAGCACAAGTTGAAATCAGAGGGCTTAAAAATGCAAATTTCAAACGCTTTACCTTTTGATCAAAGGTCTGCAAACTACAGCCTCAGGTCAAATCTGCACGCTGCCTGTTTTCGTAAATAATGTTTCACTGGAACACAGCCACACCACCCAGACTTCAGAGATGTCTGTGGCGCCTTCGCACTGTGACAGCCAATTTAAGTAGTTGCGACAGACTATATGGCCCACAAAGACAACTATTTGCTATCTGACCCTTAAAGGGGAAAGACTGCAACCCCTGCTTTTTTTTTTTTTTTTTAATTATAGCTGATTTACAATATTATGTTAGTTTCAGGTGTACAGCAGTGATTCAGTTACATGTATAGATTTTAAGTTTATTTTCCATTGTAAGTTATTCATTGTCGTGAAGTCGCTCAGTTGTGTCCGACTCTCTGCGATTCCATGGACTGTGGCCTACCAGGGTCCTCGGGCGACAGTCCATGGAGTTTTCCATGCAAGAGTCCTGGAGTGGGTTGCCATTTCCTTCTCCAGGGATCTTCCCGACCCAGGGATCGAACCTGAATTGTAAGTTATTACAAGATAACAAGTATAGTTCCCTGGTCTCTATAGTAAATTCTTGTTGCGTTTCTATTTTATGTGTACTAGTTTGTATCTGCTAATCCCATAAGTTCAGTCACTCAGTCACATCCGACTCTTTGAGACCCCATGGACCGTAACACACCAGGCCTCCCTGTCCATCACCAACTCTGGGAGTTTATTCAAACTCATGTCCATTGAGTCAGTGACGCCATCCAACCATCTCATCCTCCCTTGTCCCCTTCTCCTCCCGCCTTCAATCTTTCCCAGTATCAGGGTCTTTTCAAATGAGTCATTTCTTCGCATCAGGTTACCAAACTATTAGAGTTTCAGTTTCAGCATCAGTGCTTCCAATGAATATTCAGGACCGATTTTCTTTAGGATGGACTGGTTGGATCTCCTTGCAGTCCAAGGGACTCTCAAGAGTCTTCTCCAATACCACAGTTCAAAAGCAGCAATTCTTCAGCACTCAGCTTTCTTTATAGTCCCATACTCCTAATTTATATTCTGCCGGCCTTCCCCTTTGGTAACTGTGTGTGTTCTATGTCTATGATTCTGCTTCTGTTTTGTATATAAAGTCATTTGTATTATTTTTTTAGGTTCCATGTATGTGATATCACATACTATCTGTCTGCCTGACTTGACTTACTAAGTCCATCCATGTTGCTGCAGAGGGTACTGGAGTGGGGCTCTGTCCAAGGCCGGAGAGTGGACTCTTGTTTAACAGTAGGAAGTAAACTGAGGAGTCACACGGACTGACCAAGCAAAGGACTTCATTGGAAAGCGGCACCTGAGTGAGGAACAGCAGGGAAAGGGAACCGCTCTGCCGCATGACTCAGTGTCAGGTTTGACGGTGATGGGGTTAGCCTTCCAGGTTGTCTTGGCCAATCATCATTCCTGGGCCTATATTTGGTCCTGTGCCTTGGGGTCCTTCCTGGTAGTGTGTGCATCTCTCAGCCATGATGGATTTCAGAGTGACGGTTTCTGGGAGGTTGGCAGGACATATGGGCTGGCATCTCCTCCCTCCTTTTGGCCCCTCCTGAATTCTCCTCAGTTTTTCGTGGTAGCACTAATATTTTTTATCAGGACCTCCTGTTGTGAGACAACTCATGCAAGTGGTTATTATCATGCCTGGCCAAGCCAGGCAGTTTCGGTTGACAGTTTCCTCGCACACATGTATTTCATTCTTTTTTATGGCTGAGTGAAATACTGTGGCGGCCTCATGTGAAGGGCTGACTCAGTGGAAAAGGCCCTGATGCTGGGAGGGATTGGGGGCAGGAGGAGAAGGGGACGACAGAGGATGAGATGGCTGGATGGCATCACCAACTCGATGGACGTGAGTCTGAGTGACCTCCTGGAGTTGGTGATGGACAGGGAGGCCTGGTGTGCTGCGATTCATGGGGTCGCAATGAGTGACTGAACTGAATGTTCTGTTTAGTGTACGTATGTATGTATACACCACATATTCTTAAACTAGTTGTCTGTTAATGGGCACTTCACAGTTATTTCCATGTCTTCAGTGTTGTACATAGTGCTGCTGTGAACACAGGAGTAGATCTACCTTTTCAGATTAGAGTTTTATCTTTTCTGGATATATGCCCAGGAGTGGGACTGGTGGATCATCCTGTAGCTCTATTTTTAGTTTTTTGAGAAACCTCCACACTGCACCACACTTTTCCATAGTGGCTGGGTCAATTTACGTTCCCATGAACAAGTGTAGGAGGTTCCCTTTTCTCCACACCCTCTCCAGCATTTATAATTTGTAGACTTTTTGATAATAGCCATTCTGACTGATGTGAGGTGCTACCCCATTGTATTTTTTATTTGCATTTTCCTAAAAACTAGTAACATTGAGCATATTTTCATGTGCCTGTTGGCCATCTGCATATCTTCAGCCCATTTTTTTGCTTGGGTTTTTTAAATTGCTGATGAGTTGTATAAACTGTTTGTTTTATATTTATATCCAAACTATTTTGGATATTAACACCCTGTCGATAGCATCATTTGCAAATATTTTCTCCCGTAAGTTGTTTTTTCCTTCTGTTGATGGTTTCCTTTGTTGTCCAAAAGGTTTTAAGTTTGACTGGGTCCCACTTTTTTATTTTTGTTTTTATTTCTTTTGCCTTGGGAGGCTGACCTAAGAAAATATTGCTTCTATTTATGTTCAGGAATGTTTTCTATGTTCTCGTCACAACCTCTGCTTTTAATAATTACACAGAAGCAGATCTCTACCCTCTTAGAGCAGGGAGGGCTCACTGAACTGTGAGTATGCCTCTAGAACCGTGGTTCTTCTCCCTGGACTCCCATCCCCTGAGGAGCATTTTTTAAAACAGACCAGTGAAACGAATCTCTGAGGGGGTACATCCACACTGATATTTAGTAAAGCTCCAGGATACAGAGAGAGAGAAAAAAAGGTTCTGCTGGAGTTTCTGCATCTCTCCTGCCTTGGCACCTTGCCCCTTGTTCCATGACCCCGCAGTCCTGCACACCATAGCCCACTGAGTTATTAAAACCTTTTGCAGAATGAAATCACATGATGTGTCTTAGTGACTGTCAACTCTCCCTACAGGTTGAAATCATTGGGGAGTTAAAAAATCCAGTGGTCTTCCCCCTTCTCCATTCAGGCCTAAAGCCACTAGGTGACCACAGCCTGGTATGGGGGGGTGTGGGCTGTGAATGGGGGTGGGAGAGATGTGTGATGGGCCAGAGTAGGGTGAGAAGGGCATCTCTGCTGACTTGGAGACAGCTTGATTTGGGAGTCAGAGTCTTAGTACAGTATCCACACAGGCGAAAGAGTGCAGTGTGGTTGGAAGATTGGTTATATATAGGAGATGAACGAAATAAGTGAAAATATTAAGGTTAGTGAAAGCCAGGTTTCTTACAATGGGAGGAGGGAGTTAACAATTGTGAAAAGAGAAGAAGAATCCACTCTGTGGTGGTAGATTGGAATTGGATGTGTCGGTGTGGGATAAAAATATTAATATATATAAAAATTTGGACAGAGGCTTCCCTGGTGGCTCAGACGGTAATGCGGGAGACCTGGGTTCGATCCCTGGGTTGGGAAAATCCCCTAGAGAAAGAAATGGCAACCCATTCCCAGTACTCTTGCCTGGAAAATTCCATGGATGGAGGAGCCTGGTAGGCTACAGTCCATGGGGTCGCAAAGAGTTGGACACGACTGAGCAACTTCACTGGTTCACTGGTGTGTGCACGTGTGTACACACATGTATACATGCACATGTATATATGCCCACTGAGAAGGCCTGGAAACAGTGACGCCCCAATGGCAATGAGCGTACTTATCACTCATATCTTGGCTTCTAAATGGCATTTTCCCCTGGAAGGAACCAAGATTCTTTAGAGAAATGTCTGCTTCCATGATTCGGGGGTGGAAGGTGGGAAAGTACAAGATGAGTCTGAAACAGTTGCAAAAGTGTTCAGAGAATGAGGGGGACTTATCAAAAGGAGGCAGAAGCCAGCTTGAAGAGGCTCTCATGGCCACGTCAGGGACAGTTTGAACATCTAAATTAAGAATGATAGTAAAAGATTTCAGCCCACTGAATAAAATAGAAAACCACAAGTTTATACTGATATAATTTTTTAAATGAATTAATGGAAAGTTTGAGGAGCAGTTTTAAAAAACCTACCTACAAATGCTTGTTGACCATGTGAAGCCTGACAAGCACTCCTTTGATCAGGTGATCAGAGTTAACATCAGTTCAGGACAAACTGAAGTCGTGTGCCACTGACAGGATGCAACGAGAAGAGCACAGTCCTCTGTGATACTCCTGCCAAAGGGGCATGACCTGAATTTAATCATAAAAACGTATCAGACAAACCAAATCTAGAGATATTCTACAAAACACTCATGTGTCAAGGTCATGGGAGTTAAGGAAAGTTGAGGATTATGCTAAACTAAAAGAGACCAAAGTGAATTGACGCCTAGATCCAATGCTTGATCCTGACCTGGCTCCTTTTGCTGCTGCTGCTGCTAAGTCGCTTCAGTCGTGTCTGACTCTGTGAGATCCCATAGACGGCTGTCCCTGGGATTCTCCAGGCAAGAATACTGGAGTGGGTTGCCATTTCCTTCTCCAATGCATGAAAGTGAAAAGTGAAAGTGAAGTCGCTATGCAGGACATTGTCAAAACAGTAAATGAGTCTTGAGTGGGGTCTGCCCTTTGGATGGTGGAATGTAACAATAACACATGTGCGGTGTTACAGTGATGCATGTGAAGTGTTACAGTGTAACATGAATATCCCAAGTTAGATGGATGTCCTATATAAGGGAAGTGTGCTAGGCACTGCTCAAGCCTGGATGTACATACAGATCACCTGGGGACCTATGTATTTACTTTTTGGCCAGGGATATGTATATTTTTAAATTTCCTTGTGGCCGCGCTGGATCTTCATTTCTGCATGCAGGCTTTCTCTAGTTGCAGCAAGCAGGGACTGCTTTTTGTTGGGAGTGCGCAGGCTTTCTCACTGCAGGGCTTCTCTTGTTGCAGAGCACGGGCTCTAGGTGCCTGGTCTTCAGCAGTTGCAGCATGTGGACTCCGTAGTTGTGGCGCATGGGCTTAGCTGCCCCTCTGCATGTGGGAGCTTCCTGAACCAGGAATCGAACCCGAGTCCCCTGCATTGGTAGGAGGATTCTTAACCACTGGACTGCCAGGCAGCCCAGGGGATCTTTCCAAAACACAGATTCTGATTCAGTGGGTCTGGCTGGTGCCTGAGACACTGACAGTCTAACCAGCTCCCAGGCAGGACCCGTGCTGCTGGCCCAGGGCTCACACTTCAAGGAGGGATGGTCTAGGAAACCCGAGGAGAACATTCACTGTTTGCCTCCTAACCACCTACCTTGCCCCGTCTTGTTGTTTCACACTCTGGTTTTCCTTTGAGGATAATTTCCTCCTTACTTTCTGTGTACCTGTTTTGGGTCAGCTGGTCCTCAAAGCTCAGACAGGAAACACATGACCAGGGCCTTACCAGTCACTGCAAAGGTTCCAGGCTGGTCTGAGACTCAGCCAGAGAGGTGAGATGCACCGTGAGAGGCCTGGCTGAGCTGCCACAGTGTCCATAAACCTCTTCGTCTTCTGGAGCCTTCCTGGGTTTCCAAGCCTTACAGTGGCCCAGGACTTGCCTTCTGCCCACTAACTCCTTTAGGCCTTTCTGACCTCACATATATATTAGGCCTGTGACCTTACTTAGTAGACACTCTGTGCCTCTGTTTCTTCATCTATAAAATGGGGTACTGCCTACCACAAAGGGTTGTTTTAACAGAGAACTGAATAACGTGATCCACATAAAAAAGTGTTCTGCCCTGAATCTGGCACAGAGCAACTGCTCAATAAATATTTAATTGTTCAGTTTAGCTTTTGGAGCACAAGACCTCACACAAAAAGAAGAGATGGCATCTCGCTGGTATGTTTTAGGTCATTTCCTGTATTGAGAATGGCTCAGAGTTTGGGGACCCTGGAAGATGAGGCCAAATACTCTGCTAGGTATTGCTTTACTGTTTCCACATGGCCTAACTCCTCGATTTACACCTAATTTGCTCACATCTTGTATTAGTTGCCTATACAAATATATACATCAAAAGGAAATAAATTAATGACATTGTAGGTGTCCCCCAGGTATGGTTTCCAGGTTCCCAGTAAACTCAAGCTCCAGCTGGTGATCAGAAATCCCTTTTGACTGTCTTTATTCTACTGCCATCCTGTGGCCAGCCTGTGCCACTGCAGCAGTGTGGACCGGATGTAGCGGAGCTTTGTCTGGGTCCTCCCTGTGCCTGGCAAGGGGCTCCTTGGGAGGAAGGGAGTGCAGCTGAATGGCCTTCTCGAGTCCCCCACCAGCAGGCAGGAGTCTGGGCGTGAATCACCAGTCCTGACTTGATTTCTGTTTGATGAACCTTAAGGACAGATAGTACAGGATCACGAAGCCACAACTGATGCCAATGACAAAGAAGTAGATGGCGTAGAGTGGATAAGAGTTCAGGCCCATGGAATCGAGGATCTGTGGACAGAGACATCAGTGAGCTCATTAAGAACACGCTCAGAGGGCTGCTGTCTACGTACAGCCAAGGCCTGGGCTACTTACCGTTTCTCCTGGGATACGGATGGTGATGTTGCCAGCTTCCATGTAATAAGCGTGCCCACCAAACTGGATCTTCATCAGCCCTTCAAAACACCATCGGAGGAAGGACACCTTGGAAATCAACGCGGGCACTGGAGAGAGTGAGAGTCTTATTATTCACAGGGTCTAACCACCTGCCTCCTAGGAAGTGGGTCTGCAGAGATGCGGTGGTGGCTCTGACCCAGGGGCAGCAAGTCCCCTGAGGGAGATGAGAGCGGGGGAGAGAACAAAAGGGTGAAAGGGCAGAGGGGAAGCTGGAGACATGGACTGCTGGGACAGAGCGGCCGAGTGGCTGCAGGATCACCGTGCACTTGACCTACAGTAACTATTCCAGAGAGTAATTTCACTAGGTGTCTAGCACGTGCTTGACCTATAGTAACTCCACAGAGTAATTTCATCAGGTGTCCAGCACGTGCTTGACCTATAGTAACTCCACAGAGTAATTGATTAGGTCCAGCATGTGCTCAGCTTCACAGAACCTACGGACTCTGGAGTCTCAGCAGCCCCACACCAGAGATTACAGAGATGACTGAGTCTGTACCCTGACCCCATGGAGGCATCCTGGCTCGGGGAGGAGGAGGAAGCAGTGAACCCTGCCCGGCTCATCGGGAAAGGCCCATGAAAGGTGAAGAGCGGTGATCCACAGGCTCAGTTGTGAGGGCGTGGAGTGTATTGGGGGCTTCAGAAGAGTCGGGTGGAGGCAGCCAGGAATGAGCAGCCCTGGGATCACTGGGACAAAGCAGTGACTAGCTCTGTACCTTAGGGAGCTAGCGCTGCAGGGGTGAGGGTTCAGATGTGGAGGAACCAGGGTCATAGACACCAGCCTATCACAGTTGGCCCAAGATCAGCTGATAGGAGCCAGGGCAGGGGATAAGGCAAGAGGACATTTCAGAAAGACATGGGTGGAAGAAGTGATTTGGCTCACTGGTGATGTAGGGAGGGAGAGTCAAAGGTGGCCCCTGGATGTCAGCTGGGCTGTATGAGAAGATGCCATCTGCCCCACCCCACCATGGAGCCCTTCCTTTGAATCTGCTCCCAACTCTGAGTTGGACTGAAGTAATGAGCTCACAATGCCAGAGGAAAGCAGACTGATCCAGCCACAAAAGGCCTCAAAAAGCTTGAGCAGGTAAGGAGAGCCGACCTCACCTGTCCACAGATTGTCCAGGCTTATCATGAAGCCCCCAGTGAGGTAGAAGGAGTTGTAGAGAGCATTGCCAAAGAAGGAGGACATGTGAAAGGTGGGGAGCAGGGCAGCGGCAGCCAGGGCCATGACCCGGCAGCAGAAGACCACCAGCCACACCAGCAGGAAGTGCAGCAGGAAGGGCTCGAGGCCTGGGCGCAGGTTGGCCAGCCAGTAGATGGGCATTCCATAGATGATGATGTAGACACAGTGCTCAGGAAACTCCCCCAGGATCTGCAAAGGATGTGAGCCAGCACTTTATTTGCTGCTGATCTTTCAGTGCTCAAAGGCAGCAGCCCCCCAATGTCCCCAGCCTTCCCTCCTGGTGGTGACTGGGGTTGCCACTGGAGGGTTAGTGGGCACAGGTGTGTGGGACCCACAAGCATGAACTCACTGCTGACTTGCCCCTGCAGATGCTGTATGCTCCCTCTGGGGCAGTTCAGAGCTCTGGAGACCTGGTTTCAAATCCCTACTCTGCCTACCCAGACATGGTAGCTGTGTGGCCTGGAGGCAGCCACTTAACTTCTCTGAGCCTCCACTTCTTTGAAATGAGGACCATCAAACCTTCCAACCTGCTTTCCAGGGACGTGGAGAGACTGGAGAGGTGAAGTACGCTAGTTGTGTTTCCCCTCTCTTCTTTGTTAGGTTTCTGGTGGCCTGGTCCATGGGCCTGGCCTTCTGATAAATGTTTGAAAAATTTATCAGAGACTCATCAAGTCTCTGACTCTCCTAAGGATTGTGGCGTCAGCAACCACAGATGATGCTCAGCCCCACCGCTGAGCAAAATGCTTCCCTGTAACTTCTGTATAATGTGGAGAAGATTCTTCTGCCCACTGTTCCACGTGGCACTCACTCTGAAGCCTGACCAGTCACCTTGGCAAAGAAATATGGCCCCGCCGTGTATAGCCCGTCTTCTAGTTCATAGTAAAGCAGTGCCCTCTCTGAGTGACCTAAAAAGGGGAGAAAAAGAGAATTAAAAAATGAAATTACAGTGTTGCTGTTTGAGTCTTTGTACAATTAAAACTAGTTTTATTGCCTCAATGTCATATATTTTTTAAAAAGGCAATTTTTGATCCTAATTTAGATGTTTATAATTCTGTGACTTGTGCACTGCTGTCAATATAACTCCTGCTAGGAGAGAAAAGCCTCAGACTCCTAGGTAATTTGTTCTCATTTGCAAATACTGATATTAATATATGAAGTTTAAAAACAACCCTCAGCTTTTATTTAGCAGTCATGGTGAAATTGTTCAGCAGACCTGTCTCCTCCAGGAGCTATGCAGAACTCAGGCCAGCCCTGATCCAGTTCAGAGCGTGGCTGACACGGCCCTGCATGTGGGTTACAGAGAGCAGGCCACACTCACATTTGGAGATGACATCCAGGATCACGTTGAAAGGGACAAGAGCTCCAATCATGAACAAGAGGGCCGCCGTGTCCGTCAAGGAGAGCTGGACAGCCCCGTGGCCGTAGTAGAGGAACCCGATGATCAGGGACATCAGGCAGGCCTCCACCCCATGGATGAGGAGGGTTGGCAGGTCTCGGAAGTCGTTGGAAATCTGACGACTTAAAAAACAGAAGAAAGAGGTGCCAAGGGAACACAAGACCCCAGCACTGTGACCTTGGCGATGTCCTGTAATCTCTGTAAGCCTCATTTTTCTCCTCTGTAAAATGGGAAGGGTGGTGCCCACCTCAGAGTTACTGTGAGGGTCAAGTGAGGTGACTGATGAGCGCATCTGTCTCACAGTCAGTACTCAGGAAATGATTGTGATTTTTACCAACACTGTATCACCTTGCAATTTTATTTAAAGAAGTCATCCTGAGGAAATAGCCAATCAGAAGTGTAACGATATATGTACAAGGAGACATGACATGAGACTTCTATCCCTGGGTCAGGAAGATGCCTTAGAGGAGGAAATGGCAACCCACTCCAGTATTCTTGCCTGGAAAATCCCATGGACAGAGGAGCCTGGCAGGCTACGGTCCACAGGGTCACAAAGAGTCAGACACAACCAAAGCGACTTAGTATGATCTCATTTATATATTAAAATATTTATGTGCATGGAAACATCTTGGATTCACACCAAACACTCAGATCTGATTTTCTGTGAGGGCTCACATAGCAGGGAAACTTCCCTTGTCCACTTGAGGGTCTCCTGTATTGATTTAATTTTTTACAATGATTATGGGTGACTTCTACAAGCATCTAGCTAGCAAGGAAATGTTGATTTTGTTTAAAGAATCAAAGGAACAGAAGTTCTCTGTATCACATGGAAGGCTGGTGCTGAATTTTTCAAATGACCCTACCTCTTCAAATTAAATTCCTCTTTCAAATTCACTTTAGCTCTAAAGGGCTTAATTTGATACAACTAAGACTTTTGGGGGCCACGGGGGTGACGAAATGGCAAATAATTACCGGATCAGTATGGCAAACTGCTGTATGGGGCCGGGCAGCTTAGTGGGAGCCTGGAATAGGTTGGTGGTGTCAGGAGCCAGGCTGTCAGGAGATAGAGAGTGTCATGGGGGTGTAGGGACGGCCACTTTCTGCAAGGTGCTCTCCCTCCCAGGGCCACCCACTGCCTTACCTCTGCACACAAGTGTCCACACCCCGCTCCTTTGACTCTGCTGTCCATAGAAAGTCATCAAAGCCACGCACTTTTTCTTTAAACAAGGCCGCAAGGGACCGAGCCTTCTCCCTGGTGGCCACTTCCTGCTCTTTGCTTCGTCTGTCAATACTGGTCAAGTCCACTGTAAGCAGCGGGAGCAGGGCCATGGGTGACCTGGGTCCCACAGGTGCTCATGGCCCACGATGCTGTCAGAGGGGACCGTGGGGCACGTTTCCCCACCCTCTGAGAGTGGACCACAAAGTGATCAGGACAGAGGCAGAGAGATGCCAAGAGGGACTCACTCTTCACCTCTCTGCCTCTTTCCTTTCCCCATTTTCATTACACATCTCAAGGCAGGAAAACATCTCAGAGGGGCCTTGTAAATAAGGAAGGGTCCCCTCACTGTGTAGGGCCATAACTTCAAGTGTCAGATTCTCTGGGCACTGCCAGGCCATGCCCTCGGATTTGTGAGGCATGAATAATATAAAATTGTATCTGTGAGGCATAATAATATAAAAATAAGAAAAAGATTTGTTTTTCCAGATGTGGGCACCTGATTTCTGGCAACTTCTCTCTAGGGTTACAGTATGTTGTTTTCAGTGGCCAGGCTGGCAGATGCCCTCTGCCCCCTTATCTGGGGATGACACACTGGCAGGAAGCCAAGCTGATATCTGAGCACAGGGAGATGGATGACCTCCAGGGCAGTTCACAGTGTGAGTGAGTGCAGAGGGCGAGAGCTGGTGGGCCAGAAAGAGTGGCCTCTTAGAGGGTTGGAGGGTGGATACTGGGAGAAGGGTGTTCCCTCCTGGGCATGGGAGGTGAGAGGCCCATTTCTGCACCTGACTGCAAGAACTCCAGTCTTCTCATCTGTAAGGACGAAGATGATCATGGCCTGGCAGGGCTGCAAGGGTCAAAGGGACACCCTCTGCAGTGTCTGCCCTCAAGAAACTAGTCCTTACCCACATGTGTATTGGGAAGGCCCTTGCTATACCAGGCCATCCTGGGAGGAAGGCTGGGCTCCAGGTGATCTATGTTTGGGACAAACCACAGCTGCTGCTCTCCTGGCCCTGGTACAGCCATGCAGCCTGTCCAGCAGCTATGGCACTGCTCAGCACTCAGGACCCAGGGCCTGCTTGCAAGGTGGGCACCTGGAAAGGCAACTGTCCCCGCAAGAATTGAAGGCCATATGCTGAGGTCTCAGGACCCCAAGCAGGAAGGCATCTCTGGTGCTGACAGCAATTTTCATATCTAGAGATTCACAGGTCAAGACCCCCCAAAAGGCACTGAACTGGTCTGTGCTTTGGGCCTCCCATCCACAGCCTCTGGGTTCCCTGCCTTTGTGGGGGAACCAGGGCTCAGCTTTAAGATTTCCTTGCTTGCTTGCTGAGTCACTTCAGTCGTGTCTGACTCTGTGCGACCCCATAGACGGCAGCCCAGCAGGCTCCCCTGTCCCTGGGATTCTCCAGGCAAGAACACTGGAGTGGGTTGCCATTTCCTTCTCCAATGCATGAAAGTGAAAAGTGAAAGTGAAGTCACTCAGTCATGTCCAACTCTTAGCGACCTCATGGACTGCAGCCTACCAGGCTCCTCCGTCCATGGGATTTTCCAGGCAAGAGTACTGGAGTGGGTTGCCATTGCCTTCTCCTAGTGGCTTCCAACTCCAAATTTCCTGTTCTCCCTATAGAACCTGAATAAAGACCATAATTCCAGAAACTGATCCAAACTCTCTTGGATTATATGTCCTCTGGTTTGGAGCTCTCATGAGGTTCTTAATAGACATGCACACAAGGGTGTGCCATTCCTAGCATTTGATGCTGGGTAAACTGAAGCCTGTAATACATCCCATTTCCTCCCCTGCCTCCACCCTTGGTCCTATTCCCCTGAAGCCCCTGAGAGTTTCTCTCCTGGCAGGGTTGGGGTCGAGGGGAGCCCTGTTCCATGCCTCTGGACTGGCTGACTCACCATAGTAGTCAGCAGGGTTGCTGTACCGCGGACAGGGGTGGCCGACTGTGGTGAAATACTGAACCATGTGCTGGGCTGCCCCCAGGTAGATGGTGGTGCCAGACGTCATCAGGAGGACCAAATCAAACAGCCCGAAGATATCAGAGCGCGGCTGGTGGATGGAGAGGATCACCAGCCTGTTGCCTTTGGCCAGCCTGGACAGTGTTTTCACCAGGTTGTGGGCCGTGAAGCTGTCGAGCCCAGAGGTGGGTTCATCCAGGATAAGGATTCCTTCCCAACAGAGAGAAGCCTGGTTTAATGGGCAGGACTCCAGTTGGACCGGATTAAGCCAGGCGGCTCACGGGCCCCTCTGGCCTCACCTGGGTTCCACAGCAGCTGCACTCCGATGCTGACTCTGCGCCGCTCGCCCCCTGACACGCCCCGCACGTAGATGTTGCCCACGCGTGTGTTGGCGCATTGCCGCAGCCGTAGCTCTGCGATCACGTCGTCCACCTGGGTGAGAGGGAGGGCGGTCCCGGGGCTTTAGAGAGGCTGCGCGGGCCTGCTCCGGGCCAGGCAGATCGGGATCCAAAGTAAAGACACCTGAGTTTAAGGCTCTGGCCTACATTTCCCTGATGCAATGTGTGTTCCCAGATTCTTTCCACGCATCCGGAGCAGTTCCCACTGCTGAGCAAGGCACCACTTGCTGGGACAGTGGCCATGTCCCGGCTCCCCGCCAGCACGGAGAACCGGAAAACAAGTAAGCAAATATTTATCCCACATTTGGGGCTAAGATGGGACAACGGGGGAAGGAAGGCAGGGCTGAGCATTTGGTGGACTTTTTCTGATGGACAGATGGTGAGCCGGCTTGCTCACAGTTGGCCTGGAATGGCTGGTCCCTGAGGCAGGGAGGGAAGGATGGGCAGGGGAAGGATGTCATAGCTTCTTGGGGTCACTGGGATTAGTTAGTTACCCTTTTGTCGCGCTGGGCCTGGGAGAAGTTTCTGGGCAGACGCAGCTGGGCAATGAAAGCCAGGGTCTCCTGGACGGTGAGGTTGGGGAGCAGCTGGTCATGCTGGCGCACGTGGGCCACACACTTCCTCACCAGCTGCGCTGTGCTGGGCTGCCCATTGATCCAGATTTGGCCTGACTTAATCTTGCCGCCAGGGCCTCGCCCGGTGATCACATCCAGCAAAGAGGCTCTCCCACAACCTAAGAAACCACCAGAAAGATCCCTGAGGGGCTTCCCTGGTGGTCCAGTGGTTAAGAATCTGCCTTCCCATGCAAGGGACCCAGGTTCAATCCCTGGTCTAGGAACTAAATCCTGATCCAGAACTAGGAACACTCCCCACTCTCCCCACCCTCCCAACCTCCCCGCACCCTGACCCAGCCAAATAGATAAATATTAAAGAGAAAATATATTCCCAAGAATGGAGCTTCTGCAGGGACCAGGTTCGAAGCTTCTGCTGCCCGTGCACCCTCCAGCCACCATGTTCTGCTCTGTCTTTCCGTAGGGAAGAGGGCATAGCCCTCTGACCTGCATGGAACAGCCAACTTGAACATCCTTAGGAATCTGGGGTCTTCAGGTCAGGCCGGCCTGTGGCCACATGATAGAAGGCTGGAGTCCTGGTTGTCACAGAACTGCCTGTGCCCCGAGTGTATGTCCCCTCCCCCAAGCAGGGCTGGTGTGAATTGCACTAGGAAGCTTAACTATTTTTGCCTGGCAAACCTGCCAGCAACATTTCATCATTCGCCATCATTTGGCTCAGAAGCTGGCATTGTGGGAAAGACTAGTTTTGGAGAATTAATAAAGTATCTTTGAAAAATGCAAAACTGGAACCTGTTTTCAGAAAGGAAGAAAAAAATAGAGAAGTAATAGATGTGGAAACGATTTTTAAACTATAGCACAGTAGTTCCGAATTTCTCTACACTCTTATTTTTATCAGTATTACTTTTTACTTTCTCTTAAAAAAAAAAAATAGATCTATTACATACAAATTAACGCCATCCACTTCTGAATGACATAGTAATTGCTATCAATTTGGGGAAATGTCCGATTGGATCAGGTTCCATGAGATTCTGTGAGACTCTTTGACGGCCATTTAAACTGCAAGTCAAATAGGGCTTAGGGTCTGGGAAGGCGTTCTTAAACAAAGCTGCCAGGACCAGCTCAGTCCAATTCCCCTAGGCAGGGTTTTGGTTTCCTTATTGTAAATTCCTTTTGGAGTGAAAAATTTCCAAGTAGTTTTTAAAGAGGGAAAGCGCCAACGCACAGATGTAATGACTCTTCCTTGCCACGTTCCCAGGCCTTCTGCAAGCAGCCTCCTGCCCACAGCCCCAGCATCCCCCTTTTGCTGCTGCTAAGTCGCTTCAGTCGCGTCCGACTCTGTGCGACCCCATAGACGGAAGCTCACCAGGCTCCCCTGTCCCTGGGATTCTCCAGGCAAGAACACTGGAGTGGGTTGCCATTTCCTTCTCCAATGCATGAAAGTGAAAAGTGAAAGTGAAGTCGCTCAGTCGTGTCCGACTCTTAGCGACCCCATGGACTGGAGCCTACCAGGATCCTCCGTCCATGGGATTTTCCAGGCAAGAGTACTGGAGTGGGGTGCCATTGACATCCCCTTTTATTTGTGCATAAAAGCAAAAATCAAGTAGCCTCTTCAGTCATCCTTCTGCGTACGGACCAGAGGTTTTCAGCATAGAAAGGGACCTGTCTACTGCCTCCTGGGTGCACCTCATTCAAGAGAACTTAGGAGGCACAAAATAGCCGGGGGGGGGGAAGCCAGAGGGAGGGTTCTGGCCTTACCTCTGGCTCAGCCTGGACACTACTGGATCCAGGCTCTGGAAGCACAGGGGACTTGCCCCACACAGGGACCTTATATTCCCAATCGGGGCAGAAAGACCACGTTTCCTGAACAAAACTGTGAGAGGTGTGGGTGGTCTTTCCAGCGGAGGTTGTCAGGGTATGTTTGGGGAGATCCTCCGTAAATCAGGAGAAAACACCCACAGGCATTCAAGACTCTTTGCGAACTCAGTAAATTCATTCATTGGAAAAGCACCACTGTTGATTTTATAGAAGCTTAAATGCCTGGGGCTGTTTGAATTAATTTTATTTTACTATTATAATTTTGGTGAGCAGAGTATGCTTCCCTCCTGGATCAGACGGTAAAGAATCTGCCTGCAATACAGGAGACGTGGGTTCGATCCCTGGGTTGGGAATATCCCCTGGAGAAGGGAATGGCAATCCACTCCAGTATTCTTCCCTGGAGAATCGCATGGCAGAATATAAGTCACAGGTGGTATAATTGATAACCTTTCTAAAAAAATCATTTAAATAATTTCAGCCAAGTAAACCTGTAGCTAAACCACACTAGCCTAGAGTCGAAAATCACACACTCAGTGTGTGATTCCTGCTTGGCCTCTCCTGACTTCCCTTTCTTCAACCACAAATCAGGGATTCTAACAGCTACGGGGCTGTGGTGGTCAGGATTAACTGTGATGACTCTTAGCCTGAAGTGCCTAGTTAAGGTCCTGTGTTCCCTAGATCCTCAGTTCATGAAGAAAAAGCAGATATAACCAGAAAAGCCACCAGGTGTTAACAAACAAAATTGGCCCGTGAAGTTTCCACCTTTTTCTTGTTAGATCAGAATTGCAGGGCCAGCAGGCCAGCAGGCCAGCAGTTGGCAGGACTTGACCTGTGGGTGTTGTTTCAGTGACAAAGTTCATTTGCACATATCCTCTCATTTGATCTCTGGTTAGACAGTAAACAGAACTTCCCCAGCAGAAGACTAAAAGTTTGGAGCAGATGGCCAAAAAGTTGAGTAATCTCTACTTCTGGAAATGATTAATTGGAAGGTATAAAGTGCTCCCTCTGACACTGTGTAAGGGAGAAATGCCTTTGATCTGTGTTTAAAAAATAAACAACAAACCCCAAGTGGAGTCAACTTGTGCTAAGCCCCATGTCCCCAGACTGACATGTAATACCTAATTTAATTATAATTTCAATCTCTCCTGGGAATAGAATCTTAAACTAGCCCATCTGAAATTGCCTAGTCAGCACTGATAGACCCCTACTGTCCCCCAGAGAAAGGTGACCTTGCCTAAAACAATCACTCCTTTGCTAGAATAACTTCCTTGTCCCGCTTCATTCTGCCTGTAAAAATCTTTCATTTTGTACAGCTCTCCAGAGCTTTGGGGCTTCCCAGGTGGCACTAGTGGTAAAGAACCCACCTGCCAATATAGGAGATATGGGAGACGTGGGTTTGATCCCTGGGTTGGGAAGATCCCCTGGAGGAGGGCATGGCAACCCCCTCCAGTATTCTTGCCTGGAGAACCCAATGGACAGAGGAGCCTGGCGGGCTGTGGTTCATAGGGTTGCAAAAAGAGTCAGACACGACTGAAACAACTTAGCAGGCACACCAAAGCTATTGGGCTGGAGCCAACATCTTATGGAAAAATCCAAAGAAACTTTCCGGTCCATACAATACTTTCTGCCAGGTGGGATGCTGCCCAATTCATGAATTGGTGAATAAAACCAATAAGATCTTTAAAATTTAATCAGCTGAATTTTTTTTTAAACATCTGAGAACCAGGACACCAGAGTTCTAGTTCTTATTCTGCATTAAATATATGTCCTTAAGTAAATCATTCCTCTTTTCTAAACTTTGGTCTCACCTGTTAAATGAAGGGGGAATGGTGCTGGGGCAGGAAGACCTCCTCTAAAGATGTTTTCACAGTGGTCAGGAGAAGGAAAGGTGGAATGCTGTGTGGGGAACAGAACTCTGTTCTGCAGGCCCCCTTCCAGCTCGTTCTACACTTCTAAGTCTGGCCTGTGGAAGTGACTTTTTGAAGCACTTCAGAAATCTGAATTTTTGCCCATGGTTGAAGGTTGAACTAAGACTTGGGGTATCCAAGACGTGAGTTGTGGCAGGGACTGTGCCTACCCTCTGTCTGACTGAAATAGGAATCTGATGGGGGAGGGGAGGACAATGAATGAGTGTTCCTTGTGGTGGAGGAGTCCCCTGGAAAGAGCACTCAATTCCAAAGCTGCCTGATGCCCTCATCCTATATTAATGAAGGATCAGAGCTGTGGCTGCAGCTGCAAGTAGCCTGCTTGTGATTCATGAAAGCTACTAAATAGAGGAGCTGAGATTTGAACCCAGCTCTGTCAGACCTGGAACTTGTGCTCTCACAGCTCTGCGGTATTGTTCTGTTGCTCAGCAAAGTTCTGTGAGGAGCGTCCATTTGTTCGAGGGACTGCCCTGCATCCCAGGAGAGAGAGAACCCATTGCCCCGCTATTTGCCCCTAGTGATACCTGAGCTCCCTATGACGGCCAGCATCTGTCCACTCCTCATTTTGAAGCTCAGGTTCTGAATGCCCTGCTCACAGGAGTCCTTGTGAGATGTCCAGGGCATCTTGAAGTGAGCCAGCTGCTTAAACCAAGGTACCTGGGAGGCCATATCCACCTGTGGGGAGACACGGAAAGGTTCCTCAGAAAGCTTCACCTTCTGTTCAGCTCCCTCCAAGAGAAATCCTCCTCCCAAAACACAACAGGCCTGAGGGGGTCCCCCACCCAAGCTCTGTCAGATATGGAGGCGGGTTCCACCACACTGAGAACCTGAAGCTGCCATTTCCAAGTCTGAAGAGAACAGGTGGGAAGCATGTGTAATAGCAGAACAGAAATAAAAACACGACGTGGGGCAAAATGATGTTTTCACTCACAGTGATTTACTAATAACTTATCAAGTGTTTACTGTGTGCAAGACATGGTGTTCATCTGTTTATTATGTCCCTTATGTCATTCAATCCTCACTGCAGACCTATAACGTGTACTGTTATTAGATTGGCTGAAACTTTCACTTAGGCTTTTCCATAACATCTTATACAAGTCTGTAGTTTGGTTAATAGTATTATACTGTGGTTAATGTCTCAGTTTTTATCACTGTGCTATGGGCAAGCAAGATGTTAACATTAAGGGAAGGTGGACAAAGGGTATATAAGAACTCTGCACTATTTTTGCAGCTTTTTCAGAAGTCTAAAATTATTTCAAAATATAAAGTTAAAAATAAGTTTTAGAGATTTTTTTTTTCACACAAGAGTCACATGGTTGGCTTTATGTTTTAACAAAGGTCTCATCCTCTTTTTCATGCCCACCAACCTCAGCTCCAATATGTGTAGTTCAGGGAAGTCTCCATGGTGCTTGCACCCAACACATGACGCATCAGTGTAGCCTGAACTCTGTCCTTAGGGGCAGAGGGTCCCCAGCTGGGACTCTCTCTTCCCTTCTGCTTGGGGAATTGTTTGGCCCTCTCTGCTCCTCCCACCTGTCTTCAGGTGTGTCTCTACCTGGTAGCTGAGATCTCGGACTTCCAAGGTGTTGGGCTGGCCACTGTAGGTGAAGTACAGGCTGTTGTCACTTTCGGAGGAGAACACGCTGTCCTGGAGGCCCTGCTGGGAGACATGACAGCTGAGGAGGTTCTTTAGAAGGAGGACTTGGGAGGGAGGCCATCTGGAGAGGTGAGAGCAGGAGCTAGTGTGGATAGGATCCCAAGTGGGCAAAAGATGGATTTAGCCAGGAGGAGCCCAAGGGCTCTGAGAAAACGGGAGCACCCATGAGGGCAGGGCTTCTCTTCTCTGCAGAGAAAACTGTGGGGCTTCCCTCCAGCTCCTGACCCAGAGAAGCTCAGCCACAGGCTGCTGGAACCTGATCCCAGTAACCTGTCATGAACAAGACCCAGACCCTGGACTGGAGAGAGCTTTGTGAGCCTCTGTGTTCGGAAAAGGCCTTTTAACTTTCCCTTTCCTGAATCTGGCTTAATATCTCATCCCAAACAGACTTTCTGTAACTAGCATGTGAGAGGAAAACAGCTGTCAACAAGCTAGTGCTCAATACTTGTGAAGACATTGCTGTTAGAAAAGTTGCATCTTGATAAGGATTTTGCACTTCAAAATGCTGTTGGGAGATTTTGGAGTAAGTCCTTGTCATCACTGTCACCATCATCCTCTTCATTGTCATCATCTTGCTGCTGATGTTATTTTATGTAAGTCGCAAGCCGTGCCGTGTCCACATAAACATAGCTGCTTTATCTGTGCTGTGCTTAGTCGCTCAGTCGTATCTGACTCTTTGCGACCCCACGCACTGTAGCCTGCCAGGCTCCTCTGTCCATGGGATTCTCCAGGCAAAAATACTGGAGTGGGTTGCCACGCCCTCCTCCAGGGGATCTTCCCAACACAGGGATCGAATCCAGGTCTCCAGCATTGCAAGTGGATTCTTTACTGTGTGAGCCACCAGGGAAGCCCATGAATACTGGAGTGGGTAGCCTATCCCTTCTCCAGGGGATCTTCCTGACCCAGGAATCGAACTGAGGCCTCCTGCATTACAGGTGGATTCTTTACCAATTGAGCTACCAGGGAAGCCCGCTTTATTTGAATATACATCAAATAAATCAGCGTTTCATGGTATCAGCTGGTAACATGAATAATACTCACCATCTGCAGATCTGAATTCCTTCTGTTTTATCAGTTCAATCATTTAAATAGCTGAGGCCCAAACAAGGAAAAACTTGCCTTAAAAGATTTCCGCTTTTTAAAAATGCATTCAATTTTTGTTTCCTCTAGGTAGTGCAGGGAAAGTATGCATTCATTAACCAGTTCCTGTTGATTCCAATCTTCTCCCCTCAGGGCTGCTATTCCCCCACTGATACATTCCTTCGATCAGTCAGTCAAGCATCCACAAAACACGAGGAGGCCCACAACATGCTTTAGGATTGGAATTTGGGGTGTGACTGTGCAAAAGACAGTCTTTGGGAAGCTTAGAGTTTAGCGGACGAGACACTGAGGATGGAGCAACACAGGCCAGATACAGAGGCATGATGTCCTTGACGTGCCTGATCAAGGTGTATTTTCACTGCACGCACAGTGTCCACGTGTACATTATGTGAACACAACATAGCTTGGGACTTATGTGAAAATAATACCCAACAGTCTTTTTTAAAGCATCCCTGCAATAGTGGAGGTAAGAGGCCCTTAAAAGTGACACTGAGCCCAGTGGAGGTGAGGGAAATATATACGGGTGATGGTCTGTTGCAAGCCCACTGTGAGTGGCCCCCAGAGTTCTGGGAGAGCATGGAAATGGCCAACCAGATCTACTTACCTTGTTTAATGTTTGAACCAGTGCAGTCAAGGTCATATATTACACAGAAAAACATTGGAAGATAAACAGCTAAGTCAGCAGAAGGATTGTCTTTGGGGTATAGGAAGGAATACAGGGGGGAGAGGTCACTGAGGTGGAAAGAGAAGGTCCGGGCAGGTGGGGGTGGGATGACTTTCAAAGCTATTGGTAAGTTTATGATGGGTATAGGAGTTCACTGTTCTTTAAACTGCTTTGTCTGAAATAGTTCAAAATATGTTTTAAAGCTGAGAGAGGGAGTCCATGAGGGGAAGTCCAGAGTTCTGCCAGCTGGAGGAGCTGGAGGTGGAGGAGGTGAGGGGGTTGTGCCCTCAGAGATGGAGAATGAAGCCCCTGCGGAGGTCATGGGCAGCTCTGGGTTCTGGCATGTCAGCCCTGACTCTTCTTCCCCACCTCCGCCACTAGCATTCCCACCACCTAGTTTTCCCATTTTATTTCGTTAAACCATCTGAAAGTTGATCCATTATTGAGAGACTCACTTGGGCTAACATGCATTCTGCTTTTTTTTTCTTTTACAGATTTTTTAAATGTGGAGCATTTTTAAAAGTCTGTATTGGACAATATTGCTTCTGGTTCATGTTTCGGATTGTTTTTTTTTTTGGCCTCAAGGCATGTGGGATCTTAGCTCTCTGACCAGGGATCAAACCTGCACCCCTGAATTCGGAGTGTGGCGTCTTAGCCACTGGACCACCAGCGAAGTCCCTACTTGCTTGTTTTTAAAAGATTAATGTCTACAGGAGGGATGTTAGTTGGTATAAGGAATGAGTTAGCTCTGCAACAAACACCTGGGCCAGAAGCTCACCAGGTTAGATTTTGGAGGTGGAAGAGTTGCTGAGAAAGGGTTGGACATTTTGGAGTCTGGAGCAAGTTGTGGTGGTGACCTTAAGCCTAGGGGGTTCTACTCTCCAGGCAGGAGCTTGGAGAAGGTGAAGGGTGATGGGGCCCTGGGGAAAGGCATCAGGATGAGAAGACAAAAGAAAGGAGAGAGGTATGTGCTACCTGCTCCTGGGTTCCTCCAACCCCTCTTCACCCTGGGCACAGTAGGCAAGCACAGGCCAGCCTGGGGCCCCAGCCACTACAGGCAGCTCAACGTTCAGAAGAGAACTCGTCGCTGGGCGCGGGCTGCCTCTTTTCCATTTTGAAATATTTTCCTTGGCTCCTAGGAAGGATTTGTTAGACTCTTTCTGAGGTTTTGACAAACCCTCTGTATTTTTCAAATGCTTAAATATCTATTCGGCTGACACCTTAATCAGTATGACTGTCAGATCATCACTTGAATTTCTGACAGGTGACATGGAAAAAAGCAAAAGCAGGTTTATTTGTAGGTAACCAGCTCAGCTCCTGCTGGGCTACATTGTAATTTCTCCTTGTATTAACTTCTGATCAAATTCCTGAGTCAGAAGCATAGAGAAGAAGGAAACAGCGCAGAGCCCAAGTTCCTTGTTCTCAGATGCAGAGGCTGTGCCCTGGGAAAGCAGAGATGTGCTGAAGACTCTGCACTGAGGCCTGGGCCCCTCTTGTCCTCCTCCTCTGAGGAGTCTGTGGGCCGAGGGCACTTGCCACTCTGGGTACTCACTACCCCCAAATTCCCAGATGGCCTCAGGCCCACTCCCAGGGCTGTGTGAACCTTGTCCTCGGCCCATCCCTCGGGGCACCCCAGGTCAGAGGGGCATTTGTCTGTGGAGGGATGGATGTGATGTGGGTGGGCTGAGTGGGGTGGCCATGCATGGGTGTGTGAGATCATGTGTGGTGCTGAGCATGGGCAGAGAAGGGAGACAGGCTGTGGCTTGTGTTGGAAGCCACAAGTCCTAGAATTTCTTGGTTTACATCTGGCCTTCCATGTTGTGAAGAAGGTATATCAACTTAGGAGGATAGAAACTATTTTATTTAATAGCTTTTAACTTGACTGATAATTTTAAAGTATCTAGACATAGGATACAGTTCCACTGGAAAAGACCCAAAAGATTGAGGGCAGGAGGAGAAGAGGGCGATAGAGCATGAGATAGTTGGATGGCATCACCGACTCAATGGACATGAGTTTGAGCAAGCTCCAGGAGATGGTGAAGGACAGGGAAGCCTGGCATGCTGCAGTCCATGGGGTTGCAAAGAGTTGGCCACGACTGAGCGACGGAACAGCAGCAAAGACATGAGATGCATAGCTCTTGGCCTCTTGTTCTGGGCACCATAAATGTTAGACTGTCACTCGGCACCTTGAGGAACAGGAGTGAAGGAAAGGAAATTGGAAATGGCAGGGCCTGCACCCCTTCCTGGATATCATATTCGGGCAGTTCTTTGCATCCCAAGCTGTGGTGTCTGAATTATCAGACCTTCTAGAAAGTGTCCTTTACAAAATCATTGGAGATTTTGTCTCCTATTCAGGCTGTACACACTGCAGTCATGGGGGAATCCTTTCCTGGCAGACACTGGCTCCCTGGGGTATTCCCAGAGCACAGTGGTTACCTGCTGCGGCTGAGAGCTGACTGAGAGGGTGGGTTCCTGGGGCCTGGCTGAAGTCAGGTGCTAGCAGCTCAAGGCCAGTCTGGGTGGCCCGAGGCCCTTCCTGTGGTGTGGAGTCCTCAGTCCTTCAGTCTTTCTGTCTCCACCCCTCACCCCTTCGCAGGCAATTGAAGACTGATTGAACATCGGGGTGGGGTGGGGCTGGAAGGTGGGGACCTGCTGCTTCTCTGTGTTCTGAGTTCACCTCTTGCTTCAAACCCTGCCCACATCCTGATTTCAGTCAAAGGCCATTTTTTTTTTTAAGGCAAACATTTCTCATGTTAAATGAGGACAGAAACCCTGGACAGAAACCTATTGGTCCCCTGCGGTCCTCTGTTCTTCCACCTCTCTCCAGGGTCTTACGACTGCCTGCTGTAGCTGTTTGGGGCATACGATCTGATGTTCTCACAAGGTTCTCTGCCACCCTGTCGCATCAGTTTGTTGCCACTGAGTCTCTGAACTTGATAGCCATGGGAACAGAGGAGACACTGCACTGTCCCCAGGCCATGTGAGCACATTTCTGTGTTGGAAAAAGCGAAAGTGTCAGTCACTAAGTCATATTTGACTCTTTATGACCCCATGGACTGTAGCCCACCAGGCTCATCTGTCCATGGAATTCTCCAGGCAGGAATACTGGAGTGGGTTGCGGTTTCCTTCTCCAGGGGATCTTCCCAATCCAGGGATTGAACCCAGCTTTCCCACATTGCAGGCACATTCTTTACCGACTAAGACACCAGGGAAGCCCTTCTGTGATGGAGCCACCTTTAGAAAAGAGCCAGATTGGCCCAAGTCACAAACACCACATCATTTCCCTGCAGGATCCACCTTCAGGCAGGAAGTGACCTCAGAGGTCCCCACCAACCCCTGACCCCACTTCCCTCAGCCCTTCGATGCCCAGGAAGCAGAGTCCTGCTGCTTGTGGACCTGGCGGTGAGTTAGGACTGAAAGTTCCTTAAGGAGGAGAGAAGAGTCTGATTCGCCCCCCACCCACCAGGACTCTTGTGACCCACCATCACTCACCAAGTCATCCTGGGGAGCAGCGCTTCTCTCTAGCCCTGTCTTCTTCGGGGCCTCCTCTGCCATGGGGCCCTGCAGTGTCTGCGCTTTGGCTCTGCAGTTTCCTTTGGGCTTAGCTGCTGCCAACCAGGGCCAATGTTGTCTGCTTCCCAGAGCCGGGCAACCTCTGGTCTGGCTCCCAGCATTCCTCTCTGGCAAGCCCTCCCACAAACACGGGCTGTGTGCTCTGCCCGCTGCTGAGATAACACACAGACACACTCTGGCTAAAGGTACATCAGATAACGGCATCCACGACCAAGCCCAGGCCCGCCGCTGGGAAGTCCTGAGGAGGGGCTCCAGGGCCAGGTGAGAAGCAGGCAGGACAGTCTGCCACTAGCTCCTTGGCGGAGGCCACTCCAGGGAGGGTCAGGCCAGAAAATCCACCAGTCTCTGCTGCTTGTTGGCCATGGGCGAACTCCCCTTTTGGACTCTCAGGGAGTCCTCAGAACTCCAAGTAAACAGAAGCTCTCAGTACTCCCTAGAGGAGGTTCCTGCAAAGCCTCGACACAGCCTGGGCATTTCCCATGCCTCGTACAGTGTCAGGTAAGGTGCCTCTTTCATCTGCCGGGAGCTTTGACCTGTGGTCAGGGGCGGCTGTGGCCTGAGGGGAGTGGGCCTCTGCCCTCTGCTGGCTTTCCTCACCTGAAGGGAGGCATGCACGGTGGCTCGGGCTTCCTCTTTAGTGGGTGGAGGTGGAGAGAGTAGAGGGGAAGGGCTGCTGGAGGACACTTAGGAGCCAGTGTTAACAGCCCCTCCTCCTCCAGTCCCACAGTGGGACTGGAAGCTAAGACTGGAAGCTGTGCTCTGCCTCCTGCCCCTGCATTTTGCCCCTTGCCCCTTCGCCTCGCGTCTCCTTGGTCTATAACCTGCCCTATTCAGATGGTGAGGGCTTGGGAAATGGGGCTACTGGGAATACGAGGTGTAATGAAACCAGGTGAAGGAACGCAGGGTCAATTGAAGGAATAAACAGTCTCCTGTTTGCCGTCTGTCATCCAGTCAAAGAGAGTTGGCATTCAGAGCAGCTGCCAGAAAAGTCTTCACAGAGGTAATCTGTCACTACCTGCCAGGTTCTGCAGAGGACACTGAGGCTAAGCCACACTTAGCGGCCTGTCCAGAGAGAACTCGGGCTGGGCAGAGCTGGGGCGGGTGCTGGGGGACAAGGGTCTGGAATCTTCTATGCTGCCTTTCCCCTATGTGGTTTCCTTTAAAGCCACCATGTGGGGCCCTGGTGGGACATCGCATCTCGCCGACAGAAGTGGACCAGGCAGATCCTCAAAAATGTCTCCTTGTACATTGAGAGCGGGCAGATCATGTGCATCTTAGGGAGCTCAGGTAAGCTGAGGAGGGAGTTCCCTACATTTTCCATGAGGACTCAGAAGAGGCTTTGGCTTGTTTTGAACACCACACTAAGAAGACGGGTTTAAGTTGTAGTGGGATGGCCGGAAGTCTGACATTAGAATGAAATTTGATGGAATGTCTGACTGTGAATAGAACCTGGTTGGTGTTTGGTTGCTAAGTCATGTCTGGCTCTTTGCAATCCCACAGACTGCAGCACTCCAAGTTGCCCTTTCCTTCATTATCTCCTGGAGTTTGCTCACACTCATGCTCATTGAGTCAGTGATGCCACCTAACCATCTCATCCACTATAGCCCCCTTTTCCTCCTGTCCTCAATCTTTCCTAGCATCAAGGTCTTTTCCAATGAGTAGGGTCTTTTTCAGTGAGTAGGCTCTTTGCATCAGGTGTCCAAAGGATTGGAGCTTCAGCTTCAGTCCTTCCAGTGGGTATTCAGGGTTGATCTCCTTTAGGATAGACTGGTTTGTTCTCCTTGATGTCCAAGGGACCCTCAAGAGTCTTCTCCAACACCACAGTTCAAAAGCATCAATTCTTCAACCCTCAGTCTTCTTTATGGTCCAACTCTCACATCTATACACGACTACTGGAAAAACCATAGCTTTGACCTGTGCCAGCAAAGTGATGTCTCTGCTTTTTAATATGCTGTCTAGGTTTGTCATAACTTTTCTTCCAAGGAGCAAGTGTCTTTTAATTGTATGGCTGTAGTCACCATCTGCAGTGATTTTGGAGCCCAAGAAAATAAAGTCTTTCACTGTTTCCATTTTCCCCATCTATTTGCCATGAAGTGATGGGACCAGGTACCATGATCTCAGTTTTTTGAATGTTGAGTTTTAAACCAGATTTCTCACTCTTCTCTTTCACCCTCCTCAAGAGACTCTTTAGTTTCTCTTCACTTTCTGCCATTAGAGTGGTCTCATTTGCATATCTGAAGTTGTTGACATTTCTCCCAGAAATCTTTATTCCAGCTTGTGAGTTATCCAGCCTGGCATTTTGCATGATATACTCTCATGTAAGTTAAATAAGCAGGGTGACAATATACTCCTTTCTCAATTTTTAATTGCTCAGTTCTTCCATGTAAGGTTCTAACTGTTGCCTCTAGACCTGCATACAGTTTCTCAGGAGGCAGGAAAAGTGGTCTGGTATTCCCATCTCTTTCAGAATTTTCCGTAGTTTGTTGTGATCCACATAGTCAAAGGCTTTAGCATAGTCAATGAGCAGAAGTAGATGTTTTTTGGAATTTCCTTGCTTTTTGTATGACCCAACAAATGTTGGCAATTGTATCTCTAGTTCCTCTTACTTTTCTAAACCCAGCTTGTACATCTGGAAGTTCTCAGTTCATGTACTGCCAAAGCCTCGCTTGTAGGCTCTCGAGCATCACCTTGCTAGAATGTGAAATGAGTGCAGTTGTGCAGTAGTTTGAACATTCTTTGGCATTGCCTTTCTTTGGAATTAGAATGAAAACTGACCTTTTCTAGTCCTATGGCTAGTGCTGAGTTTTCCAAATTTGTTGTGCAGCACTTTAACAGCATCATCTTTTATTTATTTTTTTTCCTTTATTTTTCTATCAGGGAAAAAAGTATGTTTGTTTGTTTGTTTGTTTTGCAGAGGAAAATGGACAAAGAAGAGGATCAATAAGGGTGGGAGGGAAATGGGAAGGAAGAAGGGGAGTAATGGTGGGGAAGAGTATATGGAATTTCTTAACTAATGGCTTACTATTTTTAATCACAAAGAACATTTTTAAAAAAATCATGTTAAATTCATCTTATATTAGGAGGTTTGATCTGGAAATGAAAAGTTCAGGGAAACTAAAAGTCCAGTTTGGGAGTCCTCATCTTAGGCGCATCTGGTATTTTGTATTAGTAGGTTAGTCAAGTGGGCCTTAGAAAGCATCGCTACGAACAAAGCTAGTGGAGGTGATGGAATTCCAGTGGAGCTATTCCAAATCCTGAAAGATGATGCTGTGAAAGTGCTGCACTCAATATGCCAGCAAATTTGGAAAACTCAGCAGTGGCCACAAGATTGGAAAAGGTCAGTTTTCATCCCAATCCCAAAGAAAGGCAATGCCAAGGAGTGCTCAAACTACCGAACAATTGCACTCATCTCACACGCTAGTAAAGTAATGCTCAAAATTCTCCAAGCCAGGCTTCAGCAATATGTGAACCGTGAACTTCCTGACGTTCAAGCTGGTTTTAGAAAAGGCAGAGGAACCAGAGATCAAATTGCCAACATCCGCTGGATCATGGAAAAAGCAAGAGAGTTCCAGAAAAACATCTATTTCTGCTTTATTGACTATGCCAAAGCCTTTGACTGTGTGGATCACAATAAACTATGGACAATTGTGAAAGAGATGGGAATACCAGACCACCTGATCTGCCTCTTAAGAAATCTGTATGCAGGTCAGGAAGCAACAGTTAGAACTGGTCATGGAACAACAGACTGGTTCCAAATAGGAAAAGGAGTACGTCAAGGCTGCATATTGTCACCATGTTTATTTAACTTATATGCAGAGTACATCATGAGAAATGCTGGACTGGAAGAAACACAAGTTGGAATCAAGATTGTTGGGAGAAATATCAATAACCTCAGATATGCAGATGACACGACTCTTATGGCAGAAAGTGAAGAGGGGCTAAAAAGCCTCTTGATGAAAGTGAAAGTGGAGAGTGAAAAGGTTGGCTTAAAGCTCAACATTCAGAAAACGAAGATCATGGCATCTGGTCCCATCACTGCATGGGAAATAGATGGGAAAACAGTGGAAACAGTGTCAGACTTTGTTTTTCTGGGCTCCAAAATCACTGCAGATGGTGACTGCAGCCATGAAATTAAAAGACGCTTACTCCTTGGAAGGAAAGTTATGACCAACCTAGATAGCATATTCAAAAGCAGAGACATCACTTTACCAACAAAGGTTCGCCTAGTCAAGGCTATGGTCTTTCCTGTGGTCATGTATGGATGTGAGAGCTGGACTGTGAAGAAGGCTGAGCACCGAAGAATTGATGCTTTTGAACTGTGGTGTTGGAGAAGACTCTTGAGAGTCCCTTGGACTGCAAGAAGATCCAACCGGTCCATTCTGAAGGAGATCAATCCTGGAATTTCTTTAGAAGGAATGATGCTAAAGCTGAAACTCCAGTATTTTGGCCACCTCATGCGAAGAGTTGACTCATTGGAGAAGACTCTGATGCTGGGAGGGATTGAGGGCAGGAGGAGAAGGGGAAGACAGAGGATGAGATGGCTGGATGGCGTCACTGACTTGATGGGTGTGGGTCTGGGTGACCTCCGGGAGCTGGTGATGGACAGGGAGGCCTGGCGTGCTGCAGTTCATGGGGTCGCAAAGAGTCGGACACTACTGAGCGACTGATCTGATCTGATCTGATCTTTTCAACAATGTATTATTTAGGACAGGATCACATTTGTCACTTCTTCCTCCCTAATACCCAAAGTGGTACCAGACCCATAAAATAGTCAATAAACTATTACAGAATGAACAAATAAGTCTATTTTTTAAAATTTTTTTTTAAACTCTCCTGAGTGAACTGAATTTTTTGAGGCTCATAAGTGAATATGTTTTCCTCTTTACTTTGTCTATTACAGCCTGATTGTATAAGTATGAGTGGGGTATTAAAGTCTCCCACTTTTATTGTGTTGTTGTATATTCTATCATACTAACTAGTGTTTGTCTTAGATATATCAATGCTCCAATGTTGGGTGCATATATATTTATAATTGTTATAACTTCTTTTTTTTTTTTTTTTTTTTGATCAAGAATCTCTTTTATTGATTATCAGAAACATTACAAACATCTAGTATGAACAAATTGTAACATGATAGTGTTTAGTTTGAACAATTAATACATTTCAGATATAATATTATACATATTTCAATGCTATTCTCCCCAATCATCTCACCCTCTCCCGGTCCCAGAGTCCAAAAGTCTGGTCTATACATCAGTGTCTCTTTTGTTGTCTCGTAAATAGGGTTATTTTTTACCATCTTTCTAAATTCCATATATATGCGTTAGTATACTGTATTTGTGTTTTTGTTTCTGGCTTACTTCACTCTGTATAATAGGCTCCAGTTCCATCCACCTCCTTAGAACTGATTCAAATGTATTCTTTTTAATGGCTGAGTAATACTCCATTGTGTATATGTACCACAGCTTGCTTATCCATTCATCTGTGGATGGACATCTAGGTTGCTTCCACGTTCTGGCTATTGCAAACAGTGCTGCTATGAACATTGGGGTACAGGTGTCTCTTTCAATTCTGGTTTTCTCAGTGTATATGCCCAGCAGTGGGATTGCTGGATCATAAGGCAGTTCTATTCGCAGTTTTTTGAGGAATCTCCATACTGTTCTCCAAAGTGGCTGTACTAGTTTGCATTCCCACCAACAGTGCAAGAGGGTTCCCTTTCTCCGCACCCTCTCCAGCATTTATTGCTTGTAGACTTTTGGATAGCAGCCATTCTGATTGGCGTGAAATGGTATCTCATAGTGGTTTTGATTTGCATTTCTCTGATAATGAGTGATGTTGAGCATCTTTTCATGTGTTTGTTAGCCATCTGTATGTCTTCTTTGGAGAAATGTCTATTGAGTTCTTTGGCCCATTTTTTGATTGGGTCATTTATTTTTCTGGAATTGAGCTGTAGAAGTTGCTTGTATATTTTTGAGATTAGTTGTTTGTCAGTTGCTTCATTTGCTATTATTTTCTCCCATTCTGAAGGCTGTCTTTTCACCTTGCTTATAGTTTCCTTTGTTGTGCAGAAGCTTTTTAAGTTTGATTAGGTCCCATTTGTTCATTTTTGATTTTATTTCCGATATTCTGGGAGGTGGGTCATAGAGGATCCTGCTGTGATGTAAGTCAGAGAGTGTTTTGCCTATGTTTTCCTCTAGGAGTTTTATGGTTTCTGGTCTTACATTTAGCTCTTTAATCCATTTTGAGTTTATTTTTGTGTATGGTGTTAGAAAGTGTTCTGTTATAACTTCTTTTTGGATTGTTCCTTTAAGTTGTTGTGTATAACCTTCATTGTCTCCTTTTCAGGATCATTATTTTAAAGTCAATTTTATCTGATATGAGTATTGCTACTCCTGTTTTCTTCTGGTCCGTATTTGCATAGAAAATCTTTTTCCAGCCCTTCATTTTCAGTCAGTGTGTATCCCCTATTTTAAGGTGGTTCTCTTGTAGACAACATATATAGGGGTCTAGTTTTTGTATCCATTTGACCTGTTTTAATCTTTTGATTATCTCTTGTAGACAAAGTATGTAGGGGTCTTGTTTTTGTATTGATTCAGCCAGTCTTTGTCTGTTGATTAGGGCATTCAGCCCATTAGCGTTTAATTATTGATAAGTAAGATTTACTTTATTGTTTTGGGTTCAAATTTATACACCCTTTTAGTGATTCCTATCTAGAGAATGTCCTTTAGTTTTTGTTGGAGAAATGGTTTAGTGGTGCAAAATTCTCTCAACTTTTGCTTATCTGTGAAGCTTTTGATTTCTCCTTCATATTTGAATGAGATCCTTACTGGATGCAATAATCTGGGCTGTAAGTTATTTTCTTTCATCACTTTAATTATGTCTTGCCATTCCCTCCTGGCTTGGAGAGTTTCTATTGAAAGATTAGCTGTTATCCTTATGGGAATTCCCTTGTGAGTTATTTGATGTTTTTCCCTTGCTGCTTTTAATATTTGTTCTTTATATTTAATCTCTGTTAATTTGATTAATATGTGTCTTGGGGTGTTTTGCCTTGGGTTTATTCTGTTAGGGACTCTCTGGATTTCTTGAACTTGAGTGGTTATTTCCTTCTCCATTTTAGGGAAGTTTTCAACTATTATCTCCTCAAGTATTTTCTCATGGTCTTTCTTTTTATCTTCTTCTGGAACTCCTATGATTCAAATGTTGTAGCGTTTAGTGTTATCCTGGAGGTCTCTGACATTGTCCTCATTTCTTTTGACTCGTTTTTCTTTTTTCTCCTCTGATTCATTTATTTCTAGGATTCTATCTTCTAATTCACTAATCCTATCTTCTGCCTCTGTTATTCTACTATTTGTTGCCTCCAGAGTGTTTTGGATCTCATTTATTGCATTATTCATTATGTGTTGACTCTTTTTTATTTCTTCTAGGTCCTTATTAAACCTTTCTTGCATCTTCTCAATCCTTGTCTCCAGTCTATTTATCTGTGATTCCATTTTGATTTCAAGATTTTGGATTAATTTCACTATCATTATTCAAAATTCTTTATCAGGTAGATTCCCTATCTCTTCCTCTTTGGTTTGGTTTGGTGGGCATTTATCCTGTTCCTTTAGCTGCTGGGTATTCCTCTGTCTCCTCATCTTGTTAAAATTGCCAAGTTTAGAGTGTCCTTACTATATTTCGGTAGTTTGTTGAATTCTCTTTATTGAGGCAGTTTACTGGTCTTTTCAATATCTGATCTCTGCCCTGTTACAGAGAGGGCGGAGATGAACACCCAAATCTAAGCCGGCCAGGTTCAGGCACTCAGATAGTCCTCAGAAGCACAGACTCGGTTGAGTCTGCATTTTGTGCCCTTCCCAGATCCGAGTAGCGCAGGTGATGAAGTGTTTAGTGAGCGCAGCTGCTGCGACTTATCGCCTCCCCGCTTCTCAGTTTTCTGGGTATACAACCGGCGCACCTTCTCAGGCGGATGTTGACTGTCCAGAGCCCCAAGAAGCATTAGGTAACACAGAAACCTGCTCATAGTTTTGTAAACAATGTCTCTCTAGGGCTGTGATTGCCCGCTTCGGCTCTGGCTGCCTGTCACTGGAGTAGGATGGTCTGCAGCGGGCTATCTCTGTGCAGTCCCTTGTTCCGTACGTAGTCCTGGTGGTGTCTTAGGTTAGGACTGGCTTTTGACGTAGTAGATATCCGACAGTCTGGTTATTTCGCTCAAGTAGAGACCAAATCCTTACTCAAAGCGATGCAGGCCATGCCGCTCCTCCTAGCCCAGTCCCCGCTTGCTAATAGCAAATGCTGGTGTCCGCACTGCATCTCCACAAAAGGAGTTACCGCAGGGCTCGTAATCTCCTTTCGAAGACAATGAATTGTCTTGCTAAGTGCCTGATGTCCTCTGCAGGCATTCAGAAGTTGTTTTGTAGAATTTACTCAGTGTTCAAATGTTCTTTAACGAATTTGTGGAGGAGAAAGTATTCTCCCCGTCCTACTCGTCCGCCATCTTAGCTCCTTGATCACGCCATCTTTTAGAATTTGAAATAACTCAGCTGGAATTCCATCACCTCCAGTAGCTTTGTTTGTAGTATTGCTTCCTAAGGCCCATTTGACTTCACATTTAAGGATGTTTAGCTCTAGGTAAGTGACTACACCATAATGGTTATCTGTGTCATAAAGACCTTTTTATAGTTCTTCTGTGTATTCTTGCCACCCCTTCTTAATCTCTTCTGCTTCTGTTAGGTCCTTGCCATTTCTGTCCTTTATTGTGCCCATCTTTGCACGAAATGTTCCCTTGGTATCTCCAGTTTTCTTGAAGAGATCTCTAGTCTTTCCTAGTCTATTGTTTTCCTCTATTTCTTTGCATTGTTCACTTAAGAAGGCTTTTTATCTCTCCTTGCTATTCTCTGGAACTCTGCATCCAGTTGGGTATATCTTTCCCTTTCTCTTTTGCCTTTCCCTTCTTTTTCAGCTATTTGTAAGGCCTCCTCAGACAACCACTTTGCCTTCCTGCATTTCTTTATCTTGGGGGTGGTTTTGGTCACCAACTCCTGTACAATGTTAGGAATCTCCGTCCGTAGTTCATCAGGCACTCTGTCTACCAGATCTAATCCCTTGAATCTATTTGTCACCTCCACTGTGATCATAAGGGATTTTATTTTAGTCATACCTTAATGGTCTAGTGTTTCTCCCTACTTTCTTTAATTTAAGCCTGAATTTTGCAATTAGGAACTCATGATCTCAGCCACAATCAGCTCCTGGTCTTGTTTTTGCTGCCTGTAAGGAGCTTCTCCATCTTTGGCTACAAACAAAGAATATAGTCAATCTGATTTCAGTATTGACCATCTGATGGTGTCCACGTGTAGAGTAATCTTTTGTGTTGTTGAAAGAGGGTGTTTGGTATGATCATTTCATTCTCTTCGCAAAACTGTATTAGCCTTTGCCCTGCTTCATTTTGTACTCCAAGGCCAAACTTGCCTCTTACTCCAGGTATCTCCTGACTTTCTAATTTTGCATTCCAATCCTCTGTGATGAAAAGGACATCTTTTTTTGGTGTTAGTTCTAAAAGGTCTTACAGGTCTTCAGAAAACCATCTAAAGGTTTAAAGAATCTTTAGAAAGATCCTTGAAAAAAATGACATCCTGCTGAACATGTAAGTGAATTCCTGTTTCAGAGAAAAGCACCTAACATAGTGTTTGGCATATAGAGGTGCTCAGTAAACACAGTTTCCTTTCCTGGAGACGGGAATAGCAATCGAATAAGCACAAGGATGCCGTTTTTACCCCTATGTGTACTGGTCTTTTAAAAATTATAATGTATTTTAAACACACAGATTGGGGAGATCCCTTGGAGAAGGGGAAAGGCTACCCACTCCAGTATTCTGGCCTGGAGAATTCTATAGACTATTCCATGGGGTTGCAAAGAGTCGGACACGACTGAGCGACTTTCACTCACTTCACTTAAACACACAGACAAGATAGTTAATAATATTCCTGTCTTAACAGCTAGCTTTATGAAATCTTAATTTTATACTATATTTACTTCAGATCCTTTTTTTTTTTTTTTTTTTGGAAAAAAAAAAGCACCCTAAATATTACAGATTCCACTGAGGCTATTTGCATGCCTGTTCTCTACCTTCTTCTTCCCCTTCTCTTTCCCTGCATCAGCCAGTCATTGCAGGGGAGGGTGCAGCCCTTTGGGGCTGGGGCAGCGCTCTGTGAGGGTCACAGCTGAGGACGCACAGCTGTGGGGCAAAGGGTGTGTTGGCCCTGAAGAGGGCATCCATGTGGCACATCACAGGGGCCACTACACTAGGTTATCCTGCACATTTTAAGGTTGAAAGATTCTGACAAATTTGCTTCCCAGGACCCTGTTTTGATTGGGTTCTTGTTTGCAAATTGGGATTGCTCTTTTCGATAGAGGTGGGCAGTGTAATTCTGTGATAGAAGTTAAGCGTGGTCAGCCTCTTTGGACTCGGGGGTAACATCCACAGCCACTCCCCTGCTACAGTCAGGGGGTGGGGAGAACAACTGGGTGGTAGCAGTAGTGCTGTTAAGATGAGGTGAAAAGGAATTCATTGATGAGAAGGGTTACACTTTCCTGAGATTTCCTTTCATTTTCTCTTTTCTTGGCCCATGCCACATAGCTCATGGGATCTTAGTTCCCCAATGAGGGATTGAACCCATGCCCTCAGCATTGAAAAATGCAGAGTCCTAACTACTGAACCACTAGGGAAGTCCCTCCTTTCATTTTCTTTTTTCAGTTTTTAACCATTTCTAATTGTGTGCATGTACCATAACACCCAGGGTCATCCGAATTTTCCTTTTGATAATTATACTTCTTTAAAGAGAAGAGCTGAGTTATTCCCATAATATTGTGTCACTTGCTGCCTTCTCTGTGTAGGATAAAAGGGGAGGCATGTAGCACAACGAGGACTTGAACCCCCCACTTCTTGGAGTGTGTCCCACAGGCCAGTATCACGCTTCATACACATCTCAGCAGAACAGGGTGGGCCCCCTGTTTCGGGGGCTCCTGGGCTGGTTTCTGATGATTGCTTACCATGGTTTTACGACTGTCCATCCTTTTATACTGAACATGAATTCTTGGTAGACTTTAAGTTCCATGAGGGTGGGAGCTTGGTCTTTTTTTTCCCCTGATGGATCCTCAATATCTATGAGGATATTCATGATTTCATTGGTGTCTTATCTAAAGCAGTATTTTTATCAAATCTTTACTAGTGAGGCAGAAGATGACTTAGGTGTTCACAGTCTCACTAGAGAATGGTCTGATGCAAACCTGCCTATAGTCAGCCACTCTCTGGGGGAAGGTAATTTTACTCAACTCATTATTATCTATCATGTAATTCTTAGACTCTAGGCTGCATGCTCCTTTGTAGAAGTCTAGTTACAGATGACTTTTGTCCTTCTAGAAGAGATAATCCCAAAGGTCATGCTTTTATTGCCCTGTAGGGCATTAACCTTTTATTTTTTTCTTTTCCTTATTGTAGTAAAATATGCGTAATATAAACTTTGCCATTTTAACCATTTTATTTGTCAATTTTTTATTGAAGTACAATTGACAGTGTTGTGTTAGTTTCAAGTGTGAAGCAAGGAGATTCAATTATATATGTGTTCTTTTTCAGATTCTTTTTCATTGTAGGCTATTATAAGATACTGAGTATAGTTTCTTGTGCCATACAGTACATTCTTGTTATTTGTATATTTTACATAAGTAGAGTGTATGTTTAATCCCAGATCCTAAATGTATCCCTCCCTTGCTCCCATTTCCCCTTTGGTAACCATAAGTTTAATTTTCTATGTCTGTGAGTCTGTTGTCTATTTTATAAATAAGTTCATTTGTGTCATTTTTCAAGATTCCACATATTAGTGGTATCACATGATATTTGTCTTTCTATGTCTGACTTAATTCTGTATTTAAGTCCGGTTTAATTAGTATGATAATCTCTCAGTTCCTATTGCTGCAGATGGCATTATTTCATTCTTTTTTATGGCTGAGTAATATTCCTTTGTGTGTGTATACATAGATATATGTAAACATATATCAGTATGTGTACATACCTCATTTTATCCATTCATCTGCCTGTGGACACATAGGTTGCTTCCATGTCTTTGTTATAAATAGTGCACTATGAACACCGAGATGTGTATATCTTATTGAACTAGAGTTTTCATCTTTTCTGGACATATGCCCAAGGGTGGGATTGCTGGATTATGTGATAGCTGTTATTAGCTTTTAAGTGAGTTTCTATAACTGTTTCCTATTGTAGCTGTAGCAATTTGCATTCCCACCAACATTGTAGGATGGTTCCCTTTTTGCCACACACCCTTGATCGTCATTTATTACATAGACTTCTTCATGATGGCCATTCTAACTATAATGAGGTGATACCTCATTGTAGCTTTGAGTTGCATTTCTTTAAAAATTAGTTATGCTGAGCATCTTTCTCATGTGCCTGTTAGCCATCTGTATGTTGTCTTTGGAGAACTGTTTATTTAGGTCTTCCACCCGTTTTTTAAATTTTTTTCTTTATTGAGCTGTATGAGCTGTTTATATATTTTGGAAATTAAGCCCTGGTTGGTCACAGGTTTGCAAATATTTTCTCCTAGTCGATAGATTGTCTTTTCATTTTGACTATGGTTTCCTTTGCCATGAAAAAGCTTATAAGTTTGATTAGGTTTATTTGTTTAATTTTGCTTTTCTTTTGCCTTAGGAAACTGACCTAAGAAAACATTGTTATAATCTATGTTAGGGAATGTTTTGCCTATATTCTCTTCTAGGAATTTTATGGTGTCATGTCTCATATGTAAGTTGTTAAGCCATTTTGAGTATATTTTTGTGTACCATGTTAACTATTTTTAAGTATACAGTTCAGTGGTATTAAATGCATTCACATAGTTGTGCAAACATCACTGACATCCATCCACACAACTTTTCATCTTGTAAAATGGAAACTATATTCCCATTAAAGAATAACTCCCTTTCTGCCCTTCTCTCAGTCCTGGCAACCATCACTACACTTTCCATCCTTATGAAAGTGTACTTAAGTCCCATACTACTCTAAGTACCTCAAATATGTGGACTAGCTTATTTTAGTTACCATAGTGTATGCAGTGTTCGTCCATGTTGCAGCATATTGCAGAATCTCCTTAACTTTTAAGGTTGAATAATATTCCATTGTATGTATAGCCCATAGTTTGCTTATCAATTCATCCATTAATGGACACTTTCCTTCCACATTTTAGTTATGATGAATAATGCTGCTGTGAAAAAGGGTTTACAAATATTTCTTCAAGACCCCGTTTTTCTGTTCTTTAGGGTATATACCCAGAAGTGGAATTGCTAGATTATATTCTATTTTCAGTTTTTATAGAAACCACCATACTGCTTTCCACAGCGGCTGTACCCTCTTATATTCCCAGCCACAGTGCACAAGGGTTCCAATTTTTCCACATCTTAGCCAACACTTGTTATTTTCTGTTTTGTTTGTTTGTTTTTCGATAGTAGCTATTAGGTGAGAGAGGATATCTCACAGTAGTTTTGATTTCTGTTTCCCTAAGTCCTTTACCCAGTCTTGAATCAGGTGGTTTGTTTATTTGTTTGTTGTTGTTGAATTTTAGAAGTTCTCTCTGTAATATGAATCCCTTATCAGATATAAGATCTGCAAATACTTTTCTGTCATTCTGTGGACTACCTTTGTACACTATGAATAATGTCTTTGTTGAAAAACGTAGGTTTAAAATTTTCATGAAGTCCAGTTTGTCTATTTTTTCTTTTGTTACCTGTACGTTTGGTGTCACATCCTAAGGCATTAACCATGTAACTTTGCAATTTACTCCAATCTTCTTTTCTTCCCTGATTATGCATACTAGTTTCTCATACCCTATTCTGCTTGAGCTTTGTTATCCTCCTGGTACCCCCAGAAATGAGTTAATAAATATTTAACACATGTTTAAACAAAAGACAGTATTAGTTACCTATTTTCATGTTTAAAAAAAAAAATACCCAAACTAAGTGACTTAAAATAATAAAAGTCAGGTATTATCTCTCAGTGTTTCTACGAGTCAGAAATTTGGTATGCCTCGGTTGGATACTTCTGTCTGGGGTCTCTGATGAGGTATAGTCAGAGGTCAGCTGGGGCTGCAGTCATCTGAAGGCTTGAATGGAGCTGGACAAGCTCCACCTGAAGCGGTTCCCTCACACGCTGAGAAGCAAGTAGTTGCTCACCATTGCTCACTGAGGCTGTGTGACATGAGAGGAACCCTGAGGGTCACATTGGAGGCTGAGAAGGAGCAGCCAGACTGACAGGATTAAACCAAGAGGATGAGGCGGCACTCAAGCCAAGAGAGCGATTTACAGAAAAGGGCAAGCAACAGCCTCAAATGCAGCTGAGAGGTCAAACTACACACAGAAACTAGCCCCAAGAAGGAGGCTAGTTCTGAGCTAGTGGTAGAACTGGAATTGGGGCTTTAGGCTGTTGGAGGGTCTATTAGAGTTCAGACGGGACGCTAGAAATGTAAGGCTAAGGGAGCTCCTAGTTAGAAGAACCACAGACAAAGCTTAATATTGTAACTGAGAAACTTCAGGGCACATTCTGAAAGACAACCCCAGTGAAGTCACATTTTGTTTCTTTTCAGTCACTCTGCCTGCTTCCCCACGCTGACCTCTACCTGAGCACACTGGGGCTGACTCTGAGCTTTGTCAGTCGTGGGTCAGATAAGAAAACCACTGCTCCAGGAGCCTAGCTTTTCATCTTTGCACCCCTCAGAGCAACCATCCGTTTCTTTAAAATATTTGAACAAAAGATCCATTCTTTTGTTTTGCACAAGTCATCACATCCTCAGTAGAATTCTCTTGCCATCTTCTCAGAGAGCCCAGAGCCTCCTGATAATTTCCTCTCTTACTCATTCTAACTTCTTAACAGCCTTATTCAGGAAAGGCCTGGTGACTCCCTGTTCCTGTCCCTATTAACTGGGCCCATTTAAGCTTGTGTCCAACAAGAATGAGAAGGGAAGGGCCAGCTGGTGTCTTACCCTAAGAGATCATTCTAACCCTAAACAAAGCAAACCAGGAGAAACCTCACCTTCCAGTCACTTCAGTGCAGGGATGTTAGTTCATCCCATCTTGTGGGGAAGTTCTTAGCAACAGCCTGCTGGGTTTATGCTCAAGGCTCTCAGTGTAGGCTGAGGCCAACTTGGTTTTTACTGAAGGACTCACTAAGCCAGTGCTTCTCATACTTGAATATGCATGAGAACTACCCAGGCATCTTATTAAAATGCAGAATCTGAGCTAGGAGTTGGAGCCTGAGATTCTGCATTTCTGACAAGCTCTCAGATGGTGTTGATGCTGCTGGTACTCAACCACACTAGCGAGGCTCTGGGCTGAGTCCCTTACATCCAGGAACCAGCAGAGGATCCCAGGGAGTCACACACAAAAAGAAATTCAAATGCCCTAGAATCCAAATGCTTCCAAGAGCCATGGTTTTCATTTGAGTCTGATCCTGTGTTTTCTTTTTCAGCCTCAAGCAGCTTTAAAAGAGAATAAACGGGCAGACAGAACTCCTCCAGCTCAGACCTGGAGGAGAGAAACAGCTCATCCCCTTTCATTGAAAGGGGACAAGCTGGAAGGACTCATTCCAGCCATGAGTCTTGCCCACGAAGCCAAAGGGGAGAACAAGTCAGGGCTGGACAGAGGGTTCACCGAGGGTCTTGGGAAGTTCCTGTGAGGCCTCGTGCATGGCCTCCTCCAGGCCCTCTCTTGTCACCTCCCAGGCTCAGGGAAAACCACGCTGCTGGACGCCATGTCCGGGAGGCTGCGGCGCACAGGGACCTTGCTTGGGGAGGTGTTCGTGAACGGCCAGGAGCTACACAGGGAGCAGTTCCAGGACTGCTTCTCCTACGTCCTGCAGGTGCCCGCATCCTGGCCTACCCGCAGGAGTTGGGAGGTGGCGGGGGGCGCCTTGGAAGATGCTGACAGGTCCCTCCCTGCAGAGCGACACTCTGCTGAGCAACCTCACTGTCCGTGAGACGCTGAACTACACGGCGCTGCTGGCCATCCGCCGTGGTTCCCAGAGCTTCTTCCAGAAGAAGGTGGGTACCTCAACTGTGGCCTCATACCTCCTTGTCCCTCCATTTCCCTGTTCCTCCCCATCAGTCTTCACAAACAGTCTAGAGCTGCTCTGTCCACTGTGGCTTTGGGGCACTTAATGTGGCTTCCAGAGAAGGCAATGGCACCCCACTCCAGTACTCTTGCTTGGAAAATCCCACGGATGAAGGAGGCTGGTAGGCTGCAGTCCGTGGGGTCGCTAGGAGTCGGACATGACTGAGCGACTTCACTTTCTCTTTTCACTTTCATGTATTGGAGAAGGAAATGGCAACCCACTCCATTGTTCTTGCCTGGAGAATCCCAGGGACGAGGAAGCCTGGTGGGCTGCCGTCTATGGGGTCGCACAGAGTCGGACACGACTAAAGTGACTTAGCAATGTGGCTTCAAATGTGGCACTTGAAATGTGGCTTTAGTCATGTGGCTTTGGGGCACTTGAAACATGACTAGACCTAATTGAGATGTGCTATGAGTATAAAATACACGCCAGATTTTAGAAAATTATTCTGGAATCACAGAGCATAAAATATCTCATTAGTAATTTTTAAAATCTTGGTTATTGGTCACAGTCGTATTGTTTTGGTTGTATAGGGATAAAGAAATTATACCACTTAAAATTCATTTCTTGTTTCTTTTCATTCTCTAAATATGGCCAGTAAAATGTTTAAATTCTAAGTGTGGCTTGCATTATATTTTTATTGGACAGTGCTGTCCTGGGAGCTCTCTATTTGAACGGATAGGGTTGTTTTTGTCATTCACTGCCCTGCAGTCCTGTTGAGATTTTTCTCAACTTTCTTTGAGACATCTTGAATGTGTCTCATCCCAATTGGATTCAGTTGGTGAATTGTCAGCTCTTCCTAGGTTCCAGTGTTTCCTTAAGTGGATCCAGTTTGGAAGTAGTTGCAGATAAACTCACAGGGACCTCACCTAAAAATATTGTCTCATTTCTGTCTGGACTGGAAGGAAACACACAGGGAACCAAGAACAGGTCAGTGTGCCACCTGCAGAGCAGGCACAGTTCCCTGGGAAAGAGGTTCCTGCCCATGACATCTGCCTCAGAGACTTCACCACCCTGAGGCTCAACGAGGTTCCTCCTGGGCACACACATTACATCTGCACTTCAGTGGCCAAAGCTGGTCTTTATTCAATGCCACTGAGGCTCTGAGGGATCCTCCATCTCAGCTGAAGGGGCAGCAGTCACTCCATTTTTATCAGACCCCTTTGAACCTGTTGTCAGGGAGTTACTCCTCTTGACCCAAGTGCTGGGCTCTCAGACAGGGCTTGGCGAGTGGAGCTAGGTCTGAATGGTATCTGGAGTACTAGCAGGCTTACTGTTATAATGCTGGGTCAGGAAAGGGCATTCTTCTGTTTCACAGTCCTAGAGGCGCTGCCCTGGATGTCCTGGTGCATAGCTTTCACTCCAGAGGAACCTTCTAGAAGAGCCATCAGCCCCACAGAGTGAGGGCTAGCCCTGTTCCTCCCTGGAACATTGGAGTGCTCAGAAGGCATTGTAAGGTTCCTGCAGTTCTCCCAGCTTATACTCTGTACTCTCACCCTTGGCTGACATCCATCAGACCTTGCTCACACACAGTATCTGATTCATTCTGGCATCAGCTCTGTGAAGGAGGCATTACCTCTGTCTTTAAGCTTAAGAAACTGATTCCCAAGGAGACTGAGATCCAGCACCTCAGACCGGCAGAACTGGGATACGAACCAGGTTCTCTGGCTCCATCATGCCTCCCTGGGCCCCACTGTGGTCTGAAAAGATGGAGGTTAGAGTTCATTCCATGGGGAGGCACAGGCATGTTCCCATGACTTGTGCCCCTGACAGTGGCAGATGAGCCCTCTGCAGGCTTGTCTCCCTGCTTTAGTATTTTTTTCTCTGAAACGGGTAGGAGAAGATCTCATTGGTATTGGAGTTGGGGAAAGGAAGTCATAAGCAGGTTCTTTTGAGATGGTGATCCATTTACATCACATACCCCAGGGAGAGAATCTGAAAAAGCCACTGAGCTTTCCCTCCTGAAAATGCATATATTTGCACAAATACTCAGAAAATTCAAGGGTATCTGAAATTGGTCGATGGCAAATTCACTTCCTGTGAATGGTCCCTCTTCCTGGCACTTGCAGCCCCTAAATGTCCTTCAAACTTTCCTATCATATTATTCTCCCTGCTTGAGGGTACTTTCTGAGCAGATACAGTCTACAGGATGTAAAATCCTGACAAAGTAGTTTAGGGAGAAGGAAGTATCTATGATAAACAGAGCAGTCAGTCAGTTCAGTCACTCAGTCCGACTCTTTGCAACCCCATAGGCTGCAACATGCCAGGCTTCCTTGTCCATCACCAACTCCCAGAGCTTGCTCAAACTCATGTCCATCGAGTTGGTGATGCCACTCAACCATCTCATCATCTGTTGTCCCCTTCTCCTCCTGCCTTCAATCTTCCCCAGGATCAGGGTCTTTTCTAATAAGTCAGTTCTTCGCATCAAGTGGCCAAAGTATTGGAGTTTCAGCTTCAGCATCAGTCCTTCCAATGAATATTCAGGACTGATTTCCATTAGCATTGACTGGTTTGATCTCCTTGCAGTCCAAGGCTCTCTCTCAAGATTCTTCTCCAACACTGCTGTTCAAAAGATCAATTCTTCCGTGCTCAGCTTTCTTTATAGTCCAACTCTCACATCCATACATGACTACTGGAAAAACCATAGCTTTGGCTAGACAGAGCAGAAAGTGCAACAGATCTGCTTCTGTCCTCTGAGAATCCAAGCTTAAAGCCATGATTGATGTGGGCAGACTGTGCCTGCCCTTATACTTCTTGGACCACTTGAGAACCCACATGGCTTGCTCTCAGTCCCAGCTCTGCCATTTGTTAATGCTGTGACTTTTGGCAGTCTATGGACCTTTCTTCCCTGTAATAGAGTAATGATGCATCTTTCCTGGAGCTGATATGAAGAATGAGTCAATTTATGTGAAATCACATAGCACGGAGAGGATTGATGATCCCAATGATCCTTGTGGGCCCCTTCCAAGACTCTGAGAATTATTCTGTTCTCAGTGCAGTTTGCAAAACATAGGAGAGGCTTCTAGCCAGAGACATATGAAACAGATTTAGTAAATGTCTCCTCTCCATCCCTTCTGAGCCAGGAGGGGCAAGCTTTACTCCTTTATTGCTGTTGCAGAGCAGATGAAAGTGAAGCTCAGAAATTTGCCCTGGCTGGTGCACGTGTAAACCCTGCCATGTCAAGTGAAACTCAGTTCCAGGATCCTTCCACTCTGATGGCAAGAAAACACTCTTCTTTTTTCCAGTACAGATCATTCTGGCTTACTTACGCATTTTTAACCACCTCATTATTCCTTTGTATCTGTTTCAGATGTGTCTTTTCTTTTGATGAAAGCTTGGTGTATTGCTCCAACTCCCTGTTTCCTCTGGAACTTTGTTCCATAAGTTATTCCCTCCCTTACTCCAGTTTAGTTCATTGTTGTTGTTATTTTTTAATGTGGTATTTTGTTTCTTTTTTCATTGTAAAAGAAACACAATCTCATTAGAGATGTATGGGAACAAAACATTGGCTTATATTTAAGTATTCTCAGTCTCTTTCTATCTGCTTTCCCCAGGGTCTAATGCAGAGAAGGGTACTCAATCAAGGGGGAGCCAGAAGTAGAGATTTTTGGAGGGTCTCTGGAGAGGGGATAAGCTGAGGAAGAAAAGAGGGAGAGGGAGGGAAAAGGCCAACCTTCTTGATTTGAGAGTCGGTAAAGAATTTTTTTATACTGATTATTGTTTTAGGGAGTTGAGTAAGGAGAGGGTTTCAGGGAGCTGTAGGGTATAAGATAAGCAGGGTGACAAGAATTGGAAAAAAGGAATTTTTTAAAGTGTGGCTGGAGATTATAAACTAGGTCCCTTTTAAAGTCCTTAAAGAGATTCAAATAAAGATTGGCTTTGTTTTTAATTATTTTTGATAGATGGATTATATTTGATCCAAAACCACAGTGAGATTGGATCATATGGGACTCCAGGACTTAGTTGGGTTACAGAGGAAAAGTGAGGTTTAGTTCAAACGAAATTGAATCTTTTCTTAAACATATGAAACGTTTATTATAATAAAGTTTCAAAAACCAAAGATTAAAAAATTAAGCTATATCGTAACTATGCCTTTGGGGGTTTTCTTATGGGCTGGATTAACTGTAGCATCTGAAAACAGGAGTTCAACAAAATCTCCATTGCTTCCTACTAAATTTTCCTGAAACTAGTAGAAGCAGTTTTTGTTGCTCTAAGGTCTTTCAGGGAAAACAAATTCATATTATTTATTTTAATCCAATTTGTTGTTGTTTAGTTGGTAAGTTGTGTCTGACTCTTTGAGACCCCATGGACTTAGCTTATCAGGCTTCTCTGTCCATGGGATTTCCCAGGCAAGGATACTGGAGCGGGTTGCCATTTCCTTCTCCAGGGGATCTTCCCAACTCAGGGATAGAACCCACGTCTCCTGCTTGGCAGGTGAATTCTTTACCAATGAGCCACCAGGGAAACCCATTGTGATTTAAACCAAATTGGATTCTTCTGTATTAAGGGTGCTTTTCCTAGGATGTGGTGAGTCTATAAGTGGCCCAAGCACTCAAGAGAAGTGTGTTGCCTCTCCCCTGCCATCCTCAGCCTATGAATTGGAACAGCACCCCAGCAGTGACCAGCCTTCCTGGATATTGTGTCTTACAGGTAGAGGCAGTCATGACGGAGCTGAGTTTGAGCCACGTGGCAGATCAACTGATTGGCAACTACAGCTTTGGGGGAATTTCCCATGGCGAGAGGCGCCGGGTCTCCATTGCAGCCCAGCTCCTCCAGGATCCCAGTAAGTGGGACCCAGAACTGCTACTGGCTGCTGCCTGGCATCTTCCACATGTCTACAGACATCTTCAGCCCTTTCTTCACAAGTCTCCATTTGGAAAGTGGGTTGTGTTGAATTGAAGCCAATGAGGTTTTTCAAACTGGGGAGCCAGTTTGTTTGGAAATACTATATAGTTCCTAAGGTGATTCCATCATCCAAGTATGAAACAGCGCATAGACTTGGAAGCACTGTTTCTGTGTTGATGTTCAGTTAAGGTCTTCCTTGAATATGGACCCTGCCCTATCCATCCTCGCTTCTTACTAGGGTAGTGCCACTGTGTCTGCTCTGGAGAGGCAGTGAATTTTGGTATGACTAGAAGTATTTATGAAATGGTAGAAATTAAAACAGAACTTTGAGTGATATATGAGAAAGTATGTATACTGGAGGAAGGGCCACCAAGATGAGGTGGCCATCTTTCCTTCCTGCCTTGGTCATTTTCCCCAATACCTGGGGAAACTTTGTCACTTCTGTGCACTTGGAAGAAGACATAATAGATCTGCATACTTTCTTTACACTGGGGTAGATCAAGACTACCTGCTCTTCAGAGCAAATAAGAGGGATGTTCTTAAGAGCCCCCATACTTCTTGGGTAGAAATAAGCTACAATTAAACCCTCTAAATAACTCAAATCCCTGCCCCATCTTGGACTTTGTTTTATGGGTCAGAGTTTTTTTGCAGTGCGAAAACCCAGTTGGTATTGGAAAGTGCAGAGTTGGACACGACTGAAGTGACTTAGCAGCAGCAGACATGAAGTGAGATTGTGTCTTTTTTTTAAATTTATTTTATTCAAGTATGGTTGCTTTACAATGTTAATTTATGCTATACCTGAAAATGGTTCAGTATTACATATATACATTCTTCTTTGTATTCCTTTCCATTATGATTTATCACAGGATATTGAATATAGTTCCCTGTATCATACAGGTGGACCTTGTTGTTTATCCATGTGTATATAATACTTTGCATCTGCTAATCCCAAACTCCCAATACATCCCTTCCTACGTCCCCTCCCCCTTGGCAACCACTGGTCTGTTCTCTGTATCTGTGGGTCTGTTTTGTAGTTTAGTGCTTTTGTGTCGTATTTTAGATTCCACGTGTAAGTCATACCACATAGTATCTATCTTGCTCTGACTTACTTCACTTACTGTAATTTCGAGATTTTGTCCTTTTAACCCACCTCTTCTCAGCCTTTCAGAGAAGGCAATGGCACCCCACTCCAGTACCCTTGCCTGGAAAATCCCATGGACGGAGGAGCCTGGTGGGCTGCAGTCCATGGGGTCGCTAAGAGTCAGACACGACTGAGAGACTTCACTTTCACTTTTCGCTTTCCTGCATTGGAGAAGGAAATGGCAACCCACTCCAGTGTTCTTGCCTGGAGAATCCCAGGGACGGGGGAGCCTGGTGGGCTGCTATCTATGGTTTCTGGGAGTACCCTAACCTCAGATGGAGCCAAAACGGTCCATAGTGCCATGTGAGAGGACTGATCTGGTTGCTGCATTGTCCTTGCAAGGACTGAGGCTGAAATGTGCTCAGGAGTTGGGAGTTGGGCCCTCCCAGATCAGTTGCTTTCCCTTGGGCTCTGGCTGCATTTGTTTGGATGGGACAAGACAGCTCAGTGAGAAACTATTCAACTTTCTGAATCTAGAGCACAGAGTGCAGGCTTGGCAGTGACTCAGATGCTTGGCCTTTCTTTGCCTGCAGAGATCATGCTGTTTGATGAGCCGACCACCGGTCTGGACTGCATGACTGCAAATCAGATCGTCGTCGTCCTAGCAGAGCTGGCTCGCAGGGACCGCATTGTGATCCTCACCATCCACCAGCCCCGCTCTGAGCTCTTCCAGGTGAGGGCGATGTCTCTTGTTCCAGCTCAACTCATCAGGCGTGGGTATATGTGTGCTGGGCTGAGATCTACCTGCATGTGTGTGTGCTAAGTCACTTCAGTCGTGTCTGACTCTTTGCAACCCCATGGACTGTAGCCTGCCAGGCTCCTGGGATTCTCCAGGCAAGAATACTGGAGTGCATTGCTGTTCCCTCCTCCAGGAGCTCTTCCCAACCCAGGGGTCGAACCCGCGTCTCTTACATCTACCTTCATTGGCAGGCAGGTTCTTTACCTCTAGTGTCACCGGGAAGCAGGGATCTACCCTAAACCAGAGCAACTGAAGCCAACAGCTCTGGATTTGGGAAGGGCAGAGGTTAGCACCTACCATAAGATGGTGCTGAAACAACTACCACGTTCCAGACAGCTTCTATGCACTAGCTCATTTAATCCACACCACAATCCTTTGAGGTGGGTACCAGTATTTTCACTTTACAGAGGGAAAGAGTGAGACTTAGAAATGATACATAATGGAGCCAACATCACAGTTAATAAAAAGCTGGAACTGGCCTTCATATTCTACTAACAGTTGGCTTTCAAGTCTGTTTTTCCTCTAAATCATACAGATTTCCTATCCAAAAATCTCATCTTAATCTCTCAGGATCCTTTCAGGGAGCTATTATTTGACTTATATAGATGAAGATCTGAGATTTTAAAAAAACTTTGTCCAAGGTCTCTCACTTAGGGGCACGGTTGGGACTCAAACCCTGGTTGTGACCAGGTCTGTGAATTGCTTTCTATCCTAGACATGATGCTGGGTGCAAGCTGGGAGGCTGCAGGATCCACAGTGGCAACCCAGGCTGGAAAGAGTAGGGATGCATTTTGAGTGGCTCTGATGGCCTCAGTAAGAGTACTCATGAATGGCTGAGACACTCAAAGGACTGACTGCTTGAGACTTGTTTTCCATAAGGATGAAGTTACCTGATTACACACTGAGACTGTCTGTTGTTCGATCAGCTCTTTGACAAAATTGCCATCCTGAGCTGCGGAGAGCTGGTTTTCTGTGGGACACCGGCGGAAATGCTTGATTTCTTCAGTGGCTGTGGTTACCCTTGTCCTGAACATTCAAACCCTTTTGATTTTTATAGTAAGTTTTTCTTTCACATTCCTGATCATAAATGTTTTTAAAACCTTCTCATCTCAGCTTCCTGCTTAAATGACTCCTGTACGAGTGGATTTTATTTCTGCTTTTGTTCTGGCATTTTTACTCTTCAAAATATTAATTTGGCCGAGTCAATTAACTTGCCATAGATGACCTATCAGAATGAGGTGGGGGATCTCTCTTGAAAACTAATTGAACGTCTGGATTCTCCCAGACAGGGCTATGGGGATCCTCATGGCCCTGCTGATAACTTTAAAATATTGAAAGAGATTTTTATAGGTGGGCATTAACAACAGGTATTATTTTGATGAGATGAAGTATTATGGCTAGAATTCCTAAATCAATGATGAAACATATATTAGCCATTGTGTATATATATGCATTTAAAGCACATGTGTTTTTTTGTGTGGCAAAAAATTTTCAGTGGACCTGACATCAGTGGATACCCAAAGCAAAGAACGAGAAATAGAAACCTACAAAAGAGTCCAGATGATTGAATCTGCCTACAAAGAATCAGCAATGTATCACAAAACCATGGAGGCTATTGAAAGAACAAAACATCTGAAAACATTACCAAAGATTCCTTTCAAAACCAGAGATTCTCCTGGAGCCCTCTCTAAACTGTGTGTTCTCTTGAGGTAAGAGCCTCACCCCATTTCAGATGGGTGGACATCCACCCATAAAAGAAAAGCAATTGAAACGGGGTTGTTTGGCTTTCAGGAGAGTGATGAGAAACTTACTGAGAAATAAGCTGGCGGTGACGATGCGTCTCACTCAGAATCTCATCATGGGTCTGTTCGTCATTTTCTTCCTTCTACGACTTGGGAAGGATGTGCAGAAGGGTGCCATCCAGGATCGTGTGGGTCTCCTGTACCAGTTTGTGGGTGCCATGCCGTACACAGGCATGCTCAACGCTGTGACCCTGTGTGAGTGCCTTGCCCAGGAGGTGTGCCCCCAGAGTAGGGGTGGGGCTTCTCTCTCCCTGAATATCTCCTTTCTCCAGCTGACACCTTGCGAGACTGCACCAACATAAGGGTATTCTTCTGAGCTCAACCTGGCCCTCTCCAGGTTCTTTCTCTGGGAAAAGGTAACTTGTGAATTGCTAATGCCTCAGTGAGAATTAGGTCACCACGTGGATCTCCTTGAGGGTTTCTGAGGATCCAGGTGAAACAGGAAGTTATGAGGAGCTGATGGGGCAGCTGATTGTGGTGGTTTTAGGTCAGCCCTGGTATCCTATCTTAGCCATGAGGAAGCGCAGCTCACCAGGGCCCAGATGCCTGGCCAACTTTGCACTGTTAACGTTCTTCATGGAGCCTAATTTAGGACAGCTGGAATATGGTTTTCAAACTCAGTGGGAGTCCAGAAGCAACACCTAGGTGCTTGATATTCTGTGCCAAGGCCCTGCACAAAAAGAGGACACCGTGCCTCACATCACTCATTTGTGTCTCTTTTGCATGTGTATTTTTGAATTGGTGACACCCCTCCTCTACTTTAGAGACACGGAAATAAATGATCCTACTGTAATCCTACTATAGTTTGGGTAGAATGTATGTTTCCGGCGGGAGGGGTATCCACAGTTCTATGGATGGCAGCCCCTTCTCTCCATCACTGGGGGGCCCCAGCTGGTCCTCACCACCCAGTGCTGATAGACCTCAAGTTCAGCCTGGGCTGGCACCACCCCCTGCCCTGCCACCCCCCCCCCCCCCAGCTGTGTGGTGACCGGTACTTCTGAAACCTGCCTTCTGTGCCCAGTTCCTGTGCTGCGTGCGGTCAGTGACCAGGAGAGCCAGGATGGCCTGTACCACAAGTGGCAGATGCTGCTGGCCTACATGCTGCACGTGCTTCCCTTCAGCGTCACTGCCACCCTCATATGCTGCAGTGTGTGCTACTGGTAAGGAAGAGAGGGGGTCCCGAGGCCTTCGGTTCTCCCAGGTCATGCCTCCCATGGCCAGTGGGACCAGTGGAGTGAGGGGCCAAGGATAAACCACTCTCCACTCTGGAGGATCTGTCTTTGCCCACCAAAGTCTTGTACAACGTTCCGTCCTTCAAGGCAAATACAAGAACCCCACTGGGGGCCACATGGGATCTGAGAGCAGACCAGTAAGATTACACATACCAGGGAACAGCCTGTCCCACATTCACTGACCCAAGCAGAGGGCTCGGGAGTAGCTGGGACCAGGCTGCTGGGAGCTGGAGCGGCAACGCTGCCTGAGGTTGCAGTGACCGGCTTGGGGCATCGCAGTTGGTTGGGGGTGATGGGGGCTTGAGGAATCAAGAGTGACTATGGGAAGAGGGCTTTGAAAAACTATGAAGCGTCCCTGATGCTTTTGATGGATGGTTTGTAGATGATGCTTTTTATTTCATAGAACTTTTAACAGATATAATCTGAAAGTATGTAGAGAGTCATTTGTTGATATGGTGTGACAGAGAGAGGTATCTTCCTTAATCCCTTGGCTTTCCCCTGAGATGGGGGAATCAGGTGATATTCTGTGACTCCAGCAGTGAAAGGTGCCCAGCTTGTCATCCCGAGAGAGGCCTTCAGGTGGTCCTGGAGACACTGTCTTTCTTCAGGCCGCTGCATTCCTGTGCTGTGCTCCTACAGGTAGAGAGACCCATGATATGCCATGGGAATAATTACTACGAATCAAGTGAAATACAGGTAGAAGGTAAGCAACAGCCTGGTTAGTTTGAACTCTAAGATGAGTTGAAAAGGCTTGCTGCAGGCTCTGAGATGTCGCTGTCAACCTGGGGGGTGACAGAGGCAAAGCTGCTTGTTCTGGTGAGCAGGAGGGTGGACTCTCACGGCCGAGGGTGTGGCAGGGACCACGTGGCCCTCCTTGCTGGTCCTGATGAGGCCTCTTTATCCTCTGACACTCAGGAACATGCTGAATCTCTGATCTGTGATGTGAACTACTGGCCCAACCCATGTGTGCATCCTCAGTCACGTCTGACTCTTTGTGGGGACTGAAAGCTGGAGTTTTTTTTGACTCTTAGCAGCATATCAGACCTGAACTCACTCAGTAGCAAAATCTGATCGGAACCAACATGAGGTTCTTTGTACTTTCCTAACAGTAACACTTCTGTTGCATGAAAATACTAATGTGCTTGAATGCAGGTGAAGTCCTGAACCCCGCTTTGGCAAGCGTGGTCTATGCAGTATGACACCTTCCGCAAATCTATAAATTGCCGCATCCCAAAACACATCTCGGGGAAGGCAATGGCACCCCACCCCAGTACTTTTGCCTGGAAAATCCCATGGACGGAGGATCCTGTTAGGCTCCAGTCCATGGGGTCGCTAAGAGTCGGACACGACTGAGCGACTTCACTTTGACTTTTCACTTTCATGCATTGGAGAAGGAAATGGCAACCCACTCCAGTCTTCTTGCCTGGAGAATCCCAGGGATGGTGGAGCCTGGTGAGCTTCCGTCTGTGGGGTCGCACAGAGTCGGACACGACTGAAGCGACTTAGCAGCAGCAGCAGCAGCAGCAAAACACATCTGCCCCTAAAGTGTTTCAGATGATGGATTGTGGACATAAGCAAATCTCCACATGACTTTAATTCAAGAAAGTGTAAGATTAATATCAGATCAGATCAGATCAGATCAGTCGCTCAGTCGTGTCCGACTCTTTGCGACCCCATGAACCGCAGCACGCCAAAATATTATTATAAAAAACATTGTGTTGAGGCATATAATGACAATAATAATTACTAACATATTGAGTGCTTGCTTTTATGTCAGGCACTAAGAGGTTTAAATATATCATTTCATGTAATCCTGGTCACCATTCTGTAAAGATGGCATTATTCATTATTCTTGTTTGAAGATGCGGAAGCTGAGGCACCAATGGGATATGTCTCTTCCCCATCATTATCCCAGGGAATTACCCAAAGGAGACCATGGGTCCATTTGGTTGGGCAGGAAGAGGGCCTCTTGGAGGTTTTATAAAGGAGACCTTGAGAGATGAGCAACATTTGAACAGATGGAAAAGGAGCAAGGGTATTCCAGGGGAAGAGAGAGAAGGAGCCTAAGTGTAGAAGCAAAACCACACGAGACCTTTTCAGAGAAAAGGTTCAATTGTGCCGTGGGGAAAGGAGAATGGGAAGGAGTAGTGGAAAATATGACTGATGGCCCTGGAGCCTGGTAGGCGAGGTGCTGAATGCCAGGCTAAGGGGCTGAGGAGGCTTAGATATTGGGACATAGTGGAGGATTTCAAACCTCAGGGAGTGGCTCATATCTATTTGACTCAGGAGGGTGAGGTCCTCATCACTTTGTTTGCAGATTGGAGTTAGGGCAGGACTCTGGCCAGCCCAGTGAGGAGCCGTGGCAACTGTTTGGGAAGGGCAGAGGCGCTGGTAAAGAGAGTATCAATGGCCACAGAAAGTGGGGGGGATCACTTTGAGATGTTGGGAAAGTAGAACTGAATGAACTCAAATGAAATGGATTTGTTGGGGGGTAAATAAAATCATGGATGATGCCTGCATTTTCAGCCTGGGACCATGGGAAGGTGACAACCTCCTTATCGAGTTTGCCAGAAAGGAGAATTGATTTGGTTTTGAACAAACTGCATCTGAGATGCTACAGGACACCCAACTGGAGATGTCAGTCTGAGGTTTGGGTGACAGGTTGGTGTAGAAAAAAAAAAAAAAAAAGGCAAGAGGAGTAAGAGTCAAGACCTGTAAATGGATTCTTCAGGAGAGAATGTTAGAAAGGGAGGAAGCAGTCTGAGTATAATATCTTAAGAGGAACATACAGAGAATGGGAAGAGGCAAGTGACTCAGTGAGAGAGGCAGAGAGGTGGTCAGAGGTGGAAGGAGAAGCAGGATCAGGCAGCATCAGAGACACCAAGAGAGGAGAGAGTTTCAAGGGCATATAATAAACCTGTCAGTGCTGCAGATGTGCAAGGAGATGTATCATAAGATTAAGGAGGTGTTGGTGCTCTTCCAAAACAGAGCTTTAGCACAGTGGTGGGGATGCAAGGCAGGTTTACAAGGGAAGAAGGAGTGAGATGGAAGAAGGAGATGCTGTTTGAGAAGCTTGGTGGTATAGGATAGAATGAAGAGGGGGAAGTTGCTTAAAAGGTTAGCAGACTCAAGGAATGGTTATTTTATGACATGTTAATTAAGACCATTGAGAGAAACCATTAGATTGAGAGTAGATGAAACTATAGAAAAATTGGATAGTTCACAGATCAAGTTTCCAGATTAGACCAGAGACAGGGAAATCAGGTTAACATAGAACAGTTTTAAGTAACAAGTAACATTTAAATACAAGACCTGGTGATTGATCCAAGATTAAATGGGTAGAGTCATTGGAATTGATCAGGTTACCTAATTAGGAGGCACTGGTGTTGATGAATTATCAAGATTAAAGACCTTGAGGATAATAATGATGGACAGGAGTGCAAAACTGACCCTGGTCCAGAAGCTATGAAAGTATGAAAGTTGAGACAATGCCTTAAAAATCACAGAGGACTGCACTGGGGCAGAGAAGTGAAAGTTTAAGCAAAGTTCGTGATTTGTACAGGAGGAAAGGCAGATGACCTTGAAGAGTGGTAGGGAGGGGTGGATGTTAAGACATGCAAACTCCTCCTCCTTACTCTACAAATGGAAGAAAGGGCAGCCATGTCTGAGGGCTTTTGAGCACGTGCTATCACCAGGGAAATGTTATTTGGTGAAAGGAATATAAGGAGTTATAAGGGTAGCTTGTTTACAAGAACATGAAGGTCGAATCAGTGGAAGGGTTTGGTAGAATAAGACAAGAATGGAATGGAACGGGCCTGGGGAGGGCAAATTCCCTCCCCAGAAAAGTGGAGGATTCTCATACTGGCAATAACCCCAGGATATAGGAATGAGGCGCCCAGAAGAAGGGGCTGAGAACCAGGTTTTGTGAGTCCTTGGCATTAGGGTGGGAGCAGTGCTGGCCAGGCAGAATGTGGCTGCTTATGGAGAAGCCTGGAACACCTCAGCCCTACTTACTGCAGCGAGTTGTGACCATCCTCTAAGTGTTGGTATTTTTCTGGGAGAGTGGAGGAGCTATAAAAAAAGGAAAAGGGGGCTCAGTTGACTTGGGGCCAACAGAACAACAGTTCTCAGGACAAAATGGCCTCAAATGCTGGCTGTATTCCAAAAGGCCTTTCAAAGGTGGGGTTTGGCTTGCCCTGCAGACTCTTCCCACCCACTAACTACCATGGATTTATTCCTAGAAGGCAACTGTGCAGTTTTTCTTATAACCCTTGGAGAGGAACTAAAGACCTTATGTTTTTCTAGGACTCTGGCCTTATACCCTGAGGCTGCCAGATTTGCATATTTCTCTGTTGCTCTCTTGGCCCCCCACTTAATTGGTGAATTTCTAAGCCTTGTGCTACTTGGCGTGATCCAAAACCCAAATGTGGTCAACAGCGTGGTGGCCCTGCTCTCCATTGCTGGGGTGCTTATGGGCTCTGGCTTCGTGAGGTAAGATCTAACAATACCTACCGATTTAGACTGGTGTGGTTTGATGTTAATGATCACCTGATGATGATGATGATTGTAAGACATTCCAGAGGAGCATGGTGATACTCTATCACCTCACAGTCCAGAGTGTTTATAGTGCTTACTAATCAGTATTGCTTAGACTCTGAACTGTTTACAGTTTATTCAATAAAATGTCTTCAGAGTGAGATTCAGGAAATGATGATTTAGGTGTGTTATCAGTATGATTCATATGTCATAAGCCATTATAGCAAAAGGAGAAAAACCAAGCTATCTTCCAGAAGCACAGCCTATTACAGGCTAACTAGCAGGCATTTAGTCCATTCCTTCCCCTGGCACTATTGAGTTTCTATTCCAGCTCTCAATTCCCAGGTATTTCAAGGAAGTTAGAATAGTCAGATAAGAAAAGAGGTAAGACAAGGTGCTGAAGAAAGTATCAGGACCAGAAGGACAGTAATTATCTCTGGGTGACATTCATTTTAATTTTTCTTTATATTTTCCTCTCTTTTGTGAACTTTCTATAATGGGCAAGCATTACTGAGCTAGGTTTTGGCCAGTCAAGGAGATATTTTTGTACAGTGACACCATGTCATTGATTGCCTATGTGGCTTAAGCAGCTTGTTCGCGTCTATGAAAAATGCCAGGATCCAGTCACCCTGATGGCATGAAATCAAGCCCGCAAGTTACAGACCCAACCTTCAGCAGCATTTCCTCTTTCTTATTTGAATCATTATGTGTTTGGTTTATAGGAAGAGGGAGGCAGGCAGTGGCCAACATTACCAAAATGCTCTTGGGTTCTTTGCAAAACCTCAATATCCCAAGTCTTCACCTGGGTTCCACTCCCATCATTGGTGTGAAACTACTCTTGAAGGCCACATCAACATCTTAGTCATCTTTCCTTCAACTCATCTTTCTTGACTGACTGTCTACAACATTTGCACTTTTGGCTCCCTCTTCCTTTAAACTCAAGTGGAAATAGCTTTGTTCTTCTTACAAAAGAACACAGGTTCTTTGGAGAAAAAATACACACAATGTAGAAACATATTAAGTAAGGTATTTACCTGAAGTATCACAGCCCAGAGTTAAATTATGTTGTGTATTTTGCTAGAATCTTATGGAATCTTTAATTAAAATGAGCTCATACTGTCGTGAAAGAGTAAGGTATGCATGCTTTTTTCCCCCGTGTGGAAGGTCCCACATCAATAAATTTGGGTCTGTGGTTCCTCCCTCTTGGATGTATTGTGAGGATTTCTGTGTCACTGCCTGGTTTTCCTCCTGTGTCTTTCACTGATCGATTTGTCCCCCTCTGTGCCTGCACAAAGCCTGCCTGCCGTTGCCTTGGCAGGACACGCTGTCTCTGACAGGCCCCTTTGTTAGGTCTCACTGCTCATGTTGCAGTTTTCCTTAGATAGACTGTCAGCGTCTATCTAAGAGACGTCTTAGATAGCGTCTAAGAGCGTCTATCTAAGAGAAGCATTACAGCTTCTCTGGGTGGCTGGCCCAAGGCCTTTAACCAATTAGGTTTGCAAAAACTATTTGGACTGAGTAAATAAATGAATGACTACTCTCTTCTTGGACTTACCTGTACACTGGATCAGTGACCAGATCACACTGGTTTTCTTCCCCGCTGTCAAATCACAAATGCCTGTGGGGCCTTTGTGTTTGCCCTGTGGGGTGCAGTACAGGGCAAAGACACACGGTTCTTGCCTCCTCACACTCCAGCCAGCTGGGCAGCCGTCTTCTCCTGGCCATCATCCTGTCCTAGGCCTTTGTCATCTCACCCTTGAACTTCCGCGGTAGCCTGCTCCCTTTATTGCTGTTCCTCCTCTGTCCTTATTCTGGTCCATCCTACTTGCTGGTGCCACATTAATACTCTGAAACACTGATTGACATGTGATCGTTTTCATGGTCCTTCAATGCCAAGCCCCAAAAGGCCCTGAAAGCAGCTGGTCATGGCTGCCACTCTCAACTCGCCTCCCACTCATCCCACATCAGACCCTCTGCTCGAGCCTTTCTAGCCCACCCAGTCGCACAGGCCTGTGCTCACACTGTTCTGCCGTCCTGGTGTTCTTCCTCTTCCCCAGACTCCCATCTGTCCTTTCCAGTTAGCCGCCTCTCAATGTGGCTACGGAGAAGGCAATGGCAAGCCACTCCAGTACTCTTGCCTAGAAAATCCCATGGACAGGGGAGCCTGGTAGGCTGCAGTCCATGGGGTCACTACGAGTCGGATGCGACTGAGTGACTTCACTTTCACTTTTCACTTTCACACAATGGAGAGGGCAATGGCAACCCACTCCAGTGTTCTTGCCTGGAGAATCCCAGGGACGGCAGAGCCTGGTGGGCTGCCGTCTATGGGGTCGCACAGAGTCGGACACGACTGAAGCAACTTAGCAGCAGCAGCAGCAATGTGGCTAAGTCATTTTTGTGCCTCAGAACATTGTCAATAACTGAAAGTCATGGAGTTTGGGGATCACTTGGTGAAACCGTAAATACTAAATACAAGAATATCGTGGACACTTGGTACTGTTTTTCTATACTTTCTAAGCAAAAATGGTTCAGCGCTATGTATTTTTATAGTCTTAAGGTTATAATCTCTGTCTCCCAACTCCATTATGAGTCCTTCGGGGTAGGTACTTCTTTTGAATTCCTTAAGCACCCTGAATTAGTGCCTTGCAAACAGAAAGAATTTAATGCGTATCTGTTGATTGCTAGAAGCTATAGAGTGAACCGAGAAGGGCACAAGGCCGGCATGAGGTTTCTCCTGAAACAGGTTTCACAATGAGTGTCTGCTGGTGCTCTCCATCCCTTGTGTTACAGTTCAGTTCTCACTTCATACTCTAGCACGCTCAAGTCTATTTAATTACAAACATCCTCCTCTAATGTGATGTTATTTTCTTTTATGTTTATATCAATGGTGCCTAACAAAATTAAATACCAGTCCATCATCAGGGGTGTGTTACATTAAGGTCTCTTCTATAGTGGACCACCAAGCTGTGATTAAAAATGATGCAGTGCTATGCTTACTGACTTGAAAGGCTATCTGAGATATATGTTTGTTTGAAAAAGCAGGTTAGGAAAGAGGATGAGTAGTTTGATTCCATTTATGTAAAATGTCATAAATATACGTATTACATATATCACTAAAATGTTAACAGCAGTTATTTCTGGGCAGTGGTATTTCTCTATACTTCTCAGTGTTGTTTGAACCTTTTGTAGTAAGCATAATTTTTATCATGAGAGATGAAAATCTATATACATTCCTTTTGGGAAACATAAGGGTTGCCTTTCTTTTCATTTGGTAGGACTGTTACCAAACCCTACTGAAGTTTTTCTTTCTTTCTTTTTGCTTTTTCTTAAGAAACATACAAGAAATGCCCATTCCTTTTAAAATCCTCGGATATTTTACATTCCAAAAATATTGCTCTGAGATTCTCGTAGTCAATGAGTTCTATGGACAGAATTTCACTTGTGGTAAGTATTCTGTTTTGGAATTTATTTTTACATATTCATTTTAAAACACAATTTCTTGAGGGAAATGTATTTTTTAAGTAAAAAACTATTGTAAAATGTAAAACAGATTTAAAACTTTGTTTTGAAGAGTCTAACATTTTCTCTGATTTTTAAAATAGTAAGCATTCATCAAGCTAATCACTTGTCAAAGGTCAGCAGCTAAGGGGCATTCTGATGTTTTTAGAAAATGACAGATTTAACATACACTGAAGTAAACTCTAATATATTCTGGATGGAATCAGTTCCTATACCTCCTGAAGAGCCTGAAACAGGCTGCAGTGGCCTCCTGTTCTCCCCAAATGTACAGAGTATGTAGCTGAGTGAAGTCATTTTTGGCACAAGTGTTCCCTAATCCTGCGAGAGGGCAGTGGGAATACAGCAAGGCCCTCCTGGCCATTGGAAATCCCAGGCCACTCTGTGAAAACAACCAAAGAACAAGGCAGAATATCATAGTGGTTTTAAATCTCTCTAGGTGATAACATTAGTAACCTTGGGATACTCAGTGCTAAGTGATCATAATTTTTATCAGTACTGTTCATTCATTTGGGTAATGAATATATATCCCAAATGGGAACAAACCCATTTCCATCTTCAAAGCTCCCAACACTCACTCTTGCTTCATCTAATAATGAATTCTGGGCTCTCTAAAAAGTCCTGTATCTTTATGAAGAAGGGTACTTAGCAGAATATTAAGCATTAAGTGGGCATTTGGTAAACACATGTGGATTCAATTATCTTGGAAGTACCATATCTGACATTGTCCATCTTTTCCCTGGCAGGCAACTCAAACGCTTCTGTGTCAACTAACCCGATGTGTACCATCACTCAAGGAGCTCAGTTCATTGAGAGAAACTGCCCAGGTGCAACATCCAGATTCACAGCAAACTTTCTCATTTTGTATTCATTTATCCCAGCTCTTGTCATCCTAGGAATAATTGTTTTTAAAATAAGGGATTATCTCATTAGCAGATAGTAAAGGACACTGCTACGAAATGGAACTTAAGCTCCTAGATATACATGACTGCTTTGAATTTCTGAAGTAAGAATGCCACATGATTCTCAGTAGTACATTTTAAGTCTTTTAACCATTAAGATGCCATCTGTGCCCATTGGATCCATACAGGCCTGGAATGCTATTCCAACTTGGACTAGTGTTATTTGGAAATTGTGACAGAGCAGGTTCAAAGATGTAAATAATAATTCATAAAGTTATGGGAGACTAGTGTGACTATTTGTCTTTGTTCTAGACACAGAAAAAATAGGTCAAAGATTATGCTTACATTTGATAAAGAACTTGGTAAAAAAGAAAATATTTGAATATTATCAGCTGTAAATAACAGAAAAAGTTGTTTCACTGAAGCAAAGCATCACAGAATTGGGTAAGAATAGTTTCATTATCATTTCAAAACCCATATTTATGTGTCCAAGTCCAGATAAGTTACCTAGTCCCATGGAGAGGATGTTGGATAGATGCTGAGTGAACACCCTTGACACAGAGCATCTGCTGATTTTATTGAGGGTTAAGAATGAAAAATGGCAGGAATGGGCTGAGCTGAAAACAGCACACTAGACAATAACAGTTTGCTAGTTTTCACTGTCAACTTAGTTTACTTACAGAATAAATGTTACTAGATAAAGTGTATGCATGAACTGAGAAGTAACCTTTTTAAGGTTAGAGAGCAGCTGTTATTTAAAGTCCACATAGAAAAGATGCTCAACTGAAATAACATTTACACTAAGAAGAGCAGAGGTACATGCTAGGGATTCATGTTCTTGAATTAAAAGAATGCTGATCAGTACGTATTTTTAAGGATCAAATGATGTATATAGATTATTAAAAGTGGGTTCTGGACTAAATGATGGATTATCTTTCTGATCTTCAAGTAATTCATGTACAAGTCTGAAATGAAACTGTCTCCATGTTACCATGGTAACTTTGAATGTGACTATCTTAGAGAGTACATGAACTTGTTCAGTTACTGTGACCTAACTTATAAAGAATGATAAATTATAGTATTTGAAATATCTCACATTATAGTGAGAAAGATCATTTTATTAAGGAAACCATGGTAAAATTCTATTTCTCAGAACAGTATTCAAGAATCTGGAGACATTGGTAAATTACCAAAATAGTATTGTCAATTTTTATAAAAGGTCTTTGACACTGATGATTATGGTATAATAGTTACATAATGCCTTACAGATTATATATGTCACATCAGTTATAGACAGTTCTGGAGATGATAATCTATTAAAGCAGTTCAAAGAGAGTCCCACAGGAACCTCTTTAGAAATCAATGATTTCAACTTACTAAAGATATGGGTGTACAATCTAAGTGGAAACATTTTTATACTATTCATATGCAGATGGAATTTCATTCTAGCTCAGAAACATTTGGAAAATTGACATAGCATGTGACTTCAAGCTATTAAATGTTAGTGATACTATCTTAGAAAAACACAATGACTTTCAACATGTGACAGTTTCTCAAGTTAAAAATGGACAGTGATGTGTAAGAAAATCAAATTAAATAATACAAAGTCCTGTTTCCACCAAGTCAGTAATATTTCTGAGATCATAACATTCAGTGTTAAAGTGAGCTCTTTCTTTGCAACACTCAAGAAAGGTGCCTGTCTGTTTCTGTGACTGTAGTTCCTTGGAGACATGGGGAAAATTCTGTTTTCCAGAGGACTGGAACCATACGCACTGACTGTCACTAGTTTAGGGACTTATATTTCATTGCTGTAACAGGGTAGTTTGCTATCCACTCTGATCCCAGGGACAGGGGAGCTGGTGAGCTTCTGTTATGGGGTCGCACAGAGTCGGACACGATGAAGCGACTTAGCAGCAGCAGCAGCTGATACCACTTGTCAATCTTTGTGTTCTTAAGATTAGTAAATGCTTACTTAAAGCTGGGTGCATGGCACAATAAAGTTAACATATTTTATAGTGGAAATGGGAGAACATGGGATAACTTACTTTCCTGTTTAATGACAGCAGTTATGCTTACTCCAACTGAACTTGCTAGCAGATACGTCTCCAGAAGTTAGAAGGCTTCTTAAAGGCTATCCCACCTTGGAAATGATCTTGGTTATTACCAACTCAGACAGTTTTGGCCTGCTTATTGATAGAATATTTTTTAAATTTGTCTGTTCTTCAACAAGTTGTACTCTAAGTATGTCAGAATCACCAGAGGTACTGATGAAAAATGCAGATTACTAAGCAGCATTCCAGACCCACTGATTGAGGATCTCTGGCTGTGGGGATTCAGGAATGTATTTTCTTTTTTTAAAAAAGATTTATTTCATTTTTTGGCTGTGGTGGGTCTTCATTGCTGCACATGGGCTTGCTCCAGTTGTGGTGAGCAGGGGCTGCTCCTCACTGTGCTGTGCAGGCTTCTCATTGCAGAGTGGGGTCTAGGGCATGTGGGCTCAGTGGTTGTGGCACACAGGTGTAGCTGCTCTGCAGCACGTGGGATCTGGAACCTGTGTCCCTTGCATTGTATGGCAAAGTCTTAACCACTGGTCTACCAGGGAAGCCCCAATTTTTTTTTTTTTTTTTGACTGAAGTATAGTTGACTTACAATGTTGTTAGTTTCCATTGTACAGCAAAGTGATTCAGGTGTGTGTGTGTGTGTATACATACATATATTAGATATGGTGCATGTATCTTCCCAATCATAGTTTTTTCTGGGTATATGCTCAGGGATGGGATTGCTGAATCATATGGGAATTCTGTTTTTAGTTTTCTGAGGAACCTCCATGCTGTTCTCCATAATGGCTGCACCAACTTACATTCCCACCAACAGTGTAGGAAGGTTCCCTTTTCTCCACACCCTCTCCAGCATTTGTTATTTGTAGACTTTTTAATGACTGTTATTCTGATCAGTGTGAAATGTTACTTCATTGTTTTTATTTGCATTTCTCTAATAACTAGCAATACTGAACATCTATTATTTGTAATATTGAGCATCTTACAAATAGCTGTGAAAAGAAGAGAAGCGAAAAGCAAAGGAGTAAAGGACAGATAGACCCATTTGAATGCAGAGTTCAAAACAATAGCAAGGAGAGATGAGAAAGCCTTCCTCAGTGATCAGTGCAAAGAAATAGAGGAAAACAACAGAATGAGAAAGCCTAGAGATCTCTTCAAGAAAATTAGAGATACCAAGGGAACATTTCCATGCAAAGATGGGCTCACTAAAGGACAGAAATGGTATGGACCTAACAGAAGCAGAAGATATTAAGAGGTAGCAAGAATACACAGAAGAACTGTACTTCTGCATGACCCAGATAATTGCAATGGTGTGATCACTCACTTAGAGCCAGACATCCTAGAATGTGAAGTCAAGTGGGCCTTAGGAAACATCACGACAAACAAAGCTAGTGGAGGTGATGGAATTCCAGTGGAGCTATTTCAAATCCTAAAAGATGATGCTGTGAAAGTGCTGCACTCAATATGCTAGCAAATTTGGAAAACTCAGCAGTGGCCACAGGACTGGAAAAGGTCAGTTTTCATTCCAATCCCAAAGAAAGGCAATGCCAAAGAATGCTCAAATTACTGCACAACTGCACTCATTTCACACACTAGTAAAGTAATGCTCAAAATGCTCCAAGTCAGACTTCAACAGTACATGAACTATGAACTTCCAGATGTTCAAGCTGGATTTAGAAGAGGCAGAGGAACCAGAGATCAAATTGCCAACATCTGTTGGATCATCGAAAAATCAAGAGTTCCAGAAAATCATCTATTTTTGCTTTATTGCCTGTGCCAAAGCCTTTGACTGTGTGGATCACAACACTGTGGAAAATTCTGAAAGAGATGGGAATACCAAACCACCTGACCTGCCTCCTGAGAAATCTGTGTGCAGGTCAAGAGGCAACAGTTAGAACTAGACATGGAACAACAGATGGGTTCCAAATTAGGAAAGGAGTAAGTCAAAGCTTACACCTAATATTGTCACCCTGCTTATTTAGCTTATATGCAGAGTGCATCATGAGAAATGCTGGGCTGGATGAAGCACAAGCTGGAATCAAGATTGCCAGGAGAAATATCAATAACCTCAGATATGCAGATGACATCACACTTATGGCAGAAAGTGAAGAAGAACTAAAGAGCCTCTTGATGAAAGTGAAAGAGAAGAGTGAAAAAGTTGGCTTAAAATTCAACATTCAGAAAACTAAGATCAGGGCATCTGGTCCCATCACTTCATGGGAAATAGATGGGGAAACAGTGTCAGACTTTATTTTTGGGGGCTCCAAAATCACTGCAGATGGTGATTGGAGCCATGAAATTAAAAGATGCTTACTCCTTGGAAGAAAAGTTATGACCAACCTAGACAGTACATTAAAAAGCAGAGATATTACTTTGCCAACAAAGGTCCATCTAGTCAAAGCTATGGTTTTTCCAGTAGTCATATGTGGATGTGAGAGTTGGACTATAAAGAAAGCTGAGCACCAAAGAATTGATGCTTTTGAACTGTGGTGTTGGAGAAGACTCTTGAGAGTCCCTTGGACTGCAAGGAGATCTCCAACCAGTCCATCCTAAAAGAAATCACTCCTGAATATTCATCTGAAGGACTGGTGTTGAAGCTGAATCTCCAATACTTTGGCCACCTGATGCAAACAACTGACTCATTTGAAAAGACCAGATGCTGGGAAAGATTGAAGGCCGGAGGAGAAGGGGACGACAGAGGATGAGATGGTTGGATGGCTTCACCGACTCAATGGAACTGAGTTTGAGTAAGCTCTGGGAGTTGATGAACAGGGAAGCCTGGCATGCTGCACTCCATGGGGTCACAAAGAGTCAGACACGACTGAGTGACTGAAGTGAACTAAGTTATCTATTTATGTGCCAATCTGCCATCTGTATTTGTTCTTTGGAGAAATGTCTATTATTTTCTGCCCATTTTTTTGATTAGTTTGTTTTTTTGTTGTTGTGTGAGTTGTTTATATATTTTGGAAATTAGGCCCTTGTTGGTTATATCTTTTGCAAATTTTTCTCCCATCCTGTATATTCATTTTGCTTGTGGTTTCTTTTACTGTTCAAAAGCTTGTAACTTTGATTAGGTCCCATTTGTTTATTTTTGTATTTATTTCTATTGCTTGGGGAGATTGACCTCCCCTGTGGCTCAGACACTAAAGCGTCTGCCTACAATGCGGGAGACCTGTATATTCTGTGGGGTTTTTTGGATGTAATGTCCTGATAATGTCAATTAAGTCTAACTGTTCTGTTGTATCACTTATGATCTGTTACTTATTCTGTCTAGAAGATCTGTCCAGTGATATGAGTGAGGTGTTGAAGTGTCCTACTTATTGTATTCCTGTCTGTCTCTCCCATTGTCTGTTAGTATTTATGTATTAGGGTACTCCTGCATTAGGTGCATCTGGGCTGACAAGTGTAAAGTCCTCTTGTTGTACTGATCCTTTTATCATTATCTAGTGTCCTTCTTTTTCTTTATAGGCCTTGTTTTAAAGTCTATTTTGATATGAGTATTGAGATCCCTGTTTTCTTGTCTTTTCCATCTGCATGAAATCTTTTCCCATCCCTTCACTTTCGATATATGTGTGTTTGTTGCCCTGAAGTGGGACTCTTGTAGGCAGCATATTGTAGGCTCATGTTTTTTATTCAATTTGCCACCCTGTGCCATTTGGTTGAAGCATTTAGTCCATTGCCATTTAAGGTAATTATTGACACATATGTATTCAAGCTATGTATTTACTGCCATTTTAAACTTTGTTTTATCATTGACTGTATTTCTTCTTTTCCCTTTTTCCTTTTATTTCTTTTGTATTATACTTATGTGCTCTTCTTTTTGGTATTTTATGAATCTATTGTATGTTTCTAATTTGTGGCTACCCTGTTCTTGTATGTTAATCCCTTTCTATATCTACTTGCTTTGGACTGGTAGTCATATAGACTCAACCACATTCTAGGGAAAACAAAACTATATGTTATTACTCTCCTTCCCCACATTTTATGATTTTGATGTCCTCTTTTACATCTTCATGTTCATCCTTTTGCTGTTCATTGTGGTTATCATTACTTTCATAGAATTTTTAAATTGTGTACTAGATTATTTAAGTGATTTACTTTCCAACTGTGATTTTCTCTTTCCTACAGATTCTTACTTCTTAGAGAAGACCTTTCAGTATTTCCTCTAAGATAGGCTTGCTGCTGCTGCTGCTGCTAAGTCACTTCAGTCGTGTCCGACTCTGTGTGACCCCATAGACGGCAGCCTACCAGGCCCCGCCGTCCCTGGGATTCTCCAGGCAAGAACACTGGAGTGGGTTGCCATTTCCTTCTCCAATGCATGAAAGGGAAGAGTGAAAGTGAAGTCGCTCAGTCATGTCCGACTCTGTGCGACCCCATGGACTGCAGCCTACCAGGCTCCTCCGTCCATGGAATTTTCCAGGCAAGAGTACTGGAGTGGGGTGCCATCGCCTTCTCCCAGTATTGCTGTATTCTTTTAGTTTTTGCTTGTCTGAGAAATTCTTTCTCTCCTTCTATTTTAACTAATAATCTTGATGAGCAGAGTATTCTAGATTACAGATTTTTCCCTTTTAGTGTTTTGAATGTATCTTGCCATGCCCCTCTGGCCTGCAATATTTTTTAATTTTTAATTGGAGGATAATTACAATATTGTGATGGTTTTTGCCATACATCATCGTGAATTGGCCATAGGTATACATATGTCCCTTCCCTCCTGAACCCTCCTCTTACCTCCCTCCCCACCCCATCCCTCTAGGTTGTCACAGAGCATGGGCTTTGGGTTTCCTGCATCATACATCAAACTCCTACCGGCTGTTTTACATATGAAATGTGTATGTTTTAATGCTCAGATTATCCCACCCTCTCCTTCCCTCAATGTATCCACAAGTCTGTTCTTTATGTCTGTGTCTCCTTTGCTGTTTTACATATGAAATGTGTATGTTTTAATCTCCTTTGCTGTTTCACATATGAAATGTTTATGTTTTAATCTCTCAGATTATCCCACCCTCCCCTTCCCTCAATGTATCCACAAGTCTGTTCTTTATGTCTGTGTCTCCTTTGCTGCCCTGCAAGTAGGATCATAGGTACTATCTTGTCTAGATTCCATATATATGTGTTAATATACAGTATTTGTCTTTCTCTAACTTACTTCACTTTGTATAATAGACTCTAGGTTCATCCACCTCACTAGAACTGACTAAAATGTGTTCCTTTTCATAGCAAGGTAATATTCCATCATGTATATGTACCACAACTTCATTAACCATTCATCTGTCCACGGACATCGAGATTTCCTCCGTGTCCTAGGTACTGTAAATAGTGCGGGAATGAACATTGGGGTACGTGTATCTTTTTCAATTACGGTTTCCTCACGGTTTATGCCCAGTAGTGGGATTGCTGGGTTGTATGGTAGTTTTATTCTAGTTTTTAAAGAAATATCCATACTGTACTCCACAGTGGTTGTTACCAATTTGCATTCCCACCAGCAGTGAAAGAGGGTTCCCTTTTCTCCACATCCTCTCCAGCATTTATTGCTTTAGACTTTTTGATGATGGCCATTCTGACCAGTGTGAGATGATAGTTCCCTGTAGCTTTGATTTTGGCCTGCAGTATTTCTGTACAGAAATCAGCTAATAGCCTTATAGGGGTTCCCTTGTAACTCTTTTTCTGTTTTTCTCTTACTGCCTTTAGTATTTTCATTATCTCCTTTTTGAAACCGGTGTCTGTTAGTCTGCAGAGGCCTGTTTCATTATTTATTCTTTCAGGAGAATTCTCTTGGTCTTTTACCTGGGAGTGGTTCCCCTATGTCTTCATTTTACTTGTATTTCTTTTACTCTGAGTTTAGAAGAAACAATTATCTACTGTTGTCTTGAAGGGCTATTTATATGTTGGCGTGTCCTTGTCTAGCGTGTGTGGATTTACTATTATTTGGTACGAGAGCTGTTTTTAGTGTGGATGCCTGTTGTCTCTTTCTTCAGCATGTGCTGGTTGTGATCACCTTGATAGGGAGTGTGCAGATGCAGCAGCCGGTGCCCAGTCCTGAGGGTCTTGGTGGTGGTGGTGGCTCAGATGCACCCCTGGAGCATGCAGTGGGAGTGGAGGCAGTGCATGATCACTGCTAGAGTTTGCAAGGGAGGCGGTGGTGGTTTGTAACCAACCCTGGAACCAGTGCAGGTGCGGTCCTGCCCTCTGTGAGTTTGTGCACAAAGAAAAAGGCTACAATGGTGGATCCCGCCCCCAGTGACACGTGGCCTCTGCGATGGCCTGGGCTTCCTCCACGTACATCCTCAGTTGTGGGCACACTAGATTCCAACACCATCTCCCAGGCTGTTTCTGCACAGCCAATCTTAGTCCTCTGTCCAGGTCTGGTCTCTGAAGGCCTGAGTTCTAACACCTCCCCTGCCCACACTGGCAGACTGGTGTCTCAGGTTGCCACCGTGACCATCTGTGCAGTTTTTCTTCTACTTTGGCTGCTGCATTCTCCTTTGAGGCTCTGAAGCGCCCCTTGTGCCCCTTCAGATCTCACTGGTGAGGGGGCTTCCCAGGGTGCAGGAACCCTTCCTCTTCCACAGCTCCCTCCCAGGGGTGCAGGTCCCAACACATTCCTTTCTCATTTTCTTTTTAATCTTTTTTCCTATCCGGTTACCTGAAGATTGTCTTGCTCTTTCAGCAGTCTGAGGTATTCTGCCAGTGTTCAGTAGATATTCTGTAAGAACCCTTCCACATGTAGATGTATTTTTGCATTTGTGGGAAAAGTGGAGCTTCACGTCCTACTACGCCACCATCTTAACTGCTCCTCAGGTATGTGCCTTTTAAATAAATACTTCAGATGCTTCTCGTGCCTCACCATTAATTAGAGTAAAATGATGATACCTGTGAAAGTGACCCCAATTCCACTTTCCTACCAGACATAGCTGACAATGCCTTAGAGAAGGAATGTGTCTAATATAAATGCTTAGCCTTATACCTACAACTGTTACTAAATGCTTCTAATTTCATATTCCTGAAAACATAAGCAGAAACTTATAGATGCTGAACCAAGTATATACTACTTAAAAACATGTTAAAGGTAGGTCCCAAAAGATTCTTTTTATTTAAAAAATATTACATGTAATTATACAATTTTTTAAGAGACTTAAAAGTATCCCAGGAGTTGCACTAAGACAAACAATTCCACTTTTCCTTTAATAAATTACACATCTAAACTTTCCTCCCTTATTACTGTAATATTAACTAATAAAATATTACTTGTATTTGGAAAAGAAGAAATAGGTTACATTACAGTTGAATTAGGTTCAGGAATCAAGCTCAATTTGTTTCCAAGACTTGGAAGAACTTCTTTTGTACTGTTCCAGTTCCTAAAACAAAAACATGTTTTACTAGTAAAAAACTTTAAAATTTAAACTAGGAGCCTTAAAACTGCCTTAGCATTTTTGGGGTGTAACAGTGTATCCTTAATAAAAGTATTTATAATACTTTATATTTATAATACTTTATAAAATGTATTATCAGTCTCAAAATTTCTTGGCAACTACTTTATAAATGACTATACTTGGGATGTATTTTCTAGAAATGTAGTCTTCAGAGTATCTATGTAGCCTAAGTAGCACTTGGAGATGAATTAAATTTTAGACAAAATTATATTCTAAATAGTGCATACATTGTTTTTCAAGTAACAAAATTAGGCATTGTTATATGCATGCTTTGAGCTTTCCTGGTGACTCAGTTGGTACAGAATATGCCTGCAGTGCGGGAAACCTGGGTTTGATTCCTGGATTGGGAGATCCCTTGGAGAAGGGAACAGCTACCCACTGCAGTATTCTGGCTTGAGGAATTCCATGGATTGTATAGTGTGACTTTCACTGTGTGATTTTCACATTCATGCATGCTTTAAGAATATAAAAATGATCTTATTTTTAAACATTTGCTGTTCAACTCTTGTCAAATTGTGGCTGAAGTTAGCAGAGTATCAATATTTAAAATGTACATATCCTTTGACCCCAGTGATCATACCTTTAGACATTCATCATATAGCACAATAGAGAAGAGCAGAAGGATATTCATTTGCTGCACTGTCTACTGGCATGCAATTGGAAATGGCTTAGATATCTCACAGTAAGGATTGATTAAATACCTCAGTGCTCACTGACACCTGACTTTGTAGGCAGCCAACAAAAATAATAGTGCTGTATGTGCCAAATGAGAAAGGCAACTAGGTGGAGAGAGGGCAGGACACTTCCATTTTCCATATTGTATACTTCTGTGTCTTCATTATTTTCACCATTGAGTATATGTTACTTTTATAATTCATAAAACAAAGATAAACTTTAGCGGAGGTGGGAAAACCTGCACGAGACAACTAACATGCAAAAGGGACCATCTAAGGGGATTGTCTCCTGGCTTCTTACATGTTATTCAGTGTCTAAGTGTACAAAGTATATCATTGTTTCAGATAAGCAAAAAGTGGTTACTCTGCAAGATAAGGCAACCCCTGCCCTTCGCCTAATGTGACTGAAGTTCATAGTTGCTAGGAAAAGAAAACTGCATTCTTATTTTCAGAAAAATGGCAGATGATCTCTTTTATATGTATATTCTAAGTCATTAAAATTTAAATGTTGAAAGTTTCAAAACACTATAATGACTTTGAAGAAATTTTTTTTCCGTAGTATTAACTCCAAAGTAGTCTTTATAGCTTGGTTTATTTTTAATGACATTAACTCAGTTCACCAGTTAGCTTACCTGTAACTTATGATTTCAAGGATTGTTAGCTCATAAAGAATAAACAGTAATCAGTTATCACAAACTTTGCCTTTAATTGGAAGTGCTGAATTATTATTATTATTATTTTTACCAATGGTAATAATGGTGAGGGCATTGCTCTGAGATTCTGTGCTAGTAGTTTCTCCCTTCTGTAAGCTGTAAAGTGACAGAGCTGGGCTGGTCCCCCAGCCACGCCAGGAGGAGGATGGAGAGTAACTGGTGTGATACAGAACTCCCTGTGTTCACGAGATCTTTAGTACTGCTCTCATGTGACCTCAACATTATGTGATAATGTTTTAAAGGAATAGCAACTAAGAGGGCTCTCTCTGCACTACAGTTCTTCATGGCCACTCTAGAGAGTCATTTTAAAAGAGAAAGCAAAACCAAAAAGGGTTTCTACCCTGCTTCTTAAAAGCTTCTAAAGTTTTCAAATATAAATATATATAATGCTTAAAACACCATCTTCAATAGAGGACAGTAAAAAACATTTCCCCCCAACATGTAAATCAATCAATGTGTGTCTGTTTAAATTATAGGCCTAGAGATTATAAATGAGTTGAGCTTTTTGAAAACAGGGATTCAAAATGTATATGTATGGTTGAACCAAGAAGACCTTAAAAATAACTGTTTACCCAAACCTTTTCCATTTTTTTTTTGCTTTGACAATAAAAATATAGAAAAGAGGTAGAAGGGTTCAGCAAGTGCTTTCTATACCTGACTCCCTTAAAATCAGGAATGCTTTAAAACAGGAAGACTTTTAAAAATAGTACATACCAAGGAACTATTTTCTGGTGCCCATGTGAAGTCTGACAAAAGAGAGCTAATTAGGAAAGACATTTAGTCTGCAGAAAAGGTAAAAAGGGGTCTTAAGGTTGATCCTCAAATGAGGGGGAGTAATTTCAGTGTCTGTGAGGATCTCCATGCATCAGTGGGGACTGGGAGCAAAAGGGATTCTGGACAGTGATCATAAATGACATGTTCTAGTACCGAGAACTTAAAGCGTTATGGAGTACTGTGTCTCAGCCTCCCTGCTCACTGGCAGGATAATGTAACAGAAGTGTGGTTTAAGTAAAGTGTGGTTTAAAGGGACACATCTTTCTTGCCTGATGATTCTACATGACTTGGGCTTTTTTAAAGGCTCAGTATTAGAGGAACTGAACGGGACTCATGAATTAGCCTATCTTAGAAGTGGTGTGCTCTGATTTCATTGCCAAAGCTTAAGGGTACCAAACTTTTTGTTTGATGCCTGATTATTTAAGCCACTAATAATGAGACTTGGGGATGGGAGGGAGTCATATGGAGGATCACTCTGGTCTCAGGCCCAGGGCCAGCCCTCCACTCATATGCAACTGGATTATTTTCAGTGAAATAAGATGTCATCTTTCTTCCTAAGAAGTACAAGAATCAGTAACTATTTGGGTTGAAGGTATGCAGACACACAGTACACAGTACAGACGTCAAGTACTTACCAGTTGCTTTTAGGTAGAGATAACTGGGTGATTATAAGAAAACCTTGAATGAGACATTTCTTTTAGATGGATATTATTCTTCTTCTAATAGGCAAATGAAATCTAAAGATTATAATGCTATTTTCACTGAAAAAATGTTAGTGTAGCAATAATCATATTAAAAGATCAAGAAGGCAGTGTTTTTAGAAAGAGCTGTAGACTAGATTTTTACCTACGGCAGATGAGTTCTTTTATAGGCTATGTTAATAAAAGTGGCATTGGCTATCTTGCCCATATAAAAAATGAAAATGTATTGTTAAATGTTTAGTAGGAAATAGGGGTTTTTCAAAATTTACATAGAGTTTTCTCACACATAAATCAGCTTCTGTGTTTATCAGTAGACAACTGGAAGCAATGTAAGCCTCTGAAACAGCTTTGGAAGAACGTGAAAGGATATATAAAGTTTTGGGTATTAGAATGTCAACATTTGGAAGTGAACATCTATAAAATAATTGAGTATCAACTGCTAATCATTAGCATGACTTTTAAAGCAGAGGTGGATACTACATGTGCAAACTAAAATCAATTCATCTACTAAAATACCATGAATGAAACTGCTTTAGAGGCAAAATTAGGACATTATAACTTTTCAAGTGAGTCTAAAAAAAAACTTGTCCAGAGAATGTGGTAATGAGTGCGGTACAAGGGAAGAATGATGCAGGTATTGTGGGGCCGCTTTCCAGTTCTACTCAAAACTCATATGGTTTTAGGTCAGTTAGGGATGATGGATTTGGATGTGAAACCTTAAGATGCTCAGAAATACTCTTGCCCTTTAATAATAAATGTATAAAAGGGATCACTGTATAATATAAACAGATAATCTTATCAACAATGGCAGTTAGTCACTAACTCCTAGATAAATATTAATTCAGAGATGACTTCCAACTAATCTCTATAGCCAAGTTGCAAAACACAGTAAGGGTTACATGAGGTCATTTTACTGTTCCTGCAACATGCCTCTCACTTTGCTACAGCTATAATACCCTCTAAGTATTCATGACATGTTTTTCAGAAGTCTTCTATACTTAAAATGTCTTGCTTACTTATTCTAGGGCCCCAGAAGGTGAAAGGCGACTGCTGAGAAAAAAAAGACCCTGGTCCCTGCTCACAGTGGGTGGTTGTGTTCAGCTTATCCTAGCAACAGTTACACAGCTCTACAAATCCCACCTGAGGGGTAGTCAGGGCATTTCATTTACTGTGCTTATTTATATAAGGTTATATTCTTCACAATGACTCACTTATCAAACTAAAAGGAGATCCGGGAAAATCTCAGTATTGGATCATGATAAAAATTTACCAACTCTTACCATCTTGTATCAGGCTGTGTATCACAAATGGTGCTATCTGGGCACATATATGGAAAGCAGTCTCCACTTTTAATCACTTTCCTGAGAGTTCCTGGGTGTGCTTTCAGAGTAGGCAGTCCTTAATCTTTCTGATGTGAGAAAAGTATGGGTGCTGCTGTGCTTAGTCGCTCACTCGTGTCCATCTCTTTGCAATCCCGTGGACTGTACCTGCCAGGTTCCTCTGTCCATGGGGACTCCTCAGGCAAGAATACTGGAGTGAGTTGCCATGCCCTCCTCCAGGGGATCTTCCCAACCCAGGGATCGAACCCAGGTCTGCCACATTGCAGGCAGATTCTTTACCATCTCAGCCACCAAGAAAAGTATGGATATAAATAAATGTCCTAATAAAAAACAAAACCTTCTAAATGATCCCACAAATAAAAGAATATTATGGAAGTGTCTTCCCAACAGCGAGGTAAGAATCACTACCCATCTTCAACATAAAGTATACTAGAAAGTCCAAAAAGCACATGTGAACACTAAGTCATCTCTGGGTGGTAGAATGTTATATGATCTTTAGCTCCTCCTTTATGCATATCAGAATTTTATATATATATATATATATAGTGAAGATATACTATTTAAGTAATTTTGAAAGGAAAAAGTTAAGTAAATAAGTTGAGAAAAACTTATGGAATTCTAAGTATATTTCTGTGATAAAACTCAAGATGAAATATATGTTTGGGATAATACCTGATCCTTCTGAATTCTCATCTCATCAACTTCACTTTCAGCATACTGAGGGTCTTGTGCAGGGTCCTTGACATCTTTTAGTGTGTTGATACTCTGAAATCACAATTTGTTAAGTCATTTCATGCCCATAACCAAAAACCTTCAATGACCATCATCTACCTCACAAGCCAAGTTCCTATTTCTTGAGCAGCCAGTGAAGGCTGGTCTTTTGAGCCTTCATCACCACTGACGGCCAATTCAAATTCCCCAGGCTCTCTCTCCCTCTTGGATACTGTTTCTCCTTTCTCTAACAAGCAGAAAGAGCTCTGTTTGGAAGCAGAGTGAGGAAAGTGTCCTACCCATTGTTTCAGCCCCACAGGGTCAGACATACAGTGGATTTTAAGCAAGTGTTATTGATTTGAGTATGTAAGTAGAAAACAAAGTTACTATAATAGGCCTCTTTGAACATTTCCCAGTAACTGATGAATAACAGCAAAAGCAAAAAAGTGAAAGTCGCTCAGTCATGTCCGACTCTTTGCAACCCCATGGACTATTCGGTTCATGGAAGTCTCCAGGCTAGAATACTGGAATGGGTAGCCTTTCCCTTCTCCAGGGGATCGTCCCAGCCCAGGGATCAAACCCAGGTCTCCCGCATTGCAGGCGGATTCTTTACCAGCTGTGTCACAAGGGGAAGCCCAACTGGTGAATAGTGCTGAAAATTCTTGCTTTAAAAGAATGAGAAATAGATACCTTTGGTGGAAAGAGCTTTTCATACACTTTTTTCCACAGTTCCATTGGTGAACGGGCATGAAGCTTTCCAATGTCATTATCAGGAAGAGGAGGGAGTCCTATAATTGGAAGTTTTAATTCAAATGACTGCATTGACTAAAACATTATAAACTATTACTATCAATAAAACAGATGATACTTAAATCTTAGATCACTCATTTCCTTTTCTTCTATAATCACCGTTAAAATTTACCTCAACCCAGTGTAACAAGGCCACTGGGACAGATTCTAGTACTAGAGGGAGAGGAGACAGAGTCACGAGTAAACTGTAATTCTCTTTCCATGCACTTAAGTATATGCTCAGGAAAAATAGGAAATATGACACTCTCATGTGTTTGTGAATGTTTAAGGAAACAGATGTTCTTATGCGCTGTTGAATAGAATGCAAATTGTGACAGCTATACTGGAGGGTAATATTCCCCAGGTTCTCTCTCCCTCTCGGATACTGTTTCTCCCTTCTCTAACAACCAGAAAGAGCTCTGTTTGGAAGCAGAGTGAGGAAAGTGTCCTATCCATTGTTTCAGCCCAGTAAATACTATTAAAATACTAAAAAAATCACATCCTATTAACCAGAAATTCTAGTTTTGAGTGTTTATCTTAGAAATACCTGCATACATGCATTAAAGATTTCACAGAGCCGCATTACTTGTATCAGTGAAAAAATGGCCTCAGCTGAAATGTCCATCAATAGAGGTACAGTGAACTAAATTCCTATGCATAGCCACGCTCTGTAACACTATCCAGCAGTCAAAGTTCCAAACAGACCTATATGCCGCATTAATATGGAGAAAGCACTAAGGTGTATTGAGTAAAAAAAGGAAAACTTCAAAATGACACAGAATAATACAATTGTATTAAAACAAATAGTTTTTTTCCTATACCACATTCACATGTATAGAAAATGGAATATTAAACTTGATCATATATGTACTATTTCAAGATTTATAAGGAGAATGTCTTTATGCATTGCCTGTATAATTTAAAAATTAATGTGAAAAATTTGAAAATACACTGCCACTTCTTGGACATTTTCAATGCATAGTCTGAGATTTCTCATTCTTTCTATGCTAGCATCTACACTGTTCACTGTTTCACTCTATCTTTCAGGGCCTCTTTATGACTTTGGTGGGTAAGATAGTGATCAAATCCACCACTCTTATCCAGATTTCCCAAATTTCTTCCTTGTCCTCACTTGTATGTGTGTGTATTAAGTTGTACACAAGTTTATCACCTTTGTAGGTTCATGTATCCACTACCACAGTCAAGACACTGAACAGTTTCATTCCCAGGAAGATCCCTTGTGTTGCTCTTTTGTAACCAAACCCACCTCCTTCTCAATCCCTCTCCCTCCCTCCCTCCCCACCTACAGTTCTGTCCCTAACCTCTGACCACCATTAATCTTTCCTACATTTCTAAAATTTCTTCATTCCAGAATTTTATATAAATAGAACTGTATATAACATTTTCTGACTGGCTTCTAAAATTCAGTATAATTCTCTGAAGAGTAAACCAAGTTGCTGTATGTATCAATAGTTTGTTCCTTTTTATTGCTGAGTAGAAGGCAATGGCACCCCACTCCAGTACTCTTGCCTAGAAAATCCCACGGACGAAGGAGCCTGGTGGGCTGCAGTCCATGGGGTCGCTAAGAGTCGGACACAACTGAGCGACTTCACTTTCACTTTTCACTTTCATGCATTGGAGAAAGAAATGGCAACCCACTCCAGTGTTCTTGCCTGGAGAATCCCAGGGACGGTGGGGCCTGGTGGGCTGCCGTCTACTGGGTCGCACAGAGTTGGACACGACTGAAGCGACTTAGCAGCAGCAGCAGTAAGTATTCCATGGTATGGATTTACCATAGTTTATCCATTTGTTGAATGATGTCTGGGTTGTTTCCACTTTTGGGCTATTACAAATAAAAATATCATGAACATTTATGTACAGACTTTTATGTGAACATACATTTTCATTTCTCCCAAATAAATGTCAAATAGTGCAATTTCTAGGTCATATGGTAGCTGCACGATTAGTTTTATAAGAAACCATCAAACTGTTTTCAAGTGTGGTTGACCAGCTGCTATGGAGGTTCCTTAAAAAACTAAAAATAGAGCTACCATATGGCCCTGAAGTCTTGCTTCTGGGCATTTATCTGGAGAAAAACATGATCTGAAAGGATACATGCGCCCCAGTGTTCACTGCAGCACTGTTTACAAAAGCCCAGACATGGAAGCAACCTAATGTCCATCAAAAGAGGGATGGATGAAGATGTGGTGTATATATATACAATGGAATATTACTCAGCCATTAAAAAGAATGAAATAATGACATCTGCAGCAACATGGATGGACCTAGAGAGTATCGTCATATACTGAGTAAAGTAAGTCAGAGAAGGAGAAATATTGTATGATATCCCTTATATGTGGAATCTAAAAATAAATAATGCAAATGAACTTAGAAAACAGAAAGAGACTCACAGACTTAGAGAATGAACTTATGATTGCTGGGGAAAGGGGACAGTTAGGGGAGTCTGGGAAGGTCATGTACACACTGCTATATTTAAAATGGATAACCAACACGGACCTATTGTCTAGTCCATGGAACTCTGCTCAATGTCATGTGGCAGCCTGGCTGGGAGTGGGGTTTGGGGGAGAACAAATACATGTATATGTATGGCTGAGTCCCTTTGCTGTCCACCTGAAACTATCACAACACTGTTAATCAGCTATGCTCCAATACAAAATGTATGTTAATGTATGTTAAGTCACTTTAGTCACGTCCAACTCGTTGTGACCCCACGGACTGTAGCCCACCAGGCTCCTCTGTCCATGTGATTTTCCAAGAAAGAATACTGGAGTGGGTTGCAATGCCTTCCTCCAGAATACAAAATAAAAATTCAACAGAAAAAAAAGAGTGGCTATTTTACATTCCTACCAGCAATATGAGTGATCCAATTTCTCCACGTCCTCTCACCAGCATTTGGTGTTACCACTATATTTTAACTATTCTGGTAAGTGTGTAGTAATATATCAATGTAGTTTCAATTTGCATTTCCTTCATGTAAAAAATGTATTAAATATCTTTTCACCTGCTTATTTGCCATTATTGTATATCAGTAATGAAATATCTGGCCATATCTTTTACATATTTTCAAATTGGATTTTTTTTTTTTTACTGTTATATATTCAAGATACTAGTCCTTTGTAAAGCATGTAGTTCGAAATTTCTCCCAGATTGTAGCATATCTTTTTATTCTTTTCACGTGGGCTTTTAAGAGCAAAAGTTTTTAACTTTGATGAGGTCCAAGCGCCATGATTTTTTAAATTCAGTATTTTTCGACCCTTTTCTGACCTCCGACTACTTACAGGGGCAAAACATTTCCATCAGCATTTCTATCATTACATACAGTGATTCTCACTGCTAATGAAATTGAGTTGGCAATTATAATAATTATAATTATAAAAATCAGTCTTTATAATCACTCATTAACACCTCTGTTCTTTTCATTCCAATTCAATCTATAATCTCATGACAAAGATCTCTACTTTTGAAGTCAACTTCAGCATGTGAGAGTAATGGGGGTGGGAAGAAAGAAAACCACTGTCCATGAGCGTTAAAACCAAACTATGGCAACCCCAGAGTACAGAGTTGCTAGGCCCCAAAATTTCTACACTGAAATTACTTCTGTGAGAAGACAGGGAGCTTGATCATATTAACTCTTGAAATTTCTTTTGCTTCGTGAGTCTAGGGATAAGTATAGGAAACATCCCATTAGATGAAGTATTTACATAACAAAAAATTAAGGCATACCTAGTTAATGCACCTGTGTTCTTTCTGAGTTATTCCAACACTGGAATCTCTCATATTTTTCATCATTGCTTATAATATATAGCTTTGAATTTCCTGACTACTCTATCCTTCTGATTTTCTTCTAAACTCAAGGAGCTAAAATTTAAAAGTACCTGGAAATCAGTGAGGGAAAGAAAGTACATGCAATTTTTTTTTAGTGGTATAGAGATCAGAAATCAGTCGTTCATATGCCAACATCCCTTTCATCACAAATATGTCAATGTGATGCATTCTGCATCAATACAATGTATACAAATAAATACACAAGACATGACGACAATAATAATGAAACCAGAAATGGTAGTTAGGGTTAGGAGATGTTGGAGATGAAGTGAACAGGCAGTAGGATAAAATCAATAAGCAATTAAAACAAATGGAACAATCTTAATAAGTTCACCAACCTATCTGACTTAAAGAATCCAATCCTGCTGTGATAAACAGAGGTTTATTCTGATCCACACATATTGATTTGCTACACGGATAAGAAGGAAAAAGAATCTAATTTAGTTTAGCAATCAAATATCCTGCCATTCCCTACTATAAATACAAGAGCCAAGTTTTATATCTAGCCCCTATGAGAGCATTTCTCAAAATGAATGAATGATTATTAATGTAATCAATTCAAAAAATAAAGTATAGCTCTAATAAAGATATTATAGGAGAAAAAAAGACCCAAACCACCTCAAATCAAAACCAAGAAAGATAGCAAGGTTAAGCAAAATACTTACTATAACGATCAATTCCATTTCTAATATAAAAAAGTGATAATAGTGGGATAGCTACTAAAATAAGGGGAAAAGAAGTAACAGGATCAAGGAAACAAGTATAATAGTATGATTATTTTATTCTAGTTTCCAACTACTATATAAGATTTTATGTAATTATTATATAACATTTTAGTTGTAAAATATGATAAATATTTAAATAATATAAGAAGCAAGAGATAACATGAAATTATCTAAGAACAGTCATCTGAGGCATTTTTCCCAGTCAAGAAACAAGAGACTTGTGAGAACAATAATCAGATGAGAGAATACCAAAATAAGAAGTAAAAAGATTTTAAAAAATATTTTAATGGTACCTTTTGTTGATGCCAAATGCCAATTGGTTAATAACTCCACGTATTTTTAGTAATAGAGCTTCTGATTTACTGGTAAACTAAAAAGAAAAAAATCAGGACAATAAATTACATGCTCGGCTTTCAAATCACAGAAAGAGGTAAAATAAACATGGCTTTCAACAAGTACAGACTGCAGAGAGAATTACTATTTATTTGCCCAACAAAATCTCCTGTTTGAGTAAACAAAACAAAACCTGAATAAAGGAAAAGAAAGAAATCCCAATAAATTTGTTTTAACTCACTCTTCAAATTTCATGAGTGCACGATATATTTATTGTATGTACTTGTGTTTAGGCACTAATCATTTCAGCTACTCCCACAAATGGACCGTAATCATTACCAAAATGCAATCTGGTTGGTTAAAAAACAGGAGGTATGTATCATAAATAACTTTTCCATTCAAACGCATACTGCTGTCCTCAAAGCAGTTAATGTGGGAACTGCAGACTAGTCTAACAATACTGATACTCACTAAAACAACTTTAAAACTTCTCTTCAGATTTGCCTTTAGAGTTTGCAAAGTAAGCTACTGACTATTCTCAGTGGTGGTCTATAACCAAGTGATCATAACCAGAATATTTTGGAAGAATGAAACTGCATGGGTACTATTAATCATTAAGCTGAGAATTCAGATGAAAACCAGGACATATGGCTATCCTACAAAACCTTTTAAGATTAATTTTGAATGTTTGGAAATACCAAGGTAATCTAGCCAAGTCAGAATGACTAAGATATATGAAAGTAGGAAAAACAATCTTGAACCAAAATGAAATGTAATTATAAGGTAAAAAGATCAGTGTTCAGAATAAGATTCGTTCAAGACCTGGGTTTGATCCCTGGGTTGGGAAGATACCCTGGAGAAGGGAAAGGCTACTCACTCCAGTATTCTGGCCTGGAGAATTCCACAGTCCATGGGGGTTCGCAAAGAGTTGGACACAACTGAGTTTTACTTTCATTTTTCAGATTAAGAACAGGCTCCCAGGGAAAGGGCTTTAAGAATCTGCCTGCAATGTAGGAGACCTGGGTTCAATTCCTGGACTGGGAAAATCCTCTGGAGAAGGGAATGGCAATCCACTCCAATCTTGTCTGGAAAATTCCATGGACAGAGGAACCTGGTGGGCTACAGTCCACAGGATTGCAAAGAGTCGGACACCATGGGATTGCAAAGAGTGGGACACGACTGAGCGACTAACACTTAACTTTCCAGGGGGAAACTATTCAAGGGAGAACAGTCATGTGAATATATAAGATTTGATACATTTTAAAAATTGAAAACAATTTTATGCTTCTATTGAGACAATATTCTAATATGAAACTTCAGCTGAATTTTATAAATACAACTTTTTATCATCATCATTGTATTCTCTATTATGTTCCCTATATGGTGAGGAAAAAAAACCTCATCACAAGTGTATTTCATAGGACTGCAGGGCTGGGAGGACACAAGAAGTTTTTCTAACTCAACCCCATCCCTACCCCTATCTGCTCCATCAATTGCCTCGAAAATATCCTCCACAGGAGAAGGCAATGGCACCCCACTCCAGTACTCTTGCCTGGAAAATCCCACGGATGGGGGAGCCTGGTAGGCTGCAGTCCATGGGGTCGCTAACAGTCGGACATGACTGAGCGACTTCACTTTCTCTTTTCACTTTCATGCATTGGAGAAGGAAATGGCAACCCACTCCAGTGTTCTTGCCTGGAGAATCCCAGGGATGGGGAAGCCTGGTGGTCTGCCGTCTATGGGGTCGCACAGAGTCGGACACGACTGAAGTGACTTAGCATAGCATATCCTCCACAAATATATGCAGAGTTCTACTTCTGAATTCAATGCCTGGGAATTCATGATCTCCAAAAGCAACTCATTCCATTTTCAGATAATGGCAGTATTAGAAATTTCTTAATTTGAACCAAACCCCATTGATTCCTTGTTCTTGACTCTAAGAAAGCATACATTTAACCCCTTTCCCGTGGATCAGTCCTTCAAATATTTAAAGACTATTATCACATTCCAAATGCCAGAATATCATTTTATGCTATTCCTCATATATAATAATTTTAAGTTCCCTACCATCATGGGGTCTCTCCATTGAATCTGATCCTACTTACCAATGTTTTTCTCTTTTTTATTAACTTGATCAGATTGCTCATATTACTGAATTAGTATTCTCGACTGAATTATAAAGGATAAACTATGACTCTTGAGAGTCCCTTGGACTGCAAGAAGATCCAACCGGTCCATTCTGAAGGAGATCAGCCCTGGGATTTCTTTGGAAGGAATGATGCTAAAGCTGAAACTCCAGTATTTTGGCCACCTCATGCGAAGAGCTGACTCATTGGAGAAGACTCTGATGCTGGGAGGGATTGAGGGCAAGAGGAGAAGGGGACGACAGAGGATGAGATGGCTGGATGGCATCACTGACTTGATGGGTGTGGGTCTGAGTGACCTCCTGGGAGCTGGTGATGGACAGGGAGGCCTGACGTGCTGCGGTTCATGGGGTCGCAAAGTGTCGGACACAACTGAGCGACTGATCTGATCTGATGTTTAAAAAAAAAAAAACACCTGCTGCATATCATTGAACCTTGGAAAGCAGGAAGTACCAAAGTCTAGACTCCAGGGTCAGAGTGGAAGTGAAACTGAAAGGGGCTTTGTTAGCTCTGGCCGCTCTCTTCTTGATTTGGGAAGGTAGAAAAGCTGTACGGTTTCCATGGTGGTCCAGAGAGCTTTTCTAAGACCGACCTCTGATTTACTGACAGCTGAGATGAAAGACTCTCAGATCCTTTCCCTAGTCCCTGGACTTCTAGGGTCTTGAGAGCCATGATTAATTGCAGGCCTGCTGTGGCCAGGGATGATCTGACTTCACCTATTATTACATTCTTACTGATAAGATCAGACTGGGCACTGATGGATCATCAAATGTGATCTATTTCTAAAAGAGAGGGATTTTCCTCAGCTAACTAAATAGAAGTAAATGTGGAGCTTTATCTAGAACCCAAAGTAAGAAACTACAAGATCCATGATCTTTGCTTCTGTACCCTGAATGAGTAAGCTAGTTTGAATTCTCCGTATCTTTTCAAAACAGTAAAGAATATTTCCGTGGTTGCCAAGGCAGAGTAGAGAAGGTGAGGGAAAGTTGGATTGCAAGATTGGAAATAGCAGATGCAAACTATTATATACAGAATGGATAAACAAGGTCCTATTGTATAGCACAGGGAACTATATTCACTATCCTATAATAAACCATAATGGAAAAAAATATGAAAAATAATTTTTTAAAAAAGAGTATTTCCAAAATACTTTGTCAACCTAATATGCAAGTAGGTAGATACAGTACAAACATAAAAGGTGACGGTTTTTAAGAAAACACATAATAAAGTGTATTTGGAGTATTCTGGAAAGTATAAGAATTTTAAATACAGATCATACTTATTACTTTCAGTCTTACTATACTAGCCAGGAAAGCTGGGGACTAGGCCATGTTGTCTACTGGTTCCTCTGAGCGCTTTGCTTTAGAGGCCAAAAGAGAGCATTCAAATGGGAGGAATTTTTAAAGAAATAAAAATGCTTTTATACTTTATTGCATTAGAGTATATCTGGCAACGTTTAGTCCTGCTGTGGAAGAGATAATGCTAACAGTTGCAAGAACCAGCCTTTATTGAGATCTGTGTCGGGCCCTGTGCTAAGGGTTTCAGGGTTTCAGGTATATTCCTGCTACTAACCCTCATAACAACCCTATGAAGGTAGGACTATTTTTGTCCATTTTACCCTGGAGGAGACTAAGGTTTCAGTGAGGTTAAGTGACTTATCTGAGACCCCTTATCTAGTAAATGGTTGTCCTGAGATTTGAATCCAGGCAGCATGATTCCCAAGTTCATTATTTTTAACCTCTACAACAAATAGCATTTTTAAAGCTTTTTTGAAAAAAAAAAAAAAAAAAAAAACTTGTTAGTCTTTTTTCTTTTAAGTGAATATAGATTCTAATTCTTAAAGGAAAACTAAAAGATGAATAGATAAATAACCAATTTATCTCTAAGACGGATGGGGATTTATGGCTATTAAAAATGTAGAACTTTCACTTCAAGGAAATGGTAGGCTATCTAGCAGTGTGTGTTCCAGAAATACATTATAAATGCCCTGTAACAAGAGGCTTTGAAGGCAATGGGAATGAAAAGGAGAGAATGACATGCATTAGTAAAAGCATCTGCATTCATTATTCTGCACCAAGCTGGTAATCTTTCCAAATTTGTTACTGTCTGTTCAAACCCAAAGGATAGGAAACATACAAACCATTAATGATGCTCCGTAATAATGTGCAACAAATCGAAGTGTCTTGCATATTACCTTCCTCTTCTCAGAGTCAAAATCCTAAAGACGTATGTTATTAAAAAGAAAGAAGTTGAGAGAACTAGTATCTGTAGCAGAAAAGTACAAATTATTAAATACAGAAATAGATTCTTTCTTCTTTATTTTTTGAAATGTACCTTGAGTAGGATTCTCTGTAGAAGCTGAGCAACAGCTGCAGCCTTCTAGAGCTACACTGTCAGATCTTTCCTTGTTTAAACACTTAGCCCAGTAGAATTTAGATATAAGCACACATTTTATCAAGTGGAATACTCCAAGGATTCTCTGACAAGCAAAGATAAGAGGAAACCAATTTTCTACTTTCTTCAATTTAAAAGTTGGGACATAAGTCCTGTCCCTTGGTGACTGGACTGGATTCAGTTTCTAAATCTTCTGCCTTATCCCCATCATTTCACTGTATTTACTGTTCTTCACCTATTTTCTCTTTCCCAACTATATTCCCTTTTCCAAAATCTTTAAGATGTGTGACTCCTTGACTTCTCCCCTGCCCCGAGTCATTTTTCTCATTTCATTATTACTTTTGTTTTTCTCCTATAAAGGCTAGACAAGCGTGTACCACAAGCTCAACTAGAAGTGGAAGAGCTCACCTGAAAAATATCGTATTTACTTCCGATTATGACCAGAGGAATTGGAAATGGGTCAAGCAATTCACGATCCTGTTAACAAACATATTTCATTGATTCACTGTAATTGTTTACTACTATGTATTCAGCAATTTCTATGACTTAGGTCATTTTAAATCTGCCCACAGTGTTAACATTGTTGGCTTGACAGAGGTTGCTCCAATATTTAATTTTTGAAGCTGCATTTCTCAAGCATAAAACTAGAAATGACAATTCCCTAAGCTACCATATTTATTCTTCACGTGCTGTTCTTTTATTTTCTTATATGTTGCCTTCCTGTTTTTAAGTTATTTGTATTAACTGTTTGTTATAATAACATTTATACTGCATATACGGGAACCATAACTACCAGCTTGATATTCCTTTTGTAAAACACACTCATACAAACTTTGGGCAATATAAAATACCTTTCTTAGTTTTCTAGATGATGACATTCCTGATTGTACATAAAAGAATTGTGTTACCATATTGCAACTTGATAGTTTAATTATCAGATGATAAAAAGATACTGATTATGTGACAGACAATAAACAAATGTATAGAATGACAGTAAAGGCTGCTGAAACTCTATTCCTTGCTTAAAACTGTATCCTTATCTGGTCTTTGCCAGGTGACATTTGTACAACCTGGTTTTGTATCTTCATTTCACAGAGATTATAAAATCAGTATCAAACTACTACTTTAAAACTCTGTTCCTTTTGATTGGTGTAATATGCCATAACAATCACGGTAGATGTCTAACGAGAAGACATATGAAATCTTTTCCCTTGTTTTGCTCTGAGGTTTTATTAAATTGCTGTAATTTTCCAGTGAACAGGTTCATCCACATCAAGTGAATTTCAACTCATGCATAAAAATCTAAAGAAATTGTTTGTGATGTTTTCTTTAACTATGTGTGGGGCTAAGAATTTCAAGAATAATCCCAGCAGCAACTCACTGGATGGTCCTTCTGCAAATTGCTCCACATCTTCTGTCTCATTTCAGAAGCTGCTTTAGAATTCTTCTTCCCCAGTTTCATTATCACTTTATCTATGTTAAGTTTTGTGGCTTGCAACAGATTTTCCATGGTGGGCCAAAGGTCATTAGGTTTTGAAAGATCCAAAACAAGGACAATAGAAAACGTCCTAAAGAAATAAAAACATCTTTCAAAAAAAAAAAAAGGACTTAAAATAATTACCATCTGAAATGCTACTATACTGAAATGTATTTTCTAAGAATAATACTATAAGAAAAAAAACATAGCAATTTTCTAAGAAAAATATGCCAAAATTATAGCCTTATTTATTTCAGTGCTTTTCCCTAGCGATATTTAAGTGTTACAACCAAACTTCCTGTTTGAACTGATAACAATCCAGCTCACATAATGTGCAATTGGGTCCAACAGGGCCATGTTTAAATTCAGTTTTGCTGTGTGTTCCAAAGAAGGAAAGTAAAAATAATAATCACAGCAGCAGCAACAATACAACAGTGTGGTGAAGGAGAAGAAAACATTTACTGATGGACCCTGCCAGGAGTCTACCTAGCTTATTTCCTCCTAACCCAACAAGACTTCCTAGAAAATGTTACGATGGCCGTTCTATGGATTAGAAATCTGAGGCACAGACTCATAGAGCTAGTAAACTGTAGAGCTTGTATTTAGACCCAGAGCCACGTGGTATTCTGCTTGTACCATGCTACCTCTCTGAAAGGCCTTGCTGCCTCCCTCCAGGCCACCACACACTCCACCATCATGACCATGTATGCACACAGGCCCATGTTCATGTATATCAAACATAACCCTAAACTCAGCAACAACAAACAACCCAATTTAAAAATGGGCAAAGAACTCATGTGCACATTTCTGTATTTAAGGACATACATATGGCCAATAAACACAGGAAAAGATGTCCGGTATTATCATTAGAGAAATGCAAATCAAAACCACAAAGAGATACCACTTCTTGCCCATTAGGATAGCTACAATAAAAAATAAAAATAAAAAATCCAGAAAATAATAAGTGTTGAAAAGAATAGAGAGAAATTGAAACCCTGGGGCATTGCCAATGGGAATATAAAACAGCAGAGTAGACAATGTGGAAAGCAATACAGTTGTTCCTCAAAAAATTATAGGAGGATCCAGCAATTCCACTTCTGGGTGTTTTGACATCAGGGACTCAAACAGGTATTTGTATACCAATGTCCATAGCAGCATTATTCACAATTGCTCAAGAGTGGAAATGACCCAAATGCTCATCAATGGGTTAACAGGTAAACAAAATGTGATATATGAATACAATGAAATATTATTCAGCCTTAAAAAGGAAGGAAATTTTGACATATGTTACAACATGGATGAATCTTGAGGATATTATGCTGAGTGAAATAAACTAGACCCAAAAGGATGATTTCATTTACATGAGGGAGCTAGAGTAGTCAAGTCATAGAGAGAAGTAGGAAGTTATTGTTTAATGGGTACAGGTTCAATTTGGGAAGATGAAACGCTCTGGAGAGGGGTAGTGGTGATGGTGCCAAAACAATGTGAATAATACTGAATGTCACTAAACTGTACACTTAAAAATGGCTAAAATGGTGAATTTTATGTTATTTTACAATAAAAAACAAACATAAATCCAGGAGTATTACAGAGAATGGTTGTAATAAGTCTGTACAGCCATAATCATGGGCCAATATATCTTTGATCAACAGAGCAAACATTCTGCTAGCAGAAATAGCAAAGAATTATAATATATGCTGGGAAAAAGCAAGAGAATTCCAGAAAAACATCTATTTATGCTTTATTGACTATGCCAAAGCCTTTGACTCTGTGGATCACAATAAACTATGGAAAATTCTGAAAGAGATGGGAATACCAGACCACCTGATCTGCCTCTTAAGAAATCTGTATGCAGGTCAGGAAGCAACAGTTAGAACTGGTCATGGAACAACAGACTGGTTCCAAATAGGAAAAGGAGTACGTCAAGGCTGCATATTGTCACCATGTTTATTTAACTTATATGCAGAGTACATCATGAGAAATGCTGGACTGGAAGAAACACAAGTTGGAATCAAGATTGCCGGGAGAAATATCAATAACCTCAGATATGCAGATGACACGACTCTTATGGCAGAAAGTGAAGAGGGGCTAAAAAGCCTCTTGATGAAAGTGAAAGTGGAGAGTGAAAAGGTTGGCTTAAAGCTCAACATTCAGAAAACGAAGATCATGGCATCTGGTCCCATCACTGCATGGGAAATAGATGGGGAAACAGTGGAAACAGTGTCAGACTTTGTTTTTCTGGGCTCCAAAATCACTGCAGATGGTGACTGCAGCCATGAAATTAAAAGACGCTTGCTCCTTGGAAGGAAAGTTATGACCAACCTAGATAGCATATTCAAAAGCAGAGACATCACTTTGCCAACAAAGGTTCGCCTAGTCAAGGCTATGGTCTTTCCTGTGGTCATGTATGGATGTGAGAGCTGGACTGTGAAGAAGGCTGAGCGCCGAAGAATTGATGCTTTTGAACTGTGGTGTTGGAGAAGACTCTTGAGAGTCCCTTGGACTGCAAGAAGATCCAACCAGTCCATTCTGAAGGAGATCAATCCTGGAATTTCTTTAGAAGGAATGATGCTAAAGCTGAAACTCCAGTATTTTGGCCACCTCATGCGAAGAGTTGACTCATTGGAGAAGACTCTGATGCTGGGAGGGATTGAGGGCAGGAGGAGAAGGGGACGACAGAGGATGAGATGGCTGGATGGCATCACTGACTCGATGGATGCGAGTCTGAGTGACCTCCGGGAGCTGGTGATGGACAGGGAGGCCTGGCGTGCTGCGGTTCATGGGGTCGCAAAGAGTCGGACACGACTGAGCGACTGATCTGATCTGATCTGATCTGATAATATAGTCAAGTTATCTGGGCTTTCCTGGTAACTCAGTGCTAAAGAATTCGCCTGTCAAGGCAGGATATGCAGGTTCAATCCCTGGGCCGGGAAGATCCCCTGGAGAAGGAAATGGCAATCCACTCCAGTATTCTTGCCTGGGAAATCCCATGGAAAGAGGTGCCTGGCGGGCTGCAGTCCATGGGGTCGCAGAAGAGTTGGACAAATTAGTGACTAAACAACAACAATTATTTTGTTTAGTTTGAGCAAATCACCTATTTTGTGTAAAGCAAAACAATAGCTAAATTCTATACTATAGGTCTAAATCCAGAAAGTAGTCTTTTTAGACATTACCTAAGATTTTCTATAAACTTATTATGCCATTAAATTGTCTAGCCAACCATATCTTTCATTTGAATAAGCTCAGAAACAGCTTTTCTTAATTATAATGTGTGTGTGTTTATATATACATATAAAGGAAACTAATTTTATTTTCAAAGTTTTAGCATGATTAATGTTAAAAAAAAAAAAAGACCATGGTTTAGCTTTTTTTTTTTTTTTGCTGTGGCAAAATATATATAAAGTGTATCATTTTTTCCAAATGAAAATAACTTTGTTTTAACCAAAGGGAAAATGGATTATTCAACTTTTTTCTAAGGTTAAAATTTATGTTTCCACTGCACTGTAAATACTTGTGTTACTTTTGCCTTCATAACAAATGACAGCTAAAAAATTGTTTTATAAGACACTACCTCTGAAAACAGGGAAGTGGACCACAGGAAATGCTCTCTTACAAATTACCTAAGGTCTATGGAAACATTCAATGCATCTATAATTATTCTATGAACAGTCATTTTAAAGAAAAACAGTATCTAACAGCATTTGGTAAGGTTGCTGGGCTCTGTCCAACTCAAGGAAATTACATGTCGAATTAATTCCAGTCACAAAACACTCTGAGATTTGCGACTAATGAGGAGTGGAATGTTTTCCATGAATTCTGCAAGCACTCAGCAAGCTGCTTTGGACCCAGGCCTGTGGCGCCCCTGCCCTCTGTTCATCATCACCCTGACCCCTCCTCTCCTGATGCAGGCTCCAGCTGCTCTGGGGTTCCATGGAAAGAAGACCAGGAACTCACACAGCGAGGCAGTGAAGAGGCGGGAAAGATTGGGCTTCCTGCAGAAACCAGAATTTCTACAAGCCCATAAAGTCTAGAGAAGGGAAGTGAGCTAATACGGAAAGGTGATGTGGCAACAGGGCCAGAACTGGAGCAGCTCACAGTCTGGGCGGAGCTGCTCCAAGCCTTTGTACTCCCGTCTGCCTCAGGCCAGGCTGGCCGGCAGCTCTTGTTCCTTCAGCTGCTCCCCGCCCCTGTCAGCTCCTCTCAGCCACACCACCATGAGTTGCCCTAATTCCCAGGCAGCTTCAATTATTTGTCTCTGTTAAAGGAGGACAAATGAGAACTACACAGCTGTAAAATCCCATGATTCTAAAAAAATAATGTCGGGGGAAATGGTGGTTTTAAGTGAAAAAGCAAGATCTAAATGTGTATGCACAGTATCTCATACCTGTACAAAGTATATTGACAACACTGAAAACCTGAAATACCTCTGTATGTTGAGAATAGTCCTTTTTTTCATGTGATCACAGATGCTTTTTTTCATGTACGTTTCACTATTTTTCCAAGTTTTCCTTATGAGCATAAAACATTTTTGTGATAAGTAAAAGACACTAAATTTTATTTCTTTAAAAGAAAAAAAAATCACTGGACAAAGAAAGCCACATTACTAGCTAGTTATGGAAAAACAATTATCCTGTTAACAAGAAAAAATGCTAAAGATCTCAATGGTTGAAATTTGACAAATAATTGTCAAGCCCTTTGTATCTGGTCCAGCAGAAATGGTCTGTTTTAAACTCTGACAACAGTAAGATATTTCAGATTTTTAAATTCTGTTTTCTTTGGCTAAGATGAGTTCCCAGGAACATTGTGAGAAATGTCACAATTTTCCACATCTGATTTGGCCAACATGTGGGAATCATTCTCAGGAAAACACCACCAAAGAGCTTGAGGTTTTCCCCCAGGTTCTTTTTCTTTAAGGTCAACAAACAGACACTTTCTTCCTCTTCTAACTCACAAACTTTCATTGCATGAGACTTTACTGGTGTGTGTGCGTGCTAAGTCACTTCAGTTGTGTCCAACTCTTTGTGACTCTATGAGCTGCAGCCCTCCAGGCTCCCCTGTCCATGGGGATTCTCCAGGCGAGAATACCGGAGTGGGTTGCCATGCCCTTCTCCAGGGGATTTTCTTGATCCAGGGATTTAATCCGTGTCTCTTCTGTCTCCTACACTGGCAGGTGGGTTCTTTACCACAAGCGCCACCTGGGAAGCCCCTCAGTGATATTAACATTAGTTAATACTATTAAATTAGTTAAATTCAAGTGTGTGTTAGTTACTCAGTCATGTCTGACTCTATATGACCCCATGGACTGCAGCCTGCCAGGTTCCTCTGTCCATGGAATTCTCCAGGCAAGAAAGAATACTGGAGTGGGTAGCCATTCCCTTCTCCAGGGGATCTTCCTGACCCAGGGACTGAATCCAGGTCTCCTGTACTGCAGGCACCTAAGCCACCAAAGAAGCCATTAAATTTAAAGGAGACATAATATCCAGTTGCAGGAAAAACTCAGGGGCTGAATTAGCTCATGCATGGATGGGTATTAAAAAGAACTGAGTTTTTAAATTTATTTTTTGAAGTATTTTTTTTTTTGCCAAGTGAATATATTGCCCAAGTGTTCTTTGACATATTTTGTTTGTTTGTAGGCTTGCAAAATATGTTACTAGTCGGATGTCAACTATGTCATTTCAGCACAGGCCAGAACCTTCAGTTCAATTCAGTTCAGTCGCTCAGTCATATCCGACTCTTTGTGACCCCACGGACTGCAGCATGCCAGGCATCCCTGTTCATCACCAACTCCTGGAGTTTACTCAAACTCATGTCCATTGAGTAGGTGATGCCATCCAACCATCTCTTCCTCTGTCGTCCCCTTCTCCTCCTGCCTTCAATCTTTCCCAGCATCAGGGTCGTTTCCAATGAGTCAGTTCTTTGTGTCAGGTGGCCAAAGTATTGGAGTTTCAGCTTCAGCATCAGTCCTTCAGATGAATATTCAGGAGTGATTTCCTTTAGGATGAACTGGTTTGATCTCCTTGCTGTCCAAGGGACTCTCAAGAGTCTTCTCCAACACCATAGTTCAAAAGCACCAATTCTTTGGCACTCTGAGGTTATTGGTATTTCTCCTGACAATCTTGATTCCAGCTTGTGCTTCACCCAGTCCAGCTTTTCTCATGATGTACTCTGCATATAAGTTAAATAAGCATGGTGACAATATGCGGCCTTGATGTACTCTTTTCCCAATTTGGAACCAGAACCTTGGTTCTTTTAAAATCTCTGAGAATCAACAAAGCCAAAAGCTGGTTCTTTGAAAGGGTAAATAAAATTGACAAACCACTAGTCGGACTCATCAAGAAACAAAGGGAGAAAAATCAAATCAATAAAATTAGAAATGAAAATGGAGAGATCACAACAGACAGCACAGAAATACAAAGGATCATAAGAGACTACTATCAGCAATTATATGGCAATAAAATGGACAATGTGGAAGAAATGGACAAATTCTTAGAAAAGTACAACTTTCCAAAACTGGATCAGGAAGAAATAGAAAATCTTAACAGATTCATCACAAGCACGGAAACTGAAACTGTAATCAGAAATCTTCCAGCAAACAAAAGCCCAGGTCCAGACGGCTTCACAGCTGAATTCTACCAAAAATTTAGAGAAGAGCTAATACCTATCCTACTCAAACTGTTCCAGAAAATTGCAGAGGAAGGCAAACTTCCAAACTCATTCTATGAGGCCACCATCACCCTAATACCAAAACCTGACAAAGATCCCACAAAAAAAGAAAACTACAGGCCAATATCACTGATGAACATAGATGCAAAAATCCTTAACAAAATTCTAGCAATCAGAATCCAACAACACATTAAAAAGATCATACACCATGACCAAGTGGGCTTTATCCCAGGAACGCAAGGATTCTTCAATATCCGCAAATCAATCAACGTAATACACCACATTAACAAACTGAAGAATAGAAACCATATGATTATCTCAATAGATGCAGAGAAAGCCTTTGACAAAGTTCAACATCGATTTATGATAAAAACTCTCCAGAAAGCAGGAATAGAAGGAACATACCTCAACATAATAAAAGCTATATATGACAAACCCACAGCAAACATTATCCTCAATGGTGAAAAACTGAAAGCATTTCCTCTAAAGTCAGGAACAAGACAGAGATGCCCACTTTCACCATTACTATTCAACATAGTTTTGGAGGTTTTGGCCACAGCAATCAGAGCAGAAAAAGAAATAAAAGGAATCCAAATTGGAAAAGAAGAAGTAAAACTCTCACTGTTTGCAGATGACATGATCCTCTATGTAGAAAACCCTAAAGATTCCACCAGAAAATTACTAGAACTAATCAATGAATATAGTAAAGTTGCAGGATATAAAATTAACACACAGAAATCCCTTGCATTCCTGTACACTAATAATGAGAAAATAGAAAGAGAAATTAAGGAAACAATTCCATTCACCATTGCAATGAAAACAATAAAATACTTAGGAATATATCTTCCTAAAGAATCTAAAGACCTATATATAGAAAACTATAAAACACTGGTGAAAGATATCAAAGAGGACACTAATAGATGGAGAAATATACCATGTTCATGGATTGGTAGAATCAATATAGTGAAAATGAGTATACTACCCAAAGCAATTTATAGATTCAATGCAATCCCCATCAAGCTACCAACGGTATTCTTCACAGAGCTAGAACAAATAATTTCTCAATTTGTATGGAAATACAAAAAACCTCAAATAGCCAAAGCTATCTTGAGAAAGAACGGAACTGGAGGAATCAACCTGCCTGACTTCAGGCTCTACTACAAAGCCACAGTCATCAAGACAGTATGGTACTGGCACAAAGACAGAAATATAGATCAATGGAACAAAATAGAAAGCCCAGAGATAAATCCACGCACATATGGTCACCTTATCTTTGACAAAGGAGGCAAGAATATACAATGGATTAAAGACAATCTTTTTAACAAGTGCTGCTGGGAAAACTGGTCGAACACTTGTAAAAGAATGAAACTAGAACACTTTCTAACACCATACACAAAAATAAACTCAAAATGGATTAAAGAGCTAAATGTAAGACCAGAAACCATAAAACTCCTAGAGGAAAACATAGGCAAAACACTCTCTGACTTACATCACAGCAGGATCCTCCATGACCCACCTCCCAGAATATCGGAAATAAAATCAAAAATGAACAAATGGGACCTAATCAAATTTAAAAAGCTTCTGCACAACAAAGGAAACTATAAGCAAGGTGAAAAGACAGCCTTCAGAATGGGAGAAAATAATAGCAAATGAAGCAACTGACAAACAACTAATCTCAAAAATATACAAGCAACTTCTACAGCTCAATTCCAAAAAAATAAACGACCCAATCAAAAAATGCGCCAAAGAACTAAACAGACATTTCTCCAAAGAAGACATACAGATGGCTAACAAACACATGAAAAGATGCTCAACATCACTCATTATCAGAGAAATGCAAATCAAAACCACTATGAGGTACCATTTCACGCCAGTCAGAATGGCTGCGATCCAAAAGTCCACAAGCAATAAATGCTGGAGAGGGTGCGGAGAGAAGGGAACCCTCTTACACTGTTGGTGGGAATGCAAACTAGTACAGCCACTATGGAGAACAGTATGGAGATTCCTCAAAAAACTGGGAATAGAACTGCCTTATGATCCAGCAATCCCACTGCTGGGCATACACACTGAGAAAACCAGAATTGAAAGAGACACGTGTACCCCAATGTTCATAGCAGCACTGTTTACAATAGCCAGAACGTGGAAGCAACCTAGATGTCCATCCACAGATGAATGGATAAGCAAGCTGTGGCACATATACACAATGGAGTATTCAGATCAGATCAGTCGCTCAGTCGTGTCCGACTCTTTGCGACCCCATGAACCGCAGCACGCCAGGCCTCCCTGTCCATCACCAGCTCCCGGAGGTCACTCAGACTCGCATCCATCGAGTCAGTGATGCCATCCAGCCATCTCATCCTCTGTCGTCCCCTTCTCCTCCTGCCCTCAATCCCTCCCAGCATCAGAGTCTTCTCCAATGAGTCAACTCTTCGCATGAGGTGGCCAAAATACTGGAGTTTCAGCTTTAGCATCATTCCTTCCAAAGAAATTCCAGGACTGATCTCCTTCAGAATGGACTGGTTGGATCTTCTTGCAGTCCAAGGGACTCTCAAGAGTCTTCTCCAACACCACAGTTCAAAAGCATCAATTCTTCGGCGTTCAGCCTTCCTCACAGTCCAGCTCTCACATCCATACATGACCACAGGAAAGACCATAGCCTTGACTAGGCGAACCTTTGTTGGTAAAGTGATGTCTCTGCTTTTGAATATGCTATCTAGGTTGCTCATAACTTTCCTTCCAAGGAGTAAGCGTCTTTTAATTTCATGGCTGCACTCACCATCTGCAGTGATTTTGGAGCCCAGAAAAACAAAGTCTGACACTGTTTCCACTGTTTCTCCATCTATTTCCCATGCAGTGATGGGACCAGATGCCATGATCTTCGTTTTCTGAATGTTGAGCTTTAAGCCAACCCTTTCACTCTCCACTTTCACTTTCATCAAGAGGCTTTTTAGCCCCTCTTCACTTTCTGCCATAAGAGTCGTGTCATCTGCATATCTGAGGTTATTGATATTTCTCCCGGCAATCTTGATTCCAACTTGTGTTTCTTCCAGTCCAGCATTTCTCATGATGTACTCTGCATATAAGTTAAATAAACATGGTGACAATATGCAGCCTTGACGTACTCCTTTTCCTATTTGGAACCAGTCTGTTGTTCCATGACCAGTTCTAACTGTTGCTTCCTGACCTGCATACAGATTTCTTAAGAGGCAGATCAGGTGGTCTGGTATTCCCATCTCTTTCACAATTGTCCATAGTTTATTGTGATCCACACAGTCAAAGGCTTTGGCATAGTCAATAAAGCAGAAATAGATGTTTTTCTGGAACTCTCTTGCTTTTTCCATGATCCAGCGGATGTTGGCAATTTGATCTCTGGTTCCTCTGCCTTTTCGAAAACCAGCTTGAACATCAGGAAGTTCACGGTTCACATATTGCTGAAGCCTGGCTTGGAGAATTTTGAGCATTACTTTACTAGCGTGTGAGATGAGTGCAATTGTTCGGTAGTTTGAGCACTCCTTGGCATTGCCTTTCTTTGGGATTGGGATGAAAACTGAACTTTTCCAGTCCTGTGGCCACTGCTGAGTTTTCCAAATTTGCTGACATATTGAGTGCAGCACTTTAACAGCATCATCTTTCAGGACTTGGAATAGTTCCACTGGAATTCCATCACCTCCACTAGCTTTGTTCGTAGTGATGCTTTCTAAGGCCCATTTGACTTCACATTCCAAGATGTCTGGCTCTAGGTCAGTGATCACATCATCATGATTGTCTAGGTCTTGAAGCTCTTTTTTGTACAGTTCTTCTGTGTATTCTTGCCACCTCTTCTTAATATCTTCTGCTTCTGTTAGGTCCACACCATCTCTGTCCTTTATCGTGCCCATCTTTGCATGAAATGTTCCTTTGGTATCTCTGATTTTCTTGAAGAGATCCCTAGTCTTTCCCATTCTGTTGTTTTCCTCTATTTCTTTGCATTGATCACTGAAGAAGGCTTTCTTATCTCTTCTTGCTATTCTTTGGAACTCTGCATTCAGATGTTTATATCTTTCCTTTTCTCCTTTGCTTTTCGCTTCTCTTCTTTTCACAGCTATTTGTAAGGCCTCCCCAGACAGCCATTTTGCTTTTTTGCATTTCTTTTCCATGGGGATGGTCTTGATCCCTGTCTCCTGTACAATGTCACGCCATTTAAGAGCGCCATTTAAGAGGCCCCGCCGGCGCGTCGCGCCAAGAGCGCCATTTAAGAGCGCCCCGCCGGCTGCGTCGCGCACTAAGAGCGCCCCGCCGGCTGCGTCGCGCACTAAGAGCGCCCCGCCGGCTGCGTCGCGCACTAAGAGCGCCCCGCCGGCTGCGTCGCGCACTAAGAGCGCCCCGCCGGCCGCGTCGCGCACTAAGAGCGCCCCCGCCGGCTGCGTCGCGCTAAGAGCGCCCCGCCGGCTGCGTCGCGCACTAAGAGCGCCCCGCCGGCTGCGTCGCGCACCAAGAGCGCCCCGCCGGCTGCGTCGCGCACTAAGAGCGCCCCGCCGGCGCACTAAGAGCGCGGCCCGAGAGGAGCTACCCCACGATCGAGGAAGGACGGCGGTGAGGGCCAGCGCACTAAGCAGGGCGGAGAAGAGCTACCCCACGACCGAGGTCAGGAAGGGCGGCGGTGAGGAGAGACCCCTCGTCCAAGGTAAGGTGCGATGGCTGTGCTTCGCTGGCCGGGAGCAGCCAGGAGCAGCCGGGATGAGATACCCCACGCCCGAAGTAAGAGAAACCCAAGTAAGACAGTAGGTCTTGAAAGACGGCATCAGAGGGCAAATACTCTGAAACCATTCTCACAGAAAACTAGTCAATCTAATCACACAAGGACCACACCCTTGTCTAACTCAATGAGATTAAGCCATGCCCGAGGGGCAACCTGGGATGGGCGGGTCATGGTGGAGAGATATGACAGGGTGTGGTCCGCTGGAGAAGGGAATGGCAAACCACTTCAGTATTCTTGCCTTGAGAACCCCATGAACAGTATGAAAAGACAAAATGATAGGATACTGAAAGAGAAACTCCCCAGGTCAGTAAGGGCCCAATATGCTACTGGAGATCAGTGGAGAAATAACTCCAGAAAGAATGAAAGGATGGAGCCAAAACAAAAAGAATACCCAGCTGTGGATGTGTCTGGTGGTAGAAGCAAAGTCCGATGCTGTAAAGAGCAATATTGCATAGGAACCTGGAATGTCAGGTCCATGAATCAAGGCAAATTGGAAGTGGTCAAACAAGAGATGGCAAGAGTGAATGTTGACATTCTAGGAATTAGCGAACTAAAATGGACTGGAATGGGTGAATTTAACTCGGATGACCATTATATCTACTACTGTGGGCAGGAATCCCTCAGAAGAAATGGAGTAGCCATCATGGTCAACAAAAGAGTCCGAAATGCGGTACTTGGATGCAATCTCAAAAATGACAGAATGATCTCTGTTCGTATCCAAGGCAAACCATTCAATGTCACAGTAATCCAAGTCTATGCCCCAACCAGTAACGCCGAAGAAGCTGAAGTTGAAAGGTTCTATGAAGACCTACAAGACCTTTTAGAACTAACACCCAAAAAAGATGTCCTTTTCATTATAGGGGACTGGAATGCAAAAGTAGGAAGTCAAGAAACACCTGGAGTAACAGGCAAATTTGGCCTTGGAATACGGAATGAAGCAGGGCAAAGACTAATAGAGTTTTGCCAAGAAAATGCACTGGTCATAGCAAATACCCTCTTCCAACAACACAAGAGAAGACTCTATACATGGACATCACCAGATGGTCAACACCGAAATCAGATCGATTATATTCTTTGCAGCCAAAGATGGAGAAGCTCTATACAATCAGCAAAAACAAGACCAGGAGCTGACTGTGGCTCGGACCATGAACTCCTTATTGCCAAATTTAGACTGAAATTGAAGAAAGTAGGGAAAACTACTAGACCATTCAGGTATGACCTAAATCAAATCCCTTATGATTATACAGTGGAAGAATGGAGTATTACTCAGCCATTAAAAAGAATACATTTGAATCAGTTCTAAGGAGGTGGATGGAACTGGAGCCTATTATACAGAGTGAAGTAAGCCAGAAACAAAAACACAAATACAGTATACTAACGCATATATATGGAATTTAGAAAGATGGTAACAATAACCGTATTTTTGAGACAGCAAAAGAGACACTGATGTATAGAACAGACTTTTGGACTCTGGGACCGGGAGAGGGTGGGATGATTGGGGAGAATAGCATTGAAATATGTATAATATCATATCTGAAACGAGTCGTCAGTCCAGGTACGATGCCCAATAACAGATGCCTGGGGCTGGAGCACTGGGACGACCTGGAGGGATGGTGTGGGGAGGGAGGAGGGAGGAGGGTTCAGGATGGGAAACACGTGTATACTGGTGGCGGATCCATCTCGATGTATAGTAAAAGCAATACAATATTGTAAAGTTAAGCAAAAAAAAAAAAAAATTCCACAATGCCGTAAAAAAAAAAAAAAAATAAAATAAAATCTCTGAGAGCACTACAGTTTAGGCCTATAGAAAGGAAGTGAAGGTAAACCTTCAGCAACATAAAACTGTTCCTGTGAATTCTGATTCACAAAAAACTCATGTTCATCCTGTGGCCTGCACTGGATACTTACTAACTGCTCTTCCTCACTGGCCCCACTTACCGTAAGGTGTCACTTGTGATTGGTATGCTGATTAAATCCAGTAAAGATGTTCCTCCACCTAGCTCCCAAAAGTGAGCAATATCTTTTGGCTGGAAAAAACAGGGTTTTTTTCATATTAATATTCTTTAATGTTTTTACATTTTAAATAGTTCTTATAGTCCATTAGCACCAGCCAATAATAATTATGGATACAAGATATTACAGTCCTCAAGACCCTTTGTGGCAGTCAAAATTTTCTCCTTTATTGATCCCATCCCTCAAAATACACTAAAACATCTATTCCAAAGAACAAAGATGAAACATTAAGAATATACATGGGTACTAAATGCCCTGATTCTACCCTAATTTAATAGAAGACATTAAACAGAACCCAACTCTGTAAATATCACAGGTAGCAAACACTCACATTAGAAATAAAATTAACAAATGAACACATTTGGAATTATCTTTGTGAAAACAGTTATAATTTTAGGTAGAAATAAAACAACTGAACAGGAAAACATCCTAATCGAGGGAGAAGACAGAAGCTCACATGATAAATCAGACATAAAGACAAGACCAGAGGAAACAGGGAGAACAGACAGGAGTCCAACCTGCAGATCAGGATCGACTGGGCGCAAGTATAAGCAGCTGGCCTGGGCCTGACATCCCTGGGGACAGGGACAGGCTAGCACTGGCAATACGAGCAGGAGGTGGGGGACACGGACTCTCCACAGCTGCTTCCCTTTTCAGAGAACTCAAACCATAGGGGGACTAAAAGGGCTGGGCAGTAGCCCAGTAGCTTGGAAAAAACACCATCTATTCCATGACAACTGTCCTAGATTGCTGGCTAGCTGATGGCATTTCTCCTTCGGGCCAGATACTGAGAGCCTTCAAGATATGATTGTGTGAAGAGCTGATAAAGTTCTTCCATTTAGAACTCTTAGGAGACCTTCAATCGGAGAAAGATGTGAATCTTCTAGAATGAATACAGAAAAGCCCAACTTGATAGCGTAAAGTTTAGCAGAAACAAACAGGTGAAAAAGAAACCACATGAGATTTCATGTGCCCAATGCCATGAACTTGGAAGAGGCAAATGGTCATTACAGCAGTTTTAGATAAATATATTTTGCTTTTTGACAGGTTATCATCTAAACCATTGAAACTGTTTTGCAGTTGGTATTTGAATCTTTAATGTTTGGGGGGAGAAATAAGTTTTCAATGGACACTCTCCCTTGATTCACAACTGGATGAAGAAAAGCTTTTAGAGCTTTTCTCAAAAGTTAAGCTTATGAAAGTTGACTCAGAGTCTCCCACAACAAGGATAAGGCTATTTCTAGGCTTATCACCCATGCAAAAATTTATGTGATTCACAAAAACAAAGTTCTCCCACATCTCAATATATTGTTTTTTCTTTTCAATTTCATAGTTTTAATAACCAAGTTGCACTGGTGAATCCAGGAAGCAGCAACAGACAATTTTAACTCTCTATACACTGTCTAATGATCAAACACTTAGACTGGATCAACCTATAAAAATCTGCCTGTGTTATGGGAGTTATGGGAGATATGGGACCTTCTTTATTCTAGATTGTTCTCCATACACCTAACTGTATTTAAAAAATGACCTCTCCCTTATGGAAACACCAAAAGAGAATTCTACTTCGAATTTTTTATTCTCCTAACATACACTATAAGTTCTCCCTCTATCCTGAACAATTTCTAACTATCCTCTATAGATAAACTAACACAAGTGAAAATAGGATTATGGCCAGTTAGGGCCTGTGGTCTCAAATAGGATTACCAACTTTAAGATGTATTTGTAAAAATGTTAATAATTTGGATTTTAAGCAGTATATTTTCATAAATCTCCAACAAGTCAAATGTATATTTTTAGCATATTTTTTTTTGGGAGACAAGATAACTCACAATGTTATTCTCATTTCAAAGAAGAAAATATGCCCAAAGCCTGTACACTGAAATTACAGAGTAATCCTATTCAAACATCTTAAGACATAACAAATGAGAAGGTCAAAATATTTTCACAGTTTGGGTGGTTTTCTCTGTGCTGAGTTGCATTTGACTTTAAAAGTATTACATAGCTAGGAAGTATACTCCTGGATATGTTTATTGATTGTGGAAAAGATGGAAAATGTAAAACAATGTCAGCATCCTTACTTCTCCATACACGTGTAGAGCAACATCACGAAAAGACACTCACTATGTTATGTCCTTTTGCTCTTCTTCCATACGTATATTCCAAAGCTAAGGTTGGTTTTGGTGGCTCATCCCTGTACAGTGAAGACAAGTATTATTACCATCATTTTCTTAAGCTATCATCTTATCTTATTTCTGCTTCTTAAAAACTTTATTAGCAGAGAAGTTACGCTGTGTATAACACATTGAGATAAAAATGATTAAGAATTTATATAAAAATTAAATAAGCCTTCAAAAAAGCATCTTAACAGACTTTAGTAGCAACTGCGGAGGTGAGTAATGGCACCTGCATTTAGTGGCAGCGCCTAGTGACACCATTCAGGGAGCAGAGGAGGAGCTGGCAGTGTTGGTGGCCGTGTCAGGGCATAAGCTCTCTGCATCCAGGCCACGTAGGAAGCAAAGACAATAGGTTTATGCTCAGCCTCAATGTGAGGAGCTGGGAACGTAATGACTTTCAATTTAATGGAGACATCATTAAAAGATTTTTTATACAGTTCTCAACTGAAATCATAGCTCAAATCTGGGCATCATTTAGCTAATGAGAGCTGCAAACCACAAGACTTTCCTTACCAAAACTTCCTGAAACATGTACTGTAACCTGCTGGCATGCTTCCACGGTAAAGAAGGCTAAAGTACAAATGGCAACATGTACAGTTTGATGACCAATAATGTGCTTCCGAAGCATACCCATGAGCAATTCAAAGATTATAATGTTCAAGCGATCATGAACTAGATAAAATTAAAAAGTTTAAATAGCAGAGTAGCATAACCAAAACAAGTAAGTACTATCTATTACAGATTGAGTAATTATGCTAATTTCTTCCCCCAAATAAGGAAGTGAAGAAGTGAAGTCGCTCAGTCGTGTCCGACTCTTTGCGACCCCATGGACTGTAGCCTACCAGGCTCGTCCCTCCATGGGATTCTCCAGGCAAGAGTACTGGAGTGGGTTGCCATTTCCTTCTCCAGAGGATCTTCCCAACCCAGGGATCGAACCTGGGTCTCCCTCATTCCAGGCAGACGCTTTAACCTCTGAACCACCAGGGAAGCCCTAAATAAGGAAATCCATTATTAATCCTATACAATTTTTTTCTGCTTATTGTTGGTTTCATCTTTAAAGGAAGACTGTAAAAAGCTATAATATGGATTCGTAAGAATTAGAATATTTTGTTTAGGTCACAAAATGGAAATATGTTTTTTATATTCTAACTTGCAAATCCCATGGACAGAGGAGCCTGGTAGGCTGTAGTCCATGAGGTTGCTAAGAGTCGGACACGACTGAGCAACTTCACTTTCACTTTTCACTTTCATGCATTGGAGAAGGAAATGGCAACCCACTCCAGTGTTCTTGCCTGGAGAATCCCAGGGACAGGGGAGCCTGATGGGCTGCCGTCTATGGGGCCACAAAGAGTCGGACACGACTGAAGCGACTTAGCAGCAGCAGCAGCCGCCTTACAATAAGAATAAGCAAAAATGTATTCTAAAGTTTAATATAACACTTACCTGTCAAGACACCTTAGAATAATAGTAGTCTTTCCCTAGAAATTCAAAAAGAAAGAATACTGTGTTAATGTCACCCACATGTAAAATTTTATTATTGTTCATAATTGTGGCCCAAAATAGCTTTTAATCACTTGAATGATAAATTACCTGGAAACTAGAAACTTTCAGAATCGCTCCTAAGTTTGATAAGTGGAAAAAGTTAACTGTCAACTTTCCATCAGAGTGTAACTACACTGCTATTATTATAATTATAAAGTACTACAGATGACAAATACTAGAAAATCAAACCTCATTTTAGTGGTCAACTTGGCAGCTGTCTTAAATTTTCTCTCTACTCGTTAATGCTAATTACTGGTTAAGCTGATGATTAGTGTCTTCTAAAATGTTTTAATTCCAATTTGTTGAAGTGGAAATAAAAAACGATAACATACAAATATAGGACATGTTGAAGACATATTCCAAGTAAGCAATCCAGATACCGGTTAGAATACTTTTTTTGGTTTGTCTTATTTCTAGAAGATGTACTTTAAATTTCTTTTTAGGAGTCAGGAAATAGAGGTTCTGGTCCCATCTCAGCCACTAATCGTGAAACTTAACCTCATATCTGAGCCAGGGACTGATCTACTGGTTTAAGTCACTGGTTTTTTTTTTAAACAGTGAAGCTTTACTTTTTTAAGACAATCTTTTACAGGAATATAAATAAAAGAGCAGCAGGGAAAGTTTACCAAAGGAGACCTTTAGGATTCAAAGAAAGCAGTTTAGAAAACTCTGGACTACCAAAAACACGGATTATTTCACTATATGTGTGTTTTTTAAAGCCAAGGAACCTACAATACCCCCCAAAAGATAAATTGTGACTCCAAATTACATCTGGGCTATGATTAAACTGAATGACTTTTTTGGTAGTAAGATTTATAAATAAATCATTGGAATAGCACTAAAATACATAATTGAAAGATATTTATTGGTAGGTCTTATATTTTGAACTGTGGTGTTGGAGAAGACTCTTGAGAGTCCCTTAGAGTGCAAGGAGATCCAACCAGTCCATTCTGAAGGAGATCAGCCCTGGGATTTCTTTGGAAGGAATGATGCTAAAGCTGAAACTCCAGTATTTTGGCCACCTCATGTGAAGAGTTGACTCATTGGAGAAGACTCTGATGCTGGGAGGGATTGGGGGCAAGAGGAGAAGGGGACGACAGAGGATGAGATGGCTGGATGGTATCACTGACTCCATGAATGTGAGTCTGAGTGACCTCCGGGAGTTGGTGATGGACAGGGAGGCCTGGCGTGCTGCGGTTCATGGGGTCGCAAAGAGTCGGACACGACTGAGCGACTGATCTGTTCTGATCTGATATCAAAGTGAAAGATCAGAAACAGTCTGAATTTTCCAAATAGGGGACTGACTAAATTATGACCATAAATATAATGAATAACATGCAGATCACAGGTTTAATGTAGGAATAGACATACTGACCTAAGTCAAATCCCTTAACGATTATACAGTGGAAGTGAGAAATAGATTTAAGGGAATAGATCTGATAGAGTGCCTGATGAACTATGGGCGGAAGTTTGTGACATTGTACAGGACACAGGGATCAAGACCATCCCCAAGAAAAAGAAATGCAAAGAAGCAAAATAGCTGTCTGAGGAGGCCTTACAAATAGGTGTGAAAAGAAGAGAAGCAAAAAGCAAAGGAGGAAAGGAAAGATATACCCATTTGAATGCAGAGTTCCAAAGAACAGTATGGAGAGATAAGAAAGCCTTTCTCAGTGATCAATATAAAGAAACAGATGAAAACAATAAAATGGGAAAGACTAGAGATCTCTTCAAGAAAATTAGAAATACCAAGGGAACATTTCATGCAAAGATGGGCTCAGTAAAGGACAGAAATGGTATGGACCTAACAGAAGCAGAAGATATTATGAGGTAGCAAGAATACACAGAAGAACTGTACAGAAAAGATCTTCCTGACCCAGATAATCACGATGGTGTGATCACTCACCTAGAGCCAGACATCCTGGAATGTGAAGTCAAGTGGGCCTTAGGAAGCATCACTATGAACAAAGCTAGTGGAGTTGATGGAATTCCAGTTGAGCTATTTCAAATCTTAAAAGATGATGCTGTGAAAGTGCTGCACTCAATATGCCAGCAAATTGGGAAAACTCAGCAGTGGCCACAGGACTGGAAAAGGTCAGTTTTCATCCCAATCCCGAAGAAAGACAATGCCAAAGAATGCTCAAACTACTGCACAATTGCACTCATCTCACACGCTAGTAAAGTAATGCTCAAAATTCTCCAAGCCAGGCTTCAGCAATATGTGAACCGTGAACTTCCTGATGTTCAAGCTGGTTTTAGAAAAGGCAGAGGAACCAGAGATCAAATTGCCAACATCCGCTGGATCATGGAAAAAGCAAGAGAGTGCCAGAAAAACATCTATTTCTGCTTTACTGACTATGCCAAAGCCTTTGACTGTGTGGATCACAATAAACTGTGGAAAATTCTGAAAGAGATGGGAATACCAGAGAACCTGACCTATCTCTTGAGAAATCTGTGTGCAGGTCAGGAAGCAACAGTTAGAACTGGTCATGGAACAACAGACTGGTTCCAAATAGGAAAAGGAGTATGTCAAGGCTGTATATTGTCACCCTGCTCATTTAACTTATATGCAGAGTACATCATGAGAAACGCTGGGCTGGATGAAGTACAAGCTGGAATCAAGATTGCCAGGAGAAATATCAGTAACCTCAGATATGCAGATGACACCACCCTTACGGCAGAAAGTGAAGAAGAACTAAAAAGCCTCTTGATGAAAGTGAAAGAGGAGAGTGAAAAAGTTGGCTTAAAGCTCAACATTCAGAAAACGAAGATCATGGCATCCGGTTCCATCACTTCATGGCAAATAGATGGGGAAACAGTGGAAACAGTGTCAGATTTTATTTTGAGGGGCTCCAAAATCACTGCAGATTATGACTAGAGCCATGAAATTAAAAGATGCTTGCTCCTTGGAAGAAAAGTTATGACCAACCTACACAGCATATTAAAAAGCAGAGACATTACTTTGCCAACAAAGGTCTGTCTAGTCAAGGCTATGGCTTTTCCAGTGGTCATGTATGGATGTGAGAGTTGAACTATAAGGAAAGCTGAGTGCTGAAGAATTGATGGCTCTGAACTGTGGTGTTGGAGAAGACTCTTGAGAGTCCCTTGGACTGCAAGGAGATCATACCAGTCCATCCTAAAGGCAATCAGTCCTGACTGTTCATTGGAAGGAAGGATGTTGAAGCTGAAACTCCAATACTTTGGCCACCTGATGCAAAGAACTGACTCATCTGAAAAGACCCTGATGCTGGAAAAGATTGAAAGCAGGAGAAGGGGATGACAGAGGATGAGATGGTTGGATGGCATCACCAACTCAATGGAGATGAGTTTGAGTAAACTCCGGGAGTTGGTGATGGACAGGGAGGCCTGGCGTGCTGTGGTCCATGAGATCGCGAAGAGTCGGACACAACTGAGCAACTGAACTGAATTGAACTGAGACACACTGACACAATAAGACATGCATAATAGATTCAGATTACCATGACCCTATTTTCAGTTAAAAATCACCTCTTCCTTGAGATGCATACACACACACATACAGATAGAGAAACAGAAATCCAGAGAGACATCACATGTTAACTGTGAATGTTTCCAGGTGATAACTTTATAGGTAATTTATTTTCTAAAGAAAATCAGGATTTTCTAATTATCCTACACTTTACATGTATCACGTGTAATGTATTTTTAACTTTTTTAAATAATGAGGACTATTACACCTAAAAATAAATGTATTCAATGTGCAGGAAAGTATACAGAATTACTGTATTTTAGAAGTAGGAATCTTAGAGAATATCTAGCCAATCTTCTCAAATTCTCATGGTTCCACAGCAGTGATTTAAATTATTTTTATTATAATTTCATATTAATGTATAAGAGTACCTGTTGGAATTTCAAATAAAAACAAACTTAACTCTGGGCACTGAAATCAGCTTTTAGATTATCAGTAAAGTAACGATCCAAATTTTAAAAACTCACTAGTAAACTGTTGCCCTTTGAGAAGGAATCCACAGACTCCTGGGTTTCCAAGTCCAAGAAGCACCGACATAGTGCAAGTTCACTGAGTGACTATCAGAATGAATCCCACACTCCCTTCCATTACGTCCATCACAGCAGAAGTCCAGCCTCCCTCTGACTTGTCATCCTTGCAACCCTAACTCCATAATCCTGTACATATCCCTTCATCGGGCATAATAATCTCCTCCCTTCTAAAATCCAGCTGCCCCGAATCCTCAACTTCTTCTTCAGAACATTCTATTTGTTGGCCTGCACTATGACATATGACTATCTCTTGAACACTTTCTCTGCAGTCCTAGTAAAGGCGGCTATTTATTCTTCATCACCCCCACACACTTCAGGGCCCTCCCTGCTCTCCAGTGCCACCTAGAGGCAATTACTCTACTTCTCTCCTCTTGCAGGAATCTTAAGAGGCTTATATCAGCCTGCCCTCTTGGTTCTCTCTTCCGGCTCACTCTACCTTCCCCTCTCAGCTACTGTCATTGGTCTTGTTCACTTCACCCCTGCATGGGCATGGGCAACTCACCTATGACCCCAACCTCCAGGTGCCCTTTGCCTCAAGAGACTCTTTCCTTCACTCCACTTCTGCCACATGTCACTTTCGGGGTTCTATCTTGAACCATTTCACTACTGGAAACTGTACCACTTCCAAAATCACATGCACAAACAATACATTCTCTAAGCACTTTTTTCAGAAGTTTACTTTTTTCAGCTTTACTGAGAGGCCTCCAAAGTCCATGTATCCTTCTGGGACACAGGGCAGACACAGAAGGGTGCTCTGGCTACCTGGGCACTGATGCTGGATGGAGCCTCACTGACACAGAAGTTAGTTCCTGACTAATTTCTGTTATCATGCCTTTAACATGCCCTTAGGTAGACACATGAAGCACAAAAATAAAATAGTATCATATATACAACAACTATCTCTATTATATATACCATAAAATAAGATAGTCCCCAACTTAGGATAGTTCCATTTATGATTTTTTGACTTTGTGAAAGTGCAAAATTGATATACAGTCAGTAGAATCTGTCCTTTTCCCGGGCTAGCGATACGTACTAATAAACTCTTCCTGTGATGGTGGGCAGCGGCAGTGAGCTGCAGCCCCCAGTCAGCCCCTCGATCATGAGGGGAACAACCAGTACACTTACAACCATTGTTTTTTACTTTCACTATGTTATTCAATAAACTGCACAAGATATTCAACACGTTATTAGAAAAGAGGCTGTGTGCTAGATAACTTGGCTCAATTGTAGGCTGAGGTAAATATTCTGAGCACATTTAAGGAAGGCATTGGCACCCCACTCCAGCGGTCTTGCCTGGAAAATCCCATGGACGGAGGAGCCTGGTGGGCTGCAGTCCATGGGGTCGCTAAGAGTCGGACAAGACTCAGCGACTTCACTTTCACTTTTCACTTTGGTGCATTGGAGAAGGAAATGGCAACCCACTCCAGTGTTCTTGCCTGGAGAATCCCAGGGACAGGGGAGCTTGGTGGGCTGCCATCTATGGGGTCGCACAGAGTCGGACACGACTGAAGTGACTCAGCAGCAGTAGGAAAAGCAGGCTAAGCTATCAGGAAGATTCCCTGGAAGAGGGCATGGCAACTCACTCCAGTATTTTGACTGGAGAATCCCATGGACAGAGTAGCCTTGTGGGCTACAGTCCATGGGGTTGCAAAAGTTGGACATGACTGAAGTGACTTAGCACACCAGCATGTAGGCTAAGCTATAATGTCGGTTAGGGCAGATATGTTAAATGCACTTTTTGACTGACAATATTTATGGGGATGTAACCCCACCGTAAGTCAAGGAAGGTCTGTAATATAAACCCCAAATAGGATGAATATCAACATCTTGGATCTGCAAGTCTTGACCTTTTTTAGACAGTGTCACAAGCAGTTCTGTGTCTCTGGCCAGAATTTTGTAATCCAGCAAAGCTGCATGAAGATATGATACATCTGTTCCTGCTCTGTATGGGTACTTCCAAACCCTTTTTGCATCCCTGGCTACACAACAGAAACTTACAGTGAGTGGGACAGGGTCTCTTGCTACTAAAGTGTTCTGATGGATATGCTGTCCTTTTGCCCCTTATTTTTCACAACAATAACCCTTTGAAATCCTGTGACAAACATCATTGCGTGTGTTCACTCAGTCATGTATGACTCTTTGCAATCCCACAGACTGTAGCCCACCAGGCTCCTCTCCATGGAATTCTCCAGGCAAGAATACTGGAGTGGGCTGCTATTCCCTTCTCCAGGGGATCTTCCCGACCCAGAGATTGAACCTGGTTTCCTGCACTGCAGGCAGATTCTTTACCATCTGAGCTACCACAGTTCAATTATTCCTTAAATGAAATTCCTAAAAGCGAAGTAACTGAATTTAAAAAATGAATATTATTTAAGATAATGCCTTATTGACTTAGATGCTGACTTAGATATTTAAATGGATCCTGGCTTTTATACTTAGTTGAGGTAGAAGACCTTAATATTGTCAAATTATGAAATAAAAATATAGTTAAAATGTTTTAAATTATATTTACTACTATAATTTTTCCTAGATCAATTCACACTAAATATGGTATTGTTGTTCAGTTGCTAAGTCATGGCCAACCTTGTGACCCCATGGACTGCAGTGTACCAGGCTTCCCTGTCCTTCACTATCTCTTGGAGTTTGCTCAAACTCATGTCCATTAAGTTGTGATGCCATCCAACCATCTTATCCTCTGTTGCTCTCTTTTCCTCCTGGCCTCAATATTTCCCAGCATCAGGGTCTTTTCCCTGAGCTGGCTCTTCACATCACATGGGCAAAGTATTGAAGCTTCAGCATCAGTCCTTCCAATGAATATTCATGGTTGATTTCCTTTAGGATTGACTGGTTGGACCTCCTTGCCATACAAAGGACTCTCAAGATCTTCTCCAGTACCACAATTTGAAAGCATCAATTCTTTGGCGCTCAGCATTCTTTATGGTCCAACTCTCACATCTATACACAACTACTGGAAAAATCATAACTTTGACTATATAGACCTTTGTAGGCAAAGTGACATCTTTGCTTTTTAATATGTTAAGTCTATCATAGCTTTCCTTCCAAGGAGCAAGTGTCTTTTAATTTCAATGTCTGCTGTCACCATCTGTAGTGATTCTGGAGCCCAAGAAAATAAAATCTGTCACTGCTTCCACTTTTTCCCCACCTATTTGCCATGGATCAGATGCCATTATCTTAGTTTTCTGAATGTTGAAATATGGTATTAGCTAAGTATAAATTTAGCTCATTAACTTGAAATTCAATGGTTCCATGACCATGAGTTTGCACAAAATGTCTAAATATTATTTTCAAAATGTAATTATCCTAATATTAGGTGATAAAAACAATAACTTATTTTATATGTAAAATTCTTTGACCTCGGTATTTTCCAATCATGTCTCAGTGAGAACACTAATGTTATAGTCAACATTCTTCTTCAGTAACTTCCCCTTATGGTATACAATACTTAAATTTCTCAAAAGATATAATGTGGTATTCTATGTGAAATTATCTCTCTGTTGATCTTAAGGGTTTGCTAAACCTGTGCACACATCAACCCATGGATTTTGGCTGACTTCTGCTAATCTCTGTGGAGATAACTGACATTACTAGAGGAAGAAATGACAAACAGATTTTATCTCAACTGCCAACACTTTCCTGGAATGCTATGGATCAGATGTCATCTTCAAGATCAGCAGAAAAGGGGAACATAATTGATAAAATGTGTGTAGAAGATGTGTGCCTACTATTTTCTATCCCTTACAGAACCATGGAAAGGATGTGATGATAACCAGATCTTAGACAATGGAGAACTGGAAAAGCAGAAACATGGAGGTCTAGATAGCTTCCTTTCCTCTTTTCTGCAACTTAGGGACTGAGGTTTAGGGTGAGAACATAAGCTCTGGGAAGTGAAAGACTAGTCAGTGATAAAGTTTTCTGAGCCACAGTCTAAGAATACTAGCATGATTAACCCTTCGAAAAAAATTTTTCTGCGACCTTTATTTTTTTCCTTTTCCATTATGGTTTATCATGGGACACTGAATAGTTCCTGTATGATACAGTAGGACCTCATTGATCCATTCTGTCTATAATAAATAATAGTTTACACAGAATGACTATACCTTGATAAGCGGTGAAACATATGTCAGGAGGATGAGAAGATCATGCCCCAAAACTTGACAATCAAATGAGATCAGAGAAAACAAGAGAGAAAGGTCCAGATAAACAGAGATATCATTAGGTATGACATTAAGAAAAAAATTTTAAGAGACTTATGGAAGAGGGTCCATGTAATTCACAGAACAAAGCAGCTGAGACAAGGCCTTAGAATAATACATTACAGCCACAGATGCAAAACTGTACAAGTAATAATAAGTGCAATATCATCACAGAAAAACAAAATGACCTCGTATGTATTACTAAAGCCTGTGGCATGAATGAGTGCAACATATCACTGTGAAGAACAAAAAGAGGAGGAAAACCGCAGCACACTTTGTGTATTTGTATGGTAACTGACAAATATGCAGGGGGTGGGAGCATAAACAAATGCATTTGGATGAAAATAAATGAACACATGAAACTTGTGACAGTATACTGGAGACTGCAGGCTGACCATATGGTATCTAATGGCACACATCACAAGAGAACACAGACAAAGTATAACTGTAGGGGGTATCAACTATTCAAGATAGTGTCTAACTCAGTTTGAATTTTCAGTCACTCCTAAAAGAGATAATAGCAGACTCACACAGAAACTAGCGTTAGAGAGAGGTTAAGTGACTCATTCCAACCTAGAATTCTATAAGATAAACTTTCAATCCAGAATGAGGGTGAAATAAAGATATTTCAGATGTGCAAGGTCTCAAAAATTTTATTTCTCATGTATACTTTCCCAGGAAACTACAAAAGAATGTACTCCACAAAGACATACTTGAGTAAACCAAGAAAAAAGAAGACACAGGATCCAGGAAACTGGAGCTCCAGCACAAAGATGCAAAGGGAATCCCCAAGGTATTAGAGAGGGACAGTAGCCATGCAGCTACTTGTGAAAGAGATACTTAAGTTAACCCTAAATACCGATTTAGCTCAAAATGATAACTACAACGTTACTGGAAGCGCAAGTGTGAGAGATGTGGAAGTAAATAGTCTTCTATCTGAGATTCAACAGATAATGTCTAACATTGTGTTTATGGAAATAGCCCATAAGCACATTATTCAGAAGTAAAGAAGTACAATTATAGAAGAAACAGTAAAAGATATGAAAATGGTAGCTTTGAGGAGAGATTCTGAACTGTGTACAGAGGCTTGTTATTTTGCTTTACACACCATTGGATAATCTTTTGGATAATCTTTAAAAAAAAATGTTAAGTGTATTTTATTTTTCTGCCATGCCAAGTGCAGAAGTATGATTTTTTCCTTTCTCAAATAACTGTTCCCCAATGTTTAAAACTTCTTTGTTTATTTGCTTAGTCTTTATATGTACTTTTTTTTTTTTTTTTTTTTGCCTTAGCCATGTGGGCTGCAGGATGCAAATTTCCAGACCAGGGATTAACTCATCCTGTTGGCAGGGAAAGCAGAAAGTCACAACCGCTGGACTGCCAGGGAATTTCCTGTAGCTTTTATGTGAGTTAGTTATCTATTGCTACATAGTAAATTACTCCCAAACTTATCAAGTTTTAAAACAACAGCCATTATTTCACCCAGTTTCTCAGAGTCTGGAATCTGAGAGTACCTTAGTTGGATGGCTCTGGCTTAAGAATTTTCATAAAGTTGTCAAGATGTCATTTGGGACAAAAGTTATCTCTTGGCTCAACTGAACTGGAGAACCATTTTCCAAGCTCCTTAACATGGTTGCTGGCAAGAGGCAATCAGTTCCTTGCTGGCTCTTGGCCACAGGCTTTAGTTCTTTGCCACGTGGACTGGACCTGCATACAACATGGCAGCTTGCTTCCTCCAAAGTGAAAGATCAAAAGTGAGAGCTTACCTAAGACAGGCTGCCTTGTGAAAGAGAGCATCCCCATTGCTGGAAATATTCAAACCTAGACCATACAACCACTGTCTGGAATGGCTCTCAACCTTTTGATGAGGTACTAGAACCCTGGGTAAACCTAATATCCCATAAAAAAGCACCAGTGCACAGACACAATTCTGCATATATTTCTAGGGAGCTCATGGACCCCAAAAAGTAATTCCATGGATCCCAAGGTAAGAATCCCTATTGCAGAAGACCAGACTATTTCCAGGGTTCTTTCCATTTCTGTGACACTAGTTTAAGATAAGTGAAAGTAATGTATTATACTCTACATGGTTCATGTTTTTTATATATGCTTGTTTTAGCTATACAAGTTATCTATAAATATGACCATTAGAATAGTATTTATGGTGCTTTTGTGCACACTGGGAAAAGATGACTCCTCTGGGCTGTCTAGTCAGAAACAAGTACCCCTTCCTTTGGGCTCCTGTGGCCCAGGTCAGGACACACCACTTGACAAGAAGAGGCAGGTTGGGTGTGTTAGTTCCCATCCTTCCATGAGCAGGGCCCAACCAGATTTAAAGTAACCAGCAGGCTGGAGCTTGGTCATCTGGTTAAAGAGTTGAAATACCTAAATTTTTACCAAAATAATAAAATAAATGTTACCATTGGCCATTGAATCATCACAATGCTTGAGGTGAAAAAAGTATGAAAAAATGCATTACCCCATTTTTACTGCCAATGAAGAAAACAGACTTTTCTTCAATTTCAGCTCCATCACCTTCACTTCCACTACTTCCCCGTTTTTCCACTTCCGCTTTTGCAATTTCCCAGAGAGTTTCACTATATGAGAGAAAGATAACCAAAATTCAGAAAAGCAAAAAGAATCCTTACATAAATTTCTTTCCAGCCCAGAGAAATTTCATTTTAATCAGATCTATAAAACAAATCAATATCATTTGTGGGGGAGGACAGTGAGCTGGTAAAACTTTGGAGGATTAGTCATTTTCTGTGTACCAGATGGAAAAAGAAATGATAAACAGAGGCTTTATTGCCAAGATCTGAAGTTGTCTTATTTTGGGACTCCCGGCCAGGGCTGAAAGCTGTGTGTGTTAGCTTCTCAGACACACATGAAGGTACAATGCCTTCTGAACATACAACTGGAAAACCACCAACATCTAGGAAAAGGGGGAAACATGTAAAACCAGTTTACCACATAACCTTTGCTACCTGAAACAGTTTTAGTTTTTTAAAATTATACATTTTTTGGCTCCAGATTCCTTTTTTAAAATATAAAGAAGGGAGAAAATCACCTAAAATTCCTTTTGAAAATCATCCTTTCATTCACCTCTCTACACAGATCAGATTTTTTTTTTAAAGTAAAGCCTAAATAAATTATGGAGTACTGAACTAAAAAATTGAGTTAAGATTTCATGTTTTATCCACCTGAATCTACTACTTTCTGCATAGAGTATGCCAACCTGAGTAAATTACCTAACCTCTCTGGATCCTTCATTCAGCAAATATTTATTGAGCACCTAATATACTCACATTTCTGTGCTAGTCCCCAGGCTTACTTTTGTTTCTTCTCCTCTAACTACGGACTAAAAAACACCACCAACTTCATAAGATTGCCATGATTGTAGAATGTGAAAATTAATTTAGGTTAGGGCCTGACCTATACATAATCACCTACAATTAGTAAATGTTTATAATTGTTATTTTTCAAGAACCTGGAATGGAAAGGGGGGGTGGTCTGCACTAAAATTCACACATTTACTTCACAGGTGAGCCCCTAAGAACTCAGTCTGGGCCTGTTTGCTCTTCAATTACACCCATTTCTTCATAATGTGATTATCTCCTTTCGAAGTTCCCAGGGGCAAAGAGAAAGAGGTGGTGTAACCATTTACGGTGATGGAAAGCTTAAGGTTCATAATCTCAACAGAGATCACACAGCCCATCCACTATACGGAAAAAAAAAAAAAAAAAGCCCAGAAATCTCGCTCTGTGATGGACTCCAGTACCCCACTCTCTCCCTGATGTCCTTACAAGTCGTTCAGGGAAGTTTTATGCATGACCTTGAGAACAAGTAACTAAAAAAACATCAGAGAAGAGTTAAAATGTATCTGATAGGTGATTAAAATCCCACCCTCCTCCCCTTAAAATGTGACCTTACATTTTTCAGTTGTCTTCACTAGTTTCCCCTCTTTTATCTGTGTCGTAAACCCCTACACCCGGACAGGAGGTCCCTGAGGAAGTGGGTTTGTGGTCTGGCTCACCGCCTGAAACCCTGTTCCTAGAACATTCCCGGGCCCCCCAAAAACTATTTTTGAAGAAACGAATGATTGGAGTTGAATCATCTTTCGACATCTCTTAACTTTTCCACCTCTGGAACTTTTCTACTTGCTTTTGGCAGAATCCATACTCTCAAGGATAGTACCTTGACCAACCAGACAGGAATTGCAAACAGGACAACCCTATGATGGGACTCGCTGTAACTCCTCTCCCCACATATACTGGCAGCGGCCTCTCCCTTCACCGCCGCTCCCCGCCTCCACCCCATCCAGGCTGAGTTGGGAAAGAAGGGAGGCTCTCGAGGGTTGCATAAACCAGGCCCAAGCAGAGTTGCAGGGATACCTGGGCATCGTGGCTTAGCCGCCCCAGTGTCCTGGTCGCCGCGTTAGGCCCAGCCTAGAATCAGCCGCACAGCGAACTGGGAGAGAGGCCGGAGTAAAGCAGGGAATTGCGTTGCCATGGTAGCGACGTCACAATCATGGGTTGCGTGCAGAGTAGAGGCATCATGGGAAAGGTAGTTTTCAGCGTTCTTTTCTCGTCTCAGCTTCAGCCGTTTTGGATGGGAGAAGAGACTCGTGGCAGTAAATCTGGGACTTAAAAAACTCTCGGCCGAAAGTGTTCTTTTATTTAAAAAAATATTCTCCTGAGTACCGACTATTTATATGCCAGCGGTCTCTGTCTTTAATTACTTTTCTCTCCCCAATAACAGTGATTTGGGAGTAGAGGACGAGACAATCTCCTGAGGTGTTTTCTAGAGATTTACTAGAGACAAAGATTTTAGTATTTTCCAGCCTTCTGTTTGTTTGGTTGTTTCAGATTTTGTAGAATAGCACAACGTTTGAAAGTGATAGAAAATATTAGTCTCTTAGTCGTGTTCAACTCTTGGCGACCCCACGGACTCTACCCGCCAGCCTCCTCTGTCCATGGAATTCTCCAGGCAAGAAAACTGGAATGGGTAGCTATTCCCTTCTCCACGGGATCTTCCTGACTCAGGGATCAAACCCAGGCCTCCTGCATGGCAGGTGGATTCTTTACCATCTGAGCACCAGGGAAGCCCAGCACATTGTTTATTAACAAGTTAATAAAGCAAATGCATCTCTGTAATACTTCATTTACTTATATCCAAGTCAATAACAAACTCTGAGTTATTAATATTGCTATATGACACACAAACTAATTAAAGGAAGCCAAAGATATAAACTATTGCAGAGAGGTACGATTTACATAAGAACAAGTGACTAGGCCTAAAGGAGTTGATGAAACCTTCCTGGCAGTGACATGTTTGATGTCTCGAATGCTGACTGTTGGAAGGAGAAATTTCCCTCTACTGCCATTTGCTTAGTCTCTATTGCGTGATGTTCAAGAGTATGAATTTTGGAGTAAGATAGTTTGAAGTCCTGACTCAGCCACACTAAGTTGCCACTAGGGATAAATTACTCAATTTCTCTGAGACTTTGCTTCCAATCCAGTAAAGCAGGAAAAAAATTATGACTTTTAAATGAGATAAATAAATGTAAAACATAACTTAAATGTATCTGAAACACTGTTTTAAGTGCTTAATACCTGTTATGGTAAGGTAAGTGGCTGATCAGCAGCTTTGAAGAAACACAAGGAAATAAAGCAGATGAAAATAAAAGGCATTACCTTCTCATAAAATCTTTGGGGACAAACTTCTCCCAATATTTAGGTGCATTTTGGAGACACAGAGGACTACAGTTACACATCAGATCAGATCAGATCAGTCGCTCAGTCGTGTCCGACTCTTTGCGACCCCATGAACTGCAGCACGCCAGGCCTCCCTATCCATCACCAGCCCCCGGAGGTCACTCAGACTCACATTCATCGAGTCAGTGATGCCATCCAGCCATCTCATCCTTTGTCGTCCCCTTCTCCTCCTGCCCTCAATCCCTCCCAGCATCAGAGTCTTCTCCAAAGAGTCAACTCTTCGCATGAGGTGGCCAAAATACTGGAGTTTCAGCTTTAGCATCATTCTTTCCAAAGAAATCCCAGGGCTGATCTCCTTCAGAATGGACCGGTTGGATCTCCTTGCAGTCCAAGGGACTCTCAAGAGTCTTCTCCAACACCACAGTTCAAAAGCATCAATTCTTTGGCACTCAGCCTTCTTCACAGTCCAGCTCTCACATCCATACATGACCACAGGAAAGACCATAGCCTTGACTAGGCGAACCTTTGTTGGCAAAGTGATGTCTCTGCTTTTGAATATGCTATCTAGGATGGTCATAACTTTCCTTCCAAGGAGTAAGCGTCTTTTAATTTCATGGCTGCAGTCACCATCTGCAGTGATTTTGGAGCCCAGAAAAATAAAGTCTGACACTGTTTCCACTGTTTCTCCATCTATTTCCCATGTAGTGATGGGACCAGTTACACATAGGAAGGGAAATAATGGAGGGGAGTTCAACAGAAAAAGGATGGTAGCAAGGGAGGCTGATACATTATGGAGTCAGTATCTATTATATATCCTGGAGCTAGCCCACCTATAAACTCACAAACTGATGTGGGACAAATTGTGATAAATCATGATGGCTGGGGTTCTGGAACTTTATGCCTTTTGCATGTTAGTTGGGAAGCCCTATTCCTATGGATAACAGTAATGACAGCTAACATTTTTCCAAATGTTTTCTGTGGACTAGGCACAGTATTAGCAAGTTAAAATTATAATGGTTTGGATAACTGGGACAGGTGGTTGAAGGAGTGAGTATGGTAACCAGGTGAAGGTTATCTGGCTGGGCCCTAATCACCAGAATTGATTGAGGAGTGAGTCACTTGATTCACCTTGATCTAATTAAGATGAATTCTGTTTTCTATCTTTCTGCCTCCTGAGGCTTCATCAGTTCAGTTCAGTTCAGCTGCTCAGTTGTGTCTGACTCTGCAACTCCATGAACCGCAGCACGCCAGGCCTCCCTGTCCATCACCAACTCCTGGAGTTCACCCAAACTCATGTCCACTGAGTCAGTGATGCCATCTAACCATCTCCATCCTCTGTCGTCCCCTTCTCCTCCTGCCTTCAATCTTTCCCAACATCAGGGTCTTTTCAAATGAGGCAGCTCTCTGCATCAGGTGGCCAAAGTATTGGAGTTTCAGCTTTAATGTCAGTCCTTCCAATGAACACCCAGGACTGATCTCCTTTAGGATGGACTGGTTGGATCTCCTTGCAGTCCAAGGGACTCTCAAGAGTCTTCTCCAACACTACAGTTCAAAACCATCAATTCTTTGGTGCTCAGCTTTCTTCACAGTCCAACTCTCATATCCATACATGACTACTGGAAAAACCATAGCCTTGACTAGATGGACCTTTGTTGACAAAGTAATGTCTCTGCTTTTTAATATGCAGTCTAGGTTGATCATAACTTTCCTTCCAAGGAGTAAGCATCTTTTAATTTCATGGCTGCAGTCACCATCTGCAGTGATTTTGGAGCCCAGAAAAATAAAGTCTGACACTGTTTCCACTGTTTCCCCATCTATTTGCCATGAAGTGATGGGACCGAATAATGCCATGATCTTAAGTTTTCTGAATGTTGAGCTTTAAGCCAACTTTTTCACTCTCCTTTTTCACTTTCATCAAGAGGCTCTATAGTTCTTCTTCACTTTCTGCCATAAAGCTTCATATTTGGACAAATAAAGTGACTTTCCAGGGTAGATGAAAATTGCTCAAGAGTATACAAAGATTAGAACTCTTCTGGATCAGCCCAAGAAGACACAGATTTCAGTGGTGGTGATGAAGGAGATAATTTTATGCTGCTTGCTGAATGAAATGAGCAATTATGTGAAAGGTAAAGGTGTGGGCAGAGTATATTCAGTGACCTGTGAATAGTTTGGGATAGAGGTGTCTGGTGGGGCTAAGGTGGGAGAGTAAGCGAGGCAGGTAGATTGGGCTACCGTGAAAGATCGTGCAATCTGGATTTTACTGTGTTGGTTATGAGAAACCAAATAAGATTTCAAATAGGGGTGTGCCACGACTAGACCTTTCCAACCAGTTGGCTGTTTGCATCAGGTGGCCAAAGTAGTGGAGCTTCAGCATCAGACTTTCCAATGAGTATTCAGGGTTGCTTTAAGACTGGTTTGATTTCCTTGCTGTCCAAGGGACTCTCAAGAGTCTTCTCCAGAACCACAGTTTGAAAGCTGAAAAGACCCTTTGTGCTGGGAAAGATTGAAGGCAAAAGGAGAAGAGGGTGGTAGAGGATGAGATGGTTGGAAAGCAACACCGACTCAATGGACCTGAACTTGGGCAAACTTTGGGAGGTACTGATAGGGAGGCTGCAGCCCATGGGGTCACAAAGAGCTGGATGTACTTAGCTACTGAACAATAACAACATGACTAGACCTCAGTTCAGTGAGATAATTTTTTGTAGCTGTGTGAAGGATGCTTCAGAGTCTGGAAGTCGTGTATGGAGGCTATTAACAATAGTCCAGAAAGTGACAGAGTTTTAATATATTTTCCTTTTTTTCAAAGTTACATAAGCTTGCTGCTGCTAAGTCGCTTCAGTCGTGTCTGACTCTGTGCGACCCCATAGACGGAAGCCCACCAGGCTCCCCCGTCCCTGGGGTTCTCCAGGCAAGAATACTGGAGTGGGTTGCCATTTCCTTCCCCAATGCATGAAAGTGAAAAGTGAAAGTGAAGTCGCTCAGTCGTGTCCGACTCTTAGCGACCCCATGGCCTGGAGCCTACCAGCATCCTCCATCCATGGGATTTTCCAGGCAAAAGTACTGGGGTGGGGTGTATTGTAGAAAAAATAGTATACAGAAAAAACAAAGAGGGTATAATAAGCAAATGCCTGAAGTAACAACATTTTGATGTTTTTCATTCCAATCTTTTTTGCTCATAGAGCTGAGGTTTTACTGTATAATTAACACTCTGATTTCAACATGTATTTTCCGTATCAATTTTTCAAAAACGCATAATAAACATAGCTTTGATGGCTGCATAAGGTTCCACTATATAGAGTTTTAATAATTAAGCACTCTCCTAATATGAGTGTTTAAAGTTAAACATGAGTTGAGCTAATCAGAATCCTTCTCTGGAATTTTTCAAACAAGCATTAAGAAAATCAAGTCATTCCCTCTCTGAGGGAAAATGGCAATATTTCCTGCTAAATGAAGTACTCTGTAGCAGTAAAAGGAAAAAAGAGAATAAGGGGAAATGTGAGTGGAGATGAGGTCCCTGCATGAACCAGTTAGCGGAAAAGCTGCTTCACCTTGTTAGTCCAGCTCCTCATTTTCACTTCCTCAGTCCCCACATTCCCAAAGCCTCTGGTCCACAGGAATCAGCTCAGAGACTCAGCACTGAGAAGTCCAAATTCCATGACAGCTGGGGGTGGGAGCAGGGTGGGTGAAAGGTGTTCTTGGCATCCCACAACACTTAAAGCCTTTTTCTAGAAAAATATGATTATCCGTGGTGGCTAATTCTTCAGGATTATACTTCAGTACAATTATGGGCTACAAGTATTGTTCCAGGAACCTGACTACCGTATATTTTTTCCTATGGAAAAAAATGTCCAAATAACCACTAACAAACACTTTTTTCAAGCCAAGACTTTGTAAGTTGTGACTAACTTTTCTTGTAAATTGAGAATTAAATTCATTTCTAAGCTATGGCAGTATGTGACTTCAAGGACACACACAGACACAAATCTAGAACATTTAAAATAAAATTTTAGACATAGTCCAATCAACTTACCTATAAGGAGCTTATTATGAAATCATGGGAGAACATGATTTATACATATTGTATATATGTCAATAAGCACACATATATATGATAATTACAATTTGTCCAAACAGCTTCTTTTTATATGGATAAAGCAAAGCAACACAGAAGACAAAGCATGAGTGCAGGAGAAGGAGGTAATAACTACCATTTTCACTAGTAGTACACTTCAGCTTTGACAATGAAAACATTAGGTATTTCTTGAAGATTATTCAAAAGATAATGCTTGAAATGGGTTTTGTAAATCATTTATTATGATTGAAAGGGAGGAAAATGATAGGAGACAAATATTACAATTAAACATGTAACATTATTCTCTTGTAACCAATCATAATAACATACTTTGAATTTTTAAATGGCTATATAAAAGTAATTTCCCAGAAAATAAAATTTTCACATCATCAGTTACAGAAAATTGATTTCTTTCCATCAAAATATTTTATCTCTGCTCTATCAAAAATAAATGCCAAGTCTAGGGCACTACCATTTAAGCTGAGCCTTCACTATGCATTTAAATTAGAAGATTTTAGGGGGGCTTACCACATGATGAACTAACTACTGCCTGAGAATAAAGTCCTCATACATATGTAACAGCTCTGCCAAGCCTCTGGCTCACCAACTAATGATTATTAAATGGTTTTCTGGGAACTCAGAAACTCTACCGTATCCCAGCCAAAAGGTGCCTGAGAGTCATCCCAAACTGGTAACCAGTTTATTCTCAAAAATTAATTTGCTTACAGTGAGTGGCTGTGGCTCAAAAGATTAGGAGAACTAGTAAATGGCAATGTACTTCTATGGGCGGTTTCGACCTTTGTCATTACTAGTAAAGCGTAAGCTTACTTGATCAGTATATGTCTTGGCTCTGATCTTTCTAAGGATGCTAACGCAGGATGGAACGTTTTTAAAAGGCTTAGTGTGAGAACAGTACATTGCCATAGGGAGAAAGCAGCAAAAAAGAAAACAAGAAGGCTCGCCAACAAATTAATTCAGCAGCTAACTTTTCCCCCCAGTTGGTTAAAAAAATACCATACACAAAGTGATAAATATATGTCCAAAATATAAATAAAAAATATTCTACACATAAATAAAATTAAGTATACTCATGATTACTATTTCAATTAAACATTTTTACAATATAATTTTCATGTCTTATCACAGTTTCATTTTCATCATGAATAATAATAAGTACTTTATTTTGACACAAACTGGAATGTACTGACCATTTATGTAACCTAGTAAAGCAATAGGTTTCTAGACTCAACTAAAATTTATCTCCTTTGAAGAAGAGCTACTTTCTCTTTTCTTTAAAAAAAATATTTTGGGGAATTTATTTTCAAACTATAAAAGACTATGTGAAGCAAAACTTTAAAATTTCTTTGTTTTCAAAGATATCATTATTTAACAAAGCAAGGTCAAGATGACCCAGCACCAGTGGAATGAACTGTGGGCAATATTCCAGTGAACTTGGGTTATGTTGATAGCCAAGGAATGTCAGGAATCAGTGTTTCATTTTAAGTTTTACACTCCAGTGATCTGAAATGGTGACAGGGTATACTTTCTAAAACCACACTGGAGGTTCTGGTTACCTGCTGCTGCTGCTGCTAAGGTGCTTCAGTCGTGTCCGACTCTGCAACCCCATAGATAGCAGCCCACCAGGCTCCGCCATCCCAGGGATTCAGCGCCTGCTTTTTCACACAGTGATTCACAGAACTAAAAATTTACCCTTCAACACCACCCAGCAGCTGTTTCTTAATTGGATACTCTACTTCTTTCTAAATACCATATCATTAATTAAAAGCACATTTAATTATAGTACATAATTTTTTGGCAGTGAGCATATCCAAATAATCAACTGGTTTGCCAAATGAGAGTTTGGCAAAACTCCCTTGAATCTCCCTTTCTAAAGATTGCTAGAATATTTTTTTTTAAGAGAAAAAAAGCCTTGATGTTTCTGATGGGAAAGGTGATGGAAAAAAATGGCAAATTCTAATCCAGTTAAGCTAAAAGGAAATCAGCATGTGGGAAAATTTGTTTAGGTTTTATGTGTGTGTGTGTTTAAGTTTTATTACGAGCATTTATTTGAATATTTATGAATCAAATAGAAGAGAGTAACTCCTATTATTTTTAAAGAATGGACTACTACTGTGTGGATGTCATGCTGCCAAGATGTAAATGAACTTATTTGGAGCTGATGCAGCCATTGCTTAGAAGACAAGGGGAGGAAGTTTAGGCCCCTGAGCCTCAGAGCAAAGTGGGGCCTTTGGTTGGTCTGTTGTTTGCCAGAAGGGGCTGGCTTCCCATCACCCTGGCTTGGAAACCCTGGGTCTGAGCTGAGAGCAGCGCTGGAGCAGAGAGGTGGTGAACTGCCTTTTGCTGGTAGAAGTTGTTTATGTAGCTGGCGATCAAAAGGGTGATTTCAAGAATCTAAAACAAGAAAAGTGGAATTGTTATCCTCTTGAGAAGTTCTCATCATTTTCCAAAGAGAGTAAAGGGTTGGCCATGAGTGGTCTCCATCTGTGTGCCCAGGCCACCAGAGTTCCCTTTCAACCAGATCAAACAGTGGAGTACAGCTGACCCTTGAACAACACAGGGCTTAGAGACCCTGATACTCTGAGCAGTCAGAAATCTGTGTGTAACTTTGCAGCGCCCCTCTGTGGCCACGATTCCTTTGTATCCATAGTTCCACATCCATGGATTCAACTAACCACGGATTGTGTAGTAATGTAGTATTTACAATTGAAAAACAATCTATGTATAAGTGGACTTGTGCAGTTTATACTTGTGCTGTTCAAGAGTCAACTGTACTTACACGTTCACCACCATCTATTTTTCCATTACTTAAACCAGCAGAAAGTGGTACTTAAAAAAAAAGTCAAATTTAGTGGCAATATTAGAAAATGTGACAATAGTACAATTCTGTCAGTTATCTTAAATCCACACTTGTGAATACGTGAGTAAGAAATTCAGTGTAGTATATTAACTTTTTATTTAAACTGAAGTGTGCCATGATCTTCTGCACTTACTATCCGCCTTCACTTAAGTATAGATTTAATTAAGAAACATATATGCCATTTTTTAAAGCTTCAGATTTTAAAAAAGTAGTCTCTTTAAGTTGATAATTTTAAGACAAAGTTTTAGAAAAATTAGTTTCTCATTCTTTTGCCTAAAATTGGAATCACATGTTAGAATGCAGCCCTTTTATTTATTGCTTTTACTTAGAGACATTAAAACTACATAGCTTGTTAAAATTGTAAAGAAACAAGTATGTCTTAATTTTATTTATTTTTTTTGTCTTAATTTTAAAACCTCACTCTTCTCACTAAAGAGTCCATTAAGTGAATTATTCCAAGTAAATAAGATAATGCATATAAAATACCTGATGATAACAACTTATGCCAGGACCACTTATTTTGATCTTTCTGTATACCGGGCACTGAGCTAAACATTTTATGTTTTAAAATTAATTAGTTAATTAATTTTTGGCTGTGCTGGATCTTTATTGCTGTGTGGGCTTTGTCTAGTTGGGGCAAGTGAGGGCTAATCTCTGGTTGGGGTTCTTGGGCTTCTTGTTGCCATGGCTTCTCTTTTTGCGGAGCACGGGCTCTAGCTCAGTAGTCATGGAGCACAGGCTGAGCTGCCCCACAGCAGGTGGAATCTTCCCAGACCAGGGATTGAACCAATGTCCCCTGCACTGGCAGGCAGACTCCCAACTACTGGACTATCAGGAAAGTCTGAGCTAAACACTTCATGATTCCCTCACTTAATTCTTAATTCATTAAAAAAAAAGGAACATTATACCATTTTTTAGATGAGGAAACCAAGGCTTAGGGAGAAGATGTAAGCCAAAATTTGGACCTATGATTGTATAATTATAAGCAGTTTGTTTTCCCATCAAGAACTTAAGTCTTCGCACAATAAATACTTTACTGTGAGAAAAACTAGCATAAAAAAGTTAGCATAAAGGCTTCTACTCACCTTGGGTTTTGCCATAGCAAAAATCAATTTCTCTGTTGGTTTGTCTTTTGAATGTGCATTGTTAATGACTACCATAAAATCATCTTGATAACCTCCAAAGGTCATTAGACTCTTGTATACATAGCTGACTATTAACCTCTTCAAAGAGAAGAAAAAAGTAAATATGTTATATACTATTTTCAAAGAAAGATGAGAGATGATTAATAATATATGTCTCCATTAAGATGCTGATACAGATGGAAAACTGTAGATGGAAAATATTGGTAATTCCATACAGTTTCAAAAAGCAAAACTTGAATTTGTTGTGTACCAGTAACTATTTACGTAGCATTTACACTGTATTTGTCCTTAAAGATTTCTATCTATCTGTCTGTCTACATGCCTACCTACCTATCTGGTTGAATCATATGAACCTGATGCTTTTTTAAGGTAAAAAATGGTCAAATATTGGCAAATCCATATAGTTCACCCTGATAGGCAGATCTTGATATATGTAAACATAACCAGTACCAAGCACACTACTTCTTTTTTAACTTTCTGCTTCTTTTAACTTAACAGCATGTCATGAACATTCTTCCATGACACGAACATACTTGCTATTGTATAAAATCATTTAAAATGATTTTATAGACATTTATTTAGATTTTATAGACATAGACATTATTTAACTGATCTATTGAAGAATATTTAAATTTTTTTGTTACTATCTTACTCCAGTGAATATTTTGGGACATATTTCATAATACACATAGAATAATTATTTCTATAGTTATAAACCTCAACAGCTAAAATTGCTATCTCAAAAAAGTAAACCTTTAGAAACTCAGAAACATTATACCCATTTACATTTCCAGCATTTTGTAGTTTTGGTAACACAGGATACCACATTTGTTTGAAGCTCTGCCAATCTGATTGGTGACAAGTAGAATCTCACTGTATTAAACTGAATTTACTTGATGGTGAGATTAACATTTAAAAATACATTTACTGAATATTAGTATTTCTTCTATGAACTGCCTTGGCCCATTTGTCTATTGCTATGTTCATCATTTCTTTACTATCTGGAAAAACATCCACGTTCCTAAAGGATAACAACCCTTTGTCATACATGCAGCAAATACTTTTTCCCAGTGTGTTACTAAAACAATTTTTAAAATATAATTCAAAGATGTACAGCCTAAAAGGAAAGGAATCTGTGTATTTAATGATTAGCTTGCAAGACTTGGAGCAGATCATCCCAGTTCTGGACACCTCCTCTGCTGCAGGCCAACAGTGTACATGTGTACACGGGTCTGTACGTCCATCTCTCAGAATCAACAAACTGGTTTACTTGGCCAAGGTAACTCAATACTGGTGTATAATTTTTGTTGACTTTAAGTCACTGGTTTTATAATCTATCTTCAGATTATTTATTCAAGAACTAAAAGGCATTCAAGAAACATGCCATGCCGTGCTAAGTCGCTTCAGTCATGTCCAACTCTTTGTAACCCTATGGACTGTAGCCTACCAGGCTCCTCTGTCCATGGGACCCTCCAGGCAAGAACACTGGAGGGGGTTGCCAATGCCCTCCTCTAGGGGATTTTCTCGACCCAGAGATCGAACCCATGTCTCCTGTGGTTCCTGCACTGTAGGCAAATTCTTTACCCCTGAACCATGGGGAAGACCATTCAAAAAATACAAATGCCTTCAAAAGAGTTTTCAACAGTTACAAGGAGAAACAGTAACTAAAACACTAAAGGACAGTCTCATTTCCAATAAATTCTCAGTGATTCTGACTATAGCCACAAGTGGGAGAGCCCACCACATCTACCAGGTGAACTGAGCGATCCCTGTCCACCAGGTTAAAAAAGATTTTTTTAAAAGTAATCTGATATATATAAAATATGATAGAAAATAGAGTGAATTTCAGATAAATGAATAAATAGAAATCACAGTTTGACTTTATAGTTAATCATGTAAATAACTCTAAAGATACTGTATATGTACAAGTGAATGGGTAGGTGATATTATGGGAAAGTATAAAAATTGTCACAGAAACTTAAGTGAAACTGAACTTAAAATTCTGCTAACTAAAGTTTCTACCTTAATGTTATCTTCAAGAGATATCTTAATGTTATATCTTAATGTTATACCTTAATGTTTTCTTCAAGAGATATGTTATCTTAATGTTATTTTACACAGGAAGCCACCTTCTGAACACTATAAATGAGTGGTCATTTTACAAATACAACCATGACTGCAATTTAATCATGGTATCTTAATATTTTTCTCATACACAATACATAGCCTGTCTAATCTTGTTTTAAAAGATGAAATTGTAATCATGGTTATATTCGTAAAATGACCTCATGATATAGTATTAGGAAGGATATTTTTCTGTGTATAAGAAAAATAAGATTAAGGTATCATTACCTTTTGTTTATGGAACACTGAGCATGGACATGAGTCTGAGTGAACTCCGGGAGTTGGTGATGGATAGGGAGGCCTGGCGTGCTGCAATTCATGGGATTGCAAAGAGTTGGACACGACTGAGTGACTGAACTGAACTGAACTGAGCAATGGAAATAGTTGACTCAATGCAAAACTTAAGGATTTAATCTTACCATGGAGTTGTATTCTAAGATGCTTAAACCATCCTCATGTACAGCCAGCCACATGAACGTACTTCCAAGGGACGATGGGGTTATGGGCTATGAAGAGGTGAAAATATACTATATAATAGATGCTAAACAAAATTACAGAAATGTTTTAGTCTAAATGCAGTACGACATTTCTAAGAACAACAGCAACAACATCTTATTATTAAAAATCTCACTTGAGGAGTAGACAGTGTGGTATAATGGAAAGAATAGTGAATTAGGAGACCCAAATTTGGGTCTTGAACTTGGGTTTGAGACCCAAATCTGTTCTTTATTAACATGTGTATTTGGATAGGCCACTTAATCTAACCCCTAGCAGGTCTGTCTCTCCTTCCTCAGTGTCATGTCACTCTTAACCATGAGTGGTTTCCAGACTGATTGCAACACTGGTTGCGAGTTCCTGAAAGTGTGAGAATAACTTATCTGCAAGTATGGGCTTCTGTATCCCTAGAGCTCAGCTCTGTGTTTGGCAAACAAAATTCATAATTACTAAATAATACAAATGAGTGAGAGAGTAAATGAGTGGATGGATGAAGGAATAAAGAGAAGAAAGCAGAGCTAAGGGGCTGTCTTCAGTCTACTGATTAAGCCTTCTGAGTGTAAGAAATGATTTTGGCAGGGTAAACTGGAGCAGAAGGGAAAAGACAGAGATGCCGACGGCTGTCCTGCTCTTTCCTCAGTGTCCTTTCATGGTTTTCTTTATATTGTTGGAAATTCCCTTATTTTCTTTTAAAAAGTTGAATATACTAAACCTGGGGTTATGGTTATCACTTTATATTTTGCTAAACTGGATAGCCTCCCCCTACCATTTCTTACTTTTGCAAGAAACAGCTTGGCACCAAAGAACGGCCACTTCCTGGCTACTGTCAAATAGATTCGCACACAGTCAGCAGCACTGTGTCCTCGGAGGGCCATCCACCTAGTTGACAGTCGCTGGCAAAGCTGCCTAAAAAAAGAACAAAAACACAAAGAGTGTATCATCCTCCCAAGATAAAGCTCTCCTTGAGCCAATCCTAGACACCAATGGGGGACCTACCCAGGGCAAGCTGTGGTTTGGTGGTGCCCATCTTCCCACTGTCCACCCCTTGTCCTTTGCGTAGCATTCCTTTCACCAAGTCCCCGTATTTGTTAGTGCTCTCGGTATGACCTCGGTTCCCTGCTCCCCACTCCCTTCAGGTAAAAATTTAAAATCTGATAAGCTAACATCAAACGTTCTCATAATTAGCCTAGAATCTCATGGGAATTACTTTCACTTTTAAAGAAGTACAAGAATTGGAGACTGAAGAATGAGTCCCCAACGGTGGAATTTTGGTGCTACCGCTCCTGGCTCGGAGAGATGCTGGGTACAGGGGAAACCTCTTAAGTCATGAAGGCAACCACTTATTCTACACAGACAACACACTAATCACAAATGTTTCTATTTTAAAAAACTTCATGGTGAATTGGATTTACCTCTATTTTTGAATCTATGCCTTTTCTTTATAAGTGTTCAAAAGCCCAAATTAATAGAGTGGAATTAAAAATTTTTATTAAAAATTTTGTGTAAGAAGATACTTTATTTTTATTCCAATTTGTTTATAATGGAATACCCTAAGAGGTAAAAAAATTTTGGTAAACATTTCATAAAATTAAACCTATTAGCCAATTTTTTCCCTTTTATTTATTAGCAACATTAATTTGGACAATGAATAAGATCAAATAAAAAGATCTTAAGGCAGATTTTTTTCTTATTGAAAAAGTTTATATCTAGCTTCTAAAGTTTCCAGACACATCTCAAATAAAAACAACTATAACCTCTTGGTATTCAACAGTATTTTAAAAATCTTGAGCAAATCGTTACGTATAATTTTTTTCATCTTTAAAATTTGTACAGAAAAATATCACTGAAAAACTAGTGCACATCTGCCCTGTAAATAGTTCTTTACCTTAGCTGTTCTTCAGAAGAGTCATCTCTATACCTTTTAGGGTAAAATTTCTCTATGACTTGTTTTAGAGTTTGATTCGCTTTGCACTGATTAGTAACATGACCTGCTGGAGTGGAAAAAGGTCTTTCAAAATCTCCAATCTCCACCTAATTGGAAACCCAAAAAAGAGAAAATAAAGGATATTTTAAAAGAATTTTTAGAAAGAAAGTTAGTTTTATTTTTTTCTAAACACTGTAACATATAACATATAAATCTATTTGTCATGATTATGTCATTATGGAATTTGTAATCATATAAAAATACTATTATTTAAACCTAAATTTCATTTGAAGTTTAATTATGAAACAAGTCTATAAGTATTCCATGTGGGTTTCCCTGGTGGCTCAGCTGCTAAAGAATCTGCCTGCAAAGCAGGAAACTCAGGTTTGATTCCTGGGTTGGGAAGACCCCCTGCAGAAGGAAATGGCAACTCATTCCAGTATCCTTGCCTGGGAAATTCCGTGGACCGAAGAGCCTGAAGGGCTATAGTCCACAGAGTTGCAAAGAGTTGGGCACGACTGAGTGACTAACATGATACGATATAGTTTCATTTCTACATTAATCATCCTAGGTTAAAATCTGACAGTACAATATTTGCTCAAGGTCACTTTACTATTACCTGAAACAACACTAGGTAATTTTTCATTTTAAAGGTACAATTTTGGTTGGTGATAATAAAGCAAAAATAGAAGTTAGAAATAAAAAATAGATATAAAGCTATGAAAAATCTTTTTAAAGTATTACTTGCACTTTTTAAGGGTCTCTACCTAATATAATGGGAGCAAGTACTACATTCTCATCACGTCCTAGATTTTCTCCATAAATGTGACTGTATGCATCCCCTCAAACTACTGATCAGTTTTTTCTGGAAACAAAGCCCTTCATTACCTTTTTTCCCTGAATGAAAGAATGTTCAATCCTTATTTCTATTAACAGATTATACAGATGCCACCCCTCTACCAACCCATCAAACCATCCATCTATCTATGGTTCCCTCTCTCCATCCACTCTCCCACCCATTCATTCATCCAAACCTGTACTAAGTTCTCATTATATGTCAGGCACTGTGCTAATTTTTATGAGAAAGAAAAAAGTTGAGCACAGTTCCTGTCCTCAAAGAGTTTACTGTCTAGTAGAGGAGACTGTAGAATAAATATATACTTGTGATAAACTGTGTTAAGTGCTTTCTTTGTATATGGTACCAAAGAGGGTACAATGAGCGAGATGGGGTGGGAGGCACATTGAACATCCACATCCTTACCTATAACACACCTCAGCAAGCAGATGGAGGACTCTATCATGACTGAGATGGTCATATAGAAAGCACTGGTTCTCCATCTCAAAAGGGTCTCTCTGTCTCCAGGTAAGCTGTTGGCACAACATGCCTCTGAGATTCTGACTCCTGTGACTTCTCTTATCTAGTTCTTACTCTGACCAGCTACTGTCTAAATTCCTCAGCTGAGCTTTGCTCTTACAGTCAATTCTTATAATTTTCTAGCTTCCCTGTTCTTGGTTTGGCTTTGCTGTTAAACTTTTTCACTCCCATCTCCTATCTAATCAGTTGTTGTTCAGTCGGTCAGTCCGATCCAACTCTTTGTGACCCCATGGACTGCAGCACACCAGGTTTCCCTGTCATTCACCATCTCGTGAGGTATTATCCTAATTTCCTCACACCAAATAAAAGTTGTCCATCTGCTCTTCAAATACACTGAAATCCTGCCCCCAGAGCAAGCTTTTCATTGTCCCCACCTATCAGCAGACAGTACTCAGCACAGCAAGCTGTGAACCCTTAGACCAGGATTTAACCTCCAAGGATATGGCAGTTGTACAAACAATAGTTATAAACATAATAAGCAATCTAAGGCAACCCACGCTGTTTGGAAATCCTGTAATGGAATATTCAAGTTCAAGGTCACTCTCTCTGGCCCCAGGCATACTGTGTAGCACAGAATGATCACAATAAATGTTTGGAGAATTAACCGCAAATATTTGGAGAGTCAACTTAGGTATTCCCCATACAGGGCTTCCTAGGTGGTATGAGTAATAACGAACTTGCCTGCCAATGCAGGAGACATAAGAGACGTGGATTCAATCCCTGGGTCAGAAGATTCCTTGGAGGAGGGCATGGCAACCCACTCCAGTATTCTTGCCTGGAGAATTCCATGGACAGAGGAGCCTGGCGGGCTATAGTCCATGTGTGTGTGTTAGTTGCTCAGTCGTGTCTGACTCTGTGCAACCCCATGGACTCCTCTGTCCATGGAATTCTCCAGACAAGAATATTGGAGTGGGTTGCCATTTCGTCCTCCAAAGGAGAAGTCCATGGGGTTGCACAAAGTGGGAAACGACTTAGCAACCGAGCATGTGTGCTTTCCCCATATGCCTCACATCAACATGACACATTGCCAGACACCATATACAATAAGAACATCAGCTCCAAGAACTTCCTAAAAAAAAAAAAAAAAGAACTTCCTAATTAAGACAGAGGATATCAACAAGGACCTGGCTGGCTGGCTGGCTGGCTGGCTAAGTCACTTCAGTCGTGTCCGACTCTGTGTGACCCCAGAGACGGCAGCCCACCAGGCTTCCCCATCCCTGGGATTCTCCAGGCAAGAAGCTGGAGTGGGTTGCCATTTCCTTCTCCAATGCATGAAAGTGAAAAGAGAAAGTGAAGTCGCTCAGTCGTGTCCGACCCTTAGCGACCCCATGGACTGCAGCCTACCAGGCTCCTCCGTCCGTGGGATTTTCCAGGCAAGAGTACTGGAGTGGGATGCCACTGCCTTCTCCGCAACAAGGACCTACAAATACTCAAATTACAACAGAAATAACTTTGTCTTCCACAGAGCTGAGATTTCCTTAGTATATTTCATTTATCTCCGCAAAAACTACTCTGAGGAAGTGATCAGAGGCATTATTTACTTTTCCTTTTGTAGATGGAGAAACTATACTTTTTAGTTAGTAAAGCACTCAGAATTTTCTAGATGTATTGTTTTACCTTTCTACTCCTTTTAGAAATTCATCTAAAACATTAGAACTATATGTCCAAAGAACGTGATAATTTTTCCCGGAGATAATTTTTTCTTTCTCCACAAAATTAAAAGTTAAGAAAACGAACTTAAATTTTAGCAAAAATGAGAGTAATTTTAACAGAGCATCTGTGATGTTAGAGAATCAAAGTCTAGATAAGCAGATAATGAAAGCCTAGATAATCAAAGCCCAGCACATGATAAAAAATTACTCCTAAACCTATCACCAAGAAAATATGTGACTTAGTTCTTTCCTCAGCTTTTTATCACTGCAAAAAGGGAATACTTAGTGCAGTATGAACACTTTAGAGTCTGATGATCATAAAGTTACTATGAAAGTAAATTAAATTATCAACCATTCATGCATCCAAGAACATGATGGAGAATGGACTGTATGTAAAGCACTGTGCTAGATACAAAGATGAATAAGGAGAGACCTTGCTTTCAGGAAGTTCACTGGGGTCAGAACAGTAATAGATACATGCAAGGCATTACCGAAACCTTAAGAGGAACATTTAACCCATCCAGGAAGAATTCAAGAAGGGTTTCTGGTATGAGTGACACCTAAGATAAAAATGAAAGGCTCAGCTGAAGTTAACAGGTAAAGGCATGGGAGTAGAAGTGTCTAAACAGAGGAGACAAACCAGTAAAGCATAAGAGGAAAGAATAAGTGAATCATACACAACTCAGGACCATAAAGCTCAAGGTAGAGAATATTAAGAGATGAGACTGGAGAGGCAAGAAGAGTTCAGATCATGACAGTCCTTTCATGTACACAAGGGAATGACACAGTGATTCACATTTTCTTCTGTATCTCCATTCCAGTTCCCGTATTATCAGTGCTGCCTGACAAACCTCCATGGCACAGTCTCTAGGCCCAACCTTAGGAGAATGGCAGCTTCCACGTACTGTCTCTTCTGGGACATTGCTCTTGTCACCCACCCACCATTCTGTGAGGAAGCGCAGGCAGACACTTGAAGAGGGGGCAAGCAGGTGTTCCCATTGACGTAAGTTCCAAGTAACAGCTGGCATCAGCCACCAGATGTGCGAGTGAACGAACCTTTCAGATGATTCCAGCCCTAAGCTACAGAGTCACAACCAGTCTACAAGTTACGCCTACTGATCCCATATGAAGCAGAGACAAGCTGCCATTACATATCCCTGCCCTAATTGCTATCTGGGGCCAAGTCTTGGAGTCATTTATTATGCAGCAACAGGCAACTGGAACTATCTCTCTAAATTCTTCTTGGAGAATAAAAGTATGTGGGGGACCAGACCAGAGAAAAACACGTTAGAAGCCTGATGAAGAAGAGTAGTAGGCAGGATATAATGATGATCTGAACCAAAGCCATGGCAGTCAGCATGGAGAGGAGGGGACAGGGTCCCGGAGACTGGGGGGAAGGGAGAGGGAGGGCAGAGGCAGAGGTGATTCCTGGATTTGAAGCTTGCTTGGCAGATTGTGGAAAATTCTTAAAGAGATGGGAATACCAAACCACCTTACCTGCATCCTGAGAAATCTGAATGTAGGTCAAGAAGCAACAGTTAGAACTAGACATGGAACAACAGACTGGTTCCAAATCGGGAAAGGACTGTGTCAAGGTTGTATATTGTCACCCTGTTTATTTAACGTATATGCAGAGTATATCATGTGAAATGCCAGGCTGGATGAAGCACAAGTAGAATCAAGATTTCCAGGAGGAATATCAATAACCTCAGATACACAGATGACACCACCCTTATGGCAGAAAGCAAAGAAGAACTAAAGAGCCTCTCGATGAAAGTGAAAGAGCAGAGTGAAAAAGTTGGCTTAAAACTCAACATTCAGAAAACTAAGATCATGGCATCGGTCCCATCACTTCATGGCAAACAGATGGAGAAACAATGGAAACAGTGAGACACTTTATTTTTCTGGGCTCCAAAATCACTGCAGATGGTGACTGCAGCCATGAAATTAAAAGACGCTTGCTCCTTGGAAGAAAAGTTATGACCAAGCTAGACAGCATATCAAAAAGTTGAGATATTGCTTTGCGGACAAAAGTCCATCTAGTCAAAGCTATGGTTTTTCCATTAGTCATGTATGGATGTGAGAGTTGGACTATAAAGAAAGCTGAGCACCAAAGAATTGATGCTTTTGAACTGTGGTGTTGGAGAAGACTCTTGAGAGTCCTTTGGACAGCAAGGAGATCAAACCAGTCCATCCTAAAGGAAATCAGTCCTAAATATTCATTGGAAGGACTGATGCTGAAGCTGAAACTCCAATACTTTGGCCACCTGATGCGAAGAACTGACTCACTGGAAAAGACCCTGATGCTGGAAAAGACTGAAGGCAGGAGGAGATGCGGGTGACAGGATGAGATAGTTGGATGGCATCACCAACTCAATGGACATGAGTTTAAGCAAGTTCAGGGAGTTGGTGATGGACAGGGAAGCCTGGCGTGCTGCAGTACATGGAGTTGCAAAGAGTTGGACATGATTGAGCGACTGAACTGAACTGAATTGGCAGATCAAACAGAGGTGGTGTCTCAGTGAAGATGCGAATGTGAAGAAAGAAAAAGGAAGATGATTAGCTCCCGATATGCTGAACTTAAGGAGCCTATGAAAGCAATATGAGTTGCAAGAAAAGATTTGGGAATCACGGGCAAAGGTGGTAGATAAAATGAAGAGAATGACTAAGATGTCCTGAGATGTTAAGAGTGAGAAGGCCGAAAACCCTGGGGAATCTAAGCCAACAACACATCATTTTCCCTTAATTAAAATGTGCAGAGACCCAGGTGGAGTAGAGACTGAGCACTGCCTTTCATGACCATTCTCTAATCTTTCTGAGTAATAAAAACTTTGTATTTTTTAAGGCTCATTGCTGCCCAGCTGAGACCACATTTTCTAGTCTCTCTTGTAGGTTGGCAAGATCAGGTGACTTAAGTTTGACCAAAGAAACTTAAATGGAAACGTTCTATATAACTGCTAGGAAGATTCTCAAAAGCAGGAAGGCATGCCCTTCTTCAGTTCTTCCTCCATTCTGCTGCCTGGAACACTGATGTAATGGCTGGAGCTCTGGCAGATCCCCAGGACCACGAAAATGACGGCAGAATGGAGAAGAGGACAAAGCACACGTCCCTCTGGGCTGCAGACACACCAGAATCCCTATCTCCCACTGGGGAGGGGAAGATTTCTCCCCACTACCCATCTAGAGAACTTTAACTTGGTCTAATAATTAAACTGACACCAGGCAGATTATCAGGAGAAATTAACCAATTGAATGCACTGAGGTCTTAAAAGATATGCTGTATGCATGCCAAGTCATTTTAGCCATGTCTGACTCTTTGTGACCCTATGGACAGTAGCCCCCTTGGCTCCTCTGTCTATGAGATTCCCCGGGCACAAATACTGGAGTCGGTTGCTATGTCCTCTTCTAGAGGATCTTCCCCAACACAGGGATCGAACCCATGTCTCTTACATCTCCTGCATTGGCAGGCAAGTTCTTAACAACTGAGCCACCAGGGAGGTCCACTTATAGATACAAAACCCCTGAAATGACCAAAGCAAGCTATTTATATATCATTTTTAGACAAAGAAACGATTATTTACCAAGATCTAACAAAACAAAGAGGCTTACGTTTGGGGTAGAAGACTAGCGAAGTAGTAACAGTTTGTTTATACAGCTTTCTTAGCCTTGAATTCCCTAACTGCTGACAAGGATGCTTTCTATCCTCCTCCTAGAGGGAGGACACCTTCACATGGGAGATTTATTTTCAGCTTGTAGGGCAAAAGAGGGAGGTTAGAGTGTTTTTTAAGTATATATCATTTTTTTCCCCACCATTTGTTTCTAAAGTAACTTTATTTCAAAATAATCAACATGCCACTGAGGCATATTTGGGGGCAGACTGCCCTGGGCCCCAACACTTTCTATGTGAGGGACAAATAATACCAATATTTCTTTTTTGATTGTCACTATTAATTTGCATGTGTGGTTTACAGTCACCTTAATTTAATCTTAATTGATATAACAGGCAATTATCAATAGAAGAAAATGTTTTAGCTTTTTAAAAGAATGATCTTACTGGGTTACTGAACATTTTCAGCAAGGCATTCACAACCCCATAGCTCAACACTCAAAATCCTCTATTAGATGCAAAACCTAGTGCGATACTTCCAAGGCAATTAAGAAACTAGCTTCTCTTTATGATCCATTGTCTCATTCTGCTGCTGCTGCTGCTAAGTCGTTTCAGTCGTGTCTGACTCTGTGCGACCCCATAGACGGAAGCTCACCAGGCTCCCCCGTCCCTGGGATTCTCCAGGCAAGAACACTGGAGTGGGTTGCCATCTCCTTCTCCAATGCATGAAAGTGAAAAGTGAAAGGGAAGATTGTCTCATTCTCCATCACTGCAATTGTCAGCAATGGGAGTCAAATTGTAATCATCATGCCTGTGATTCTTAAGGTGTTAATCACAGCAAATTGAATTTAAAGAATTACACAAGGTATATTGTTTTAGTATGTTTAATTCAATGAAGAGATTAGTATTTTATCTTTACAAAATATTGCTCTACATAGCATGGAAGTTACCTGAGCTAAAAGAGCTGCCATTTCTAACGCCAGGTCCCTGTTCAGAGGAAAAAGTCCATTTACTATTTGGTCATTTGTCTGATACATTAACAGCAACTTTTCTCTATCAGTCTCTCCTCGAACTTGCATTGAGAAATATAATCTGTAAAAAAAGAAGAAATTTTTCATTAAATGATACACTTACAAAAGAAGAAGGTAAAGAGAAATCCAGAGGACTGACATGGGGTTGTTCTAACAACAGTTCTCTCAGTGATACAAAAACTTAGATCATTACAATCTGCTGATGACCTCTATTTCTATTCTTTATAACATTTACCAGCAAACTGAGAAAGACTGTTCTGAAGCTGAGCTTGAGGGGTGCTTCTGTGCTATTTTTATGCCCTGAAACACCTTAGCTGCTACTGAGGAAGGACCTGATACTAGTGGGCTGTATAAACCCAATTTTTAAAACACTCATGATCTTTCCTACATACCTTGGACATAACAGGGAATAGGAAGTGAAGGTTTCAATTAAAAATCAATATCAAATAGTCAAACGGGGACAGTTTTCTCCAGGAATCTAAAAGATAGTACATCTATCTAAAAGTAATTGCACATTTAAATGTTTTGACTTTTTTTTTTTTTGGCCACATTCTGATAAACAGCCCTAGGATCTCAAATATAGTTTACAGGCTATCATTATTACTTGTTGAAAAATGATCTGGCTTTTGTTCACCTAGGTCTTCATCGATTCAGTGACCCTTTGTATTTAATCACCGTACTATTTCTTTGTTCTTTTAAATTTTATTTATTTATTTGGCTGTGTTGGATCTTAGCTGCATCGTGCCGAATCTTCTTTGCACCATGCAGATCTTTCCTCGCGGCACGTGGGGTCTCTCTAGTTGCGGTGTGAGGGCTCCAGTAGTTGCAGTGCACCAGCTTAGCTGCCCTGCGGCACGTGGGATCTTAGTTCCCCAACCAGGGATTGAGCCCGCGTCCTCTGTATTGCAAGGAAGATTCTTAACCACTGGACCACTAGGGAAGTCCTTTGCCACTTCTTTAGGTGAGGTTTCTAAGGCTCTGACTCTAGGCTACAGAGCAGGCAGAGAGCCCGGTGAACACTGTAAATGCCATGACAGTGGGGCGGGGAAGCAGCACGGTGACATACCTTAATATTGTCATGACAACACCGTGGCAGGAAAAGAGAGAGACTGAGATCCGACATTTGTCAGGTGTGTGCTCAATTAACTATAACTGGATTTCCAGCCTTTTTTCCTCCATCCACTTGAGGAGAGGACACACTATCATCAGTTAGAAAATTTCTCATGGTAATTATCTCAAATAGCAAGAAATGAGAGGGGAGCAGGTCAGAATCTCAGGGGAAGCATTGGGGGTGTACTTTGAAAAGCACTTCTTCCCCATTGTTCTGATAATTCTTTCTGTTCACGCCAGCTTAAGAATCACTGGCCTGGGCGATCATCCAGAGTGGTTTCTTGAAAAAATAATTATCTGTGTCTGCATGATGGCAAACTGTTAACTGGTAGAAGAACATGGTTGGGTAACAGAAGTAGATTCTAAATTCAAAATGATGTCAGCAAAGGGATATAGAACAAAAAGAATAAAATTTAAGATGAAAGCCCTCCTTTTCTGGCATGTGAATATTTTTGTACTTAGCATATTTCCTTCACTTGAAGTTAAGAACTATGTCTTATTCATCACTATCATGCACTAGGGTTTATTTAGCTACGTGTAGCCACTGGAAGCTCTATACAATCAGCAAAAACAAAACTGGGAGCTGACTGTGGCTTAGACTGTGAACTCCTTATTGCCAAATTCAGACTTAAATTGAAGAAAGTAGGGAAAACCACTAGACCATTCAGGTATGACCTAAATCAAATCCTTTATGATTATACAGTAGAAGTGAGAAATAGATTTAAGGGACTAGATCTGATAGAGTGCCTGATGAACTATAGACAGAGGTTTGTGACATTGTACAGGAGACAGGGATCAAGACTATCGCCATGGAAAAGAAATGCAAAAAAGCAAAATGTCTGTTTGAGGAGGCCTTACAAATAGCTGTGAAAAGAAGAAAAGCGAAAAGCAAAGGAGAAAAGGAAAGATATAAGCATCTGAATGCAGAGTTCCAAAGAGTAGCAAGGAGAGATAAGAAAGCCTTCCTCAGTGATCAATGCAAAGAACTAGAGGAAACAACAGAATGGGAAAGACTAGAGCTCTCTTCAAGAAAATTAGAGATACCAAGGGAACACTTTATGCAAAGATGGGCTCACTAAAGGACAGAAATGGTATGGACCTAACAGAAGCAGAAGATATTAAGAAGAGGTGGCAAGAATACACAGAAGAACTGTACAAAAAAGAGCTTCACGACCCAGATAATCATGATGGTGTGATCACTGACCTGGAGCCAGACATCCTGGAATGTGAAGTCAAGTGGGCCTTAGAAAGCATCACTACGAACAAAGCTAGTGGAGGTGATGGAATTCCAGTGGAGCTATTCCAAATCCTGAAAGATGATGCTGTGAAAGTACTGCACTCAATATGTCAGCAAATTTGGAAAACTCAGCAGTGGCCACAGGACTGGAAAAGGTCAGTTTTCATTCCAATCCCAAAGAAAGGCAATGCCTAAGAATGCTCAAACTACTGCACAATTGCACTCATCTCACACGCTAGTAAAGTAATGCTCAAAATTCTCCAAGCCAGGCTTCAGCAATACATGAACTGTGAACTTCCAGATGTTCAAGCTGGATTTAGAAAAGGCAGAGGAACCAGAGATCAAATTGCCAACATCCGCTGGATCATGGAAAAAACAAGAGAGTTCCAGAAAAACATCTATTTCTGCTTTACTGACTATGCCAAAGCCTTTGATTGTGTGGATCACAATCAACTGTGGAAAATTCTGAAAGAGATAGGAATACCAGACCGCCTGACCTGCCTCTTGAGAAACCTATATGCAGGTAAGGAAGCAACAGTCAGAACTGGACATGGAACAACAGACTGATTCCAAATAGGAAAAGGAGTATGTCAAGGCTGTACATTGTCACCCTGCTCATTTAACTTATATGCAGAGTACATCATGAGAAACGCTGGACTGGAAGAAGCACAAGCTGGAATCAAGATTGCCAGGAGAAATATCAATCACCTTAGATATGCATTTGACACCACCCTTATGGCAGAAAGTGAAGAGGAAGTAAAAAGCCTCTTGATGAAAGTGAAAGAGGAGAGTGAAAAAGTTGGCTTAAAGCTCAACATTCAGAAAACTTAAGATCACAGCATCTGGTCCCATCACTTCATGGGAAATAGATGGGGAAACAGTGGAAACAGTGTCAGACTTTATTTTTTGGGGCTACAAAATCACTGCAGATGGTGATTTCAGCCATGAAATTAAAAGATGCTTACTCCTTGGAAGAAAAGTTATGACCAACCTAGATGGCATATTAAAAAGCAGAGACATTACTTTGCCAACAAAGGTCCGTCTAGTCAAGGCTATGGCTTTGCCAGTGGTCATGTATGGATGTGAGAGCTGGACTGTGAAGAAGGCTGAGCGCCGAAGAGTTGATGGGTTTTTTTTGTTTTTTTTTTTGAATTGATGCTTTTGAACTGTGGTGTTGGAGAAGACTCTTGAGAGTCCCTTGGACTGCAAGGAGATCCAACCAATCCATCCTAAAGTAGATTAGTCCTGGATGTTCATTGGAAGGACTGATGCTGAAGCTGAAACTCCAATTCTTTGGCCACCTCATGTGAAGATCTGACTCATTGGAAAAGACCCTGATGCTGGGAGGGATTGGGGGCAGGAGGAGAAGGGGACGACAGAGGATGAGATGGCTGGATGGCATCACTGACTCGATGGACGTGAGTTTGGGTAAACTCTGGGAGTTGGCGATGGGCAGCGAGGCCTGGTGTGCTGAGATTCATGGGGTCACAAAGAGCCGGATGTGACTGAGCGACTGAACTGAACTGAACTGAGCCACTGGAAGGTTCTTGGTAAATGTTTGAATTGGTAATACAACAGGAGGGAAAAAAGAACCAAACGTTCAAACGGCTACAGACAAGAAGAGCTAAAGTGCATCTTCTATGATTTCTGGCATGCCAGTAAGACTGCACCTGGGAAGGGAAGATGAAGCACTATGGGCACAGAAGAGAAAAACTATTCCAGACACACATATAGGAACACAACTTGTAGGAATCATAGGCTCAAGCCCCTAATGGAACAGTCTGGGCTCCAACAACTATACAGGGATTTGGAGAGAATGTGGAGAGGAACTTACGAGTCCCCAAAATGATAAAGAAGTCAGAAAATCAAATCTACAGATCTTGAATAGGAAAGGCCCCAGGGAACACGATCTAAGTCTGTCCCAGTAAGACTAGCTTCCAACTGCTCCCCAACCCTGAGGGGGTCTGGAGCAGAGAAGTGGGGCTTCTGTCACAGCAGGAGGGCACATGTTGCCTGGCAGGGGCATTCCCAAATGTTCTCACTTGACATCGAGGAAACTGAATACCGTGTGATGGAAACCACATCACTGTGTGGACCAGTATCAGCAAACACACACCATTCCAAATGGCGCAGAGGTCTCTCGGTACTGCTGGGTAATCCTTTAGCTAGCCTCCAGCCAGCTCCAGACTTCAGTCCTCAGAGCATGTACTTCCTACTGTTGCCTTTCTCATCACCACGTAAACCTACTGAGGAAGCAGCTTGCCTTCCTCTCCCTTCACCTTCCTTCAGTCCTCTGTCCACCATGGCCTGCTGATAACTCTACAAAACCTGTGACTGTGACCGGTCCCGCCTCCCCTGTTCTCCTCCGGCCTCTACAGCCACTCCTGTGCTCAGGAGTCATCATTCTGCGAAGCCTTCCTCTCTGCTCCCACAACATCTTGCACACTGACATGTTATATTCACAGTAAGAGCAAATATCACTGGGGCATCTACTGTGTAAGCAGGCCCTGATCCAACTGCTTTACATCTGCCAACATTTAGTCCTTCAAGTGACCCTAAGCAGGTACTATTTTCATCTCCATTTCATGTTGAGGGGACCTGAGGCCCGGAGACAGTGAGTGACTTGTTCATGGCCACAGAGTGAGTGGGGGAGCCAGGATGCTCATCCAGCAGTTTCTCTGCAGAGGCCATGTTCTTCACTGCTCTGCTAGAGTGTGACTGCCACGGCATTAGTCACATTACTAAGAATTCATGTCTTACATGAGCTGTAAGATTCTAGAAGGCAGGAAACATCTATTCACCTTTGAATCTCTGGGGCTTCAATAAGATCTGGCACTGGCAAACACTGGGCAGATGTTTATGGCATGAATGGATAAATGAATGGTGGTGAGAATTGAAAAATATGGAAATTATTTGCCAGAAAAACCTTGAAAAACCCTTCTGTAGCCTTGGGTAAATGGTTTAACTCTCTAAAGCTTCAGTTTCCTCATCTATAAGATGGAGAGGATGATAATACTTACTGAGAGGTGCTATTAGGATTAAATAAGATGGTGCATATAAAGAGCTCAGCACAGGGCCTGATTAAGTGCTCAGTAAATATTGGTGGTAGTTATTATTACTACTGCTATGATGATGATTCTTCTCTAGAGGTCTTTAGACTCATAAGAATCTCTTCATACAGGAAGTTTTTTTTTTTTTTTTTTGGTGTGAACACAGCTGGAAGAAATGGGATAAACTAGGTGACCCGTCAAGAGGCTTCTCGGTTTAGGATTCAATATACATGCTCTCACAGTGCACTAAAGGTGGCAGAGATGGGAACCTTAAACTATGCTCCAGAAAATAATAACAACACAGAATTATTGATAATAAATTATTGTTTCAAAGAGGGGAGAAAGAAGAGCTGTTCTCTGTAGGGAAAGACCCTTGCCAGCTTAGTTTTGTTAAAAACATGCCTTGATTTTATAATTTCAAATAGAAAGTAAGAAACCAAATTAAATAAGTGTTTTATTAATAAATATGAATAGAATTTAAACATTACCAAATAGTTTTATTACCGAAGAGTTTTCCAAGTGAGAACAAGTTCAAAACCTATTAATTAGACCTTTAACCTCTAATCTAAATAATTAAAATTCTATAACTTACCAAACATAAATAAAAATTCCATGATAACAAGAGGTGGTGCTTTAGTTTTGCTTACTACAGTGCTGCTTGACAGATGAAGAATCAAGTCTGTAGCTGTGTGGTAGGTCACAGCCAGTTCCCCTCCTAACTTTTTCACTGGGCATTAGGGCTCATTCCCTAAGCTATTTATACACATATGCAAAGCATGATCACATTTAGAAACAGTACTTACTCAGAGCTGTGGCTACCCAGCCATTTCAGATTCCTGTTAAAAATTAAACCTTATAGTTGAGTTGCTTTTCTTCTGATGTCAAAGATACTGTCATGAAATTGTTTTTTGTTTTTTGTGTTTTTTTTTTGCTAACAAGGCAACATGTTATTCATGACTGCTTTTGTCCTTCCTGGTGGAGTTTGCTAGAGCTGGCACATTATTCTTATGTCTCTTTCAGACCACTTTTCTCCATTTCATCCATTTCATTTTGGTTCCAACTGTGGCCATCATAGTCAAAATCAGTATGTATTCAGCATTCGTAAGATATGCATTATTAGCAATAGTCTTAGACATGGACTTAATTCCATTTAGTGCCAACAAAACCAAATGAGAATTCCTGAATCTTTTCTAAGTACATAAAAAAACCAAGCAGGTCAGGTCCAGGAGCTGGCTTCCTTCCACAAAAGATACAGGCAGCAACATGGACCTCTGGATCAGTGCTTCTCCAAACTTAGCATGAGTAAGAATCACCTGGAGACTTGTTAAAACACAGACTCCGGGGCCTTTTCCCCAGAGATTCTAATTCAATAGGTCTGAAGTGGGACCAAATAATGGGCATTTCGATGTGTTTCCATGTGATACTGAAGCTGCAGATCCGGGACCCACACTTTGAGAATCACTACTCCCAGCGACCATAGAACTAAAACAACCATCTAGAAGGTCCATGACTTCCAGCTGTTGTTTTGTGCCAGTCACCAAAGGGCCAGAGTGGAAACAGGTTCCTCCAGGACTAGAGCCTGTTCGATTTCTACTACCTAAGTAATCCTGCATATCTCTAGGAATATGGGATTTTACAACCTTAGATTCCCAAGCTCAACAGTCACTGTCTCATTACCCAGAACTCCTGTGAATCACTCAGCTCATGAATCCCTAACAGAGAAGCTCAACAGTCCCAGAACTCTTGTGAATCACTCAGCTCATGAATCCCCAACAGAGAAGCTCAACAGTCCCAGAACTCTTGTGAATCACTCAGCTCATGAATCCCCAACAGAGAAGGTCTAGCGGCTCATGTGCAAAGTCGCTTCAGTGATGCCCAACTCTTTGCGACCATATGGACTCTTAGCCAGCCAGGCTCCTCTGTCCATGGGGTTGTCTAGGCAAGAATACTGGAGTGGGTTGCCATTCCCTTCTCCAGGGGATCTTCCTGACCCAAGGATTGAACCTGTATCTCTTAGGTCTCCTGCATTGGCAGGCGGGTTCTTTATTACTACCGCCACCTGGACCTTTTATTCAGATCAAAGGAGTCTGTTCCAACAGTGGTGGCCTTTTAGTGGCCGAGTGTATGAGAGGAATCCACAGTATGAATGCACAATATTTATTTAACCATTCTCCTACTAATAAACATGTGTCCCTTAACACATTTATTTTTCACTGCTATAAAAATTCCTGGAATACTCTTGCCCACTTATGTGGGTATTTCTCTGGGATAAATGATCAGAAAAAGCGACCCTGAACTGGATCAAAGGCTGTTACATTCTTTCTGTTATATAGTACCTTTACTTCTTACATCCCAATATCAGAGCTAGGATATTCCAAAAGTAGGCCTCTAAAAATTTTAAAGTCAAGACTACAGCAATAATTCTACCAGGCTCTTACTCTGATATGTTAGATCCCTTATTTTATGAAGTATAAGAGTCAAATAAATGAAGCAAAATACATTTTTTGTTTTTGTTGTTGTACAGTCAATATGACCTGGTCAGTGAACACTGTTAAATACCACCTTCTGCTCACACATGGAAGAAAATAAGTTTCTTTTTTTAAAAAAAAAAAAAAAAAAAAGAATAAAGAAAACCCTAGTTTCTGACCATATGCTAAAGTCTATTAAAACTGTACCTGTTGTGGGCTTCTCTGGTGGTCCAGTGGTTAAGAATCCACCCGCCAATGCCAGACACACAGGTGTGAACACTGGTCTGGGAAGATCCCCCATGTCGAGAGGCAACTAAGCCCATGCAGCCCAACTACTGAGCCCACATGCCCTAGAGCCTGTGCGCTGCAGCAAGAGAAGCCGTCAGTGAGAAACCCGTGCATTGCAACTCCAGAGTGGCGCCTGCTCGCCCCAACTAGAGAAAGTCCTTGCAGAGCAACAAAGACCTGGCACGGCCAAAAATAAACAAATAAATGCTAAAATAATTTTGTTTGCTGAGAAAGTACGTGCTCCAGTCCTACCAGCTCTTTCCCAGTTCCTGAAACACTGCTCAGCCTCCCTCCACAGGCTTTGTACATCCTTTTCCTCCCGTTTCAATGCTTTCACTCTCAGCCTCCTTCTGGCCTTGACATACGCATCATTTCCTCAAAGAAGCCTCCCAAAGTCTCCAGTCTAGGACAGGATTCTGGTTAAGTGCTCTCACACAGCCATGCGCTTTTCTTTCAGAGAAAAATTAGCAACCATCTTCCTCACTAGCCTATAAATTCCAGAAGATCAGGGATTGTGTGTGTGTTTATTATCATTTCATCAAAAGCATCCAGCTAAGTGCTGGACTTATAGATGAAGCTCAATAAATACAGAGGAAGAGAGAATATGAAAGAACAAGAATGAATGAATATGAAAATACCACTTCTAAAAGACTTGGGTAAACAAACAACTCTTATTACAGATCTGCAGTAGGATATTTGAATATTCAGTCTTATGGAAAAAATGTAGTATTAGTGTTAAAGGAAATTTTGAAAGTGAAAAACTGTATCAACTACCCTAAGAGAGCAACTACTTTTTTCCTTATAGTTTTCTTCTAATCTTTGTCCAAATACATATTTTTATAAAATATAATTATTCATGATATTAAAAGACTATAATTAGAGACAAAATTTTAGGTGACAGTTTCTTCCTACAGAAATAGAGCTACCATTTTTGGAAAACATATAAATAAATATAACTTTTAAGGCTATTAGACAGGAAATTAAATTTTAGGTGCATGATTTGAAAATAAGTGTATACTCTTACTTTGGCACTTGGCGATGGTATTACACACCTGTTTTTATAAGTGAGACGAACAGTTCTCGTACCTTCCCATTTCCCAGGCTGCTGTTCTTTAGAAGCCTGTTCCCATTTAGAGATAATGTCACAAATCTAGAAGGGAAGCAGAAAATGGAGATTCATAATGTTTTTCACATTGGGTATTTTTTGAGGACAAGCATGTCTACAGACTGAAAATTTTCAATTAATGCAATCAAACCAAATGGACTGAAGCTTTCTGTTTTAAGCTTCTGCAGCTCTGAGTTTAGAATTTAATTATAAATCACTCTTTGGTCCTCTTATCCTTTTGGACACACATTAACTTTGGACTATGGCCATGAATTTTTTACTCAAAAAGGAAACTTAATGAAGGACTGCATGAGACTGGAAACAAGAAGATTCCAGGAATTTTTTCATGATTTAGTCACCGAAAAGCAACTTTTCCACCTTCTGAGTTTAAAAAGATTGAAATAACTGAAGTTATACCAAAGAAATATGAAATATAATGTTAAGGTTCTTGGGGAAAGAACAAAAATTCTTCAAGAACAAGATAAATTTTAAAATCTTGTCATTTACAGAATTATAAATAAAAGTTTTTAAAATTATGGGGTAAGCAATTATTCATCAAAGCCCCTAATATTTACTCAGCTCAAGTCAACCAAAAATACTAGCTTATCTTCTTGATCAATTGTTAAAAGTATTCAAGGAATGTTTGTCTCAAAATTTACATTTAGAAATGTTGATCTGAACAGGATACACTTAAAACTGCAAAGAAAAAGACATTCATTTATCTAGATGCCTAAAAATGCCACTGAAGAAACAGGTGGGAGTGGGGTGGAAATCCTATCTTCTGACCAGCACTCCTAAGGAACTAAGCGTGAGTTTTAACATATTGCATATTTAACCATAGAGATCCAACATATCATTCTGCAAATGGAGCTGGGCTTTGGGAGTGAAATGAAAGTAGTGATGTTTTATATGCTCTAAACTCATGGGTGCATCCCTTGCCTTGCCCCAAATATTTCATCTCCAAATCAGAGAAGTGCCTTTACTCCATAACAAGGTACTTATTCCCAAGAGCAATAAGGACCACGTCAAGTAAGAGGATCCAGACCCGGTTCCAGCTATTTGATTTGCCATACATTATTTTTCATTCTAGGCCTCAGTTTCCTCATTTGCAAAATAAGTGGGTTATTTCTCTAAGGTTCCTTATGGTTCTATATCCTGTGCTTTTAATCATTGCCATTGCTAGATGGAAACTTCATTAAAGTTATTTTACTATGACCTAGAAAACATTTTTAAAGAATCTTCCAATTCTCTGTCTTTGCTCATGATCTTCCCTATGTCTGGAATTGCTTCTTTATTTCCACAGGTGCATTTTCTTGTGTGTCTTAGTTGCTCAGTCATGTCCAACTCCTTGCGACCCCATGGACTGAAGCCCGCCAGGCTCTTCAGTCCATGGGATTCTCCAGGCAAGAACAATGGAGTGGGCTGCCATTTCCTTCTCCAGGGGATCTCCCCGACCCAGGAACCGAACCTGGGTCTCCCACATTGCAGGCAGTTTCTTTACTATCTGAGCCACCAGAGAAGCCTGGTTCATTTTCTACCAAAGTCCAGCTGAGATCTTCCTTAATTTCCACTGAATGTAATCTTTTCCTCTGTAGAATGTTCACCACATTCTTAAACTATTTATCATTTTCAATTTCAAGGTTATCAGTGTATAAGGCTACTCTTCCCTAAGCAGATTAGAAGTTCACTATGAGCAGGGAAAACCACTAGACCATTCAGGTATGACCTAAATCAAATCCCTTATGATTATACAGTGGAAGTGAGAAATAGATTTAAGGGCCTAGATCTGATAGATAGAGTGCCTGATGAACTATGGAATGAGGTTCATGACATTGTACAGGAGACAGGGATCAAGACCATCCCCACGGAAAAGAAATGCAAAAAAGCAAAATGGCTGTCTGGGGAGGCCTTACAAATAGCTATGAAAAGGAGAGAAGCGAAAAGCAAAGGAGAAAAGGAAAGATATAAGCATCTGAATGCAGAGTTCCAAAGAATAGCAAGAAGAGATAAGAAAGCCTTCTTCAGCGATCAATGCAAAGAAATAGAGGAAAACAACAGAATGGGAAAGACTAAGGATCTATTCAAGAAAATCAGAGATACCAAAGGAACATTTCATGCAAAGATGGGCACGATAAAGGACAGAGATGGTGTGGACCTAACAGAAGCAGAAGACATTAAGAAGAGGTGGCAAGAATACACAGAAGAACTGTACAAAAAAGAGCTTCACAACCCAGATAATCATGATGGTGTGATCACTGACCTAGAGCCAGACATCCTGGAATGTGAAGTCAAGTGGGCCTTAGAAAGCATCACTACGAACAAAGCTAGTGGAGGTGATGGAATTCCAGTGGAGCTATTCCAAATCCTGAAAGATGATGCTGTGAAAGTACTGCACTCAATATGCCAGCAAATCTGGAAAACTCAGCAGTGGCCACAAGATTGGAAAAGGTCAGTTTTCATCCCAATCCCAAAGAAAGGCAATGCCAAAGAATGCTCAAACTACCGCACAATTGCACTCATCTCACACGCTAGTAAAGTAATGCTCAAAATTCTCCAAGCCAGGCTTCAGCAATATGTGAACCGTGAACTTCCTGATGTTCAAGCTGGTTTTAGAAAAGGCAGAGGAACCAGAGATCAAATTGCCAACATCCGCTGGATCATGGAAAAAGCAAGAGAGTTCCAGAAAAACATCTATTTCTGCTTTATTGACTATGCCAAAGCCTTTGACTGTGTAGATCACAAGAAACTGTGGAAAATTCTGAAAGAGATGGGAATACCAGACCACCTGATCTGCCTCTTGAGAAATCTGTATGCAGGTCAGGAAGCAACAGTTAGAACTGGTCATGGAACAACAGACTGGTTCCAAATAGGAAAAGGAGTACGTCAAGCTTGTATATTGTCACCTTGCTTATTTAACTTATATGCAGAGTACATCATGAGAAATGCTGGACTGGAAGAAACACAAGTTGGAATCAAGATTGCTGGGAGAAATATCAATAACCTCAGATATGCAGATGACACCACCCTTATGGCAGAAAGTGAAGAGGAACTAAAAGCCTCTTGATGAAAGTGAAAGTGGAGAGTGAAAAGGTTGGCTTAAAGCTCAACATTCAGAAAACGAAGATCATGGCATCTAGTCCCATCACTACATGGGAAATAGATGGAGAAACAGTGGAAACAGTGTCAGACTTTATTTTTTGGGGGCTCCAAAATCACTGCAGATGGTGACTGCAGCCATGAAATTAAAAGACGCTTACTCCTTGGAAGGAAAGTCATGACCAACCTAGATAGCATATTCAAAAGCAGAGACATCACTTTGCCAACAAAGGTTCGCCTAGTCAAGGCTATGGTCTTTCCTGTGGTCATGTATGGATGTGAGAGCTGGACTGTGAAGAAGGCTGAGCGCCGAAGAATTGATGCTTTTGAACTGTGGTGCTGGAGAAGACTCTTGAGAGTCCCTTGGACTGCAAGGAGATCCAACCAGTCCATTCTGAAGGAGATCAGCCCTGGGATTTCTTTGGAAGGAATGATGCTAAAGCTGAAACTCCATTATTTTGGCCACCTCATGCGAAGAGTTGACTCATTGGAGAAGTCTCTGATGCTGGGAGGGATTGGGGGCAGGAGGAGAAGGGGACGACAGAGGATGAGATGGCTGGATGGCATCACTGACTCGATGGACGTGAGTCTGAGTGACCTCCGGGAGTTGGTGATGGACAGGGAGGCCTGGTGTGCTGCGGTTCATGGGGTCGCAAAGAGTCGGACACGACTGAGCGACTGATCTGATCTGATGCTCAGGAAATATTTCTGTCCCTTCTTTATATTCCCCAAAGGGTCTGCTCCAGCTCCTGGGACACAATGTGTGTGCATGAGTGCGCAGCCGTGTCCACTTTTGGCAACCCTATGGACTGTAGGCTGTCAGGCTCCTTTGTCTGTGGAATTTTCCAGGCAAGAATACTGGAGTGGATTGTCATTTACTACTCCAGAGGATCTTCCTGACCCAGAGATAAAACCTGCATCTCTTGTGTCCCCTGCATTGCACATGCTTCACCACTGTGCTACCCAGGAAGCCCTGGGACACAATATACAGTTAAATGGATACTGCTGAGTGAATGAATAAAATGGAAAACCATTTTATTAGAGCTTCCATGCCTCCACTCTTTCTACCTTAATATTTAGGGTATTATTACTATTATTAATCCTCTTCCTCTCTCTAACACGTAGGATGTATGTATGTGAGGGGTTTCCCTGGTGGCTTAGTGGTAAAAAAATCTGCCTGCCAATGTAGGAGATGTGGGTTTGATCTCTGGGTCGGGAATATTCCCTGCAGTAGGAAATGGCAACCCACTCCAGTATTTTTGCCCGGAAAATCCCATGGACAGAAGAACCTGGTAGGCTACAGTCTATGGGGTCACAGAAAGTCGGACATGACTTAGTAGCTAAACAACAATAACAATGAATGTGTGTATAGATTTTATTCAGAAATCCTTGGCTTCAACAAAGTCAAACAATATTTTTTTATCATAAAGATTAGATTGCTTATATTTTTGGAAAATTCTTGAACTAAACTTTTTGCAAATAGCAGAATAACTTCTTTGCTGTTTGCTGGGTCTGCCTCCTTAAAAGGAGTTGGTTTTACCTTGATGTTTCCTTGAAGACAATGCTCTAAATCCCGGCCGGAAGGATCATCTGTGAACAATGCAAATCCAGACTGTGCTGGCTTCCTCATCCCTGTATCTTGGTTCAAAGTATTCAAAAACTCTTCCACTGTGGTGGATGCATCGAATCCAACTACCTAAACAGAAACAACATAGTCCTTCTCTTAAAAGGTACACACATTTCAAACCTAGATTTCAGGGGGGAAACAGGGCATACCTGATGCATGATTAATGATAACATATATTTATCTAGGTGCTTTAATTTTTTTTCAAAGTTCCACTGGAGAAAATTAATGTCATCTTAGTCATTAGCCTGACATAAGAATTCCTGGCTTCAGCCAACAGACATGAATTCAAAATAGAAAGATCATTTGACAGCTATAAACTTCTTGCAGAGATATTATGCTGGCCCATTATGAACTACAGAACAGTATGCAATCTTCAAACAAAGGGAAAAAAAAAAACAAAAAAGAAATACACTTAAACATATGAACACTTTTAAGCATTCAATTTTTGTTTCTTTAATATGCAGGTAAGTATCTGAATTCCATGATAAAAGGCTTAGAGCTACAAAGACTAATTGCCAGCTTTGGAATATGTTTGCTTCAGTTAATAGGCAATCACCTAGATGTGAGTTGGAAGGGCCTGGACAGTTTTCCTGGAGAATTCCTAAGATGTGGAGACTTTAAAGGGACCAAACCTGTACACACCCCATGTCAGTGATCATTTCCTCACCTAGCCGTTACACTGCTGGGGGAAGCCCTCAAGTGAAGTACTTTTGCTTTTCTCCATCAGAATTATAACGGTAATGAAAATCCTCCCTTATTTCATTCAATATGGATTTTTTAACTGTTTCAAAACTCAACTGTCCTGACAGGAAATATAATCTATTTGCATGTTTATCACTGCCAGCTGCTGACAGAAGTAGGGTGACAGGCCCACCTCTCAACACCACAGAGGTCATACACAGGATTCTGGGCTAAGCATGTGTTCACTGGGTAGAAAGTCTAATCTACCTGATATATTCCATTCATGAAGTGCACAGGGATACTGAAGGGCAAGGAATGGTGATATGGGTTTCGAAGAAGGGTGGAAAGAATCTCCATTCTTGAGGGTCTTGCTTCTCGATCTCCATTCTGTTGTGTTCTTTCTACACATCTCTGGCAGTAAATGGCATACTTTCCAAATTCTGTCCTATAATACAAAACTTAAGATAAAACCTAAGAATAAATTTAATTAAGATATATGAAACCATTAGAAACTTTCCTTGGTGTACATTATACAATGTATCATGCTAATGTTGACAGCATAATATTATATTATCATTATTGAATGATAATATTAACTGCTATATTAATATACATTGATATTAGACAATGTTAATTATCATATTCACAATAATATAAAATATTAAATTAATATTATATAATATTGATATATATTAATACAATATTATCATCATTGAGTGATAATATTAACTGCTGTCACTTTTCTCAAATTCTAGTGTCTTTACTTTCACCACCGACTAAACCAGACTTCCCACAAAGCAATCTTCATCATTATTGTATTATTATTATAATCACAAAATAAATTTAAAATTACCAGATATTACATGGTCAACATATCAGATCAGATCAGATCAGTCGCTCAGTCGTGTCCGACTCTTTGCGACCCCATGAACTGCAGCACGCCAGGCCTCCCTATCCATCACCAGCTCTCGGAGTTCACTCAGACTCACGTCCATCGAGTCAGTGATGCCATCCAGCTATCTCATCCTCTGCCGTCCCCTTCTCCTCCTGCCCTCAATCCCTCCCAGCATCAGAGTCTTCTCCAATGAGTCAACTCTTCGCATGAGGTGGCCAAATAGTGATTATATTAACAAACAAATATAAAGAAAATAACTGTATAAAGACTAGAACAGGATAACTTAAGAAGTGCATGATGAAGAGAGTTCTCTTTTGAAGAACACAGAGGTTAATGTCATTCCTGCTGAGCAAGATAAGAAAATATCTTCAAACAAAAATAAAAATGTATTTTCCTTGGGACTTCCCTGGTGGTCCAGTGGCTAAGATCTGTGCTCCCAATGCATGGGGTACAGGTGTGATGTGGTCAAAGGACTAGATTCTACCTGCCACAGCTAAGACCTGGCTCAGCCAAATAAATAAATAAATATTCCTTCTTTACAAAACATGTACGTCTTTAAAAATGTTAAGCCTTAAACAAAACCGCTGGGGTAAATAAATCCAGTAAAAGCTGGATAGAGATCTTATTTGTCCTTATTTGTTACATATAATTTTCATTTCACTTATAAAAGCAGATTGATAATATACCTAAATATATGTGCATTCAAGTGTCTTTTAGGTGGGCTTTAAAATCTCACTTTTGTAGTGGGCGGGCAGTTCTCAGTGACTACCCTTGAAATCACATGACCTTGATGACAGTCTCCAAAAATATATTATGAGCTGGAAGATATTTTCCTACTGCTCCCAAGCTGTTTTTTCATTTCATCCTTTGAGTCCCAGAGTCTATTTAAACAACCTAATATGAACCTCTGGAGAAGGTAACGGCACCCTACTCCAGTACTCCTGCCTGGAAAATCCCATGGATGGAGGAGCCTGGTGGGCTGCAGTCCATGGAGTCGCTAGGAGTTAAATACGAATGAGCGACTTCACTTTCACTCTTCACTTTCTTGCATTGGAGAAGGAAATGGCAACCCACTCCAGTGTTCTTGCCTGGAGAATCTCAGGGACGGGGGAGCCTGGTGGGCTGCTGTCTATGGGGTCACACAGAGTCGGACACGACTGAAGTGACTTAGCAGCAGCAGCAGCAGCAACAATATGAACCTCTTGGACAAAATGATCCCAATCACCCTTGGCTGGGCACCCTAGGCCCCACTGTAAGAAAGTCATTCTAACAGCGAATTGGAAAAGTCTTTTTCAAAGGAGTAAAAATTCTGAGGCAATTCAAATACATACAATTATAAAAGGTGGGAAAATGATCAGAGAAGTCTTCTACATAAAAGAATTAAATGTGAAGAAAATAGTAATAGAAAAAATAAGGAAACAAAATAATTGCTTTTATTGGATGAACACCCATTAAGGATAAGACATTCATATTTGAAATGTACATAGACTTTTAACTTAAAATATTCTTTGTCAGCTTTCAAGCTTTTAGTGCAACCTTCCATAAGAGATTTAATGTAACAAAGGAAATATCTTTCTAGCTCTGCATAAATGATAACCAAAGGCTTCCTGTATCAACATTTGTTTCACACATTCTTCCACAAATGTACCTGGCCGGTTACTAAATATCTGTGATTTATTGCAGACATAGGCCACATAAATGGTGCAGCTGGCTAGAACTCTGCGTACCTGGAATCTGCATTTCTCTTTAGGTGGAGCCTGAGGAGCCACAGGAAAGGATGATGGGGAAGGAAGAGCCCAACACAGAGCGCCAAGAGTTGCCAGCCCTGGACAAAGAGAAGCATCGCAGGTTAGACACCATGTGGTCATCAGAGATCTAAGTCAGGGGAGTGTGACTGAGAGAGGAGGAGAGAGCAAAGGGATGATAATAGTCTTTCTTGATCCCAAGATGTTTTTGTTTTTTTCCACATAGACATCATCTCCTTAGAGCATTTATAATACATAAAAGCATAAAGGCTTCATATTGGGTCAGAACCATAATCCATCTAGTTATGTATTCAGTTGTCTACAACTGAGGAGGTATCAGAGGATATCATATGGTAATCCTTTTTGATATTGCACAAGAAGGTTAGGGAAATTGTTCCCTTTTGTTCATTTATGTGTTAACTCCTTCACTGAAATGTAAGTAATGGCACTAAGAAAGGGAAAATTGAAAAGTAGTAAAAAAATAATTTATACAAAAAGCAAAACCGATCTACCCATACATACACACATACATACATAGCTAAACAAGGGGCAGGCACAAAAATATTAACAGAGGCATCTCTAGGTAATAGAGTTATATATGACTTTTATTATTCTCTTGCTCTGGTCTGTATTCTATTTTATATCTTAATTTTTCAAATTAAGTAAGTATAACTTCAATATTTTTTTAATGTCATACAAAAAAGTAGAAGGGGGAAAGGCCCTGCCCTTGAAGAATTTACGATCTAGGAGAAGACATTATATATATATATTTAAACAGTAATCTATAATACAGCATCACTAATACACTCTAATAATGTTTTTTAAGTATAACCAATGGACGGAATGATTACTGATGCAGGAGTCAGGAAAGAATCTATGGGAGGGATGTTGCTTGGGCTGGACTGTGAAGTCCACAGGTAGGAAGAATGCAGAGGGATCTGGTTTGCCAGGCGAAGGATAATGCAAAGGCAGGGTTGTTCAAAGAATGAGGAGAGTTTATTCATTCACTGTACACTGGAGACAGGATGTATAAAATGAAGTGGAGAAAGAAGAGGCCACTGGAGCCAGATTATGAAGGGCCCCTGATAGACATGAAGCTTAAGTTTCAGAACCCTGCTCAAGCACAGGTCCCCTCCAAATCCCTGGGACAGGCCCTGTGAGCTGTCATAGTCACATGACATGCTCATTTGTTCTTTTAAAATGTGTAAAAGTAATAAATTTTGTATTATTTTTCTTAGTATTCATTGCACAAGTTTCAAGTCCCACAAAACCTAGATCCACTCCAGAGAGTCTAGGGTAAGAAATTTCTATTTTATCCTGTGATTGACAGGGAATCAGTAAGCAAAGATTAAAAGAAGCATTCATTGAAGAGTAAACACAAGTGACTAAAACCCTCCTGAAAATAAATCTGACTATAATAATTAAGGAAATGTATACAAAATCAATAGTGAAGTACTACTTTTTACCTGAAAAGAAATTAACAGAAGAATTACACTGAATATTGTTGAAGATATGGAAAATTCTAGAAGTGGACACAATGAAATTCACTGGACTTACACACAAGATTTAGATTCAAAGATGTCTATTGTAGTGGTATTTATTATAGGAAAGGTAATTGGAAAAACCTGAACGTGTAGCAGTTAATATTAATGCAACTAGTATTAATGTTTTGAAGACTGCTGAAGGCTATAGGGGAAATGATTATGTTTTATAGTTTTTAAAAAGTATATGCACAAATCTGGAGAAGGCAATGGCACCCCACTCCAGTACTCTTGCCTGGAAAATCCCATGGGCGGAAGAGCCTGGTAGGCTGCAGTCCATGGGTTTGCTAAGAGTCAGACACGACTGAGCAACTTCACTTTCACTTTTCACTTTCATGCATTGGAGAAGGAAATGGCAACCCAGTCCAGTGTTCTTGCCTGGAGAATCCCAGGGATGGGGGAGCCTGGTGGGCTGCTGTCTATGGGGTCACACAGAGTCGAACACAACTGAAGTGACTTAGCCGTAGCCGTAATGTTAGTAATGTGAAAAACTGAGTGTATAAATATACACATATATACATTTATATATAGATTATAGAAACTGAAAGGATATACATCAAAATAGTAAAGTTGTTTTTCCATTTCATACTTTTTATATTTTCCAAATGTCTATATTGAATATGTATTATACTTACAATCAGGAAAACAACATCATTCAAAATTGCATGTATATGTATCAACACATACCTGCAGTGGTCCTGGTTGATTCTGTGGCTGTCTCCATCGTGTCTGTTTAATGAGCTGACAGCAAATTTCATTCTGTAGCTCAGGATGTGTCAGACAGATCTGCAAAGCACTCTGGGCTAGAGATATGTGGTAATCAATTGCTGGAGAGTCAACTGCTGCATTTATAAAAAGTTGGCAGGTCTGAATTAAGTGAAAAAAATAGACATACTTAGGGTGAGAAATGATAAGATTTATTCTGCATGAATTATATTGATTCTCTTACTAGCAAAAGTTTTTGTTTAAAAGGATAGAAAGGATATATTGTGATAACATTAATCAAAAGAAATCTGGAGTGGTGACATTAATATCAGACAAAGTAGATTTCCAGGCAAGGAATTCTGCCAGAGATAAAGAGCGTCATTTTATAAAGGGGTCAGCTCATCTAGATAAAGGGGTCAGCTCATCTAGAAGGGGTAACAATTCTAAATGTTTTAATAATATAGCTTCAAAATACATGATGCAACAACTTATAGGACTGTAAGGAGAAACAGACAAAATTCACAATTAAAGTGAGAGACTGCAATACCCTCTGTCAACATCTGAGAGAACAAGCAGATAGAAAAATCAGTATGGATTTACAAAACCTAAACAATACTATCAATCAACCTGACCTAACTTGTAGAATAGTCCACCTCTGAGCAGAATATGCATTCTTTTTAAGGGCATATGGAACATTAATAGCCCCCTAGAGTCTACCTGGAATACAAACTTCATAAAGACAAGGTATTTTCTTGTTTATGTTTATACTCTCTACCAGAACAGAGTTCAATCCCTTCTCATCTTTATTTTTTTCTAGTAATATCAATTGGCATCTTTAAGAACTAGTTTACTGAGGAAAGTATTTTGGGAAATAGCCTAAATAACTTAAAGTTAATGTAAATATATACTGTTTTTCCTCCAAAGAGATTAAATTTTAGAGTAGGTTACTAGGAAAAGGTATAACATAATCTTTCCTAGACATTTTCCAAAGTAGGATATTAATACTTATCATTCTTCCTTTTAACAGTTCATTGTAATAAAACTGTGAAATTTCATTTTGATCCTGACTAGAGAACTCTTGCTTGAGGAAGTTTGGGATAGGTTGCCTAAAGGCATGGGAAGCAGCTTCAATACTCATAAAATGTTCTATGAATTCTAAAAATATACTCATGCTAATTTAACAACCCCAAATTACTGTTATAAATTTATCAAATAACTTCAGTTATGGTGTTTTACATGTATATTTGTTTCAATGAATTAAATACATTGAGCTTATTAGTGACATTGAAATTTGAGAGTAAATGAAGTACTGGGAGTGAAATCTTTTGCGAGGGCTATTTAAAAATCTTAGTGTTTTTTTCTTATAAGAAATGTCAGGAAACAAAAAAAGTACTGCTTGTGACAGGATATAGTTGGATCCTGCTTTTTTATACACTCTGACAATTTCTACCTTGTAGTTGGAATGTTTAGACCATTTAAACTGAATATTAATTATTAGTATGTTGTTGTTGTTGCTTAGTCTCTAGGTCACGTCTAGCTCTTTTGCGACCCCATAGACTGTAGCCTGCCAGGCTCCTCTCTCCATGGGATTTCTCAGGAAAGAATACTGGAGTAAGGTTGTCATTTCCTTCTTCAGGGGATCTTCCCGATCCAGGGATCAGACCCATGTCTCCTGCTTGGCAGGTGAATTCTTTACCACTGACCCACCTGGGAAGCCAATTATTAGTGTGGTCAGGAATAAATCTCTCTTAGTCATGATTAGCATTCTTTTTTTTTTAATTTATTTTTAATTGAAGATAATTGCTTTACAATATTGTGTTGATTTCTGCCAAACATCAACATGCATCAGTGATAAGTATACATATGTCCAAGGATTAGTATTCTTTTAACATGATGTTGGAGTCTGTTGACTAATAATTGATTAGTTTTTGTATGAAATGCTCTGTTTTCTATAATATTTTCTGGGGTTTGATATAAAAATAATACTTACTTCACAAAGAGAATCTAGTGACATGATGACTGAAAATTGCTTCAAAATAACCTAGTCTTGGGGAGCAATAGGGATAGGAAGAATAAAACAAAACTGGTCATAGGTTGACAACCGTGGAGCTGGATGGTGAGCATCTTATACTTTATAATATTCTCTCTACTCTTACATATTTTGATATATACATAAGCTTTGAGCTTTACCCAAAACAAAGTAAAAGAAAACAATTTTACAAAATTTCTTTCTTTCCTATACTTTGGGACATCTTGAACAGCACTGAAATTATCTACATTTACAAAGTTTGGTAAATTTCCATGTTTAAATTTTTATTCACCTGTGTAATTGGTTTTGGCCATTTATATTTTGTTATATAGTTGATCACTTCATCCAGATTTTCAAATATATTTGTATAAACTCTGTCTTACTTTGGGTATTTGTGTATTCTACAGGTGGATTTTTAAAAACAATCCATGATGGTATTTTAAAAACATGAACAAAAGTAGAGAGAATAGTATAATGTACCCATTACCCAGTGTCAACAGCTATCAACAAGCATTTTGCCATACATGTTTCATTCAATCTCTGTACTCACTTTTTTCTGTAGTATTTTAATGTGTATCATGTTATTTTACTAATACTTCAGTAGGGCTCTCCAATGGACAAAGATTTTTCCACATAAGCATCATGTCATCATCAAATACTTCCCAAATTAACAATTTCCTAGTATCATCTAGTAAACAAATAATTTTTTGAGATGGGAGGAATAGAGGCAAGAAAAAGAGAAAGAAGAGATAAAAACTGAAGACTCTAAGAGACTGAGGGGAAAATGAAGTACCAAGGTGCCAGCACAGAGTCAGGACAAGAATCCAGAGAAGATACATTATATTCTGAGGCTGAAGTAATGGAGGAAGAAACAGATGAAACAATGTCTCTTGGGATGAGAGATTCGAGGTGATCATTTCTGATGCCCTCTAATTTTTCCAATGAAATTAAATTTGTTCTGAGGAGCATTATTGAGTAGGGAGTTTGAGGGGATGTGACCAAAGACAAGCAAAGAGAGACGGTTGGCCCCGAGGAATGAAGACCATAGAGTCACACAGGCTCCAGGCCCCACAGCTACTTGATGCTCTCTAGCATTACACACGGGGAAGGCAATGGCACCCCACCCCAGGCTTCCGTCTATGGGGTCGCACAGAGTCGGACACGACTGAAGCGACTTAGCAGCAGCAGTAGCAGCAGCATTACACATGCAGTTAATACAGAAGCAGGCAAGACCACAGCAGTGATTCTGGTACGAGTTTGGCTGAAGAATGCATGGGACCATAGGTTCCAAGGAACTATAGTCCTTTATCCTTGATCTCAAAGAAAATAAATTACTCAAAAAAAGGTCTTAGTGAGGATGAGAAATGGAAGAGTAAGAAAGTAAGAGAGCTCATGGGCTAAGAGATTATGGTTTAAAGAAAGATATATTAGGATTTAAGATTTTAGAAGTGGTGTACTTATGAGGCATGTTGGGGTCATGTGGACATGGAGAATGGCAAGGTGAAGCAGGGTAGACAGCAAGCTTACTGACATTGAGAAGGCCAGGAATCGTAAGGCCATGGCATTGGTGAGCAAAGTGATAGCAAAGTCATTTAGTGTAATGGCAAAGTTTAAGGCAGAGAGAAAGAATGTGAGTTAGGAGCCAAAATCCTTAAGGAAATCTGAGGAGTTACCAGAAGGTAACTGATGACAGAGATAATGGAAAGTGAAAGTGTTACGAAAGTGAAAGTTTTAGTCACTCAGTCGTGTTGGACTCTTTGCGACCCCATGGACTGTAGCCTGTCAGGCTCCACTGTCCATGGGATTCTCCAGGCAAGAATACTGGAGTGGGCTGCCATGCCCTTCTCCAGGGGATAGTGGGGCAGGGGTAAAGAATGATAGAACTGGCAAGTTTCAAGTGATCAGGGACTTAATAGAGGTTGAGTAGTAAGAATTTGAGCATATTAGCATTGGCAAAGAGGAACAGCACTGACTCCTCTCCCAATAGTGAGGTATGGTGATGTCAGAAATCTCTCCATCTGAGAAGCTGAAGAGAAAATGACTCTGATATTAAGTCTTTCACGTGGCCCAAACTATAGTTTATCATAGAAATTTCAAATCCTCACTCAGAAAGCATACTAAATTCATCTAACTTTATTTCAGTATATTTTCTTTGTCATTGTCATCATATTTTGAATTTTCTTGTATAACCTATATTTTTTCCTATTAAAATGCTTAACGATATATGTGCTGTGCTAAGTCACTTCAGTCATGTCTGACTCTTTGTGACCCCATAGACTGTAGCCCGTCAGGCTCCTCTGTCCATGGGATTCTCCAGCAAAGAATACTGGAGTGGGCTGCCATGCCCTTCTCCAGGGGTTCTTCCCAACCCAGGGATCAAACCCATGTCTCTTGCATCTCCTGCATTGGCAGGCAGCTTCTTTACCACTAGCACCATTTGGGAAGCCCTGGCAAAGGTTAACTTCAAATCTGTTGATAATGCCACATAAAATTTTACCTTAAATAATTTAATTGCTTCTGTCTGTAGAGCTTCTGAAGGTAGTGTCGTCAGAGGGGAAATGATTCCTTCTTTGCTGTGACACAAAGTAGGGTGTCTCCATATCTGAGAGGCTAAGTACAAAATGAAATGTAAATAAGAAACAGAAAGAATTACTTATTTGGGCCTCACATTAACTTAGCCCTTTAGAAATTAGCTCATTCAGGCCTGGCTCACAATTTAAGTCATAAAAGTCATGAAAAAACCTCTGATCATATTATTTTATTTCAGTTTCTTGGCCATTGGGATTCTAATATTTCTCTTTAGGATAAATTAAAGTTAGAGGAGGTTGGTACAAATATTCTAGGCCGGAACAAGTCTAGCAGGACATTGGTCATGTTGCTTAAATGTGCTAAAGATTGGTGACCTAGGTAGGGAGATGACTGTACATGAAAGGGAGCTGGGGGCAAGTTGCAGAGAAGAAACTAGAGCAGGAGAAGATAGAAAGATAAAGAAGAACTTGAAGTCATTCCTAAAATCAACATTTATTGAATTCCTATGCCAGATCACAAATAAAATGTGATCTCAATTAAGTAGACCACAGTTTAGAATCTAGGCTATCAATGGGGAAACTTCAGCCATTAAAAAAAAAATACAATGCAAAGCAACAAATGCTATGAAAGGGTTAAATGGTAAAGTGCATTGGGACATAATTTTAATATTTATTAGGCACCTTACATGAGCCATTTGCTGAGTTGGGATGGGCTGGATGGGGGACCTCCTAAAGTAGACAGGATTTCATTAGGTTGGTGGGGAATGTGAAGGAGGGAGGGCAGTCCAGGCAGAGGGAGTAACGTGAGCAAAGGCAGAGAGGTGAGACAGGATACGGCATGTTGAAGAATGATGGTGCCCCTGTAGCTGAAGAACCAGTGAGAGTCCTAGCCCATGACAAGGAAAGCCAGTAGGAATGGAATAGGAATCCACAAAATGAAATCCACCAAAGGAAAACTCTACTAGGCAAAGGGGGTTAGGGCCCATTTCATAAACTATAAAAACTTATCCATTATAAACTTACAAGGTTCCCCTTCAATATTTAGCAACTTGCAAACAAGTTGTTCAAATTCAGATCCAACATTCACATTGTTACTTCCAGCTGCGACAGTCAGGTGATAAAGCCAAGTGTCCTTAAAAATTAAAACATATTAATAGACATGTTACCAAGATACAGTTTTTGATGACTTAAGGAAAAAACAACTTGGACAGACAGTAGAAAACTTTGACACTGGGAAAAAAAAACTCTTAATTTTTAAATAAACTAAAAGCCACTTAGGCTCATTTGAATTGTGCTCATAGAGCCTTTTTCCCATTGTTCACATTTTCATTGTTTTCTTGGAAAAGCATAAGAAAACTAAAAAAGTAATATGACATTAAGAGGCTAGAATAAATATAACTAACTAATAGTCTTTTAAGGAATAGAACAAATTCTATCAAATTTAAAATCTGATTCCTCATACATACAAATAACACATAAAAAATACTTAAGAAGTCCAGAAAATTTAAAGAAGGAAATAAAACCCAGAAGGAACATACCTCAACACAATAAAGGTCATCTAAGAAACGTTAATAGCTAATATCATACTCAATGATGAAAAACGGAAAGCTTGTCCTGTAAGATCTGTAACAAGGCAAGGATGCCCACTCTTGCCACTTTTATTTACCATACTGCTGGAAGCCCTAGCCAGAGCAATAGAGCAAGAAAAAGAAATAAAAGGTATCCAAATTGGAAAGGCAGAAGTAAAATTATCTCTGTTTGCAGATGACACTATCTTACTTGTTGAAAATCCTAAGGACTCCATAAAAACAGTTAGAATGAATAAATTCAGCAGAGTTACAGGACACAAAATCAACATACAAAAATTAATTGTGTTCATATACACTAACAATGAATTATCTGAAAAGAAAATTAAGAAAACAATCCCAAAACAATAGACAAAATTTAAAAAAAAAATAAAATACTTAGAAATAAACTTAACCAAGAAGGCAAAAGCTTCATACAACAAAAACAATAAAATACTAATGAAAGAAAACCAAAGTTGACACAAGTAAATGGAAAGACATCCAGTCACGGGCTGGAAGAATTAATACTAAAAATGTCCATGCTACCGAAAGCAACCAATAAAGGTTCAAAGTAATCTCTATCAAAATCCCGATTTTAAGAAACAGAAACAGAAAAAACAATCTTAAAATTCATCTGAAACCACAACAAATCCCAAATAGCCAAATCAATTTTGAGCAAGAAGAACAAAGCTGAGGAGGTCGTACTTTCTAATTCAAAATATATTACCAAGCTACAATAATAAAAATAGTATGGTGCTGCAATAAAAACAGACAGTAAGTTCATTAATGAGCCTAATGATTGTCCTATTAGGCTAATGGGACAGAATAGAGTCTAGAAATAAATTCATGCATATAAGGTCAACAGATTTTTGATAAGGTTGCCAGAATACAGTGGGCAAAGGATAGTCTCTTCAATTAATGGTGCTGGGAAAACTGGGTATCCCTATGCAAAACAAAGAAATTGGACCCTGATCCCACACAACACACAATATCAACTCCAAAAGGAATAAAAACTTAAATATTAGACCTGAAATCATAAAATACCTAGAAGAAAACACTGAGAAAAAACTTCTGGACATAAGACTGGTCTTTCTTATGACATCAAAAGTACAGGCAACAAAAGCAAAAATAGATATGCAGAATTATATCAAATTAGTAAACTTGTGCACAACAAAGGAAATCATCAATAAAATGAAAAATTAACTTACTAAATGGGAGAAAATATTTGCAAATCATATTTCTTATAAGAGGTTAATATTGAAAATATACAAAAAGCTCATACAATTTAATGGCAAAAAGATAAACAATCCAATTAAAAAATGGGAAGAGGATCATTTGTCCAAAGACATATAGATGGAGAAGAGGTACACGAAAAGGAGCCCAACATCACTTAATCGTCAGAGACATGCAACTGAAAATCACAATGAATTATCATCTTATAAAAAAAAAAGCCAAGAAATAACAAATGTTGGTGAGGATATAGAGAAAAGGGAGCCCTGTATACTGCTGGTGGGAATGTAAATTGGTGCAGCCACTATGGAAAAACAGTATGGAGGTTCCTCAAAATTTAAAAATAGATCTATTATATGATTCAGCAATTCTACTTCTGGGTATTTATCTGAAGGAAGCTTTGTAATATAAATTTATATAAAACAGTAACTCAGAAAGATATACGCACCCCCATGATCATCACAGCATTATTTACAGTAGCTAAGACATGGAAGCAATGTGTCCATGTCCAATGTGTCCAATGTGTCCATCAATGGATGAATGGGTAAAGAAAATATGGTATATGCATACAATGGAATGTAATGGAGCCCTAAAAATGAGGAAATCCTGCCATTTGTGACAACACAGAAGAATCTGGAGGATATTATGCTAAGTGAAGCAAGCCAGACACAAAAAGACAATTATCATATAATACCACTTATATGGTGGATCTAAAGTCAGCAAACTCATAGCAGTGGAGAGTGGAATGGTGATTGCCAGGGGTTAGAGGGAAGGGGAAACAGGATGATATTCATCAAAGGGTACAAAGTTGTACTTATACAAAATGAGTAAGTCCTAGAGATCTATTGTACAGCATTGTGGTTTATGGTTAACAATACTGTATTACATACTTAAAACTTGCTAAGAGGGTAGATCTTATGTTAAACAGTTGTTATTACACACATAAAAATAATAATTAAAAAAGAGGTCAAGAGGAAAAGTGATGGATAGGTTTATGGCACAGGTTATGGTGATGGTTTCATGAGTACATAATTATTCCAAAACATCAAATTGTATACATTAGTTTTGTATAACTTTTTATATGCAGGAAACAAAGAAAAAAAGAACCCATTTTCTGTTCCCCAAATACAGTGGCTTTTATCTTTCTATTAAAATATATATGTATATTTCACATAGTTGAGATTATATTAAGATTAATATGCTCCTTATAATATATTAGTAAAATTCAGAAATTATAATGATCTTTTTTTAATATAAAAATATAAAGCTTGCAGAATATTTTATCATACACATACATTGAATTAATCAAATTTTTATTGTTGGCCATTTAGACAGTTACTAAATTCACACTGATAAAAAAAAATACCATAAAATCTGGGACTTTCCTGGTGGTCCAGTGGTTAGGAAGCTGTCTTCCAATGCAGGAGACTTGGTATTGGATCCCTGGTTGGGGAACTAAGATCCCACACGTCGAGAGGCCACTCAGACTGCATGCTACAACTAGAGAGAAGCCTGAATGCCACAATGAAAGATCCTACGTGCAGAAACTAAGACCTAACACAGCCAAAAATAATAAATTAATATTTTTTTAAAATACCATGAAATCTAATATCTGTCAAGTAAAAAAGGGTGTATATTTTCTGAGTTTGAAATATATTAGAATAACATTATCTTTAAATGAATACTATGTCTAACAAATGTATATGTGTCTTTGATTGTACTTGCTGTGCTGTGTTATGTCGCTTCAGTTGTGTCCGACTCTGTGTGAACATACGGACTGCAGCCCTCCAGGCTCCCCTGTCCATGGGATTCTCCAGACAAGAATATTGGAGTAGGTTGCCATGGCCTCCTCCAGGGAATCTTTCCAACCCAGAGAAGGAACCTGTGTCTCTTATGTCTAACCTGCATTGGAAGGAAGGCTCTTTACCACCAGAGCCACTTGGGAACCCCTTGATTGTACCTACTTATACTCATTTGAAAATTATTACCAATACTTAATCATATTAGTCTAACTCATTCTAAATCAACCAGTTATTCCTTACATACCTTTTCATGCTTGGATCCAATCAGGAGGTAAGTTGGACCTTGGTCTTTGGGGTGGATCACAATAGTGTAATGTGTGGATAACAGACTTCGCCCACTGGCTTCATAATCTTCATCTGAATCACAGGATCTATCAACCTCTTCAACTTTAGCCTCCCAGAGTTTGATCTGACCTAAAGGAAACTAAAGTAAATATTAGTAATTGTAAGGAAGGAACTTCCTGAATCTTTTCCTGCTAAAATTCTTCATAGTCCTTTTCATTCTTGGCTTTATAAACCATATCTGTTTTTAAATGAATCCGTAAAGGTAACTGGATTATCTACACTGTTACAAACGTGGGGTAGCCACAGTTAACATGCCAACTGTGATATAAAAGAACAATCTGAATACTAGATATTTAGTTTTTGTGGGAAAAGCAAGAAGCCACTTCTGTGCAGTGGTTCAAATTATTCAATTTGACCAAAATGATCCACTACTTAGTCAAGCAATTCGGTTATTCAGTCAAAATATTCATTTGACATTTAACCCTCCAACAAAATTGATTTGATTAACCTATTGGATTAAAAGGATAAGTGTAGACATAGTCCTAATACTATTGATAAAAAAGTAAAAAAGTCAGACAGGTAGTGTGGAGAAGTATGATTAACAATCACTGTAAATCCCAATCGGGGAAGGCAATGGCACCCCACCCCAGTACTTTTGCCTGAAAAATCCCATGGACGGAGGAGCCTGGTAGGCTCCAGTCCGTGGGGTCGCTAAGAGTCGGATACGACTGAGCGACTTCACTTTGACTTTTCACTTTCATGCACTGGAGAAGGAAATGGCAACCCACTCCAGTGTTCTTGCCTGGAGAATCCCAGGGACAGGGGAGCCTGGTGAGCTTCCGTCTATGGGGTCGCACAGAGTCGGACACGACTGAAGCGACTTAGCAGGTAGCAGGTAAATCCCAATAAATGAAAAGTGTTTTGAAGCTATTTTTATATATAAAGAGTGAAAATGTGAAAGTCACTCACTTGTGTCCCACTCTTTATAACTCCATGGACTATATAGTCCATGGAATTCTCCAGGCAAAATACTGGAGTGGGTAGCCATTCCCTTCTCCAGGGCATCTTCCCAACCCAGGATCGAAGTGGGGTCTCCCGCACTGTGGGTAGATTCTTTACCAGCTGAGCTACCAGGGAAGCCCCCTACATATATATGTTGTTTAGTCACTAAGTCATGTCCAATTCTTTTGTGACCCCATGGACTGTAGCCCACCGGTCCATGGGAATACTTCGGGTTGCCATTTCCTTCTCTAGGGATCATTTCCCAACCCAGGGATCAAACCTGTGTTTCCTGCTTTGGCATGTGAATTCTTTATCACTGAGCCACCAGGGACATATGTACATGTACATATAAAATAAATCACAAAAAAAAAAAATGCCACAATTTCTTCCATCTTAATTTAAGGGTAAGAAAAAAATCTTAAAAACAATTTACATTAAATTTTACCTACTCTTTTACTGACAAAAACAATTATTTGCTGTGTTTTAAAATTTTTGCTTTAATTAAGTACACTTATTCCAGGAACATACACAGTCTGCTTGAGATTTGTAGGTTTTAAACTATCTTACCTAGATATCTTAACTAAAATGCAATATTATCTGCCTAATACTTGATTAATAGAAAAAAATTAATTAACTTAATTACATGTGTTCTATAAGAAAAACTTCTTTCCCCATTAAATTCATAACAATTATTTTCTGAGTAGTTACTATGTGCAAAGTACTATTCTGGGTACTGAATGAAGAAAATTTCCTTCTGAAGGAAAAATGTAAAATTTAACTTATCTATATTTTCATAAAAAGAAAGGTAGTAAAACAAAAATAATAGGGCAGCAAAGTCACATTAATAAATAAAAAGCAGGCTTTAAAAAGTCAGATAAAGAAAACTAATTCTTTTATGATAATACATGACAATACTATCCTAATTGTGTCCTCTAAGCATATCTAGGAGAAGGCAGTGGCACCCCACTCCAGTACTCTTGCCTGGAAAATCCCATGGATGGAGGAGCCTGGTAGGCTGCAGTCCATGGGGTCGCTAAGAGTCAGACACGACTGGGCGACTTCACTTTCACTTTTCACTTTCATGCATTGGAGAAGGAAATGGCAACCCACTCCAGTGTTCTTGCCTGGAGAATCCCAGGGACGGGGGAGCCTAGTGGGCTGCCGTCTATGGGGTCGCACAGAGTCGGACACAACTGGAGTGACTTAGCAGCAGTAGCAGCAGCAGCAAGCATATCTAATCATAGGATAATCAAGGTTCCATCCACCGCAATATTTAAGGATGGTTATTCCTTCCTGTGGCTCAGACCATGAACTCCTTATTGCCAAATTCAGACTGAAACTGAAGAAAGTAGGGAAAACCACTAGACCATTCAGGTATGACCTAAATCAAATCCCTTATGATTATACAGTGGAAGTGAGAAATAGATTTAAGGGCCTGGATCTGATAGATAGAGTGCCTGATGAACTATGGAATGAGGTTCGTGACATTGTGCAGGAGACAGGGATCAAGATCATCCCCATGGAAAAGAAATGCAAACAAGCAAAATGGCTGTCTGGGGAGGCCTTACAAATAGCTGTGAAAAGAAGAGAAGTGAAAAGCAAAGGAGAGAAGGAAAGATATAAACATCTGAATGCAGAGTTCCAAAGAATAGCAAGAAGAGATAAGAAAGCCTTCTTTAGAGATCAATGCCAAGAAATAGAGGAAAACAACAGAATGGGAAAGACTAGGGATCTCTTCAAGAAAATCAGAGATACCAAAGGAACATTTCATGCAAAGATGGGCTCGATAAAGGACAGAAATGGTATGGACCTAACAGAAGCAGAAGATATTAAGAAGAGGTGGCAAGAATACACAGAAGAACTGTACAAAAAAGATCTTCACGACCCAGATAATCAGGATGGTGTGATCACTGACCTAGAGCCAGACATCCTGGAATGTGAAGTCAAGTGGGCCTTAGAAAGCATCACTACGAACAAAGCTAGTGGAGGTGATGGAATTCCAGTGGAGCTATTCCAAATCCTGAAAGATGATGCTGTGAAAGTGCTGCACTCAATATGCCAGCAAATTTGGAAAACTCAGCAGTGGCCACAAGATTGGAAAAGGTCAGTTTTCATCTCAATCCCAAAGAAAGGCAATGCCAAAGAGTGCTCAAACTACCACACAATTGCACTCATCTCACACGCTAGTAAAGTAATGCTCAAAATTCTCCAAGCCAGGCTTCAGCAATATGTGAACCGTGAACTTCCTGATGTTCAAGCTGGTTTTAGAAAAGGCAGAGGAACCAGACATCAAATTGCCAACATCCGCTGGATCATGGAAAAAGCAAGAGAGTTCCAGAAAAACATCTATTTCTGCTTTATTGACTATGCCAAAGCCTTTGACTGTGTAGATCACAATAAACTGTGGAAAATTCTGAAAGAGATGGGAATATGAGACCACCTGATCTGCCTCTTGAGAAATCTGTATGCAGGTCAGGAAGCAACAGTTAGAACTGGTCATGGAACAACAGACTGGTTCCAAATAGGAAAAGGAGTACGTCAAGGCTGCATATTGTCACCATGTTTATTTAACTTATATGCAGAGTACATCATGAGAAATGCTGGACTGGAAGAAATAGAAGTTGGAATCAAGATTGCTGGGAGAAATATCAATAACCTCAGATAATGCGGATGACACCACCCTTATGGCAGAAAGTGAAGAGGAACTAAGAAGCCTCTTGATGAAAGTGAAAGTGGAGAGTGAAAAGGTTGGCTTAAAGCTCAACATTCAGAAAACGAAGATCATGGCATCTGGTCCCATCACTACATGGGAAATAGATCGAGAAACAGTGGAAACAGTGTCAGCTTTCATCTTTCTGGGCTCCAAAATCACTGCAGATGGTGACTGCAGCCATGAAATTAAAAGACACTTACTCCTTGGAAGGAAAGTTATGACCAACCTAGATAGCATATTCAAAAGCAGAGACATCACTTTGCCAACAAAGGTTCGCCTAGTCAAGGCTATGGTCTTTCCTGTGGTCATGTATGGATGTGAGAGCTGGACTGTGAAGAAGGCTGAGTGCCGAAGAATTGATGCTTTTGAACTGTGGTGTTGGAGAAGACTCTTGAGAGTCCCTTGGACTGCAAGGAGATCCAACCAGTACATTCTGAAGGAGATCAACCCTGGGATTTCTTTGGAAAGAATGATGCTAAAGCTGAAACTCCAGTATTTTGGCCACCTCATGCGAAGAGTTGACTCATTGGAGAAGACTCTGATGCTGGGAGGGATTGGGGGCAAGAGGAGAAGGGGACGACAGAGGATGAGATGGCTGGATGGCATCACTGACTCGATGAATGTGAGTCTGAGCGACCTCCGGGAGTTGGTGATGGACAGGGAGGCCTGGCGTGCTGTGGTTCGTGGGGTCGCAAAGAGTCGGACACGACTGAGCGACTGATCTGATCTGATCTGATTCCTTTTGAGAGTCCCTTGGACTGCAAGGAAATCAAACCAGTCAATCCATAGCATAGCATTCCTTTTGAGAGTCCCTTGGACTGCAAGGAAATCAAACCAGTCAATCCTAAAGGAAATCAACCCTGAATATTCACTGCAAAGACTGATGCTAAAACAGAAGCTCCAGTCCTTTGGTCTTTTCATTGGAAAAGACCCTGATGCTGGGAAAGATTGAAGGCAAAAGGAGAAGGGGGTGGCAGAGGATGAGATAGTTAGATAGTGTTACCAACTCAATGGACATGAATCTGATCTAATTTCAAAGGAGAAAGGGGAGGACAGAGGCGTCTGGCGTGCTGCAGTCCATGGAGTCACAAAGAGTCAGACATGACTCAGTGAATAAACAACAACATTCCTTTCACCAAAGGATCACCGTGGCTCCATAAACGAATAGACCTGGCGTTTTTAAATATTTTGACTGAATTTTTAAAAAGACACTGATTGAGATAAAAACAAATTGTTTCTGAAACATGTATTGCACAAAATGAAGTTAGCCTATACTGATTCACAAGCATTCTAATACTTTCCCACTAATTATAATGGACTTCTACTCATCTATTTACATTCTTCTGACTTGTTCCTTCTATGATCAATGTTATCCATTTTTATTAAATAATAAAAATCATTATTAGTAGTGGTAGTAAGAACATTTAAATTTTACTCTCAGTAAATTTTAAATTACTTTTCTATTTATAAAACACACACTTATTATAGAAACTTGGTAAAAACTGAAAGGTACCCAAAGAAGGAGGGGCTTTCCTGGTGGCTCAGATGGTAAGTCTGCTTGTAATGCAGAAGACCCGGGTTCAATCCCTGGGTTGGTAACATCCCCTGGAGAAGGAAATGCCACTCCAATATTCTTGCCTGGAGAACCCCAAGGACAGAGGAGCCTGGCAGGCTACAGTTCATGGCGTGGCAAAGAGTAGGACACAACTGAGAGACTGACACTCTCACTTTTCACCCCCAAAAGGAAAAAAAAGGTCATCTATAATTCTACCACCACTCAACAGTTCTTTCTGACTTTTCTGCTATGTGTGTTTTAACACAGATGTGCTAGACTGAGGATTATAAACTCAGCATCCCAATCAAGTCTCCCTGTAATTGCAGAAGAGAAGCTGGGCACTATATTCGTCAGAATCCCTTTCCCTGCATAGTTCCAAACTAGAGCTTGCCTGAGAGAATTTGCATGTAATGTGGAAGGTGAGGGTGTCAGAGGAGTAACTGTTCTCCTGAGACAGCTGCAGTCAGATGCCTGGGCCACAGGGAGCGTCACAGAGGCTTCTCAGTCAACTGCTGAGGACCAGCTGCCTCTGTGCTTTGGGCTCAGACTGCTGGTCCTGCCTTCTTGGACCTTCAGTGGCAGCTTCTTCCCCAACCTCTACCACCCTGACTTTCTAAAAGTTATGTTATGTCCCTAATTCTATGTTAAAATTGTTATAAATGGAATACACAGAGTGGCTGTGGTTTTCCTGATTGATAACTGAGTTAGGGTTATATTGGGATATATAATTTTGTCATGTGCTTATTCCTGTATTATTTTAATGAGCATATTCCCACACTGCTTCAGAGATAACACTCTCAAAGCTTCACTGTGTTAATTTCCATCCCATGAGTAATACTGAGAATAAGGAAATGTCTTTTAAATATGGCTAGTCAGGGGACTTCCCTGGCAGTCCAGTGGTTAAGACTGTGTACTCCCAATGCAGATGATGTGGGTTCCATCCCTGGTCAGGGGACTAAGATCCCACATGCTGCATGAAGTAACCAATAAATAAATAAATATGGCTAGCCAGAACCGAGAGTGCAGGCTGCAAAAATAGAACAGAGAAATACTAACTGACCTATGTGGTCAGTGGACCAAGAAGTCTGGTCTCATTAATACAGTAATCACTCACAGGCTGCTATTATGTGAAGTAGGGATGACTGTTTTATGCAAATACTCTTGATCCAATGATAATTAGGCATATATTTCACCTTTGGAAGACATCATCTTTTTCCTCTGAAAATGAAGGTAACTCAAGTTCTTTGGGGAAGAGATTAATTAAAAATGAACCACTGGGACATAAATAGGTAGAAGGATGGAGAGATAAGTGGTGTCTAGGAATTCAAGGGCCTGGGACAGGACTGGATTCTTTTTTCTCTTCAGCTTCTTTCCTAGCTTGATGCTCCCATCATTCAAACTTATCTGTTCTGTCAGGCCTGAAAAATATGAGAAGCTGATGGCTGAGAGTGGGGTAGAGGAAGATTTTTCTAGGCCTTAGAAGAAGCATTAATTAAAAGTTGCTAAGGCTTATAATTAAGAATCAAGATCCCTGTAGGCCTATGATTACCTTAGTAATAAATTTTATGCAAAATTTCAACATCAAAAATTCTAAAATTTGGGCTAGCAATAGAACAGTGAAAGGAAAAACTTGAAGCCATAATCAACAAAAAATTCCTCTAATCAGCATATTAAAAACATATACATACCTTATCTTCTTGACTACGAAAATAATATAATGTTTTTCCTATAAGTTTACACCAGACTCTCTTGGAGTAACCATGTTTTACCTGAAATCATATTTCAAAAAATTATAAATGTAGCACAGAACTCTGACACCTTAAAGTACAGCATATACACTCTACTTGAAGCTATTTGAACAGCTATCCAGTTTGCTCAAGTTATGGGTGACATTTCAACTAGACTATCTGAATGCTATTTGTAATTTACCTGTTACTAGTGGCATGGCATGTTTGCTCTCATGCTCACCACTCAACATTTAATGAGTATTTACTAGATGTCAAGCATTACACCTAAGACTAAGGACTAAAAAATGCCAATTTCACAAGTAAGTATTTTTCACAGTTTCCATATTACATAGATTTCCAATAATCCTGTGGCACTCCAGGTTAACACATAATCTTAGAAACAAGAAGACTGAAACCTAAGAATTCTAGTGATTTCCAAAATACAAAAGTTTCATTCATTCAAAACACTTGATGCCTTCTCCAGAAGCATACACACAAAATAATAAAAACAACATTAAAAGCTACTACTATATATTGAGTACTTCCTATATGTCAGGAACTATCTTTCATGACTGGGATGGAGTCTGAATCTGGTTCTTGACTCTAAATAGTCAGGGACTGGTCTAGGTACTGGGGGGATGGATATGAACAAGACAGTTTCCTTCCTTAAGGAGCTCACTGCCTCACGAGGCAGACAACTAAACGAGCAGTGTGCTACGTATCTTCATTAGGAATACAAAGTTTGCACACTTAGATGTGTTTTGTGTGTGTGTGTAAGACATTTTACACCACATTCTACACATTTACACATGAATTTGTACTGAATATTACAGGTTTTTCACTGTTCAGTGGCTTTAGTAAGATCCTCACTATTGGGTTTCGCGGGTGGTACTATAGTAAAGAACCTGCCTGGCAATGCAAGATCCTCACTATGAGTTCCTCCCTGCCCCAGTCCTGTCCAGGTTCAGGCACTGAAGATCTCTGTCAGTCCCAGCTATACCCTCAAGTTTAGAAAAAAACCAGAACCCCATTCCCTCCAGTGGATAAGATCTGTAATGGGTCGTGTTGCCCCAGACCTAGAATGTGGCGTGCCTGGTTGAGCTTGCCCAATACTTCCACTACCCGGGCAGCCCCACCAATTTTTGCCTTGAGGCTTGACCCTCTCTCCTTCAATAGTTAGAGTGGACTTCAACCTGGAGAGACCCACCGCCGGGAAACCAAGACACTGGCTGGTAAAACCAAAGCCCAACATTCCGTTGTCATGCTTGCCCACGGTGATAAATATTAGGAAGAAAAATAAAGCAGTAAAAGAGAAAGAAGTGCTTGGAGAAGCCGGGGATGCGTTTTACAATTTAAAATACGGTGGTCAGGAAGGCGTCACCAACACCCAAGAGTCAAGCCCTAGAGGAGGGAGGTGAGCTATGCAGTCACCTGAGAGAACACTCTGGGCAAGGACACAGCAAGCACCAATGTCCTGAGACGCTGTGTGCCCACGTGTCCGAGACTGAGCGAGTAAGGGGAGACGTCACTGGGGGAGGGGCAGCATGCGGGGCTGGGAAGCACACATGTTTTGCGGGGACCTTGTAATGACAACATTTAAACAGAAGAGAATGGATTTTGCAGTGGGCAAGTCACAACAGCAGAAAGGGCCTGGGTTCTGAGGTCAAATGGACCAAGGTTTAAATCCCAGTTCTGCCACATACGGGATAGATGAGGCCCTCAGGCAACTGACTTGACCTCCCAACTTCCTTCCTTAGCGTGGGATGACTGTACACCTTGGCAGGCTGTTGTATGACCAAAGGAGAAAATGTAAATGAAGGGTACTAGTAGTTATTCAATAAACGCTTCCTTCCTTGCTGTGCGTAAGGAGAAGTAAAACACATGTTTCATTTAAACCCACAAACGCAGCCAATCTTTGGGCTTTCCAAAGCATAGTTTAAGCAAACAAATAGCTCTACCATCTAACAGTCTGATGGATTTAGAATGTTGCTTGAGGGAAAACAACAACAAAAAATGTTTCATTTGGCATTCATTTCTATGCTTCAGTTTAATTAAATTTAGAAACATGTATTTACAGAAAAATATACTGGAAGTTTTAAATAGTTTGTGTTATACAGTTTACTTTTTTCTTCTTTTAAACAAACTCCAGAAAGGAGTCTCACTAAAACTGAAGCATAATGCATCTGGCTATAAAGAGTATACTTCAGAAATGATTTATCTTTAAATAGAGCAATGTGTGCCTTTGAGGAACTACAAATTAACAAGGACCTCTGCCAAGTCACTGTAAAAGCTGTGTTTTAAAAACATAGTCTATCTTTTTAGGTAAAACTGATTATGTTAAGATTTCTCCAAACTTTGACTTATTCTGAAAAAAAAAATCATAATAAATTACACTAGAAGAATTTGCACAAAGATTTAAAGACAATTTCAAACTTCAAGGCTTTGGTGAACCAAAAAGCTGAAAGAATAAATTTTTTTTTTACCTTGCATCCATAACAAAGGTATTTGTATCGGTTCTCTCTGAAACTTTGATGACAAATAGTGTATTGTATCCTGATTGGCCTTTGTCATCACATAAAACACAAGCTCCCATGGTCTTCTCTCCTCTACTATATTTTCATGCCTGTAACCTTCTTCCTACAAATCCTGTCACCTGTCTCACTGACTTCATCATCCAGGGGAAACTCTTATGATAATAATAGCTAGCATTCTGGGTGTCTTTATGATGTGCCATGACCAACCTAGATAGCATATTCAAAAGCAGAGACATTACTTTGCCAACAAAGGTTTGTCTAGTCAAGGCTATGGTTTTTCCTGTGGTCATGTATGGATGTGAGAGTTGGACTGTGAAGAAGGCTGAGCGCTGAAGAATTAATGTTTTTGAACTGTGGTGTTGGAGAAGATTCTTGAGAGTCCCTTGGACTGCAAGGAGGTCCAACCAGTCCATTCTGAAGGAGATGGGCCCTGGGATTTCTTTGGAAGGAATGATGCTAAAGCTGAAACTCCAGTACTTTGGCCACCTCATGCAAAGAGTTGACTCATTGGAGAAGACTCTGATGCTGGGAGGGATTGGGGGCAGGAGGAGAAGGGGACGACAGAGGATGAGATGGCTGGATGGCATCACTGACTCGATGGACGTTAGTCTGGGTGAACTCCGGGAATTGGTGATGGACAGGGAGGCCTGGTGTGCTGTGATTCATGGGGTCACAAAGAGTCGGACATGACTGAGCAACTAAACTGAACTGAACTGATGATGTGCCAGGCACTGTTCTAAAGCACTTTGCTGCTGCTGCTGCTGCTAAGTCGCTTCAGTCGTGTCCGACTCTGTGCGACCCCAAAGACAACAGCCCACCAGGCTCCCCCGTCCCTGGGATTCTCCAGGCAAAAGCACTTTACACACTTAAATAATTTAATCTTCCCAGTACCCTGTGAGATTGGCACTAATATTATTCCCACCTTACAGAAAAGGACACTAAGGCACAGAGGTGCTAAGTAATCTATTCAAGGTCCCACAAGCGGCAAGTTTCAGAGCCAGGATGTGCACTGGTGTGCAGTCTGGCTCCTGAACTCTTGCCCGAGGCTCTATGCTGCACTACCTCCCTACACTCTTAACTCACAGTACCTTGCTCTTTTCCTTTAGAAAAACCTTTGCTGTCCCTCCATTTTTTGCTACTCTTCCCCTTGGCCACACCCTAGTCCTTTTTCCTTCATTGGGAATGGCTCCTCTTCTGAAATTTACATTCTACTTCCTAACCTCAACCTCCCCCCAGCTCCCTCTCTCCTACTCATGCCACTCTTTTCTTTGACCTCAGGGCCTCTTCTGACACCATGTTCCCTCCCAGCTCCATTCCTTCTCATGTGCCAGGAAGCAGAGAGAGTCCTCCAAATTCAGCACTGCTCTTACTCATCTCCCCATTATCCCTGAACACACCACAGTGCACTTTCTGCATCTGACACTGCAGATCACTCCCTCCCTGTCGAACACTCCACTCCTGGCCTCCATGACTTACTTTGCAGGGTCTCTTCATATATCTCCTTTACGTGTTCTCAAATTTGGGAAACCTAGTGTCCAATTAATAATCCCTTGCTCTTCTCACTCTACACATTTTCCTGGATGATTTCTTTCACTGTCATGGAGTCAACTATCACATCCACAATGATAATTCCCCAAATCCTTCTCTCCAACCAAGCCTTCTCCTCTGATGGACATTGTGTTGCCACGGCCTGCTAGACTTCTTAATTTAGGTGTCTTCACAAGCTGTAAAACTGACAAGTCCCAAAAGAAGCTTTTGATCATCCTAAACAGCTCCTCTTTTCTGAGGTCTCTATCATCTGGCACCATCTTTCACCCAGCTATCCTCATCTTTCCCACTTCCTAGTTGCTGGAGTCTAACTGAAGAGGTTTACCTCCTAACATTATTTAGATTCAGCCTCTGGTTTCTCTCCCAATGACCAGTTCAGAGTCTCATCCTCTTCAGGAAAACCACCTCCACTGTTCTTAGAAACTCCAGCTTGCTTCCCACAAATTCATCTTCCTCTCAGCAGAGCAATCTGTTAACAATTTGAACACAGCCATGCCCCTGTTACAAACCCTGAGGGGTTCCACGTCACCTTCAGGATGAAGACTGAAGTCCTTAACAAGACCAAAAAAGTCCTCCACGATCAGGACCTCCAACTCTTTCTTCAGAGGACTTGCTCTTTACATAGGCGACCACGCTTTGACACACTGTGTCTTTTGTCCATGCTGTCTTCCAGCCCAGAATACCTTCCTTTGCCCATTTCCAAAATTAAATCCTACTTCTCATTGGAGACTCAGTGCAGGCAAACCTTCTCTGAGAAGTTGTTCCTGACCCCACAGTCTAAATTATTCTGCTTGTCTGTGTACCTTATGATGCATGTCAATAACAGCACTTTAATACATAAATCAGATCAGATCAGTCGCTCAGTCGTGTCTGACTCTGCGAGTCATGAATCGCAGCACACCAGGCCTCCCTGTCCATCACCAGCTCCCGGAGGTCACTCAGACTCACGTCCATCGAATCAGTGATGCCATCCAGCCATCTCATCCTCTGTCGTCCCCTTCTCCTCCTGCCCTCAATCCCTCCCAGCATCAGAGTCTTCTCCAATGAGTCAACTCTTCGCATGAGGTGGCCAAAATACTGGAGTTTCAGCTTTAGCATCATTCCTTCCAAAGAAATCCCAGGGCTGATCTCCTTCAGAATGGACTGGTTGGATCTCCTTGCAGTCCAAGGGACTCTCAAGAGTCTTCTCCAACACCACAGTTCAAAAGCATCAATTCTTCGGCGCTCAGCCTTCTTCACAGTCCAGCTCTCACATCCATACATGACCACAGAAAAGACCATAGCCTTGACTAGGCGAACCTTTGTTGGCAAAGTGATGTCTCTGCTTTTGAATATGCTATCTAGGTTGGTCATAACTTTCCTTCCAAGGAGTAAGCGTCTTTTAATTTCATGGCTGCAGTCACCATCTGCAGTGATTTTGGAGCCCAGAAAAAGAAAGTCTGACACTGTTTCCACTGTTTCTCCATCTATTTCCCATGTAGTGATGGGACCAGATGCCATGATCTTCATTTTCTGAATGTTTAGCTTTAAGCCAACCTTTTCACTCTCCACTTTCACTTTCATCAAGAGGCTTTTTAGTTCCTCTTCACTCTCGGCCATAAGAGTGGTGTCATCTGCATATCTGAGGTTATTGATATTTCTCCCAGCAATCTTGATTCCAACTTCTGTTTCTTCCAGTCCAGCATTTCTCATGATGTACTCTGCATATAAGTTTAATAAACATGGTGACAATATACAGCCTTGACGTACTCCTTTTCCTATTTGGAACCAGTCTGTTGTTCCATGTCCAGTTCTAACTGTTGCTTCCTGACCTGCATACAAATTTCTCAAGAGGCAGATCAGGTGGTCTGGTATCTCCATCTCTTTCAGAATTTTCCACAGTTTATTGTGATCTACACAGTCAAAGGCTTTGGCATAGTCAATAAAGCAGAAATAGATGTTTTTTTGGAACTCTCTTGCTTTTTCCATGATCCAGCGGATGTTGGCAATTTGATCTCTGGTTCCTCTGCCTTTTCTAAAACCAGCTTGAACATCTGGAAGTTCACGGTTCATGTATTGCTGAAGCCTGGCTTGGAGAATTTTGAGCATCACTTTACTAGCGTGTGAGATGAGTGCAATTGTGCGGTAGTTTGAGTATTCCTTGGCATTGACTTTCTTTGGGATTGGGATGAAAACTGACCTTTTCCAATCTTGTGGCCACTGCTGAGTTTTCCCAATTTGCTGACATATTGAGTGCAGCACTTTTACAGCATCATCTTTCAGGATTTGGAATAGCTCCACTGGAATTCCGTCACCTCCAATATCTTTGTTCGTAGTGATGCTTTCTAAGGCCCACTTGACTTCACATTCCAGGATGTCTGGCTCTAGGTCAGTGATCACGCCATCATGATTATCTGGGTCATGAAGATCTTTTTTGTACAGTTCTTCTGTGTATTCTTGCCACCTCTTCTTAATATCTTCTGCTTTTGTTAGGTCCATACCATTTCTGTCCTTTATCGAGCCCATCTTTGCATGAAATGTTCCTTTGGTATCTCTGATTTTCTTAAAGAGATCCCTAGTCTTTCCCATTCTGTTGTTTTCCTCTATTTCTTTGCATTGATCGCTAAAGAAGGCTTTCTTATCTCTTCTTGCTATTCTTTGGAACTCTGCATTCAGATGTTTATATCTTTCCTTGTCTCCTTTGCTTTTCGCTTCTCTTCTTTTCACAGCTATTTGTAAGGCCTCCCCAGACAGCCATTTTGCTTGTTTGCATTTCTTTTCCATGGGGACGGTCTTGATCCCTGTCTCCTGTACAATGTCACAAACCTCATTCCATAGTTCATCAGGCACTCTATCTATCAGATCTAGGCCCTTAAATCTATTTCTCACTTCCACTGTATAATCCTAAGGGATTTGATTTAGGTCATACCTGAATGGTCTAGTGGTTTTCCCTACTTTCTTCAATTTAAGTTTGAATTTGGCAATAAAGAGTTCATGGTCTGAGCCACAGTCAGCTCCTGGTCTTGTTTTTGATGATTGTATAGAGCTTCTCAATAACCTCAGATATGCAGATGACACCACTCTTATGGCAGAAAGTGAAGAGGGGCTAAAAAGCCTCTTGATGAAAGTGAAAGTGGAGAGTGAAAGGGTTGGCTTAAAGCTCAACATTCAGAAAACGAAGATCATGGCATCTGGTCCCATCACTGCATGGGAAATAGATGGGGAAACAGTGGAAACAGTGTCAGACTTTGTTTTTCTGGGCTCCAAAATCACTGCAGATGGTGACTGCAGCCATGAAATTAGAAGACGCTTACTCCTTGGAAGGAAAGTTATGAGCAACCTAGATAGCATATTCAAAAGCAGAGACATTACTTTACCAACAAAGGTTCGCCTAGTCAAGGCTATGGTCTTTCCTGTGGTCATGTATGGATATGAGAGCTGGACTGTGAGGAAGGCTGAACGCCGAAGAATTGATGCTTTTGAACTGTGGTGTTGGAGAAGACTCTTGAGAGTCCCTTGGACTGCAAGAAGATCCAACCAGTCCATTCTGAAGGAGATCAATCCTGGAATTTCTTTGGAAGGAATGATGCTAAAGCTGAAACTCCAGTATTTTGGCCACCTCATGCGAAGAGTTGACTCATTGGAGAAGACTCTGATGCTGGGAGGGATTGAGGGCAGGAGGAGAAGGGGACGACAGAGGATGAGATGGCTGGATGGCATCACTGACTCGATGGATGGGAGTCTGAGTGACCTCCGGGAGCTGGTGATGGACAGGGAGGCCTGGCGTGCTGCGGTTCATGGGGTCGCAAAGAGTCGGACACGACTGAGCGACTGATCTGATCTGATCTGATCTGATAGAGCTTCTCCATCTTTGGCTGCAAAGAATATAATCGATCTGATTTCGGTGTTGACCATCTGGTGATGTCCATGTATAGAGTCTTCTCTTGTGTTGTTGGAAGAGGGTATGTGCTATGACCAGTGCATTTTCTTGGCAAAACTCTATTAGTCTTTGCCCTGCTTCATTCCATATTCCAAGGCCAAATTTGCCTGTTACTCCAGGTGTTTCTTGACTTCCTACTTTTGCATTCCAGTCCCCTATAATGAAAAGGACACGTTTTTTGTTTGTTAGTTCTAAAAGGTCTTGTAGGCCTTGAACCGTTCAACTTCAGCTTCTTCCCCGTTGCTGGTTGGGGCATAGACTTGGATTACTGTGACATTGAATGGTTTGCCTTGGAAACGAACAAAGATCATTCTGTCGTTTTTGAGATTGCATCCAAGTACTGCATTTCGGACTCTTTTGTTGACCATGATGGCCACTCCATTTCTTCTGAGGGATTCCTGCCCGCAGTAGTAGATATAATGGTCCTCTGAGTTAAATTCACCCATTCCAGTCCATTTTAGTTCGCTATTTCCTAGAATGTCGACATTCACTCTTGCCATCTCTTGTTTGACCACTTCCAATTTGCCTTGATTCATGGACCTGACATTCCACATTCCTATGCAATATTGCTCTTTACAGCATCTGACTTTGCTTCTATCACCAGACACATCCACAGCTGGGTATTCTTTTTGCTTTGGCTCCATCCCTTCATTCTTTCTGGAGTTATTTCTTCACTGATCTCCAGTAGCATAGTAATATATCATTATAAATATGCTTATGTTCTTTTCTTTCCTACTAGATATGAGGCTCTCTGGGGGATGGGGCAGCAGTCTATTCATCTAAATACCTCAGCTCTTTGCTTCACATGGGGTAACTGTTCAATACATGTTTTTAAAATAAGTGAACTTCTATATAGGAAATGTTCTTCTAAAGCATTAAAAGTTGCAAGACTGACTATCCAGAATCAAATTAGTCAAGTTCTTAATATCTGCCTACATATTTCTGTACTTAGTAATAACAGTGTGACAACTTGAAAATGTCTCCTCCCCTCCAAAATATTCAAACACTGCTCTGCCGTATCTGGGATTGTAGCCTGAATGTGAGCTCAGAACAAGTCACTCGGAAAGAGTTTTTCTCATACAAGGCTTTTCAGGTGAAAATATGGGGGTGGACAACCCTTCACAAATGGTAGGAAGGAAATCTAATGAGCATCCTGTCTATAAATCCTAGTGGTTTAGTCATCTGATAATCACAGCAACTTGCACTCATTTAAAATGCAGTTGTAAAATGGGAAGCAGGGAAAAGTAGAAATCTAACAGGAGTGAAAATTGACAAGGCATGCCGATAATTAAAAATAAGCAAAAAAAAACAAAAACACTGATTGTGAAAGAAATTATAAACTCTTCACCATGAGATCATATTAAAGCCTAAGGATTTGATATACACAGTCCTTGAAACAGTAGGACAACTAGCTATTATGAATTGGAATAAGAATGTGATTTAAAGTGGCATTGGTGAAATTTTTCTCTTACTTTTAGAATAGTTGGTCGGTCTTTGTAAATATTACTGAAGAGCACCCACCCATATTCCCACATTAATATTAAGTATAAATTACAGGGTGGTACAGCTCACCACAGTTAAATTTCTCACCTTTTACATAAATAAAGCACATGGAGTGATGCATGATGATGCAAAGATTACTTTCATGTGCAGTATTTTATGTGTAAATATTTTATTGTATTGTTAAAATTTTTTAATAATATTTATCTTAGCATAAATCAATATTTACTCATTCTAAGTTAGAAAATAATTCACCTATGTATGTTTGAGGTTGACAGACTTGTAAAATCTTTTAAAAAAGAAAGCCAGACATTATATTATAAAATTAGAAAACAGAACTAAGCAAAAATGAAGTAAAAACCACATACAGATATCCAGTATACCTTAATATATTCTTAGTCAGACATCTTTCTATAAATGTTTACCAAAAGTGGGATAACTATGTAATACTCTACACTTATTTTATCACCTAACAACACATTATAATCTATTTCTAAAACATTAAACATTCTTTTGCACATTGAAAATGACTGCACAGTAAAGCATTACCTGATTATATAAATATTTAAAACTATCCCCTACTCTACATCTAAGATGATCTCAGTTTTTCTGTATTATAAACCATGGAGTACAAGTAATATTTCTGCAGCAATGGAAATGTTCTATATCTTGAAAGAGTGACAGTAAATATCTATCAAAACTGATCCACTCTTGTACTTAAAACCTGCATTTCAATGCATGTTAATTATTATCTCTCTTTTTTTTTTAAATCAGAAAGAGGATGCTGTGATGGACATTTTCATACTTAAATGTTCTGCAAATTAAGATAATTTCCTAAGCATAAATTTCTTAGACTTAAACTGCTGGATCAAAGTCTAAATATATATCTTCTTAAAACATTTAACATTTATTCATTTATTTGTTCATTCAAAAATATTTACTGAGTAAAACACTTTGGCCAAGACATTGCCAAACTGCCTTCTAAAGTAAACTCAGTAGCAAATTTCTTAATTTGTGCCAATACTGTATTTCATACTTTTTTAAAAAAGGTCCTCCCTTGATCAGATTTTTTAAAGTATTCATTACTTCTTGCTTTTTAAGAAACCTATTAATGATAGTAGAACATTTTCTTGTATGTGTATTGATCATTTGTATTTCTATCTCTACCTCTCTCATTGTGTCCTTTGTTCCTTCCCCTCACTGGTATTTACCCTTTACTTCCTGATTAGAAAAAGCTTCTATTTAAGTTTCAAATACATTTTCAAAGCTTCTCATTGGTCTTTTAAAAATTCTGCTTAGAAAAGTTCTGATAGTAAGAACATTTACATTTTTATGCAGAATAGTCAAATTTGTCATGTTTCATCTTTATGGTTTTTGTCTTTGATTTCATACTTAAAACACTTTTTCCCACTGCATAACAATATAAATTATATACACACACATACACATATATTCTGTGATGCCCACTTTTCATGATTGCAGGGTTAATTCTGTCCCTGCCTGGGACACTGCTATTGTATATAGAGTTCCCACCTTGGTGAGCAATCCCTTCACCGTTGGTTTGCCCTCAGGTTGCAGAAAAAGGGGGTTGGCAGCTTGTACTCGAAGAACATTTTGTAACACTTTAATCCATTCCTCCAATATATTTGGGGAATCTGCAGTCAGATAGTATGTGTGTTTTTCAGTGGTCAACTAGAACGGGATGAGAAAGAGATAGAAAAGGAAACTGCAGATTTTAGAATAATTATCATTTCCTTGTCCATTCTTCAAATATCACTACCTAATATGGAAACAAATATGCTGCAACTTGAATCCTAGGTTCCAAATAAATGAGTCTATAAATCATGTAGCATATTTTAACCACTTTGTGAGAAGGACAATTAACTTTTTGTGGAAATAATTTTTTCACTTCCATTTACTTTAAAACTCTTTATCGTCTTATGCTTTGGGGTCATGATTTTTTAATCTTGTTTTCTCATTAGATTTTCCTTTTCTCCCTTAAATGTGCTACAGGTTCCTAGTTGTTGAAATGAGGAGCAGAATAATTGCAGAGTTTCAGAAGCCTACAAATGATTCTTTTGTAAAATAGATGTTTATTTTTTTAATTTGTTTTTTAATTGGAGGAAAACTGCTTCAATGTTGTGCTGGTTTCTGCCGTACAACAATGAAAATCAGCCATAAACATACTGATTCTCTTTGTACATTTTGGGGCAGTCCTCAGGTATTAGTCACTGAAAACAATGAAAATGTACTTTTCTAATAAAATGTTGTATTTCACCCTCCAAAAGAGGAAGATAAGAAAATAACAATTATGGAAGGCATTGCCGATAAAAGTCATCTGAATTTTAAGTCACCTATCCAAACTATTTCAATAGCTTGTTTTGTTTTTTAAACTCGGCAGAGGTTTCCAGCAAGACTGGTATTATGTGTGTGTGAAATGGTCAGCAGCCCCCTCTGTGGTGTGACTTCGTGGGAACTAGGACAGCCCCTCTGCTCCCTAATATCCTTCCCACTTAAGTGTTAGAGCATCTGAAGTTCACAGAACTGACATTTTCTGGTTCTGTATTAAATTGCGAACTCTTCTGAATTCAATAGTACACTAAAATCTGTATATCTTATTGGGAAATCATTTATCAAATAACCTTCTGCTAAAATAGCTTGAGAATTGAGAATGGCTGGGAGGGTTAGAAGTGGGGAACAAACAGTGTAAGGGATCAAGGGCAAATAAAATACAGTGGAGACTTACTTAACATAAACTCAGGTTATAACACAGTTTTAACTAAGAAGTCCCAGGGTTTCACACATTTTAGGGGCATCAAACTGATCGCCAAATGGAATAAAAAAATACTGAATACCCAGTCTTCATTCTATTAGCTTACATAATTGACAACTGAGTTTTACATGATATAAAAAAGAAAAAAAAAAATACCTGAACTGTTTGCTTGTTATCCCCTCTTAAAATGCTGCAGGTTGCACTAAGTTCAATATGGCCCTGTGGTTTTCTGATTACATCGCTCTGTATGAAGGGAAGAAAACCAATGCAAAGTGATTACCTGTAATAGTCATAATAAGAAATGATTTGTCTCATTAATTGTATTACATGGAAGGAAATCAGCCAGGAATCTGATTTATAGATTGAGGAATTCAGTTCTAAATAACAAGCAATTTCCACTCACCGGAGATTTGTAGTAAAGTAATTCACCACCCTTAAGAACAAACCATCTCCGCTTCCAAGTCTTGACTTTACCACTCATTTTTAATAAGTAGCCAGATTTTTCCAGTGGTTCCTGATTAAAGAGATTTAAAAAGTATTTAAGTTCCCTTTGGAGACTCTAACAGATTCATTAATTAAAAAAAAAACACAAAAACCTTGATTCAGTGTTTACATTTTTCCCATTATCACTGGAAGATGAGCAAGTTTTCAGAAGCTTCTGCTCTGGCTGTGAGTACTCCAAGTCTGTGGAGTAAGCATCTGGGGGAATAGCATAATCGCTTTCAGAAGCCACAGAAGAGAGAGACACACCTAGATGAAAAGAAATAAATCAAGTCAATATTTAGTAATTGGATGGTCCAAATGCTCATTGTCAGTTTTCCTAAGAAATACATCCGTATCCCAAATCATCACCCTTCCTAGACTAGATGTATTCCATGCCTTTGACCATGAAGTACCTTTAAGGCAGAAAACAGAACTAAAGGGTTAAGGACTATCATGCAAATCTCCAAGGAAGTCAAAGAAACATAAATAATATTTTGGTATGATTGTAAGTACAGCTATTTTCACATATATAAAATGTATGTAATAGTCTAATAACATTTATTAAGAATTAAAAATATGTGTATTTACATATTGACATGTAGGCAAATCACTGAGTTGGGAAGATCCCCTGGAGGAGGAAATGGCAACCCACTCCAGTATTCTTGCCTGAAAAACCCCATGGACAGAAGAGCCTCGTGGGCTACAGTCCATGGGATCGCAGAGTCAGACATGACTGAAGCACCTCAACACACAGAGCACATGCATATGTAGGCAAACAAATGCTGAACCTTAATTTTTCAAGATTTGCATGATCATACTTTAATACATTTAATTTTTGTAATCATTTTAAAGTAACATCACATTAAAAGAACACAGGAGTCCAATACTACTAGTGTATAGATTTTGAAAATCTTTCATAGAAAAGAAGCAATAAAAAAGATATAAACGACATTTGCCAGCAGCTATAATGCAAAATTCAAAGGAACATTTTTCACAATCATTCACTTGCCATTTTAGAAAACAACTTGCAAGTTGCAAGTCACATTGGAGAGTCACTACAATTGGAGATTTTGAAAATATTAAATAAAATCAAGAACTTAAGTCATTATTCATTATAGTATCTGGCAATTTTTAAAGTGTCTATTAACATTTAAGGGCCATGTTAGGATAATTTCACTATATTATCCTTCTAATTTATTTGACTAAGCCAAGTAATGGATGTGATAATAATAGTATCTTTATTTTTCAAAGAATAACAGAAATTTCAATCTACCAAGGACCTCAGAGATCATTCTGATTCAGGCCCTCATTCTCTAAGGAGACTAAGGTCCACAGATTAAAGGATTTGTCCACAGTCAAACAGCCAGGCAGAGGTAATGTTGGAGTGTAAATCTCAGGCTCTTAGCCTCAAGATGCTAGGAACAGAGCAGAGAACAAAACAAACAAATTTCTGTCCTCATGGAACACAGATTCTAGTTGGGGGAGACAGACAAAAAACAGAGAGCAAATGCTATGGAAAAATAAACCATAGAGCCAACTAAGGGAAATAAAAAGTGCTACAAGTTGGAACCCCACTCCAGTACTTTTGCCTGGAAAATCCCATGGACAGAGGAGCCTGGTGGGCTGCAGTCCATGGGGTCACTAGAGTCAAACACGACTGAGTGACTTCACTTTCACTTTTCACTTTCATGCATTGGAGAAGGAAATGGCAACCCACTCCAGTGTTCTTGCCTGGAGAATCCCAGGGACGGAGCCTAGTGGGCTGCCGTCTATGGGATCGCACAGAGTCGGACATGACTGAAGCAACTTAGCAGCAGCAGCAGCAGAAGTTGGAGAAGAGTAAAGGACTGTATTGGAATAGCGTGCTCAGGGTAGAGATTATTGAGAAGGCACTGTCCGAGCCAAGCACTGAAGGAGAAAAGGAACCAGCCATAATGACATCTGGGGGAAGAATACCAGGTAGAGCAAACACTCAGTGCATGGGTCCTGAAACCAAAGCATACCTGGTATGTTCCAGGAAAAGCAAAAGGGTCTGGGTGGCCAGAGCTGAGTAAGAGAGGAGAAAGGAGGAGAGGAGATCAAAGACACCAAAGAATCATGTAATACCTTATAGTCAGTATAAGGAGTCTTTGCAGTGTTTTGAGCAAAAGTGTGCTATAACCTGATTCCAGCTGTCAAGGGGGCAAGGTAGTAGCAAAGAGACCAATGGAAGCCAACATATTAAATCTATGAGAGTTGAACAACTCCTGTTGAAGCTGAGGGGCTTGGGAGTACATAGGGGTTCCATGGAACAGTTTGAAAACCAACATGCTACGCCATATTAAAGGCTTTGTAGAATACAGATATCATTTAATATGACTGACTCTCTAGAACCTGTATCTATGCTGAACATTCCTTCAAAACCCACAAAAATTGTAGACCTACCCAAAATAAGTTTTCTTAATATCAGATTTTTTAGGTGTATTCTCCACATTTTTTGGATCAGAGGTTAAAGTGTCTGCCTGCAATGAGAGAGATCTGGGTTCGATCCTTGGGTTGGGAAGATCCCCTGGAGATGGAAATGGCAACCCACTCCAGTATTCCTGCCTGGAGAATCCCATGGACAGAGGAGCCTGGTGGGCTACAGTCCACGGGGCTGCAAAGAGTCAGACACGACCGAGCGACTTCACTTTCCACATTTTTAGGTGTATTCTCTGCCATTAAGCAGTGTAATGAATTTAGATAAAATAAGTCCATCCGTACTATAAATTATTCAAAATCAAAAAGTAACTATAAAAGAGAAACCTCATTTAAGCCAAGTATTTCACTTTATTCCTATAACAAAGTGATCTCTCTTTTATAGATAAGCTTTAAAAAAATAGATTATCTTGTCTGCAATCACAAAGAAAATTCACAAGGGGATTAGGACTAAAATATGTGTCTTGGTCCTCGGTGAATATTCTTTTCACTATGAGGCTTCCTGGTGGTGCTAGTGGTGAAAAAAAAAAAAACCTATCTGCCAATTGCAAGAGATGTAAGAGATGCAGCTTCCATCCCTGGATCAGGAAGATCCCATGGAGGAGGGCATGGCAACCCACTCCAGTATTCTTGCCTGGAGAATCCCAGGAACAGAGGAGCCTGGCAGGCTACAGTCCATAGCATTGTAAACAGTCGGACATGACTTAGCACGTATGAGTGGAAAGCAGTTCTTTGAGATTTTTTTTTAAGTCCTATTGTAGATATAAAATTCCCACTAAATATCCTGAACTATTTGGAGCTGTCTTGTGTGTGTGCAACCTTCCCTTACCTCGCTTCAAGGCTCTGGGGCTGCCTGGCCCACTTCGACTGCGAGAGTCTGACTCCGAAGTCCGGGAGCTGGATCTTGAACTGTCTTCTTCTTCTGACCCAGAGGAGTCATCCAGGAACGGGCTGCTGCTTATCTGGGTCGCCTTCTAAAGAGACACAAAATAGCCTCCCTGTGTGTCCATCTCTAAAGTTATCGCTCTCTTTAGGTACAGAATTTTACCAGAAGTTATGGAATAAGATTTTTTAAGGAATAGAAGAAAGCATCTTGCTATTATCAAAGTCACACTTGTTAAATTCCAAATTCCAATCAGCAAGGCATTTGTAAATGATAAAAGATTCCTAAGACCATAAGGCTGTTCATATCTGATGCATTTTCTTCTGATGATACTTATTTTAATCAGGCACTTCACGCAAGGGAGGGGAACCCCGGCAGTGATTTGAAGAGCCTTCTAAATTAGTTGTTCTCTCTACATCATTAACACTATTTCTTTAAACAATTAACAGTTATGGATGGGGTAGGGGCTCACACGCAGCATAACAAAAATGGAGTATATTAGACCTTATTACTCTGATTAAAATAAGTATCTTCTCGAGATTTTCCCATTTCTTCTCTTTTAATAATACACTAGTGTGAACTTCTAAAACACCCTATAAAGGGAGTTTATGTAAAATGTCAAGAATGGAATTTGGAGCTTGAATAAACAGTTTTTTTGATCCACCATGAAGAGACCCACGTGTTTAACAATAATGAGTTACCCCCTTCAAAGTTGTATACACTGGGGTTGTCATGTTCTTGTATATCAGAGATGTATAAAGTCCTGATGTGGTGTAGGAAAGCACTGCAACAGAATCTGAAACAGAAAACAAAATGATTTTTTTAAAAAACAGATCTAACTAGCACTTAGGTCTATTTCTTATGAATGTTATAACAAAATTTATAATTAAAGAGACACTGGATGAACATATGATATTCATTATACAGTCTACTTTAAGAATGATGGCATCTACAGTTTAAATTATACACTCTCTTACACGGTTCATTACATACCCAAGTGTGCTAGCTCCCCAACTAGCCGATAACCTCTTTGAAAGTGAGGATCTTAGCTTTTGTTTCTCTGGTATCTCCATTCAGCTCAGGCTGGGTGGAAATGAGTACAGATACCTACTGACTGATTCAGTGAGCAGTACCCCATGAAGATATTCTCTGATTATTCAGAGCCCTATTGGTGACCCGGTGTTAAAATATTGTCACTTTTAATCCTTTAGCAGGTGAACCTCAAATTGAAAGGTTAGAATATATTTCCTGAGTGGCAAAAACCGATGATAGATAGCTGAAAAGGAATAGAACATTAATGGTTACCTCTAAGATACAGATTACAGATAGGAAAGGAAGGGGCCAATAGAAGGAACTACAGAAAAATGTCTCTTTTTATTTCAGACAGTTCTTTGTGGTTTGGTTTTATTTTTCATAATGAACATGTATTTTTTTCTATAGTAAATTTTTGAAGAAAGAAAGGAGGAATGTGTTTTAAACTCTGGAAAAAGAAGACACAGAGATCAATATTTTTACAGTTTAAACAGCTGAAATACCAGTGTCCAGGCTTTAGCTTCTTTGGGGTAAAATCATGAGATACTTGCTACATGACAGTTGAACATCAATGTGCCCCTATACTAACATGAATTTCAATTTTAAAATATAAATCAGCAACTTCAGAAAGCATTTTCTGAAAGTTGGCACAATGGTATTTATTCAAATGGCTTTAGACACTTAGGAAATTCTTGGCTAGTGAAATGGCAATACAAAATCACTTATTCTTTAAAAACATGTTTTTATTACAGTAAAAAACACATAAGATAATCATCTTAACCACCTTTGAGTTCAGTTAGTGTTAAGCATGTTCACACTATTGTCAATCAAATCTCCAAAACATTTGTATCTTGAAAACCTGAAACTCTATACCCATTAAGCAACTGCTCCCGTTCCCCAACACTTCATAACCCCTAGGAACCACAACTCTGCTTTCTGATTCTATGAATCTGACTACTTTGGATCCTCATATAAGTGGGCTCATACAGGGTTTGTCTTTTGTGACTGCTTATTTCAATTAGCACAAAGTGCTCAAGGTTCATTCATGATACAGCATGCAAAAACACTTACTTTTATGAACATTCTCCATATTGAAGGCCTCAGACATTCGAATGCCTGATTTGGCTACAGCATAAATTCTGCTTTCCTAATGTAAAAGAGAGATTTAAGCTGGATATTTGAAGCAAAGAAGCAATTACTTTCAATACATATGTTTTTCATTTGTTCTTCATTTAACAGTCACCAGAGTACAGCATTATTATAAAGCTGTCACCAGTGCCAACTAAAATATGCCACTGTGAACAGCTCTGCAGAATTTTTTTCCATCCATTAGTCACTCCATTATCTTTGGTCTCAAATTTTTGCTTAGTGTTTTAAATTATTTTGAAGAGACAGGAAAAAAGTAAAAGAAAGCTTGTTCACAACCACTGACTATTCATAAACACCCATTAATATGCCATCATTTCAGAACAGGTTCAAGAAAAAGAAGAAAACCCTGAATGGCCGTAACATAAAGCCAGAAACCATTTATTATCTTTCACTACACACAAATATTATCTTTAACAATCTACCATTCTAGAATATGGTAGAATATTCTAGAATTTCTAAGAGAAAGCCAAAACTTGAAGTCAGAAAGCACATACAAAGTAGCATCAAGTTCTATCACCTTCATATTACAATGAAGCTGAAGAAACACCTGAAGTCAAATAATAAGTGAATTTGAGAACTGCAACAGAATTTATACAGTCTTGTTCCAAAAGTAGGTTGTTCTTTTCTCTTCTTCTCTGAGATTTCTCAAATGGGTACTGGAAGGCTGTTAACCCTGTCCCTATGAGAAAAGGGACTCCAGGTTGTTCCTCACGCATAGATCACCATATCCTGAACTCTGTAACACACCTAACCTGCACAATTGTCTGGGTGAGGACACAGTAGACAACTCAGGCAGTCCTCTTTAGGACTATGCTAGCCAGGGGCTTTGAGGCAATGTGCATGAAATCTCTAATCATCTGAGACACTTTAGATTGAAGAGTCACTGACGGAATGAATCAGAGGCAGCTTCTCTGACAGCATGATGGTAAGATACGCACAGAGACAAATAGCAGAGCAGACAGAACAAAAAGACACATAAAAATAAGACAGTAAGTGAGGTACTTAGAAGCCATGAGAGAGGCAGAGGTGATAGTCAGCAGACGTGAGAGAAGCAGATAGTCACTGCAGACAGGAGAGGGCCAGCTGAGCCATGGGACCAGGGACAATGGGTGTCACCTGTTTCTAAGGTGCTGACCATCAGAGGTGCATCACATGACCTGCTAGAGTGACTGTTGTATTTTTGAATGATATTCCAGTTCAATAAGGGTGGGCCATGCCTTAAAACTGCCTTAAAATAAACCCCTAAAAATCCTTAAACTTTCATTAATTGAGGTGATTAGAATATACCTCTTTAACGTGAAACTTGAAAATAACCCAACAAACAGAAATAAAACCTCAAACTTGGCCAATGTGCTGGAAGGCTTCTGCAAAGAAATACTACTTTTTCAGAACTGGATAGCTTCAGAAAATAAAGTGAGGAGAGAAAGGCAAAAAAACGGTAAAAATGGTTTGCCAAGTAAAATGAATGTGAAACCCTAGCCTAAATTGCCAACATAATCTCAACATAATAAAAGAAGCAAAATTTCAACTCCTAACTGCCTAAAGGGTAACATAATTGGAATTCCAGAGATTCACGTGCCAATAATACCCATTTTTTATGTTATCCAGAATTTAGTAATAAACTGCAGGTGGTTTCAAGTGGACTTGGCAATGAAATGTTCTTTTAAAAGTAAATGAGAGATACATTTCAAGGTCTGAATTTATAGTAGGAAAATATAATTGCCTTATTTGCTTAAAACTGCATTGGTCACTAAATAAAAAATAATAACAGAACATGACTCTGAAAACTTCAAAATCCTGCAACCCAGATGATTCTCTTGAGGCTAAAGATTAAACTATGTCAGTATGTGAAGGAAAACTTCAATCTACAAAACAGATAATTTCACTTTGTTTCCAATATAGGAAGAATTTTTTAAATTATTTTCATGAACTTATTTGGGGGGCTGTGCTGGGTTCTCATGTGGCACATGGGCTCTCTAGTTGCACCTCGTGGACTTAGCTGCCTGGAGTATGTGGGATCTCAGTTCCCCAATTAAGGATTGAACTCCCATCCCTTGCATTGGAAGGTGGACTCCTAAACACCGGATCATCAGGGAGGTCTCAGGAAGAATTTTCTTAATCTAGTGATTCCCAAGAAAGTGAAAGTGTTAGTCACTTCGGTCATGTCTGACTCCTTATGACCCCATGGGTCATAGCCTACCAGGCTTCTCTGTCCATGGGATTCCCCAGGCAAGAATACTGGAGTGGGGTGCCATTTCCTTCTCCAGATCTTCCTGACCCAGTGATCGAACCCAAGTCTCCTGTATTGCAGGATGACTCTTTACTCTTTGAGCCATCAGGAAGCCCAAGAATCACACAATTAATAGGTTAATTATTACATTAATGGTCAATGTTTCAATGGAAGAAATTTCAAACTATTCTCAATACAGGAAGATGCTTTTGGTCAAAGCAATGGATTGATAGTAAGCTCATGACGAGTAAAATTAAATTTCTCTTAAAGTCAATCAAGTAAATAATTAAGTTCAAAACTTGATGACCAGTAGGTATCCTGGCCCAGAATTTACCCATTAGAGAGAATCCTTTTTCCTCACCCTGGTTTTCCATGTGGTATGCATGCATGCTAGGTCGTTTCAGTCGTGCCTAACTCTCTACAACCCTATGGGCTGTAGCCTGCCAGGCTCTCCCATCCATGGAATTTTCCAGGCAAGAATACTAGAGTGGGTAGCCATGCCCTCCTCCAGGGGATCTTCCCAACCTAGGGATCAAACCCACATCTCTTACATCTTCTGCATTGGCAGGTGGATTCTTTACCACTAAAGCCACCTGAGAAGCCCCCTTCCATGTGGAAGGCACTCCAAAAATTGAACATTCCTGATCTCTAGCCAACCATTCACTTTCTCCTCTCTAAGAAAAAGGAGTGGCTTAATGTGACTGGAATGCCCAGAAGGAGAAACTGGACATGCAGAGACCAGCGCCTTCGCCTTTCCTTTCTCTTGAGAAGCAGCTGTTGCACAAAAACAACCCATTTGTTCTTTCTCTAGACCATGAGCTTTAGAGAAGCCGGGCATCACTGGAGGGAGTCTGCGGCAGTTGGTCCAACACTACCTGAGCCTGGGTGGCAAAATCCAGCAATTTCCTAGATGCAGTACTGGCTCCTGTGCCCACTAGTTCTCTAAAAATCTGTTTTATCAGTAATAAAGGTAACATATAGATCTCCCGTTTGTCTTACCCTTGTGTCTTATTTCTCAACTGATTCAGGGGAAAAGAGAAGGGAAAACTGAATTCTAAAAACTGGGAATTGTCAGAACAAAGCTGGACTGGAAAAGAAACAAGAAAAGAAGTAAAGCGAAACCAGAAAATGAGTGTTGAGAAAAAACAAATGTGTGTGCACTGTGCACAGCAACATAATTTACCCAAGAGGGAAACCGGTGCAGAGGTGGAGTTGGAGGTTTGCCACAGGCTGCTTTCTTTGCTGAGTCGCAGGCTTCCTGGTCCTCTGAACATGGGGACTCCAAGCATTTGTAGGAAAATAATCCATCATCACAATTAGTGTCCATAGTCTCTAAAATTTCTGTACTGTCACCATCAACTAGATCAAGATCTGTTTCCTGAGGTCTCAGTGGCCGTATCATGCTTATAGCGTTTCTGTTTGTGCCAAACATCCTGTCGGAACTTAACTGTGGCTGGCTTAGGTGCCTTTTGGCTAGTGCGATGCTTAAGCTGAAAATATTAGGGATCCTTAATTTGGGGGGTGGCAGAGTGGAGGAAGGTCCTAGTTCTGTGCCTTTTCCAAGGAGTGGGTTAGGATGCTTTGGACTCAAAGCTGGGGTCAGAATAGGGCTTGGGGTGTTAGCTTCACTCGAGGAAGATGAATAATCCAACCTCTGAGACTGAAATTTTTTACTGAGTTCGTCTGAGGAACTATCACGCTCCTTTTTCCTTGATTCAGAATTTCCCTTTCCGAGAGGACAATTCTGAGCCTTCCACTGTGCCTCCTGCTGCCAAGAATACAGCTTCTTATGTTCCAGTCTCTTTATGCCAAAGGTCTCTTCTTCGAATATTGAGCTGCTGTCGTCAGAGGCCGTGAGATATGTCTCACTGCCCATTCTGCTACTTTGGACCCCCTCCTCTGATGTGTGGCTGGAAAGGGTGGACGTATACCTGGACTTGGACCTTCCTTTGCTCCCATCTTCCTCATCGGAACTCCAGTCACTCCCGGGAGCCCCAGAATTCTGGGATGTGCCACCATCCATCACAAAGCTTGTCCTTGTTTTATGAGTCTGCTCTGACATGCAAGGGCCTTGATGCAGTGTTCTCTGACCTCGGTTGTTTTCTTGAATTTGGTTATCAACAGATTTTTCTGGAATTTCCATCTCTAGAAAAGCATACAGTATATTGGCATGCTGTTTTTAATCATACAATCTTTCTGTATATTTAGCTTTATGTAGCTACACTGTACAGACTGGAATTTTCATTTGAATCAAGTTGATTTACATTACCCTTTTTTAGTTCAATGTCTTTTTTAAACCCAAGTTTGAAAACTGTGAGTTTCCTATAGACTACAATGCCCTTACACTCAACAGAATTGTATCAAAATGAAATTACTTTTTACAAAGAAACATGGAGGAAAAAACTGACAATAGACCAAGGAGAGATAATACAAGAAGCAAAATGAAAAACAGGGCCACACTGACTATCAAGGATAGCAGCCACTAGAAAAATTCTATTTTAGAAGCAAAAAAAATGACAACCCTCTTTCTACTAAATTTCAAAATAAGTAAATTTAAACATAATAAATATAAAGCTATTGTTTAAAAAAACCTTTATTCCCAAGCTTCAATACATGAAATATGCAAAACCATAAAGAAAACGTACACAGAAAAACTTTACTCACTCTACTTTTGGTTTAATCGTAACTACAAAATGTATCTTTATAACAAAAATAACAGTCTTTAAAAATGTCTTTAGACATGGCTTATTTTTGTTTATAACATAACTAATAGAATGAACCATTGACTTCATAAACAATGAACTTAAAATTTAGTTTGAAGAAAAACTTTGAAAACAAGAAAACAGAGACAGGATCTTTATAATTAAGGCTATACAGGCTCCACAGATTGGTATCAGGCAGTTTGTTAAATCTGCAGATGAGCAAGAGCTATAGTCCAGGCAACCTCAGCCGAACTGAGCTGCACTGAACTGAAAGTGAGAAAGTTAGAAAGTGGGGGAAAAATGAAAATAACTTCTCAAAAAAAGAAAAAATCCACGTAATGGCATAAAAGCAAGTACCAAAGGAACCCTCTGAACAGAAAAACATTATGTAGTTTTCAGAAGTTCATAACCAAGCATAGAGACAGCTCTTAGGGCTATAATTTTTCTCCTTTGGAGGAAGGAAGCAGCAGCTGAAAATAGAAAAGATGCAAGTTCAAGTCTCTCTAAAATATTTGGGAAAAGTCACACTGGTGTTGACAAAGCCAGAAGCCAAATAAAGCAAAATTTAGAAGGGCTTTAAGACTAAAAGAAGGGTACAAATCTGCACATAGGTCCAGAGTTTGAACATGTGGCAAATACTTTCTTCTTTGAGGCAATAGAGGGAAATCAAAGCAGTTAGCGAAATTTTCATCTGGTGTTCTTTTTCTTTATGAGTTTGCTGCATCATATTTAATTTCATATTGAATATTAGATAATTTTTTATATTTTAAATAAATAATGAATAGGAAGGTCACACTCCTAATCTGAAACTCGCATTACTCTTAACAAATGATTTTTCCTTTTAAAAAAATGTTAAAGTAAATTCCTCTAGTCCATAAATACCTTCTATGTCTTTTCCTTCTGTGAACTCAGGTTCTTTAGATGATATCTTGCTTGTTTCCTCAGATTTTACAACTTGAGGAGGACTCCTTGCTCGGGACAAAAAGCACCCAAAGGTCAGACTGCTCAGACGCTGGCCTTCTGAAAGCTTTGGTGTGGAAACCACTGACTTCTTTCCTTGAACTTCTACAAGACCATTAATCGAAATCAAGATCCGAATTTTTCATAACAGTTTGTTAAACAGAGAACCAAAGCATAAATAAAAATGTGGACAAATCACTCCTTAAACCAGAAAAAAGCCTAAAGTTCATCTTTATTTCTGTATAACTTGGAACCCTCAATGTCGAGCACCATACACCAATGTTTAATATCTGCTTATATATTTTGATGGTACAAAATATTTTTTAACTGCAAAGACAAAACTTTCTAATCCTTTTAAAAGTAGTCAGCTCTCAAACAAGCCACAAATAAAAATCCAGATATAAATATAAACAACTAGGGAGTTACAGCTTCTTGCAGTACCAACTACTAGTAAATACCAATCAAGTACGTACTGATAAAATTTGATTGTTGGGTAACGCTACTAGTAGTGAGAAAATGGGAATGAGATCTTGGTTGTCAAGACAACCCAGAAAAATTTAGATGATCACTGGGGCAAATATCACATGATCACTGGAATAACTTTTGCTTATCATAGCTGTCAGTGTGCTTCTCATAAGAGAGCAAATAAAGGGGCTTAGTCTATGACCATGATATGGAGAACTTTTATCACTTAGAGGAAAAAAAGGGGAGGGGGAAATTTCTAGACAGAGAATTCAGATAGCTAGGTGAGTGATTACTCAAGCACCTAGTGAAAGTGAAAGTCGCTCAGTTGTGTCCAACTCTTTGTGATCCCATTGATTCTCCAGGCCAGAATACTGGAGTTCCTTTCCCTTCTCTGGGGGATCTTCCCAACCCAGGGATCGAACCCAGGTCTCCTGCATTGCAGGTGGATTATTTACCAGCTGAGCCACAAGGCAAGCCCAAGAATACTGGAGTGGGTAGCCTATCCCTTCTCCAGGGGATCTTCCTGACCCAGGAATCAAACCAGGGTCTCTTGCATTGCAGGAGGATTCTTTACCAACTGAGCCATCAGGGAAGCCTGACAGAAAGCATCTAATCATGGGTTTAATTCATCTTCTGGGACTTGTAGCACTGCTACTTATAAGATTAAAAACACGCAGTTTTCAGTGATAGTAAGAAAAGTTTCCAAGAAATTAAATTCTCAACTCCAAAAGAGCACCAAAGGGTAAAGTTAAATAGTAACTGATAATTGAGTAGAGATACAAAAATATCTTTAAACAGTGTCCTCCTTCAGGTATATCTTTTAATATTTTCATATTGACCATAGAACTAACTCACAGAACTAAGTCATGATATTTCAATAATCACATATACACAGAGATATTTTGAAAGTATTATATCATATCTATATACATCATATTTATTCTTCTCCAGCAACACCTAGGTTCCAAGGATCAATAATCCTTAGCCTCCAAAACTAAAAGGCTACCAGTGAGGACTAGAATTGCAAAATTCAGGGAAATAGCATTTTGTGACTAGGCTTAGTACATAGGATCTGTTTCAAAGAAGGTGAACAACATGAAGACCTAAAGCTTTACTTATAAATGTGGAGGGCTCCCTGGTGGCTCAGAGGTTAAAGTGTCTCCTTGGAATGCAAGAGACCCAGATTCGATCCCTGGGTCAGGAAGATCCCCTGGAGAAGGAAATGGCAACCCACTGCAGTACTCTTGCCTGGAGAATCCCATGGAGGGAGGAGCCTGGTAGGCTACAGTCCATGTGGTCGCAAAGAGTCAGACACGACTGAGTGACTTCACTCATTCACTCATAAATGTGGAATTCCAGAGGAACACCAATTATTTTCATTATATAGGTAGAGAAAATGTGTTACATAAAAATATATTTTGGTCTTCATCCATGGTTCTTGGCACACACCTCCTAAAACCCTTGGAATTTCCTAGGAGTGATAAAAATGTCTTGTTTTCATAACAAGCCCTTTCAAACACTTCTGAATATATATTAATGAGGTGATTCTGGAAAGCCCTGAGATGGCCTCAGGATGGGGTTGCCAGGGGAACCAACCAAATCATGAAAGGGTTAGAAATTTCAGCCTCACCTTCCACCCCCTACCTCTGACCTCAAGGGAGGAAGAAAGGGGCAGGAGGTTGAATTGATCACCAATAGCCAATGATTTCATCAATCATGCATCCCTACATAGTGAAACCTCCATAAAATCTCAAAAGGATAGGGTTCAGGATGCTCCGAGTTGGTGAACACATGGAGGTGCTGGGAGGGTGTTTTATCTCCTGAGAGCCTGGGAAGTTCTGTGCCCCTCCTCCCGTATCTTGCCCTATGCATCTCTTCTATCTGGCTCTTCCTGAGTTACATCCTTTGTAATAAACCAGTAATCTAGGCAATAAACTGAGTTCTGTGACCCTTTTTAGCAAATTATTGAATGCAAGAAAGGGATCTTGGGAAGCTTGGATTTACAGTCTGTTGGACAGAAGCAAGAATATCCCTCTGTATTTGTGTGTGTGTTCAGTGCCTGATTAGGGTGGAGGTGGGTAGTGTTGTAGGGCTGAGGGATCTAGTATTATCCAAGTAGATAATGTCAGAAGTGAGTTAAATTTGTAGGACACCCAGCTGGTGTCTGTTGAGAACTGGATAATTGCTTAGTGTAGGAAGAACTTGCATACATCTCATATCAGAAATATTAAGAGAGAGAAAACAGGAGTCTTTTCCCTTTACAGAATGACAGCAGTAGACACTAACATGCAACAGACAAATAGCTTTCACACATCCTATAATCAACACCCCTCATGAAACTGAGTGAAGTCGCTCAGTTGTGTCCGACTCTTTGCGACCCCATGGACTGTAGCCTACCAGGCTCCTCTGTATATGGGATTTTCCAGGCAATAGTACTGGAGTGGATTGCCATTTCCTTCTCCAGAGTATCTTCCCAACCCAGGGCTCGAACCCGGGTCTCCCACATTGTAGACATACACTTTACTGTCTGAGAGTTAGACATTATTAAAATCATCATTTTACTGATGTAGGAAGAAAATTGGACATATAACACAGCTATTAAATTGTGGGGCATTAAAGTTTATTTCAAAGCCCAAGTTCTTTCTACCACACCAGTATTCTTCCAATGCATTCTAACAAAACTCCAGGGCTTTGTGGAAATGTTGCAGATAAACAAGAAGAGGCAAGAAATGCAAGAAGGGGCCTGGGTGAGACCAGGTCTGCAGAACTCTGGACCCATAACCCAATACAATTTTTACCAATTATATCCCTTAAGATTCTACAGGAAAAAAATGTTTTAAAAAGGGTTCTTCTAAGACTTCCCCAGCAGTCCAGACTCTGCCTTCCAATGCAGGGGGTGTGGATTCAATCCCTAGTCAGGGAACTAAGATCCCACATGCCACAGGGTACAACCAAATATCTAAAAAATAAATTAAACTTGTTTTTTAAAAAGTCATTCATATGCATGATCCTGGATGCTTGGGGCTGGTGCACTGGGACGACCCAGAGGGATGGTATGGGGAGGGAGGAGGGAGGAGGGTTCAGGATGGGGAACACATGTATACCTGTGGCAGATTCATTTTGATATATGGCAAAACCAATACAATACTGTAAAGTTAAATTAAAAAAAAAAAGTCACTCATTAAAAAAAGAAAGGGGTCCGCTGCTAAATAAAAGTTTGAAAAGCAGTATCCTAGGCCATCGGTCTAAGAAGCACAAGCTAAATACCTTGGTGACCTACCTTCACATCAGCTATATGTGTACTTGCGCGGCTATCACACCAATAGCATATTAACAAGTAAATCTCTAACTCTACCATTCATTCTTTGGCTTTGGAGTTAAAAAGAAAACAGGCCTAAGCATTGGAAAATGCAAAGAGATTATTCACATAAAACTTTGTGCAAAATATTCAGGTTGTAAGAATTTCAATTACCAGTGAGCACAATGCTATAAAGTGAAAACAGAAAACAAGACTGATTAAGTAAACATACCCCAAATTAAATGTTCAAATTACCCTCTTTGTGTTATTCACTACTGTCTAGCTGTGCTCATATGGACATGTGGCTATTTAAATTTAAATCAATTCAAATTAAATAAAATGTAAAGTTCAGTTCCTTAAGTTGCACAAGTCATATTTCAAGTGCTCAACAGTAAAATTCTACATAGGCAAATTAATCAAATTAGGCTACCTTAGTCATGTGCTCATACCTTGTAGTTTTGACTGTATTGTTTTTATCTCTTCAGTTTGGTTTTGGTTGATCAAACGAAGATTCTGATTCTCCAATTCCAACTAAAAGAAAATAATCGTTTTCTTGTAAACAGGGATAAGAATTTCTAAAATGAACCAGTAAATTATAACATTGAGAGCATGTTAATACCTAATTAAACATAAAATACAAAAGAAATAACTAAATATCAGATGAATTTATCAGCACAGATTATCAAATTAGATAATTATGACTTTAATATTTATTCTTTCCAGAGCTAAGTTTTCAATGTTTTTCACCCCTATGCCTTTATCACTGTAAAATTATTTTAAACCAAATTATTTCAGCATTTAGTCTGACATATAAACTAAATAATGTGTACCACTCAGATAATATTGAATACATTAAAATCTATGAGAAATTAATATTCTTACTTATTATTCTCTAATTACTTAAAGCTAACAATTTAGAACTAAAGTCAACTAATTAGAATGAGGCTACTTAAGACTGATTATCATGATTCTATCAATCCTTTTTTAACTTTAGAATTATATAAACCATTAAAGTGAAAGCTACCTATCTCATATTAATCAAAAGCCAGCAGCACCACCAACTGATCAAAATTTTGTTTCAGATATTCTGATGACTGATCTGTTTGAAAGAAAGAAAAGGTTAAGAAAAGATAAATATGGCAATAAATACCTCATTCAACTTAACTGTTACCCATTCTTTGATCTTAGCTGCTTTCTCTTCTATTATTTTAGCTTCTTGAATCCTTATTTGTTTCTGAAATAACATTAGTAGTTTGTTTAGTTCAAATATAAGCTCACTGGCCTGGAAATATTACAGTTACAGATATGAAAGGCAAGTCTACTTAAAACTTGATTCTAAGTTAAGATGTCTACCTTTAAATTACCAAAAAGAGGGTAAAATGAGAATGGCTCTCCAGCAGACAGAATAATAGAAGCATACATATTTATTTCTAGTTTTAACATCTGCTAGTCTTTCTCTGAAAGGTCATATGCCAAAATCAATTCACTGAATTTATCAATAAAATAAACCATTTCTGGAAACACTATGATTTAGAACAATGGAATTCAACCAGCTCGATGAGAGGAGAATTAGAATCTCTTCTGGGGTATGGCTTGCTTTCCCCTCAAAGTTTTAAAAGGTTCAGAAAAAATAAAGATTGAGAAACTCTAGCTCACATCTTGGAAAAGGAAATGGGAAACCTTTTCAATATTCTTGCCTGGAAAATTCCATGGACAGAAGAGCCTGGCGGTCTACAGTCCATGGGGTTGCAAAGAGTAGGACACGACTTAGCAACTGAGCATGGCTCACATCTGCCAACCTTTAAATCTGGCTATGGTCACAAAACTGCTGAGAAAGTGAGGATCATATAAATACCAGTTGGTGGGGGCTGAAAACCACAGGTCTAAAACAACAGTGACATCCAGAGAAATGAAAAAAAAATGCTAAAAATAAATGATTAATCATTGAATAATTTTACTGTGGTTATATCTAATTGATGCTAAATGACTTTCTAGGTTAATAACCTTAATGTAATTTTTTTCTTTAAAATTTTTAAAAAAATAAATGCTATAAATTTGATCTCAATAAAGTGATTTAAAAACAGTGGACACATTTCTAAGCAGGAGGATTAGTGTCAAACAATGTTTAAAACTTAACCTTCCATAAACATTTCCAACACCCTAACAATCTAAAGCAAAGATTTATTGGAAACATTTTACAGGCATAAATGCCTGCTGATAACCAAGTGTTTCCAACATAAAGATTCACATCCAGAAAGTGGTACATACTGCCTTGGAATTATTCTGGACTTAAAGATAATGTATTTAACTTGCACTTTTCACCAGTAAATGTGATGTAATCTTAAGGGGTTACCAAGTGAGATTTCTGACCAAAACTTAGAAATTTAGGCTTTCTCTTTTTAATCTTTGCAATTATGTGTAAATTAATGCACATATTTAGGACTCTTTGAGGTCAGATGCTTCCTAACCTGCTCTTCAAGTTGCAGTTCCAAGTTTTGAATGATGTCTTCTTTTTCCTGTATTAGAGTTTCCAGATCTTGACACTTTTTATACAACCTTGTCTCTGATTCACTGGTTTGAATATTAGCTGCTTTTAACTTCTCTTCCATAACTTGTACCTAAATTCAGAGGAGAAAATATTAAAACTATGCATGTACTTAATTTATCATAGTATTAAATTCAGATTTTACTTTAACATTAGATTCCTAAAAGATATCATAAAAAGGAAAATGGTGAACAGTTTTAATGCATTTAACAACTATAAAGTTTAAAGACTAGACTATTTTCCCAAGTGATGCTAATTCGTAGGCATATGAGGATACATAAAAGATTCTCAGGATGGGATGGGGAGGGAGATGGGAGGGGTGTTCAAGATGGGGAACATATGTACACCCATGGCTGATTCATGCCAATGTATGGCAAAAACCACTACAATACTGTAAAGTAATTAGACTCCAATTAAAATAAACGAATTAATTTTAAAAAAAGATTCTCAGAATATTGCTGCCATGTAAGGAAACGTACATGTTAATTAGATCTACGACAATATACAAACTATCATATAAGCATAGAGTCAGAAAGTTTGCAGCCCTCATTTTTTCATATTTAAAAAAAGTAAGAATATCAAATAAAAAAGTTGAATGGTGAGATAACACTCAGATTGGAGGACCTAGTATAATAAAACACCCTAGGGAAAAGAAGATGAACTTCAGGTGAAAAAGATAACATATTTTCGATGGAAACCAAAGAACCCCAAAACCCCAATGATGAAGTCATAGAAAGTAAAAAAGCAAGACAGTCAAGATGGAGGTAGGAGAGTACACTCTGTGAGGACTTACTGATTCAACACTTTAACAAATATGCAGTGAACACTCGCCAAGAGCCAGGCCTAGTCCAGGTCCTAAGAAGACATCGGTTTTAGTAAAGCAGACCCCGCCCCCCAATCTCTACCTGCATAAAAATTACCTTCTAGTAGGTAAGAGAGATCACAAATACAATAAAGACTAAAAACCACACCGTATGTTACAGATGGCAGTAAAGCTTATGGGCAAAATAAAGCAAGACAGAGAGATCGCTATACGTCTAGGGGCTGTCGTGCTTCACTTTAATATCTAATACACATACTGGCTCTGCTTGGATATTCTGCAAAACACATCTGAGTACACAAAATCTTTGAAGAGATATGTGTGACATTAATATTAGTAAGAAAGAAAATAAAGTACTGGACACCATACACAATATTAAGACTTACGAATGTAATTTTAGTCATGTTTCAGATTATAGGGGACAAAAAGAAAAACATATAAGGGCGTTTTAGAAATTAAAGATGATAGCTAAGACGAAAAATCTTAAGCTATTAAAATATTTCTGAAAAATCACAATGGACTAACTTAAAGCTCAAAAATACTTGATTAATGAGGACTCCTAGAAAGAGGTGTTAAGGCTATTTCAGTTTTGTTTTTTTAACCACGAGTACAAAGTTTCATTTGTGAGTTCACTGTATAAATGTAAATTCAACTCAAATGCCAAAACTGTCCTATTTAAATACCACTCACATGGCTGGAAACTATGAAAATAAAAGTTGATCCAAAAAAATAGGAGAAAAAATGTATTCTACAATCCAAATGACAATTTTAAGTAACTTTAAGATTTAGATTTTTTAACATAAATAGCAGGCTTTCTGCAGGAACTTCAGAACAAGAGGTCAAGGACAAAGGCCTATTTCAGAGATGTTGTCCTGAAAAAAGCCAGAGCCAGACAGAGAGCTGGACAGTAAATACCAAAGGTCAGTCTTAGGATCGTATAGTCAGTTTCACACGGGGTATTCTGAAGCTTTGGGAGCAAGGAAAGAAATCAGAGGCCAAGTGCAAAATGGTAGTTCTCCAAGGAGGAAGTAATATATCATAATACTCTAGAAAAACAAAATTAACTAACTACAAATAAAAGTAAATATTACCAGACCTACATCTACAGTCTCCTTTTATTAAGCTGGAGAAGTCACCCTACGGACACTGGGCCGCCACATAAAACTGTCCTACTATTACTTAGAAAAGATCTACAGTTCTGGAAAACTCTGACTTGGGAGAACTCTTCTTCCCTGAAAAACACATCCAACTTGAAAGGTGTTCTCATTTTATGAATGAATGCTACAGTCAGAGCTCTTTCACTGCATCTTCGCCTTCTACAACTGTTTCATTAGACTATGACTTTTGGATGAACAACTTTCCTGGGCAAGAAAAATATTGACAGAAGTGGCAAAATCTCCTTGGGAGAGAAATCACAAAGTTGTTACAGGCAACCTTCCTACCAAAGGGTCCTGCTGAAACCAAATTTCATAAGATTCACCAGCTTTCCTTGGCAATTAATGTGAATACGAAGATCTACAGAAAAGCTAAGACGCTTACAGATAAAGCGGCCTTTAAAGTATCTTACTACAAGTACACAGAAAATAGGCCAGATCTTCTTCCATTCACTTAACTTGAACCATATAAAAATGATTCCCTGGTGGCTCAGTGGTAAAGAATCGCCTGCCAAGGCAGAAGACACAGGAGATGTGGTTTTATCCCTGGGTCAGGAAGATCCGCTAGAGGAGGAAATGGCATCCCACTCCAGTATTCTTGCTGGAAATCCCATGGATGGAGGAGCCTGGCGGGCTACACTGCATGGAGTTGCAGAGTCATACACGACTGAGCACACAAGTCCATAGAAAAATTTTAACTACTCAGAGACTGGCCAATAATAAACACTAAAAGAATTAGTTTTTATATAAACTAATAATTAAATTAGTTGTTATATAAACTCTTGCAATTATCAATACATGGATTCCAGTGAGGAATGCTTTGTATTTTCAGGCTACTTTTCTCTTTTACTTCAGGAGAGCCTCTAGTTACATCAACCCCCTCAGCACACTCCTCAGCCATCTCCCCAAAGTCTGGTTGATGGTGAGCTTTTGTGCAGTCAAGGGCTAATGTAGCAGGCTTGGGGCATGCAAACCCCATACATTCCAAAAGAAAGAACTTGCCCTTGACTGTCTTCTGGGAAAGAACCTCTGAGGCCCTGGAATATTCTTCCTGATAAGATTTTCTTTATATATCTCATATATTGTATCACACCAATTAGTTCATGCTCACAGTGTGATTTATAGCGAATGTCTTTTTTGTTTATGTGGGTCATGGGCCATGCTGTAACAGTTTGATCTCTGGAGGGGTTGGAGGCTGAGTAACTAAAGTGGGTACGCCTTCCATGCCTATAAGACTGACTGGGGGAGGGGGTCTTGTAGGCATGGAATAAAAATTATGGACGCCTAGGCTTGGATGACCAATCCTGGCTGGCAATGTGTCATACATGTTGTGTACATCATTGATGGAAGAATCAAGAACATTCCTGCATGACTCCACTGTGCGAAGACTACTAGAAGCTCACACCTGGTGTCTCCTGGACTCTGCCCTGTGTGCAGTTTGCCTTTGCTGAAGTTACTCTGGACTTTTACTGTAATAAACTGAAACCACCAGTATAACAGCTTTTCAGGATTCTATGACTTTCTGTGAATCACCAAGCCTGAGGCTGGTGCTGGGGACCCTGACACAACTCCCAGTGATATTTTCCATTTTCTTGCCTATACTGGAGAAAGCAGAAGCTGCAAATATTGCTCCCACTGTAACTATCCATATCAATATTTCCCCTTTCCCATCTCTAACCTCATCCCTCCCTCTCCCACTACAGGTAATCCACATGTGACTAAATTTTTAAGTGAGGAATGAAAGTTTCTATTCCTATATAAGTATTGCAATTATGTGACAAAGATACTTAATCATTCCAAAATACAACAAAAAAATGGTTAAGGGTGGTTTGAATCCCATACTATTTTCCAGTTACGCAAAATTATTGCAAATCAATCATTCTAATCCTATTTTAAACAGTTTTTTTCAGCAGAGTGCTCCATAATTTATGTAGTAAGGCCAGACCCATTCTCACTGAAAGTGAAAAGAAACACCATTAAATAGTTTTCCATATAACAAAGCCAATCATTCCACGGTCCTAAATATTAGGATGATTGAGTAGTTATTCATTAAGCACCAGAAATGACTTGGATGCTAAGAACCAACTGTAAGGAAAGTAGATTAGCCCACATATTAGAAGGAAATTTAAATCTAACTCCTACTAAAACTGAATCAAACACAGGCAAGGTACGGGGTCCTAAAGACATAACTGAAAAGACAAAGCTTCTACAGGAGAAATTATCCACTCCTCTTTGGTTAGCATAAATCAGTGTTTTAGATTGTACCAGGTGGCCCTAGTGGTAAAGAACCCACCTGCCAATGTAGGAGACAGACAGGGGTTTGATCCCTGAGTCATGAAGATCCCCTGGAGGAGGGCACGGCAACCCACTCCAGTACTCTTGCCTGGAGAATCCCATGGACAGAGGAGCCTGGCAGGCTACAGTCCCTAGAGTCGCAAAGGGTCAGACCCAACTGAAGGGACTTAGCACACATGCACGCATGCACCCAGCTGCGTAATCAGACAGTTGAGAAGGAGTGCTGTTTATCAGTATCTCCCGTATGTGCTATTTGCTTCTTTTCTGCCTCACTAGATTTCTCATAAACAGTACTCGGTTGATTTGCACATAACGGCTTTCAAAATTTATGAACAACAACAATAAACACGTACTACAACATTGCCAGGATGTCTCTGGAAGAATGTGCGATTCTTTTTTCTATCAGCAATTTATTTGATGGTTATGCAGGTGAAGCCCACACATTTAATACACAAGGAAAAAAAATGTACAAAGTTAAAATGTAGAGTTGAGCTGGTTGCAGCTGACAATTGCTTTTCCTGGGGCAAACATTCTTTCTAGGTTAATATAAATACAGTTTAAGTCTTAGGATATGGCTCAATGACAAAGGATATGCTGGATTTAAGCAACATAAACAGCAGATAGGCCATAGTCCCATGGAAAATGTTAAAGAGAGCAAAAGACTCAGTTACTAAGTTAATAATATTTACTTGGTCTTAACAAAGGAAAAAAAAAAAAGGCAATATAATCAGTGCCTTAGAATTAAATTGCTCTCTGTTTATATTTCCTGTTAACTTTCAGATTCATTTTGAAATATTTAAGCCAAAAATTCTTCTGAAGAATAACAAAATAGCTACTCTATAAATTTAAAGTGTTATAACAAAAAGCAATATCTACTGATTATATGGAAACTCTGGGAGATAACTACTGACCTTTTTACCTGGGTGGGGGTGGGGGCAGGGGGCATTAGTAGTGTTGCTTTAAGGCAGTATATTTAAAATAACCAATAATTTCCCCTAAAATTTTATAATTTTATAAAATTGTATAATTTTCCCCTAAAAATGTGGCACATAGAATGAAATGATTTTATACTTGATATCCTCAAAGTGAAAGTCGCTCAGTCGTGTCTGATTCTTTGCAACCCCATGGACTATACAGTCCATGGAATTCTCCAGGCCAGAATACTGGAGTGGGTATTCCCTTCTCCAAGGGATCTTTCCAACCCAGGGATAGAACCCATTGCATGTGGATTCTTTACCAGCTGAGCCACCAGGGAAACCCAATATACTCAAAGGACAACTTTAAATAAGAAATTCTTCTTGTTAACTTCTTAAGACCAGAAAAAGTTGGGCACTGATGGCTACAAATTGCCATGGTTTCCTTTCTTTAAATTGGGAATAAGGATTCCTTTTTTTCTTTTAAGATCTTTCAAGATCCAATGAATCAAACAGAGGGAAAATGAAAACCACAAATTAAAAAAAAAGATATTTAGACTGGAATGGGTGAATTTAACTCAGATAACCATTATATCTACTACTGCGGGCAGGAATCCCTCAGAAGAAATGGAATAGCCATCATGGTCAACAAAAGAGTCCGAAATGCAGTACTTGAATGCAATCTCAAAAACGACACAATGATCTCTGTTCGTTTCCAAGGCAAACCATTCAATATCACAGTAATCCAAGTATATGGCCCAACCAGTAACGCTGAAGAAGCTGAAGTTGAAGGGTTCTATGAAGACCTACAAGACCTTTTAGAACTAACACCCAAAAAAGATGTCCTTTTCATTATAGGGGACTGGAATGCAAAAGTAGGAAGTCAAGAAATACCTGGAGTAACAGGTAAATTTGGCCTTGGAATACGGAATGAAGCAGGGCAAAGACTATAAGAGTTTTACCAGGAAAATGTACTGGTCATAGCAAACACTCTCTTCCAACAACACAAGAGAAGACTCTACATGTGGACATCACCAGATGGTCAACACTGAAATCAGATTGATTATATTCTTTGCAGCCAAAGATGGAGAAGCTCTATACAGTCAACAAAAATAAGACCAGGAACTGACTGTGGCTCAGATCATAACTCCTTATTGCCAAATTCAGACTTAAATTGAAGAAAGTAGGGAAAACCACTAGACCATTCAGGTATGACCTAAATCAAATCCCTTATGATTATATAGTGGAAGTGGAAATAGATTTAAGGACCTAGATCTGATAGATAGAGGGCCTGATGAACTATGGACTGAGGTTCGTGACATTGTACAGGAGACAGGGATCAAGATCATCCCCATGGAAAAGAAATGCAAAAAAACAAAATGGCTGTCTGGGGAGGCCTTACAAATAGTTGTGAAAAGAAGAGAAGCGAAAAGCAAAGGAGAAAAGGAAAGATATAAGCATCTGAATGCAGAGATCCAAAGAATACAAGAAGAGATAAGAAAGCCTTCCTCAGTGATCAATGCAAAGAGAGGAAAACAACAGAATGGGAAAGACTAGAGATCTCTTCAAGAAAATTAGAGATACCAAGGGAACATTTCATGCAAAGATGGGCTCGACAAAGGATAGAAATGGTATGGACCTAACCGAAGCAAAAGATATTAAGAAGAGATGGCAAGAATACACAGAAGAACTGTACAAAAAAGATCTTCACAACCCAGATAATCATGATGGTGTGATCACTGACCTAGAGCCAGACATCCTGGAATGTGAAGTCAAGTGGGCCTTAGAAAGCATCACTACGAACAAAGCTAGTGGAGGTGATGGAATTCCAGTGGAGCTATTTCAAATCCTGAAAGATGATGCTGTGAAAGTGCTGCACTCAATATGCCAGCAAATTGGGAAAACTCAGCAGTGGCCACAGGAAAAGGTCAGTTTTCATTCCAATCCCAAAGAAAGGCAATGCCAAAGAATACTCAAACTACCACACAATTGCACTCATCTCACATACTAGTAAAGTAATGCTCAAAATTCTCCAAGCCAGGCTTTAGCAATATGTGATCCATGAACTTCCAGATGTTCAAGCTGGCTTTAGAAAAGGCAGAGGAACCAGATACCAAATTGCCAACATCTGCTGGATCATGGAAAAAGCAAGAGAGTTCCAGAAAAACATCTATTTCTGCTTTATTGACTATGGCAAAGCCTTTGACTGTGTGGATCACAATCAACTGTGGAAAATTCTGAAAGAGATGGGAATACCAGACCACCTGACCCGCCTCTTGAGAAATTTGTATGCAGGTCAAGAAGCAACAGTTAGAACTGGTCATGGAACAACAGACTGGTTCCAAATAGGAAAAGGAGTACGTCAAGGCTGTATAATTGTCACCCTGCTTATTTAACTTCTATGCAGAATACATCATGAGAATCAAGATTGCCAGGAGAAATATCAATAACCTCAGATATGCAGATGACACCACCCTTACGGCAGAAAGTCAAGAGGAACTAAAAAGCCTCTAGATGCAAGTGAAAGAGGAGAATGAAAAAGTTGGCTTAAAACGCAATATTCATAAAATGAAGATCATGGCATCTGGTCCCATCACTTCATGGGAAATAGATGGGGAAACAGTGGAAACAGTGTCAGACTTTATTTTGGGGGGCTCCAAAATCATTGCAGATGGTGACTGCAGCCATGAAATTAAAAGACGCTTACTCCTTGGAAGGAAAGTTATGACCAACCTAGATAGCATATTCAAAAGCAGAGACGTTACTTGCCAACAAATGTCCGTCTAGTCAAGGCTATGGTTTTTCCAGTGGTCATGTACGGATGTGAGAATTAGACTGTGAAGAAGGCTGAGCGCCGAAGAACTGATGCTTTTGAACTGTGGTGTTGGAGAAGATTCTTGAGAGTCCCTTGGACTGCAAGGAGATGCAACCAGTCCATTCTGAAGGAGATGGGCCCTGGGATTTCTTTGGAAGGAATGATGCTAAAGCTGAAACTCCAGTACTTTGGCCACCTCATGCGAAGAGTTGATTCACTGGAAAAGACTCTGATGCTGGGAGGGATTGGGGGCAGGAGGAGAAGGGGATGACAGAGGATGAGATGGTTGGATGGCATCACTGACTCGATGGACGTGAGTCTGGGTGAACTCCGGGAGTTGGTGATGGACAGGGAGGTCTGGCGTGCTGCGGTTCATGGGGTCGCAAAGAGTCAGACACGACCAAGCAACTGAACTGAACTGAACTGAATTTTCAGAACTAAATAAATTTGCTGCATATATCAATTTAGAAACTTAACTCAGGAAAAGGCGAAACTAAACCACCTTTAATGTTAAAGGGGAAAAAGGGAAGGGGAGGGAAGGAAAGGGAGAGGAAGAGAAAGGAAAAGTGGCTGAACAGACAGAGATGCATGGAGACAGCCGTGAGTGCAGCAATCAAGAGGCATATCACCAGGAAAGGCCAAAGTCAGAAAGGGAAAGACAGTGAAGGAGATGTGGAAGTCAAAGGGGCTGACAGAACGACAAATACACGCTGCAAGGCCTCAGGCTGAACTGCGACACACTTAAAGGGCCCATACAGAAAAAGACATTTGGTGTAGAGTGACAGGGGCCTCCCAGGTGGCACTAGCGGTGAAGAAGCCAATTGCCAATGCAGAAAATGTATGAGAAATGGGATCAATCCCTGGGTCGGGAAGATCCCCCTAGAGGAGGGCACAGCAACCCACTCCAGCGTTCTTGCCTGGAGAATTCCATGGACAGAGGAGCCTGGCTGGCTACAGTCCATAGGGTTACAGAGACAGACACTACTGACTTAGCACACATGCATAAAGTGACAGAGAATGACATAAACGCAACAATTTTTCTTGTAGAATATAAGTGGCCTTTAATGGCTTTACTGTTAATTATTGGCTTTTTATAGATATAAGTAATTACTACTTGGTCCCATCAGCTAAGGAATATAAAATACAAAAAACCAAGCACAGCTTACATCCTTATCATTACTGCTGCTGCTACTACTGCTAAGTCGCCTCAGTCGTGTCCGACTCTGTGCGACCCCATAGACGGAAGCTCACCAGGCTCCCCTGTCCCTGGGATTCTCCAGGCAAGAACACTGGAGTGGGTTGCCATTTCCTTCTCCAATGCATGAAAGTGAAAAGTGAAAGTGAAGTCGCTCAGTCGTGTCCGACTCTTAGCGACCCCACGGACTGCAGCCTACCAGGCTCCTCCGTCCACGGGATTTTCCAGGCAAAAGTACTGGGGTGGGGTGCCACTGCTAGTACTTATATCAATATCTACATTTGAAGTTTTAAAGAATTATTGCTAACTTTTTGATGAGGTGATGGTACCTGTAGTCATGACTTTTAAGTCTTTATTTTTAGATGGGATGCTGAAACACGCTTGGGTAGAATCATATGCTATCTGGGATTTGTTTCAAAATAACTGTATGGGGATAGGGAGGCAAAAAGTGGGCGGGGGTAGACTAGCTGTGAGTCAACTAATTGCTGAAGTTGATGATGGGGGTTCATTATCTATTTTCTCCACTCTTACAGTGGTTGAATTTTGCATAAGGAAGTTTAAAGATCTTATCTTCAAGTATAATTAATTTAAGAAAATTACGGGGGCTTCCCTGGTGGCTCAGTGGTAAAAAATCTACCTGCCAATGCAGGAGACAAGGGTTTGATCTCTGATTCGGGAAGATCCCACTTGCCGTGGAGCAACTAAACCCATGCACCACAACTATTGAGCCTGTGCTCTACGGCTCAGGAGCCACAAATACTGGAGCCCACATGCCCTACTGCCTGTGCTCTGCAACAAGAGAAGCCACCACAGTGAGAAACCTGGGCACCACGACTAGAGAGTAGCCGCTGCTCACCGCAGCTAGGGCTGTGCAGCAACAAAGACTCAGCACAGCCAAATATAAAATTAATTAATAAAATTATTAGAATTAGGTTAAACTAAGAATTCTTAGTTAAACCTAACTAAGAATTAGGTTAAACTGGGTTAAATTAGTCAGACCACTGAAACTATCGTCTGTGTAAAATTAAATCTTTTAGATGAAAATAAGATTTGGTAGTATTTAAGTTGAAGAAACAAATGTAACAGACCTAGAGCAAAGTATAAGAAATTTAATACACACTTCTGAGAAGAAACAATTTTGTATTTAATAATGAGGTGGATGAAACTGGAGCCTATTATACAGAGTGAAGTAAGCCAGAAAGAAAAACACCAATACACTATACTAACGCATATATATGGAATTTAGAAAGATGGTAACAATAACCCTGTATATGAGATAGCAAGAGACAATGATGTATAGAACAGTCTTTGGACTCTTTGGGAGAGGGAGAGGGTGGGATGATTTGGGAGAATGGCATTGAAACATGTATAATATCGTGTATGGAATGAGGCTGGTGCACTGGGACGACCCAGAGGGATGGTACGGGGAGGGAGGAGGGAGGAGGATTCAGGATGGGGAACACGTGTATACCTGTGGCAGATTCATGTTGATATATGGTAAAACCAATAAATATTGTAAAGTTTAAAAATAAGATAAAATAAAAGGACTTCTGAAATTCTTGACTGAATCTGACAGAGATCTTTTCATAAAATGTGAATTTATCAATGTACGCTCCTTAGGCAAATTTTAAGGCTACTAGGCTCATCCAAACCACTCATTTTACTGTGGGCAAGGCCTAGGAAGGGCTAAGTGACTTATCAAAACTTTATTTTTTCAGAGTAAAAGTAGTACCAGAACTGAAAACTAGAAAGTATGAGGTTATACAAGAAGAAACCAATCATCTATAATTCCATCTATAATTATAACTCCTGTTAAATTTCAATGTTTCTTAACAGCTTTTTTTTAACTCTTAGGTTTGACTCACCCTGCCCCCGTATCTATTAACATGTTAAATACAAAAGTCTGTATATACTTTTCCTGATATAACTCTAAACATCTTTTCACATTAGCTCAGTCAGTAAAGAATCTGTCTGCAGTGCAGGAGACCCAGGTTTGATTCCTGGGTCACCAAGATCCCCTGGAGAAGGAAATGGCAACCCATTCCAATATTCTTGCCTGGAAAATCCCATGGACAGAGAAGCCTGGCAAGCTATAGTCCATGGGGTCGCAAGAGTTGGACATGACTTAGGGACTAAACCACCACCAATAGTTATTTTTAATGGTTGTTTAATATTTCATGGAATAAATACAGTTCACTAATTCATTCTCCTATAATATTGCAGTCATATTATTTCCAACTCTTTATTACTATAACTAAAGCTGCCATGAACATCTTCATACATAAAATGTCATTATTGCTAGGTATAACCATAAAATCCATATTTGAATTTGTTAAGGGGCAAAACAAAGTTAGATTCTACATTTTCTCTATGGAGCTAGCTCATAAACAGTAAAAACAACAAAGTGAAGAGGACAGCTGAAAACTATTTTCAAGATTATTTTGGGTAAAACAATGCTTAACTGGTAGACGCCAAAAAAATTTTTTTAACCGAAACTATACCCTACCTGTTGAAAAGCTTTTTCTGCTTGACGCTCAGCATCAATAACTTGTCTCTCAAGCTGCTGCATCTGAAATGTGAGAAAAGATATAAAAAATAGAAAAATTCGTATTTCCCTTTTGGAATTCTTTAGGAACACTTAAAGTACTTCAATGGATGTTAATTACATAGAATTTAGCACATTAAAGGTTTTTCAGAGCATATGTAAAAACTGATCAAACAAAATACCAAAATTTTGATACTCTTTGCAATATGTACAACATGAGTATTAATCAGTAGAATTTTCATTGGACTATATGTTAGAAATCATATTTTAAGAACAGTAAATTAAACCTAAGATAATAGTAAGAACTCAAATGTCATGTTGCTTTGCTGATCCCAATGATGGGGGAGGGATAAATTAGGAATTTGGGCTGGTGGCTCAGATGGTAAAGAATCTGCCTGCAATGCAAGAGACCCAGGTTCGATTCCTGGGTTGGGAAAGTCATCTGGAGAAGGAATTGGCAACCCACGCCAGTATTTTTGCCTAGAGAATTCCATGGACAGAGGAGCCTGGCAGGCTACAGTCCATGGGGTCGCAAACAGTTGAAAATGAGTGAGCAACTAACATATATATATTACTATACATAAAACAGATAACCAACAAAGACATACTGTATAGTACCGGGACTATACTCAATATTTTGTAATAACCTATATAGGAAAAGAGTCTGAAAAAGAATATACATGTACATACATATATATATATATAAACTGATGGGATGTCCCTGGTGGTCCAGTGGCTAAGACTCTGCACTCCCAAATGCAAGGAGTTCAGGCTCAATCTAGAATTAGATCGGAGAATTAGATACCACATGCTGCAACTAAGATCCCAGTACAGCCAAATGAATATTTTTTAAAAAACCTGAATCACGTGGCTGTACACCTGAAACTAACAACACTATAAATCAACTATACTTCAGCAAAAAATAAATAATAAAAAAATTTAAAAAGAAAAAACATACACTGAAACAGGCTTAATACAGGGGGAAAAAGTCCCAGTGATATCAGAAAGTGGTACATTTTCATAAGCTTCACTGGTGGTAAGTGTAAGTCACAACTGAGTAGTTTTAATTCTTAAAGATTGTGATATAAAGAGTATAGAAGATACTCTGATAAAATATACATATATCCACAAAAGCATACGGCACAGAGGTTGAAAATATACCTGGGTATTTTTTGAAAGTTCTGTGGATAATAAAATGTTTGAAGATTTCAGAGGGTGGGAAATTAAAATAAAAAAAAACTTTGGATATTTTAAGTAAAATACTAAACTGAATATTATAAGTAAAAAAGCAAAAGCCTTAAAAAGGATCTAATACAAATTAACATAATACACAACCATGATGTAAAACTAAATTTGAATTATTCTTTTCTGAGTGTTGAAGTCTGGTCAACACTGGAGCCATCTGTGGCTCAACCTATGCTCACTGTCACTTTTACTGTTGGCTGACACTCTCAGATGCCCTGAACTTCCAGAGCATCTCAAACTCACAGCACCCTGGGTATGATATAACGCACCCATGGCTGATACAACAGATCACGCCCTTCTCAAAACCATGGAGGAGTGGCCTCCTACTCCTCCAGCAAGGCTGCCAGCTCTGGACCACATGAGTGACAGGAATCCCAACTGAGGCATGTGTTATTCTCAATGCCTGAAAGATAGTTTCTGTTACGAATACATAATTTTTTAAAGCTGTACTGGTTTGGAGCATTTGCTGCATTCTGATACCTATGTTTGGGCAAATTACCAGTCGACACAGGTAAAACTCAAGACCATGACGAGCACTATCACTTCGCCCACCTAACACAAAAGACCTCTTAAACATTTCAGAAGTGCAGCACATGGAGCTTAGTAAAAGTATCTGTGTTTACTGTATCATCCATGAAAACCCGATGGCGTTACTGGGTACTCAAAGAATCGTATACCAAACACTGTGACAAAGATGAAAAATGATGGTCTAAGATAAAAAATGACATGTGGACACAGATGAGGAAAATGGGCAAATATGTCTCTGGAAAGCACAGCAACAGCCACAACTGGTTCTTTCTTGCACATCCCACTACACTTGCTGTCACTGAAAACTCAAGAGTATATTCAGTTTACTAAGGATGAATCTCAGCCCTTCTGCTGGGCCACACTGTAACATCCGGCAACCTTGATTTCATGACAGTAGGAGGAGGAATTGCTTTAACTATGGAGGCTATGAAAAGAATTAACAGACTTCTGAATAAGTCTCCGTGCATGCGTGCTTAGTCACTCAGAATGTCTGACTCTGTAACTCCGTGGACTGTAGTCCACCAGGCTCCTCTGTCCAGGGGATTCTCCAGGCAAGAATACTGGAGTGAGTTGCCATTTCCTTCTCCAGGGGAATAAGTCCGAAAAGTATGCAAATCCATGTGTGATTTGGAACTTATCAGAAGATATGCAGCTTAGCAGTCTGCCTGAAATATGCAGGAGTTCCTGCAGAAAGTAAAGAGGATTCCAAAGGAAGAATTCTATGTAACACAAAACCAACTGCACATCTTATTCAAGAGACAACGTCTCATAACCCTGAGCAAGTAGTAGAAGGCTGCTGTTCAGATATAGCTATTACTTTTAATGGACTGACTCCCGAAAATATGATAGTAATGACATATGGTGTGTACCAGTCCAGAGCATTTGGACATTATTTCAGCAACACACTGATTTTCTTGTCTCCAGATGGTTCAGAAAATCACAGAGGACTGGGGAATAATAGAACTGAGCTGTCCAAGAGCACTTGAAATGTGGCTAGTCTAAATTGAAATGTGGTAGAACTGTAAAATACACACTTCATTCAATAACATAGTATTTGAAAACCTATTACAAAAAGAATAAAAATCTCAGTAATTGTTCATATTGACTTACATTGAAATGATATTTTTAATGTCACATTAAATAAAATATAATATTAAATTAATTTCATCTACTGTTTCTTTTTCATTTTATTAATGTTGTTAGAAATTTTAAAATTACATATGTTTCTCACTATATTTCTATTGGATAATAAATGTGTAAAACATTCCATTGTCACCATATATGGCAATTTAACTGCCTGTCCACATGGCAATATTTTTTTAAGGTAGTTTATTGCAAGGATCTAGCTAGATTCTGGAAGAATTTTAAAATATTTGGATACATAAATAGGCATTTCCCAAGTGCATTCTCTGGACCTCATATCACCTTTAATTTCTGTGAAGATATTTCCAGGTGGCACTAGTGGTAAAGAATCCAAGTGCCAGCACAGGAAAAACAAGAAGCACAGGTTTGATCCCTGGGTTGGGAAGATCCCGTGGAGAAGGAAATGGCCACCCACTCCAGTATTCATGCCTAGAAAATCTCATGGACAGAAAAGCCTGGTAGGCTACAGTCTATGGGATCGCAAACAACTGGACATGACTGAGCACATCACCACATTTCATGTTTAATAAACAAGTGCTGTTGTCTAAAAGCATCTTATTGATTCTGTTATAGATTATCGCATTACATAAATAAGTTGGACAAGCAATGTATCTCCTGTCTAGGATAGTCCTTAAACAAAAAAATTAACTGACATGCACACACTGAAATCACATTCTTCTCACTACTGACAACATGCTGACAATTGTCGTTTTTACAATGTAACGTCGTTTCTACAAGGCAACCACATTGTGTTTTCAGAGGAATTTCTACACTTGTGCAGCCTTATCCTCAATTTTGAATATTTCTGAGATTTCTAGGGAAAACAGGAAAATCCACAAATGGGTTGCTGCTTTGTAAACTTTGGCTAGTGAAATAAATGGTTGACATACCTATGGGAATGGCCGAAATCCAGAACACTGGCAATATCAAATGCTAGCAAGAATGTGGAGGAACAGGAACTCTCATTCACTGCATGCTTTCTTATAAAATTACACATACTCTTATCATACTGGATTATCCAGCAAGTGTGCTCCTCGGTATTTACCCAAAGGAGTTGAAAACTTATGTTCACAAAAAAACTTTCACACAGATATTTACAGCAGTTTTATTCATAATTGCCAAAACTTGGAAGCCATCAAGATTTCCTTCAATAGATGACTGGATAGATAAACTGTGGTATAACCAGATAATGAAATATTATTTACTGCTAAAAGGAAATGAGCTATCAAGCTATGAAAAGGCATGAAGGGAACTTAAAACATATTATTAAGTGAAAGAAGCCAAACTGAAAAGGCCACATAGAGTATGATTCTAACTACATAACATTCTGGAAAACTATGGAGACAATAAAAGGATCAGTGGTTGTGAGGATGGGGCTAGGGGAGAGCGTGGAGAGGGATGAATAAGCAGAGCACAGAAGCTTTTTAGGACAGGGAAAGTACTCTGCGGGAGAGGGAAATGGGACCCACCCCACTATTTTTGCCTGCAGAATGTCATGGACAGCGGCTACAGGCCACAGGGTCGCGAAAAGTCAGACATGACTGAATGACTAACATCACTATGCTAAATCCTCTGTATGATACCATATGATACACACGTGTCACTATACATTGTCCAAACCCATGGAATGTACAACACCAACAGTGAAACTATGAACTCTGGGTGATAATAATGTGTCAATATACGTTGAACAATTTGTAACATGTACCACTCTGGTGAGGGATGTTAATAATGAGGATGGCTAACTATGGAGAACAGTGTAGGGATTCCTTTAAAAACTGGAAATAGAACTGCCAAACGATCCAGCAATCCCACTGCTGGGCATACACACTGAGGAAACTGGAACTGAAAGAGGCATGTACCCCTTTGTTCATTGCAGCACTGTTTACAATAGCCAGGACATGGAAGCAACCTAGATGTCCATCAGCAGATGAATGGATAAAGAAAGCTGTGGTACATATACACAATGGAATATTACTCAGCTATTAAAAAGAATGCAATTGAGTCAGTTCTAATGAGGTGGATGAAACTGGAGCCTATTATACAGAGTGAAGTAAGTCAGAAAGAAAAACACCAATATAGTATATTAATGCATATATGTGGAATTTAGAAAGATGGTAACGACGACCCTATATGCAAGACAGCAAAAGAGACACAGATGTAAAGAACAGACTTTTCAACTCTGTAGGAAAAGGCAAGGGTGGGATGATTTGAGAAAACAGCATTGAAACATGTATATTACCATATGTGAAAGAGATGACCAGTCAAAGTCTGATGCATGAAGCAGGGCACTCAAAGCCGGTGCACTGGGACAACCCAGAGGGATGGGACAGGAAGGTTGGTAGGAGGGGTGGTTCAGGACGGGGAGGACACATGTACTCCGGTGGCTGATTCACATCAATGTATGGCAAAAACCATCACAACACTGTAAAGTAATTAGCCTCCAATTAAAATAAATAAATTTTAAAAAAGAAAAATAATAATGAGGATAGCTATACATGTGTGGGGGCAGAGAATACATGAAAAATTTATATCTTCCACCCAATTTTTCTGTGAATCCTAAGCTGCTCTAAAAAGACAAAGTCTTAATAATAGTCATTTTTTTAAAAAGACTGAATAAGGGGACCACTTTGAATGTTTGCCCCCAACTCTGGCAAATTCACATCTTGGAATCCTAATGCCCAATGTGATGGTGATTAAACCTTGAGGATGGGCCCCTCGTGAATTGCATTAGTGCTTTTATAATAGTTTCTACAGAGCTTCCAGCCCCTTCTGCCAGGTAACAGTGCAAGAAGTCAGTGACCCAGACGAGGGCCCTAACCTGACTATGCTGGAATCCTGGTATCAGACGTCCAGCCTCCAAAACTATGAGAAATAAGACTTCCATTGTTCGTAAGCTACACAGTCTGTTATTTTGTTACAGCAATCCCCACAGACTAAAACATAGAACTGGTTCTGAGAGTGAGGTGCTGCCTAACAAATATCTAAAAATGTGGAAGCAATTTTGGAACTGGGTAATAGATAGACACTGGAAGAATTTAAACGTACATGGTAGAAAAAACCTACATGACCATGAACAGACCATTAAAGCAATTTTGGTGAGAGGTCAGAAGAATAGGAAAGCTATAGAGAAAGCCTCAATCTTCCTGGAGTGCACAGCTAAGGATTGTGACCAGATTGTTGATAGAAATGATGCCTGGTAAAGGCTCTTCTGATGAGATGTCAGGTGGACATGAGGAACATATTACTGGAAACCAGAGGAAAAGTGAGACCACAGCCTACAATAAGCATTGGAGCATCCTGAACTTCTCCCCTAGAGCTGAATGCCCTGTACAACCCTGCAAAGACCTACAGGGGAAGTGAGTGTGGGGCAGGGAATAGCGGGTATTAATGGAAAACATGTGGCCCTTAGAGCCAACTAGTTCTCTGAAACCTTCTCACTTATCCCCATGTGCCGAATGTGCAGCAGCTAAGCATTTACTTCCTGTTAAAAGACTGAATGTTCTTCTCCTATAAAGTTGAATAAATTACTTGGAGGGCTCTAGTCCAACAACTGTGGCATTTATGGGGTCATGGTATAATAAGCAGTTTCAGACCCACTCATTCTAAAGCAAATATTGATAGTCAACCGGCACTGATTTTATACGCAATTATTGGTCAACTTTTCAGATATCCCATCCTTAAATATAAAGAGACCACCAAAGATCATCAGACATTTGAGAAAAGCTTGCAATCTGAAAAAGAAAAATCAAACATAAAAGTGGAAAATAATCTCAGAGGAAAGAAAGATAATTCAAGGAAGAGAACAGAAAAAGAATTAAAATTAGAGTTCCAGAACCAGGAATTTTCAAATACATTATTTCATAGCCATGTCATAGACAGAAATTGTTATTCCAATTAGAAATATTAGGAAATTGGTGTTTTGAATGCCCCAGCCAGTGACATGGATGGGATGTGAGCCTTCATGCTCAGAATCCCTAGTGCTCTTTTTGTTGAACCACAGCTGCTTAGGTATTTATAAACTCCATCCACAGTGTATAGTTATACAGAACCAAATGAAAATCAGTCCCAGATACATAAAACCACAAAATCCTTGTCTGGGAAGCATCTGTATTTTTGTCCCTTGTATTCTATTCTTTTGGCCTAGGAATCTTTTATTAGTAACTTAAAATCATTAGCATTCAAAATGGGAACAGTTTTAAGCTGTATGGTCTCAAGAAACCTACTGCAGAAGGAAACACACCATTTAAAAAAAATTGTTATCAAAAATCAGATCAGATCAGATCAGATCAGTCGCTCAGTCGTGTCCGACTCTTTGCGACCCCATGAACCGCAGCACGCCAGGCCTCCCTGTCCATCACCAGCTCCCGGAGGTCACTCAGACTCCCATCCATCGAGTCAGTGATGCCATCCAGCCATCTCATCCTCTGTCGTCCCCTTCTCCTCCTGCCCTCAATCCCTCCCAGCATCAGAGTCTTCTCCAATGAGTCAACTCTTCGCATGAGGTGGCCAAAATACTGGAGTTTCAGCTTTAGCATCATTCCTTCTAAAGAAATTCCAGGATTGATCTCCTTCAGAATGGACTGGTTGGATCTTCTTGCAGTCCAAGGGACTCTCAAGAGTCTTCTCCAACACCACAGTTCAAAAGCATCAATTCTTCGGCGCTCAGCCTTCTTCACAGTCCAGCTCTCACATCCATACATGACCACAGGAAAGACCATAGCCTTGACTAGGCGAACCTTTGTTGGTAAAGTAATGTCTCTGCTTTTGAATATGCTATCTAGGTTGGTCATAACTTTCCTTCCAAGGAGCAAGCGTCTTTTAATTTCATGGCTGCAGTCACCATCTGCAGTGATTTTGGAGCCCAGAAAAACAAAGTCTGACACTGTTTCCACTGTTTCCCCATCTATTATCAAAAATAATGTCCTCAATTTCCCTGGTGGTCCAGTGGCTAAGACTCTGCAACTCCCAATGCAGGGTGTCCAGGTGGGTGCCCAGGTTTGATCCCTGCTCAGGGAACTAGATCCCACGTGCCACAACTAAAGGTTCTGCATGCTGCAGCTAAGACCTGGTGCAGCCAATAAATAAATAAAAATGTAAAAAATGGTAATAATAGCCTCAATCAATAGCCCCAAAATAAAGTTATTTAAAATAACTTTAAATCAGCCTGAAAATCTCATTATTATTATTATACGTACAATTTTCATTGTGTGTTAGTTGCTCAGTCGTGTCCAACTCTTTGCGACCCCATGGACTGTAGCCCACCAGGCTCCTCTGTCCATGGGATTTTCCAGGCAAGAGTACTGGAGGGGGTTACCATTTCCTTCTCCAGGGAATCTTCCTGACCCCAGACTGAACCTGGGTCTTCCAAATTGCAGGCAGATTCTTTACTATCTAGAGCCACCAGGGAATGCGCTGTGAAATATTAGGTGGGGCAAAAGAGTAACAGGACATGTGTGATATAAATAGGATAACCGTGGTGTTGACTGGACTGTTATATGAAAGCAAACACAATGCTGTCCAGGGACTCCTTATTCCTAGACGAGAATCCTAGACCACCTCAGGGAAATCACACTGACACAAGGAAGGTCAAGTGGCAGGAACTGCCAGACAGCAATGGTGTATCAGATAAAGGCAGCATTAGGTTATGTGAGCCATGCTGATGCCTAAAGGGAAAATTCTTCATTTGTTTCACCTTTTTCTTTTCACTGAAAATCTAACTAATAGGAAATAACATTCACTTCAACTGAAAAATAAACTTTCCCTTTCCCTCCCTGACTCTGAAAATGAACTAGTAATACTGTAAAGCAGAAAACTACTTAAATCTCAGCTTCCCTGAAGAGTTTATGTTTGGCATACTAGAGATATTTCCAACACCATTCCTTAAATTCCTCCAAAGACCTCTCCCACTTACAGCAGGATTTGCCCAAGATTTCAATAAGGACTTTTTCTTCACAAGCTTCAATATTCAAAGTTACTTGGAAATTGTAATGGAAAAATAAATAGGTGAAAAAAATAGTTTAAAAAGATCCCATGTATTTTCCTAATCCTAATCTTCAAAATATACAATGTATATAAAATTGAAATCCATCTTTAATTACAGGGAACACTCTGAGATCCTCTCACACATTTTTCCTAAAAAAATTCAGAAAGATGTCTATCAATCTATAATTATACTATTTTAGTTTTTAAGTAATAAAATAGTTACTATTTAAAATAATAAAATATAATATTCTAAATAATAAAAAATAGTTATAATTTTTAGGTCATATCCTTGTACGCTTAACCAGTGTGTCCAGTCAGAAAGATACAGGAAAATAATAATGGTTACTTCTATATGCCAGGCACTCTTCTAGCTGCATCACAAAAAAAAAAAAAAAAAGTGTGAAAGATCTAAGGTTTTATGCCAACTCTGCTATTTGTTACCTGTGTGATATTGGTTTTCTGGGTGCCTGATGTCCTCTGCCAGCATTCAGAAGTTGTTTGGTGGAATTTACTTGGCATTTAAATGTTCTTTTGATGAATTTGTGGGGGAGAAAGTGGTCTTCCCGTCCTATTCCTCCACCATCTTAGCTCCTCCACCTGTGTGATATTGGGCCTCCTGCTCAAATACTCTCAGTCTTAATGTCAACATCTTTAGATTGTGGATAATAATAGTTACCTCATAGAGTTACTGTGGGATTTAAGCTAGCGAATGGTTGCAGTCAAGGCTTAGGATCCATAGTTGGCACCTAGTGTTAGCTGTCTATAATCAGTGCCAAGAAGACAGAACTAAGAACCAGAACTGTAGCAGAAAAGAAAAGTTGGACAGAATTTCTGGCAAAGAGCTGAGGAATCAAATTAGTATTCTCTCAAGAATCTTCAGCTTTAGGCCTGCATCCATCTGGAGGAGAGGTACAGAGAACTATTAGGAAGAATCCTTGGGGCAAACTGGTTCTAACACAAAACCAAAGATCACGGCTGGGAACAGACCAGCCTCTGGAACATGATATTTGACTCAAGTTGGGTTGGCATGCAGAAGCAATGCAACAGGGTTTGCCTTGAGAAATATGTAACACTATGTGAACTGTTATTACTACATACATACATACATCCTAACTTACACAGACATATGCTGCCAAGCAGAGATGGATTTATATGTTGTGTGACCAAAAAGTAAAGACAAGAGATGAGTAGGTAAGAATATCAGAGAAAGCAAGGAACGTGGTAATAAAACTAGATTAGAGATGTCATATAGGGTGATGGCTAAGCATTCAGGCTCTGAAAACAAAACGCTGCACTTAGTTGCTCAGTCATGTCCAACTGTTTGCCACCCCACTGACTGTAGCCGGCCAGGCTCCTCTGTCCATGACGATTCTTATGCAAGAATACCCAGAGGGGTTGCCATGCCTTCCTCCAGGGGATCTTCCCAACCCAGGATTTGAACCAGGGCCTCTGGCACTGCAGGCTTTACCAGGTGAGCTACTGGGGAAGCCCCCAAACAAAATGCCTATTTACAAATATTGGCCAAATATTGGCTTCACCATTTACATTTCAGCATGAACTCAGTCAAGGTAAATAACTTTTATGTGCCTTAGCTTCCGCTTATGTAAATATGAATATTAATATCTACCTCAGAGACTGTTATAAGGATTAAAAACATAATAAAGTACTTAGAAGATTGCCTGGCACATGGTAAGCATCAGTTTCCTAATCTGTAAAATGGGAACAATAAAACTTATTACTTCACATGCTGTTATAACAACTAAATAAATCATATCTGTACAGTGCTTAGTACATAATAAATCAACATTTGGTATTTTTATTTTAATATCAGTACTTGGTATTGTTATGGGTGGGTACCAAAAATAAATTTTAATCCAGAGGAAAAAAATAGCGAAAAATAACAGAAAATATCATGCAAAAGTGTTATTCCTATTTTGGTGTTGAATATATTTACTGGGAAGCCATGAGTAACTTGGTATGTTTATCCTCTTTCCACTGTATAAAACACATATGAATCACTCCATCTCTGAGATCTGTCAAAGGATTTAAGACAAATAAAATTGTAGAAGATCCCAAAAAGAGGAAGAAGAAGAAAAAGAAACCACACCTAAAACAGCAATTCTGAAATAATATTCCTCTCAATCTTTATTCACTGACAAAGAAAAAAGCAAATTTAGTAACTAAATTAATGACCAAAAACTATTTACAATCTTACTTAAAGAAAATTATACTTTTAAAATTTACAAAATGGGCACTCACAAAGAAACTTCTTATGACAAGCCTACTGAAGAACAAAACAAATATTGGCGTTAAGAATTTAAAGGTCAATTAATTGGAACCCAAATAAGCATAACTTTTTATAACTTCTTATAAAGAAAGTCCATAAAGAAACCAGGAGAGTACAACAGTCAAGGGAACCAAAAAAAATTTTGAGTAGGAGGCTGTGGTCAACAGAAGGCCAACTGTTGAAGGGCTGAGGTACCTGGGACACTTGGGAAGTGTCCAGTGAGGTTGGGCAGCAAGGTTATAATTAGTGATATTGCTAAAATCATTACATGGGGGACAATCATAGTACAACCTGGGAAATAATTTTTGCAGAGAGAGGAGCAGAAGATAAAGCATGAGTCACTAACTCTGAGTTAGGATAAGCTTTCCCAACTTGGAGATAATCAAACTGGGATTTTTTTTTTTTTCAAGTTATAATTTTTATTTTAATAGTGATAAAGTAAATTGATAGTGGGAATTCATTCCACAAAACCTCTAACCGGGTCACCCTCTAGCCCAAAGTGAATAGATTAACTTTAGTCTTTCCATCTAAAAGCTGTTAGTGCACAAAAATTTAAGAGGATAAATACGAAAGGTTAAACTGAATGGTGTTTCACTGGATTTTATTACAATTCTTCTGTGCTAAGAGATTCTTGGTTGGCAATGCAAGTAAGATTTAAAATGATTTTTAGAGATGTGATATGTGTACCGGTCTCCACTCTAAAAGGATTATGCAGGCTAGAGTTTAAGAAACCACCTGTTAAGTTCTCCTGGTCAGTTCTGAACAATCAATACCATTTATATAGCCATCCAGACAGCACTGCCAATACAAATATAATGTGAGTTACATATACAATTTCAAAACTTCTAGTATCCATATTTACAGTTAAAAACAGGTACATAATTTTACTATTTTCTATTTAATCTACTGTCCAAATTATTATCATTTCAACATGTAATCAATATAAAATTATTGCACAGGTACTTCATATTCTTTTTTCAAACTAAATCTTTGAAATCCAGTGTGTATTCTACATTTCCAACACATCTCAATTTGAACTAGTCTCATTTACAGGGTCCACTAACCACTTGTGGTTGTGCCTGCCACACTGGACACTGCAGGGCTAGAGTCCAAGCTCCCTGGAAATAGCAACATGCATTGTCTTATTCACAGATTTCTAACTGTAGCATTAAGATCAGTGTCTGGCACAAACACATTGCAATGAATATTTGTTGAATAAACAAATGAATAAATCTATTGGTTTTATACACATATATTAAAAAAATCCTATGACATAAATGAAATTTTAATTACACGGTTAGAACTATTAAGAGAAGCACAGAATTATATTAAGTCAATTCTATAGTTTAGTGATACATTGTTCGTTAACACAAATTCCTAAATAGATGTATACTTTCATATATAATGTTTTACTGTATTTTATCTTACACAAGGAATGAACAATAATCACCTTAAAGATAATTTGTCTAAACATTTAGTAGATCAAAATGCTATCACACCACACTAAAATCAAATAAATTATAGCTGATCTTTCTGCTGTTGCTGCTAAGTCGCTTCAGTCGTGTCCGACTGTGCGACCCCAGAGACAGCAGCCCACCAGCCTCCCCCTGTCCCTGGGATTCTCCAGGCAAGAACACTGGAGTGGGTTGCCATCTTTCTAGCATGAATTAATTCTACATTCATCAAATACACATAATTATTACATAGTCCACCAGTATTTGCAAAGAAGTGTTTTTTGTCTTAATGTCCAATCCATTCTAAAACTAGCAAAAGAATATGCCCCGTAGAGCGTCAGATCCCTGACAAAAAATTAAATAATATTCATTATTTTTTAAATGTTTACCTCCTAAAGTACTGAGATTACTTAATATAAATGAAACGGGCCCCAAAGAACTGATGTTTTACTAACAAAGGTGAGGAAGAAAAGCTTACCTTCTCTGCTAAGAGTTCGCGTATCTTGCTTGCTTGAACTCTAAATTTTATGAGCTGGGACTCCAAAGCTACACAACGTTCTTTCCAATCTACTGGCCCTTCTGTCTCAGAAAGCTCTGCCATAATTATTCTAGGAAAGAAAGCATTCAAACAGCATACTATCAATTAGCATTCAGAATAATTCCTTAAATCATCCAATGCACACATTCTAGCCACCATCTAATGAGATCTAAATGCAAGTTTTGAATCCTAAGATAAATTCCAGAACCTGGTGACTACTCATGGAAAGAACTTAGGAGAGACGAGGCCAGGGAAGGAGGCCCAACTGGGTTATTTAAACTTTCTGTGTAACTCAACCTTTCCGTGTCTCAGCAATCTAGAAAAAAAAGAGGGAATTCAGTAATAACGAACCATTCTTCTCACACATAGGCAAGGAACAAATTAAATATTGCTGTTCTTAACATCACTTTGGACACCATAATAGTATCACACAGAGTACTATCTTTATTTTAGCTCTGTTCAACAGGTAAGATTTTTAAAAATCTGTCAGTTCATAATTTTACCACATTAAATTTACAAAATTACTAGTTTTGCTTCTATTGGTAGCATCGTATGTGTGTGTGCTAAGTCACTTCAGTTGTGTTTGACTCTTTGTGACCCCGTGGACTATAGCCTGGCAGGCTGCTCTGTCCATGGCATTCTCCAGGCAAGAATACTGGAGTGGGTTGCCATTCCCTTCTCCAGGGGATCTTCCCAACCCAAGGATCGAAGCAGCATCTCTTACGTCTCCTGCATAAAAATAACCTAAAGAAACTTCATATCAATGTTTTAATTATGACTTAGATTTGTATTATAATTATTACTTACTGCTGCTAAGTCGCTTCAGTCGTGTCCAACTCTGTGCGACCCCATAGAAGGAAGCCCACCAGGCTCCCCCGTCCCTGGGATTCTCCAGGCAAGAACAGTGGAGTGGGTTGCCACTTCCTTCCCCAATGCATGAAAGTGAAAAATGAAAGTGAAGTCGCTCAGTCGTGTCCGACTCTTAGCGACCCCATGGACTGGAGCCTACCAGGATCCTCCGTCCATGGGATTTTCCAGGCAAAAGTACTGGGGTGGGGTGCCATTATTACTTACTACCGCCATAAAGTTGTCCAGGTCCAGGTTATCTTTCAAAACAAAAACACTTTGGCATATTTAACTGGGCAAAGTGTTATGACCCTGCACAAGTTTAGATAATTTTTATTTGGTGTAAGTAGAGAAAACATATAAATATGAAATTTGGAACCACATACATTAAATAAATCTGGAATCAGGGTATGCGATGATAGTAACCTTTTTTTTAGAGGAGGTTAATCCCAGGGAGAATCACAGTAAGAGGGAAGCCAAGAAGCAGGGGCACAGATTTTGATTTTTCTAAAGTGCAGAAAACTATTGCTTGATTTTGGAAACACAATTGTTTCTAGTTCTGGGTGTTGAAAATGTAGTTTTAAATGTTACTATTTCATCAAGTCATTTTCGTAACTGGCTTTATAATGTGTTTCTGAATTGCCCTTGTTACGAACTGACAATATGTGCATTAGGAATGGCTCTTCTGGAGACGCCAAGCCCTAGTCTTGGACTATGTGTGTGTGTTAAGTCGCTTCAGTCATGGACTATACATGCAGCAAAACTCAGAATCCCAGGACAGAACTGCAGTTGAAGTATATTATTCTGTTCTTTTGTTTTTCAAAAACATGTCTGCTTCACCAACTTACCAAGTTGATTTCCCCAATATTTCGTGCACTATAACCCCTTCTTAAACCTAGAACAGTTTTTAAAACCTGCAAATGATTGTTTTCCTAGCATAAATATTGTTTTGTGCTTAGATTAGCTTTCATATTAATACTTATATTACCACTTAATAATTTAGAAGTAAATATAAGCAAAGTTGTTCTACAAAGGCTACAACTTCATTAAGAGTCCCCTGGTCATCTCAAAGCCTTCAGATGCTACTATATTCTAGCCATAATGTAAAGGGAATATTCCTTTACTTGTAGAGCAAGTAATCATTGTCCTCATTTCTTCATTTTTTCTAAAAGCCCCATCCCATTGTTTTAGAGTTTTCCCTAAGGATATTAACCATGTTAATGACCTTTTTCATTATTCACAATAGCATTTACTATCAATGCACACAAACTCTCAATTCTACTGCTACTTCATTTCTTTCTTCTTTAGCTTTAGACTGGACAAAGAAGAAAATACAGATGAAATCTTAAAAACAGAAAGCAGACCTGAAATGAAATGCTTAAGTCTTGAACCATTCTTATCACTGCACAGAAATACAGGCAAGCTTCTACATCTTAGGTAACAAGAAGATTATTTCATACTGATTAATTTTTGCTCTACACTTAAAATAACCTGTTTAGTTCCACTATAAAATTTCTACAGCTTTAAAAATAACAAGCATTTTTCAACCAGTGGAAATCAGTGTAATGAACCATATGAATTGAATAAAAGACAAAAACCATATGATCATTTCAACAGACACAGAGAAAAGCACTTGACAGAATTCAACATTATTTTAGGATTAAAAACATCCAGCAAACTATTAATAGCAATAGAAGTTAACGTCCTCAAGCTGATATAGAAGTATCTACGAAAGCCCACAGCTACCACCACACTTAATTGTAAATGACTGATCCACATAAGGTCAGAAACAACATAAGGCTGTTTGCTTTCGCCACTTCTAATGTGTCACACTGGAGGGTCTGGCCAGTACAAGACAATAAAATAGGAAACACATAGATTGGAAAGGAAAAACTAAAACTATCTCTATTTTAAGATGTCATGGTCTTATACACAGAAACTTTCAAGGAATCCATTAAAAAAAAGAAAAAAGCTATTAGAACTATTTGAGATCAGAAAAGTTTCAGGAAACCAGATCACTATATGAACATTAATTGTTTTCTATACACTTGCAAGGAAAACTCCAGAAATGAAATCAAGACTATATTCCACTTACACCAGCATCAGAAATAATTAAATATTTAGGAGTAAATTTAACAAAAGAAGTCTAAGATTTGTACTCTGAAAACTAAAAAACATCATTGAAAGAAATTAAAGAAGACCTAAAGAAATGGAAGACTTCGTATGGATGGCAATACCTGCAAATGGATATGCACATTCAATACAATCTCTATCAAAATTTTAACTAATTTTTTTGCAGAAACTGATAAGGTGATCCTGTAATGCATACAGAAATTCAGAATACTCAAAACAATCTTAAACACAGAATTTCAAAAACTACTGCGAAGCTATAGTAATTAAGACTGTGTGGTACTATCATAAAGATAGATACATAGATAGATGGATAGATAGATCAACAGAATAAAATTATGAGTACAGAAATAAAGAAATAAGTACGGGGGCAAGAAGAGGTGAAGGGGATCAAGGGCACAAACCTCTTACATTAGCTGTATAACAAATAAGGGCTTCCTTGGTAGCTTAGCTGGTAAAGAATCCGCCTGCAACGTGGGATACCTTGGTTTGATTCCTGGGTTGGGAAGATCCACTGGAGAAGGGATAGGCTACCCACCCCAGTGGGTGCAGATGACACCACCCTTATGGCAGAAAATAAAGAACTAAAGAGCCTCTTTATGAAAGTGAAAGAGGAGAGTGAAAAAATTGGCTTAAAGCTCAACATTGAGAAAACTAAGATCATGTCATCCAGTCCCATCACTTCATGGCAAATAGATGGGGAAAGAGTGGCAGACTTTATTTTGGGGGGCTCAAAAATCACTGCAGATGGTGACTGCAGCCATGAAATTAAAAGACATTTACTCCTTGGAAGGAAAGTTATGACCAACCTGGTGCTGCTGCTGCTGCTAAGTCTAGACAGCATATTAAAAAGCAGAGACATTACTTTGCCAACAAGGTCCATCTAGTCAAGGCTATGGTTTCTCCAATAGTCATGTATGGATGTGAGAGTTGGGCTATAAAGAAAGCTGAGCGCTGAAGAATTGATGCTTTTGAACTGTGGTGCTGGAGAAGACTCTTGAGAGTCCCTTGGACAGCAAGGAGATCCAACTATTCCATCCTAAAGGATATCAGTCCTGAGTGTTCATTGGAAGGAGTGATGTTGAAGCTGAAACTCCAACACTTTGGCCACCTGACGCGAAGAGCTGACTCATTTGAAAAGACCCTAATACTGGGAAAGATTGAAGGCAAGAGAAGAAGGGGATGACAGAGGATGAGATGGTGAGATGCGGCATCACCAACTCAATGGATATGAGTCTGGGTAAACTCTGGGAGTTGGTGATGGACAGGAGGCCTGGCGTGCTGCAATCCATGGGGTCGCAAAGAGTCGGACATGACTGAGCAACTGAGCTGAACGGACTGAACCCACCCCAGTATTCCTGGGCTTCCCTGGTGGCTCAGCTAGTAAAGAATGTGGCAGACCTGTGCTTGATCTCTGGGTTGGGAAGATCCCCTGGAGAAGGGAACAGCTACCCACTCCAGTATTTGGGCCTGGAGATCCAGTCCATGGAGACATGATTAAGCAACTTTCACTTTACCAAATAAGTCACAGGGATGTAATATACAGCATAAGGAATATGGTCAATGTACTAACTTTGTATGGGAACAGATGGCTGCTAGACTTATGAGGATCATTTCATAATGTATGCAAACAAGAAATCATTATGTAGTATACCGAAATTAACATAATAGTGTACAGCAACTCTATTTTATTTATATATCTATAAAAACCATACTTCCAAATAAGATCACATTCTGAGATACTGTGGGTTAAGACTGCAACATTTCTTTTTTGAGGGGAAGGGAGCAATTCAATCAATTTTTAAAAATACACAAATAAAAAAACCCTCACATGTAGAGTGAACTGATTTTTGACAAGGTGGAATGAAAAGTTCTTTTTAAATAAATGGCACTAAGCAATTGGATATCCACATGTGAAAGAATAAATTTGGTTCCCCACCTCATACCATACACAAAAATTAAGCCCAAATGGATCACAGACCTAGATGTAAGACCTTAGGCTCTAAACTTGTAGTAGAAAAAATAGTCATAAGTCATTGTAATCTTGAATAGACAACAGTTTCCTAATATAACATTTAAAGCATAAGTAATAAAAAAATAGATAAATTTAACCTAAAATTAAATATTTTTGTGCTTTAAAGGACACCATCAAGAAAGTGAGGGTTTCCCTAGTGGTCCAGTGGTCAAGAATCCACTGTGCAATGCAGGGGACACGGGCTTGATCCCTGGTGGCATCCTGGTCATGCCACAAGGCAACTAAGCCCGTGAGCTGCAACTAGTGAGCTCAAGCCTGGAGCCTGGGTCTGCAACAAGAAACCATGGCAATGAGAAGCCCCTGCAACTAGATTGTAGCCCCTATTTGCTGCAATTAGAGAAAGACTGCATGCAGCAATGAAGACCCAGAGCAGCCAAAAATAAATAAAAACATAATTTTTTATTAAAAAAAAGGTGAAAAGATAACCCACATAATGGGAAGAAACATTTACTAATCATATTATCTATAAAGGACTTGTATCAAGAAAATAAAAAGGACTCTTACAATTCAACCATAAAAAGCACAATTAAAAAGTAGCAAAGTATCTAAAGAGATATTTTTTAAAGAAGATATTCAAATGGACAATAAGCACATAAAAAGATATTCAACATCATAAATATTAATATAAGGGAAAATGCAAATCAACATCACAGTGACATCCCACTGTATACCAAATAGAACAGTTATAATAAAAAAGACATGTAATAACACGTGTCAGTAAGGATGCAGAGAAACTAGAACTCCTATATACTGCTGTTGAGAATGTAAAAATAGTACAACTGCTTTGGAAAATAACAGTTCCTCAAAAGTTTTAACATAAAGTCACTATATGACTCAGTAACTCCAATGTTAAGTATATACTCAAGAGAACTGAATACAGAAGTCCACATCAAAACTTGTACACAAGTGTTAAGCCAACATTACTCAAACAGTCAGAAAGTAGAAATAAACCAAGTATCCATCATCAGATGAATAGATAAACAAAATGTGGTATATCCACACAATGGAATCTTACTCAGGCACAGAAGAAGGAATAAAGCACTAATACATGTTACAACAATGGATGAACTTTGAAAACATTACCTTAAGTGCCAAGTGAAAGAAGCCAGACACAAAAAATGACATAATTGTATGATTCTATTCATATAATAGGCAAATCTCAAGACACAGAATATTAGCTTAGTGGTAGCTAAGGGCTATGGAAAGAGGGCAATGGTGATCAACTAGTAATGGGTTGGGAGCTTCTTTGTCGAGTGATGAAAATATTCTAGAATTACACAGTGCTGTTGATTGCACAACCTTGTGAATACACCAAAAACCACTGCACTGTACACTTTAAAAAGTAACTTTTATGGTTTCTGAATTACACCTCAATTATAAAGAGTATATATTTACAAATGACTAAACAAAAAGTAACAGTTTAAGTGGATGTATATTAATAATCTATTGTTTGTGGTTATCCCTGCCAAGAATTCCACCATTAACTCAATCTAGAGTTGTTAATCTCAAATATGACAAGTAGCAGACATATATTTCATCAAGAGTACTGTGCTATGAAAATGACACATCAAATAAATTCTGTTAAACACATCTATTCATTTCTTTAGTTATGTAATTACATACTTTCACAGTGAAGTAGCAAAATGTTAGGACTATTATTGGTATTTAATATCTGCATTCCTTATTAATAGGGTCATTATTTTAAAAATTCAAAACAACAGATTGTTTGGCTAACGGTCCCAAGATCCAGACACCTGATTTCCTCATTTCATCCTGTAATTTCAGTTAATATAAAGTAACTGCTATGTTAATGCACCAGCTTTCTAAAGATTCTGATTTTGAACGGTCACCATCTTTTCCCATTACTACTGATTTTATAGAGTCTAACAATATACATAGTTTTGAGAGCCATAGAAAGAAAGAAAGAAAAAAGAAAGTGAAGTCACTCAGTCGTGTCCAACTCTTTGGGACCGCATGGACTGTAGCCCACCAGGCTCCTCTATCCATGGAATTTTCTAGGCAAGAGTACTGAAGTGGATTGCATTTCCTTCTCCAGGGGATCTTCCCGACCCAGGGATTGAACCCGGGTCCTCCAGCATTGCGGGTAGACGCTTTACATTCTGAGCCACCAGGGAATCCCCTTGAGAGCTATAACTACCTGCTAAATAAATATCATTTTTAGATTTCGAATTTAAAAGTAATCTATCTTCACAGCAGCGGACAGGAAAAACTCTTTGTTTTCCAAATACCCCCAATGACTTTTGGAAACATTTACTGACACAAAATGAACTGTTTACAGCTGTGGAATGAATGCTCTTTTCTCTGAATCTTTGACTTCCTGTTTCTCTTACAAATCCCTAGAGGGAAAGAAAAAGAAAATAAAGAATTCATCTATTTAGGCTTACCCTGATGAAGCTCAGGGTACCCACTCATATCCTTTAATTCTCTCTTAAGGGACAGATTAACTTGGCCAGGTAAATGTGGGTGTCTGTATGTATTGGCAGTGCTGCGGGAGGGGTGGGGGAAGGGGGTTGGGGGGGAGCCATTCCGAAAGCAGAAAAGATGTCTTTCTTGACCGCACTGAAGCTTGCCTTGTGTAAGGAACCTCCCGACCACCAGCCAGCCAGCACCACTTGGGCAAAGCCGGCCCTTTGGTAGCACTGCTTAGAACTCGTGCTCGTCACTCCATAGCTTCTTGGGGATACACACAGCTGTGTGGTCTAGGCTTGCGACTGGCATTTTAACAAAGAAAGCAGGTAGCATAGCACTAAGGCTTTTCCAGCGTAAATGTTTCAACTTCTCTTTCCACGGCGTTTCGCACGTCAAAATCTATGGCTCAAACGTCCCCAAGTTTTTCAAAGTGCAGACAGTGCAGTTTCACGGCAGGTTACCTAAGGGCACTCTGACATTTTGGCAACTCAAGGTTTAGAAAAAGGTTCTTTTAAGTTTTGCTAAGTTTCACCCCCGAGGTTGCAGTGGGGCTCCCAAGAAGCGGAGGCCGAGTCGCAGCATCTCAAACTGCGTGGGCTACTCGGCAGCGGACTCGCCGCAGTCCCGTCCGCCCTCTGGCCAACCGCGCGGCGCCACAAACCTGGGCCCCAGGTTTTCAACCAAAATGTCAAGGGAGACCAGGGGGCGAGGAGCCTTCGACCACCGCTCCCACACGAGAGCCCAGTTCTGGGGGCAGCAAGGGAAGCAACGCGGAGTGCCGGGGGCTGCGGCGGGGGCGCGGAGTTGAGTCCGCTACCAGCTTGCTCTAGCCCCTGGGTCCCGGCCCGCCGGATCCGCCCGCCGCCCCCATCCTCCGTGCGACATGCCTACCGGGGACCGCGCGCTGTAAAGAGGGCGGGGACCCCCGGGCATCCCCGGGCACCGGAATCTCTGGGGTCGCCTTTCGGCTCCGGGCCTGTCTCATGTGCCTACCTCCGCGCGGGTCCCGGCAACACCGCCCGTGGTCCCGGCCACCTCTGGTTCAGGGTTCCTGGGGTTCTCAGCGTACACCCTCCTAATACCAAACTCCGAGCAGGCGGGAGAGAGGGGCGGGATGCCGCCTCCTCCAGGGACTGGCGGCCGTGGAAGCCAATCAGATGCCTCAGGCGGCCTGATACCGTCACCAGGAGGTGTGGCCAGGACTTTGACCCCTCCTGGTCCCTAATCCCAGGAGAGAGTTCTGTCCAGGAGTTTCTGTCTCTGGCCTTTGCCACACTCAGAGCTCAGAGTCTGTTGTAGGGCTCACCTCTTTTCCATTCGCTCTGCCCTGACTCAGCTCCTTCTTGTTTGGTCTACCTACCTGAAGCGAGTCCTCTTACCAATCAATCCTTCACCCTCTCGTCAGGTTAACTGTCCTGTTTTGATGTACACTCTGAAAAAGACCTTCACTGGCTTCCTTTTGCTTAAATTATCAAAAACAGATCCTTTAGTCTAGTGTTCATGGCCTCCATTCTGCTTTTGTCAGGTTTATTCTTCACAGCTGCCCTTCACCTACCTAAGACTGACGCTATGCACTTCCCCACTCCAAGGAAGTCCATTTGCAACATTTACCTACTATTTCCTATGTTCACATTTAAATGGTCCATCTATCCTCTAAGACCCAGCTCAAACAATCTGCATGTAAGCATGCTTTTCGCCCCACCTAGCAGTAATCTCTTGTTTCTGCTCCCTCAGCATTTAGCTTCTTCTTGCTACTTAGCTGATTCTGCCTCGTGTACAATTCCTTGCATGTGTGTGTACATGCTCAGTCGCGTCCGACTCTTTGCAACCCTGTAGACTGTAGCCCGACAGGCTCATTTCCGTAGAATTTTCCAGGCAAGAATACTGGAGTGGTTGCCATTTCCTACTCCAGAGGATCTTTCTGACCCAGGGATCAAACCCACATTTCCTGCACTGGCAGGAGTATTCTTTATCACTGCACCACCTGGGAAGCCCAATCCTGATCTCTCCATTAGGCTGTGAGCTCTTTGAAACCAGGGATTTGTTTTCTTTTTGTATTCTCCTTGGCACCTAGCATGGAGCCTGAGTGACTGATCATTTTAATGTAATTGGATTTTACATCCCAAGATGGGGTCTGGAAAGGCCAATCTCAGGGTTAACAACGACAACAAAATGGGAATTCTGAATATTGTGGGTAATCCTTCTTCTGGTTACAAAGCTAGGTCAGACACATAACTCTGATTGGTTCACAGTTGGCCAATAGGAAGTGCAAGTAAGCTTTTTTCCACTACAATCTTTTTTTCTTTTCCCTTCCTTCAACTTATCTCACCTTATATAGAAAAAGCACAAAACAGATAAAGGTTTACAAAGCTGTATTGAGGGGAGGCAATAAAGGAGTAAGACTAAAAGGCCAGCAAGTGAGCATCAGGCTTCCATATTTCTTCCAGATGAGCACTAATTTTGGACTGGGTCCCAGACTACCCCCACACACTAAATTCCTTTTGCCTTCTGTGGGAGCTGATGAAGCACATCATATGAAAAAATTGTCTCCAAACAGCTTTGGCCAACAAGCAGGCTGAACTGGGCTTATTTTATAGAGCACACTGGAGTTAAATAAACAAAGTTTAAGTAACTTGCAAAATTTAACACAGCAAGTCAGTAGAGACCAAAGAGCTAAGATCAGGAGAAGAAAGAATGCCAAAATAGAATCATTTCCGCTTGTGAGTCAGAATACTAAATAGACTGAGAGAGCTGAGTGAATAAAGTCACTCATGAAAAGAAGCTTTCTAAACACGGCTGCCACCCTTGGAAGGCTCAGCCAACATTTACTTACTGTCACTTTCTTCTAGAAACACGACAAACTGAATTTGTTTGGCTGTAGAGAACACAGCATCTTGTTTCTGGTGTGCTAAGAAAAATACATGGAATGATGGAATATTATTTAGCAATAAAAAGAAAATAAGTACCTTTAAATGCTACAATATGGATAAACCTTGAAAACATTACGCCAAGTGAAAGAAGCCAGTCACAAAAAAACATGTTTTGTGTGATCTCATTTACATGAAATGTGCAGAATAGGCAAATTTTTATAGAGACAGAATGTAGATTAGTGGTTATGAGGGGCTGGGAAGGATGGGAGTGAAGACCAAGGAGAGAGGGGTTTCTTTTCGGATAATGAAAACATTCTAAAACTTGTGGTAATGATTGTGCAACTCTGTGAATATACTAGAGACCATTGATGGGTACAGTTTAAATGAGTGAATTGTATGTTATGTGACTTTTATCTCAATAGAGCTGTTCTTTAAAAAATACAGGCTGAATTTTACGTTTTCATTTTAGTAGCAGCAGTTGGAGAATATCTCTGATCAGTCCTTATGAATGTTCATGGTACTACATACCCTTGTCTCATAGTATTTACCTTGGTTGTAATATTATGTTTATTTGTGATTAGTTGATTTTCTGTTTCCCCTCTGCTAGACTGCATGGAGAAGGAAATGGCAACCCACTCCAGTATTCTTGCCTAGAGAATCCCGTGGACAGAGGTGCCTGATGGGCTGTTGTCCATAGGGTCGCACAGAGTCGGAAAGGACTGAAGTGACTTAGCATGCATGCACGCGTTGGAGAAGGAAATGGCAACCCGTTCCAGTATTCTTGCCTGGAGAATCCCAGAAACGGAGGAGCCTGGTGGGCTGCTGTCTATGGGGTCACACAGGATCAGACACAACTGAAGTGACATAGCAGCAGCAGCAGCAGACTGCAAGTACCATGAGAGTAGAAACTATCTGGATTCCCTCTTAAACATATACCCAGCATCTAGCATGTATGCACCAGGTACACAATAAGTATTCATTAAGTGAATGAATAAAGATTGCAGAAATATATATTTTATTAAGTATTTGTAATGTTCCAGATCACCAGGAGCAAAACAGGAATGTTTTATATCTTTATGGAATTGTGTTCTAAGGGGAGAGACACATATTCATTAGGTATTCACACAAATAAATATATAATTACAAACTGCATTAAGCGTGTTGAAGAAATAGCACAAGGTGCTATGCAACTGAAGAACAAGAGGATCTGGAAGTCAGGAAGTCCTTCTTTGAGAAAATAAAAGTTGAGTTGAGGTCTGAAGCCAGGCAAAAACAAAGAGATCATGAGAAGAGCACCCTAACTTGTGGGAGCTATAGGTGCCAGGCCCTGGGGTCTGAGAGGAGGAAATAGATACAGGAAGGACTGAATGAAGACCAGTGAGGCAGGGGGACAGTGGGGCACAGGGAGCAAGGGGATGCGTAGAGCAGGAGGAGGCTGCAGAAAGAAAGAGGGCTAGACTGTGGCCCTGGAATAAACAGGGCTTCTCCAAATTCAATGGGGATCTTTTTAAAATCCATGTTCAGACTAGTAAGCCTGGGCTTGGGACCAAGACTGTGCATTTCTAATAAGCTCCAGGGACATGCTTTGAGTAGTAAGGCTATGACATTATTCCAAGAGCCCTGAGAATCCACTCAAGTTTTTAAAGCAAGGATGTGATAAGATCAGATGTGGCATGTTACAGAGCAGATTAGAAAAGAGCAAGAGTGAGGACTTCCCTGGTGGTCCAGTGGTTAGGACTTCACCTTCTAATGCAGAAGGTGCAGGTTCGCACCCTGGTTGGGGAGCTAAGATCCCACATGCCTCAGGGCCAAAAGACCAAAACATAAAACAGAAACAATAACGTAGCAAATTTAATAAAGGCTTTAAAAATGGTTCACATCAAAAAAATCTAAAACAAGAAGAAAAGAGCAAGAGTGGGTCCAATGTATTTCCATTATCCTGGTGAGAAGTGGTGACAGCTGGGGAGTGCTGATGACGGATAAAAGCAGTAGGTGACCAAAGTTGTACTTTAGGAACTCTATCTAGTGTGATAGAGAGAATAGCCAGAGGGAGAAATAATTCAGAAGCTAAGAGAATAGTTCAATGAAGATGTGAAGTAGGGTGCTCACGGTGGGAGAACGAAATGGAGGCCATGGTGGGAATTAAAATTTGGGGGTGAATAGGGGCTTCCCTGTTGGCTCAGTGGTAAAGAATCCTCCTGCAGATCCCTGGGAGGAGGGCATGGCATGGCATGGCAACTCACCCCAGTATTCTTATCAGGAAAATCCCAAGGACAGAGGGGCCTGGTGGGCTATGGTCCATGGGGTCACAAAGAGTCCAAATGCAACTGAAGCGACTGAGCATGCAGGCAGCACCATGGGTGGAACAGATAAAAATCAGTAAACAAATATGTGGCAAAGAGTCGGACATGACTGAGCAACTGAACTGAACTGAACGATGCATAGGGCACCATTCCAAGTGCTTTAGTATATATAGTCTCATGACAACCCTGTAGTATAGGTACAGTTGTTATTCCCTTCTGAGAGATGGGTCTGTTGAGGTACACAGTTTAGGTAACTGTCCCAAGGTTGTACACACGTTAATTAGAGGGACCGGGAATTCTGGCTTCACAGTCATCTCTACTGCATCTCAATTTCTTTCAAGAAGTTGAATCTTCAAGTTCCGAAAACTGATTAGAGCTTAGGGATGTGAGGCTCTGGGAGGCTATGAGTAACTGAGAAATGATGGTCCAGAAGCAAGGAGAAGAAAATTAGTTTAGGGGAAGAAGAAGGAGATCTGGCTTAGATGAGCCAAGGACAACCTGAGCTGCCCTTGAAATAGCCAGGAGAGAGCCAGTAGAAAATTAGGCTGAGTTGAGGACAAAGGCTTGGGTTTAGGTTTACATGTCAAGGTAATCTGCACAGAGGGGAGATTTTTGTAAATTGCAGAATGATTGCTGACCATAAAGCCACTTGGCATAGTAGGACTAAGAGCAGAGAGATTGAAGAAAGCAGGGATAAGGGAACTGGGTAAATACTAGGGAAGAGAGTCTGGCTCTTTAGTCCAACTGCACATAAAATCCAAAAGATACAAGAGGAAAGGAGATATTGATGCCACTAGAATGAGCAGATGGTTTCTGGAACAAAGATACTGGAAACTCTGTTTCAGAAAGTAGAATTCCCAGCACTTGGGGAAATATACAAAAGACAAGGAGAAGATTGAAGGGAAAAAATAGAGCTTGTAGGATCCAGCTTATTGGCTGACTAGGATACAATGTTGGGTGCACCCCATGTTGTTTACCTGCAATTCAAGAAATCAGCAAACTCTGTGCCTCATAGTGTCCCTAGAACCAGGGAGATAAGACAAACAACCTGGCCCTCCTAAAGGGGATGAGCAGGAAGATGGCCTGCCAGGGTGTGTTTCCAGTGCCCAGGCATAATGGCCCGTTCTCAGTCCTCTGGATCTGAACGAAGGCAGGATCTCTTTAATCTCACCTCACTGGGTGAGCAGGGCCCCCTCTATCATAGACAGGTGTGAGCAGCAGCTTGTAGGTGAGGCCAGGCCAAGGCCAAGATTGGTGGAAGTGAGTTTAATGGGCACTGGTAAGGCCACAGAGAGGACAAGAGTGCACAGAGGAAAAAGAGAAGATCTAAGGCAGAGCTTTGCATGTGTGCATGCTAAGTCACTTCAGTTGTCTCCGACTGAAGCCCTCCAGGCTGCTCTGTCCATGGGATTCTCCAGGCAAGAATACTGGAGTGGGTTGCCATGCCCTCATCCAGGGGATCTTCCCAACCCAGGGATCGAACCCGCATCTCTTAGGTCTCTTGTATTGGCAGGTGGGTTCTTTTGTGGGTCACTTATTTTAAGGGTTTCCCTGGTAGCTCAATTGGTAAAGAATCTGCCTGCAATGCAGGAAACCCTGGTTTGATTCCTGGATCAGGAAGATTCTCTGGAGAAGGGATAGGCTACCCACCCCAGTATTCTTGGGCTTCCCTGGTGGCTCAGCTAGTAAAGAATAGGTACTGACTAGGGCTTCCTGGTGGCTCAGAGGTTAAAGCGTCTGCCTGCAATGCGGGAGACCTGGGTTCGATCCCTGGGTCGGGAAGATCCCCTGGAGAAGGAAATGGCAACCCACTCCAGTATATCTTGCCTGGAGAATCCCGTGGGCAGAGGAGCCTGGTGGGCTACGGTCCACGGGGTCGCAAAGAGTCGGACACGACTGAGCGACTTCACTTTATTCTTTATACTGACCTGCAATGGGGGAGACCTGGCTTTGATCCCTGGGTTGGGAAGATCCCCTGCAGAAGGGAATGGCTACCCACTCCAGTATTCTGGTCTGGAGAATTCCATGGACTGTATAGTCACAAAGAGTTGGACGTGACTGAGGGACTTTCACTTTCACTGTTTTAAGGCAAGTGAAAAGAAGTGCAGGCCGTGGGGGCAAATTGAGGGGTAGTCAGCAATGACTTGGTCAGGACCCACGAAGTTCAAAAGAAAAGACACTACACATAAAAGTCACACAGGAAAACAGTGACCCAAACCATATAAGCAAGCATTAAAAATGTGAACAGAGGATTTCTTGTATTTGGAGTCAGTACCTAGCAGGCAGGGGCAGCCATTCTGGTTCAGATTCCCCCTACAGCTAATAACTAAATGTTTCCCTCTCTTATGACATTGCATAAAGGGACAACTTAAGTCAGAAGAAAAGGAACAAAAAACACAAGGAAATGGACCACAACATCCCCTAACACTGACAATAAGAGAAAAGACACATTATAAGGACATTATTATGTGCCTTGGGATAACTGTAAAATCATTGCCTTCAGAACAATGGCAATTGTTTTGTTTGTTTCAGAAAACTGGCAAGGTGACTGAAGAAGTATTTGAGTGCCATTGATAAGATGGTTGGATGGCATCACCAACTCAATGGAGGTGAGTTTGGGTAGGCTCCAGGAGTTGGTGATGGACAGGGAGGCCTGGCATGCTGCAGTCCAAGGGGCTGCAAAAAGTCGCAAAAAGTTGGACACAACTGAGCGACTGAACTGAACTGAACTGAACTGAATAAAGTATAATCCTAAAGTTTTTGATGGGTATCAGAAGCTTGCATGAAGCATTTGTTTGAAAGGTAGCAGATCAGATCAGATCAGTCGCTCAGTCGTGTCCGACTCTTTGCGACCCCATGAACCGCAGCACACCAGGCCTCCCCTTCCATCACCAACTCCTGGAGGTCACTCAGACTCACATCCATCGAGTCAGTGATGCCATCCAGCCATCTCATCCTCTGTCGTCCCTCTCTCCTCTTGCCCCCAATCCCTCCCAGCATCAGAGTCTTCTCCAATGAGTCAACTCTTCGCATGAGGTGGCTAAAGTACTGGAGTTTCAGCTTTAACATCATACCTTCCAAAGAAATCCCAGGGCCCATCTCCTTCAGAATGGACTGGTTGGATCTCCTTGCAGTCCAAGGGACTCTCAAGAGTCTTCTCCAACACCACAGTTCAAAAGCATCAATTCTTCGGCACTCAGCCTTCTTCACAGTCCAGCTCTCACATCCATACATGACTACTGGAAAAACCATAGCCTTGACTAGATGAACCTTTGTTGGCAAAGTAATGTCTCTGCTTTTGAATATGCTACCTAGGTTGGTCATAACTTTCCTTCCAAGGAGCAAGCGTAGCAGATACACAGCAGGAAAATCTGAAGAGTTGAGGTGAGCAGGAATGTACAGATGGAGCAAGGGAAATGTAAAAATGAGAGCAATCTTCCCTCAGTTGGGAAGATCCTCTGAAGGAGGGCATGGCAACCCACTCCAGTATTCTTGCCTGGAGAATCCCCATGGACAGAGGAGCCTGGTGGGCTGCAGTCCATGGAGTCCCAAAGAGTCAGACACGACTAAGCGACTAAGCACAGCACAGCACATATGTAGGAACAGGAGAGAGGCGATGTCTTGTTGAAGAGGTGGGTTGAAATAATGTGATATGACTTGGCAACAGCATTTTGAACTAATGGTTGGGTAAAAATAATTACTTGCATCCTTGTTTTCAGTAAATCTTTTCCTTTACTTATCCAAATTCATGTGGCCCTAGATTTTGAACTTTAGTGCTTTCCAGTACTCTTGCCTGGAAAATCCCATGGACGGAGGAGCCTGGTAGGCTGCAGTCCATGGGGTCACTAAGAGTTGGACACGACTGAGTGACTTCACTTTCACTTTTCATTTTCATGCATTGGAGAAGGCAATGGCAACCCACTCCAATGTTCTTGCCTGGAGAATCCCAAGGACGGGGAAGCCTGGTGGGCTGCCGTCTATGGGGTCACACAGAGTCGGACATGACTGAAGTGACTTAGCAGCAGCAGCAGCTTTGTTACCGTTACATATGCAAATCAATACACAAACTTTTTTCATAGTTCCCCATTGTCATTTTTGTCTTATATTTATGGCAACCCACTCCAGTGTTCTTGTCTGGAGAATCCCAGGGATGGAGGAGCCTGGTGGGCTGCCGTCTATGGGGTCGCACAGAGTCGGACACGACTGAAGTTACTTAGCAGCAGCAGCAGCTTCCTGATTATAAAAGAAATATAAATTAATTTTCATTGGAAAATATAAAAAGATATAACAAAGAAATCTAAAATTACCAACCATCCACCATCAGTCCTTTTTTCTATAATACACTCTTTTCCCTTAATGATATTCTCTTATAAAAATTATGTTGAATTCACACTTTTTACCTATTACACTGAAGATATTACTGGGAACATTTCCTCTTTTTTTGTACAATTAGTTTATTTCCAATTCTTGACTAGTACAGAAAGAACATAACTGCTTCAATACTTTCATGTCTTCCTAATAATCTTTTGGAAAACGTTTAAATAACAGCTTTATTGAGATACAATTCACATACTGTATAATTCACCTATTAAAAGTGTACAATTCAGTACACCATCACCATAATCAATTCTACAATATTTTCATCAACCCAAAAAGAAATTCAATACCCGTTAGCCATCACCTCCCCTCCCTGCACCAGAGCTAGGCAACTACTAAGCCACTTTCTGCTCCTATAGATTTGCTTATTCTGGGCATTTCATATAAATGGAACCATAAACTATGTTATCTTTTGTGATTGGCCTTTTTCACTTAGCATAATGTTTTTAAGATTTATCTATGCTATAGAATGTATCAGCAATATATTCCTTTTACAGCTAACTCCTATTCCATTGAGTAGAATATATCACATTTTGTTTGTCCATTCACCTGATGGTGGACACTTGGGTTGTTTCCATGTTTTGGTTATTAGGAATTGTGCTGCTGTGAACATTTGTGTACAAGTTCTAGTATAGACTTAGATATTCAGTTCTATTGGAAGAATTACAGCAACTCTTGGCACTGAGTTTGGAAGATCTCCTGGAGGAGGGAATGGCAACCCACTCCAGTATTCCTGCCTGGAAAATCCCATGGACAGAGGAGCCCATGGGCTACAGTCCATGAAGTCTCAAAGAGTCAGACACAACTGAGCAACTAACACTTTTTCTTTCTTGGCACTGGAATTGCTGGATCATATGGTAACTTTAACCTTTTAAGGAACTGCCAGTCTGTTTTCAAAGTGGTCACAGGATTTTACATCCCCACCATCAGTGAATGAGAATACCACTCTGTCTGCATTCTCATCAACACTTATTATTATTTGTCTTTTTGATTATAGCCAGCCTAGTGTAGTATTTTCAGAGAAGGCAATGGCACCCCACTCCAGTACTCTTGCCTGGAAAATCCCACGGACGGAGGAGCCTGGTAGGCTGCAGTCCATGGGGTCGCTAAGAATTGGACATGACTGAGCGACTTCACTTTCACTTTTCACTTTCATGCATTGGAGAAGGAAATGGCAACCCACTCCAGTGTTCTCACCTGGAGAATCCCAGGGATGGGGAAGCCTGGTGGGCTGCTGTCTATGGGGTCGCACAGAGTCGGACATGACTGAAGCAACTTAGCATAGCATAGTGTAGTATCTTATTGTCTTTTTTATTTGCATTTCTCTAATGACTAATGATGTTGAACATCTTTTCATGTGCTTTTCAGTTATTTATATAGCTTCTTTCGAGAAATATCTGTTCAAGTCTTTTGCCTATTTTTCAATTGAGTTATTTTTCTTTTTATTATTGAATTATAAAATATATATGCTAGATACAAGTCCCTTACCAGATATAGATTAGCAAATATTTTCATAAATTCTGTGGGTTGTCTTCTCGCTTCCTAGAAGAAAAAAAATTTAATTTAGACAATCTCCAGTTTATCAGTTTTTTCTTTTGTTGTTTGCACTTTAGGCATATGAGTGGGGCATGGACAGTCTCTGCCTTACCTACATATATGGTAGCATTGAAAATTAAAATATATATTTGCTATTCATATTCATAAATTTCATATCATGAACACCACAATGTCAGATTTTGGCGATATCATATTTATAATTTGAATCATGAAGACAGTGTCTACTTTTTCTAGTTTCCCTGCAGGCCAGCTTATCTATTAGGCAGAATAGACAAAAGGTTCCAGTGGCCACAATACCTTTTACAGCCCATGAAGATATTTTAATTTTAAAATCCGAAGAGAAAAAAGGAAATTTCTGATCAGAGAAATGTTCTTACATAACAGTATTAATATACTTCTTTTCATACTAGCACAGTGGTAAAATATCATTTTTAATGTTGGTAGTAGTTTTTTTTCCATTGAGGAAAGAACCCACTAAGGCAAAAGTTTCAGTTCTAGGAAAGTACTAATAGGAAAATGAGAGGATTTTGGTTTTGTTCCTGAGAGAGAAAAGAAAAGAGAGGGGCCATGAAGGTAAATGGCAGGATGACAGAGAGCTGGTATGGTGTAGGGTAAAGGGGCAACGAGAAATACCAAGGGCTGATGTGGCCAAGGACTTTTGAAGAACAGGAAGTCTACTTACTATGTTTTAGGTTATTTGCTCTGGGATGCATGCTGTGGCTTCTCTTAGGAGCCCAATATTCTGTAGTGTCTGCAAGGCTTATAAATGCTTTGCTTAAGTAAGAAGATGGGATCAAGTTTCACGTCTAATACTTATGAAACAAAACAGAAAATCAGCAGCCCAGAGGCAAAGTGACCATAAGGCCATCAGCCTGCAGAGAAATCATAAAAATCTTAGGTGTGCCTTATTTTCCCTATGGAGGAATGGATGGAACTGGCTGATATGGGAATTGGGCTGCAAAGAAAGGAGATTGGGCAGACCGATCTACATCTCAAGAGATTGAAAGGGCCTAGTTGACGTCTAGTTAAATTTAACTTTTAGTATAACTTTTAGTGGGCCTCCCAGGTGGCTCAGTGGTAAAGAATCTGCCTGACAATGCAGGAGACATGGGTTCGATCCACATCTGGTATTCTTGCCTGGAAAATCCAATGGACAGAGGAGCTGGCGGGCTACAGTCCATGGGGTCACAAAAGAGCCAGACGCGACTTAGTGACTAAACAACAACAAAACTGAAGCCTAAGCTGATTTATTATTTTCTTTGAGTTTTTACTTAAAAACATAAGATTTGTAGGAATAAAAATAATATAGAAAAAACTCATATGGACTTAGCTGCTGCTAAGTCGCTTCAGTCGTGTCCGACTCTGTCCAACCCCAGAGACGGCAGCCCACCAGGCTCCCATCCCTGGGATTCTCCAGGCAAGAACACTGGAGTAGGTTGCCATTTCCTTCTCCAATGCATGAAAGTGAAAGGTGAAAGTGAAGTCGCTCAGTCTTGTCTGACTCTTCCCGACTCCATGGACTGCAGCCTACCAGGCTCCTCCGTCCAGGGAATTTTCCAGGCAAGAGTACTGGATTGGGTATTCATATATTTGCCTTATTTGTTTTACACACAACTTACTTTTATCTCTTTACACCCACTTACTGAGACATCATGGTTCCTCATGATGTGTGTCTATCTTAGCTGCAATAAGTAATTTATTACCTACAAGTGTGTTCCTGGTGGTCTCTGACCGGAGGGAGGTAACAAAAGTAGATATTCCACTGAGACTCAGAGGAAGCCCTTACCACCATGCACAGGACCTCCAACCCAATAGTCCTGTGTGCGTCTGAGAGCCCTGTCTCTCTACCTGCATGTACTAAATTAAACTCCAGTATTTCACTGAAGCCCTTCAGTGTTGGGTTTATTTTGTTTTCGTAGGAATGAGCTCCCTTAAGATTTTTTTTTTAAAACCTAACCAGTTTTGTATTGTTCTTTGGTTAAATTATTTTCTAGCCAACGCCTGCTTCTGCCTGACAAGCATTTTGAGAGTTGTTTGTAAAAGGAAAACCCCACAGAGAGAGGATCTAAACTTTCTTCCCTCTCCTTGCAGAGAGAACAGAATTAGCTTTTTCAAAGAACAATTTCATATTTGTAGAGAGAGGTTCATCTTGAGCAAGTCTCGAGGACTAAGGTTTTCAAAGGTCTCCACAGACCAGCTTGAAAAGTTTGAATAAACTTTTCCATGGGTTACCTTTACAGACCTTATAAGGACTCCCTCACCTTGTCTTTGTTTTCCTGAGAACTGCTGTGTTTAATTTCATCAGCAGCGAATCAGGAGACTCAGTTCAGCTCTGGATTAGCTACAGCTGGCCTTTGGCCAAGCTCTGGAGACATAGTTAGCCAAGCACCGTCCTTACAAGCATTCCATTCTCAGGGGGGTTGCTCAGAACAAAACTGCACCTCTTCCAGGCTAAATGCCTGCTACCTTTTTGTTTTCTTTTTACATGCAAACTTGTGCACTTGACTTTCTAACTGGCACAGTTTCATCAGGGACATTTTGGAATGCAGTCTCCAATCAAGGGAACTTTTGACATGAACGAGGTTTTTCATTTGAGAAGTGCCTCAGAACAACAAAAAAGAAATTTTCTTAAGGAGATTGTCTGTCTAAAAAAGAAAAAAGTTTATCTCACTAAAGAAATATTCCCCCCTTTTTTTTTTTTTTTTGGTAATTTAGAGATTAATGATATCTAACTTCTAATTTATTCCTTGGTAAAAATTTTCAATGATTCAAGTTATGTCAAAATCACTTGCATATCACTCTTTTGCATGTATATCATCAGATGTATTTTTCTATATCTAAATTTTCTTCCTCTCCTTGCAGAAGGAACATGATATGCTTTTTTTAAAAAAAAGATTTTTGTATTTATCAGACGCCAGCTCCCTCACATTTTTTTCTTTACCTCTCTTTTTCCTTCTCTTGGGAAACTTTAAAGATTAATCAATTTTAAAAACTGATCAGTTGTTATGTGCTCATTCTAGGGGGATCTAGTCCAGGCAAGCAATCAAAAATATCTGAAGGAAAGAAAAAAGTTATTAAACTGTGTTTCTCTTTGTTAACACTAAAAAGGATATTTACATATTAGCCTGCATAACAGCTATAAGACAGGAAGAAAAACATTAAACTTTAAGATGAAAGATTTATTTGTCATGATTGAATCTTCAAAAATTAGTTTACCATATAAAAAAATAATGTCAGCCAAACAGTTTGGTTCAAATAATACCATTTAATCACACTTCTTGTGATTCAAACATCTTAAATTTCCTACATTGGTTTTATGAATTAAATAAATTACCACTGTTTCTATACTTGCTTTAAGTAAAAGATTATATATGTAAAATTGTTTTCAACTAATTGAAATGATAATGAATGTTCAAAGGGTTTAATTTTACGAAATTCTCACAATGCTACAGATCGTAAGGATTTAATGTTGCAAATCATAGGATTTAATGTGCTAACTAAATTATGATTTCCAGATCTTTAACTAACTTTAAAACCTTAGACAAATGACTAAGTTAAATAATACATAATCTTTGGATGGAGAGACAGTTCCTAAAAAAAGAAACAGAAAAATTGGTCACTAAACAAAATTTGTTACCTTATTACTTAAATTGACAATAGAGTAACAAAATTTGCAAGTACATTTAAATGATATTACACACACAACGTAGTTATTTTTGCCTCTCAGATTTGTTCGAATTACATGAAGTAAGTACTAAAGGAGAGAAACACTTTGGTTTTCAACTTTCTAGTTTTCTGTTGTGTCTGAATAGAAGAAAATCTGGTTACTCTGGTTAAATATGGCAATTAATATGAATGTTTAATTACACTAGATACAATAATATATATCACTTTATTACTGATATACAATAATAATGTATATCACTTTTTGGTTTTTAATAAGAAAGTTAGAGAATTCCTTGGCAGTCCGATGGTTAAGAGTCCATGCTTTCACTGCCAAAGGCATGTGTTCAATTTTGGGCTTGGTAACTGAGATCCTACAAACAGTGCAGCACAGCCAAAAAATATAAAAATTTTAAAATGAAAAAAAAAAGGAAAGTTTGTTCAGATGGCAAATTTACTAAGCTATTTACATTTTTTAATCTACTCTATACTAAGTTAATTATATTTTAAAACTATAGTTAAAGGCTTCAAATTAATATCCATTTTTATATTTGTATGTCTGTTTATGTATGTGGTATTATATATTTTTATATCTGTTATATATATACACACATGTTAAGACATCCCCGGTGGCTCAGATGGTAAAGAATCTGCCTGCAGTGTGGGAGACGCGGGTTTGATCCCTGGGTCGGGAAGATCCCTGGAGAAGGAACTGGCAGCCCACTCCAGTATTCTTGCCTGGAGAATCCCCATGGACAAAGGAGCCCGGCGGGCTACAGTCCACAGGATCACAAAGAGTAGGACACAACTGAGAGACTACATAATGATGATAATTAAGGCATATCAATACGTTCTTTACTGCAAATTGGTTATATAAAAACACAGGAATAAAAATAGAATTTGGATCCTTTTTCTATAAAATTAACAAGTTATTTTATGAACAGATCAGTGAAGGTAAGAAAGTTGTTTTGCTAACTTTTAGCAGAGTCGGACAGGGCTGAAGTGACTTAGCAGCAGCAGTGCTTCTTGACATCGTTTTAAATCATTTTTCAAGAGTTTTTACTGTTGAAAAAAGTTGAATTCTAGCAAACATTGTTGCTTATTGCTGTGTTTTTACAACTTTGCTGCTAGTTGTTTTGTCTTTAGATATTTATGAAAATATTTCCCTGGCGGTCCACTGGTTAAGAATGTCTGCCAGTGCAGGCGACATGGGTTTGATCCCTGGTTCGGAATATTTCACGTGCCGAGGAGCAACTAAGCCCATGTGCCACGACTGTTGAGCCTGTGTGCTAGAGCCTGGGAGCCCAACTACTGAGCCCATTGCTGTAACTACTGAAGCCTGCGTGCCCTAGAGTCCATGCTCTGCAACAAGAGAAGACCCTGCAAGGAGATGCCCACACACGGAGACTACAGAGTAGTCCCTTCTCGCCACAACTAGAGAAAGCCCACATATAGCAACGAAGACCCAACAGAGCCTAAATAAATAAATAAATAAAATTATATCAAAAAAAGGACAGAGAGTTTATCTCCTTAGGCAAATTATACTTAAGTAAACTATCTTTCTTAAATACAAATAGTTTTTATGATTGAGCAGTTTTAAGTTTAAGAAAAAACAAAACAATATGCTCATGTATAAGAGCAAAGACAGGTAGAAAAACTGCATATCAAAATGTGCTTCCAGGATTCTCGATTCACAATTCCTATTTTCCTTTTTCTTTGTACGAAGTCTGAATAAACACTAGTGGTATTAATGCAAATATGTGGTAATTTTGGAAGACCTATTGCTCATTTGAGCATTTCACTGAGTAGCCAAAACATAGCCACCTTGTCCAAAAGTATGACAGCAATAGTAAATGTGTAAAAACTTTTAATTGATTTTGTTTCAAGGTTTTCACTAACCTTAGTACTTCCTGCGCTGTATAGACTCTTCCATTGACAGAAAATACTCATCAGTTTTCGACTTGTCATCTAATCTTTATAAAATATAGTTGTCTTTCTCCTCCTATATCACTGAAACACTAACACAGACACTTCCTCCCTTTACCTGAAAAAAATAGAACCCTGTGATTACTTAACCCCTATCAGGGAACTCTTCATATCTTTTATTGACCTTATAAAGACTCTTGAGCAAGGGACACCAAAGAATCTATCACCTGATGATCTGAGGTGGAGCTGACGCAATAATAATAGAAATAAAGTGCACAATAAATGCAATGCACTTGAAGCATCCTGAAACCATCCCCACCCTACCCTACCATCGGTCCATGGAAAAATTGTCTTCCATGAAACTGGTTCCGGGTGTCAAAAAGGGTTGGGGACCGCTGCTCTTGAATCCACTCCAATGTTCTTGCCTGGAGAATCCCAGGGGCCTGCTGGGCTGCCGTCTATGGGGTCGAACAGAGTCGGACACGACTGAGGCGACTTAGCAGCAGCAGCAGCAGCTCTTGAATATTCCTGATTTAATTATGTAATAGCTCATACCTAAAAAGAAAAACTAAAAATTGCCAAGTGGGCTATCTCTGTGATAGATGAATTTACCCTTGAAATGTGAGCTTCTCGTAGAAATTAAACCAGTTCAGATGGCCATATTAATTGTTCTTGCCAATGCCTGCTAATGAAAGATAAAATATTTGTACTGATAGTGGGTATTGTTTGGGTTAGTCTATGATTTCAAAAGGTTTTAGAAACAAAGGAATTTCCTGAGTATTACAAGAATCCTCACAAAATGGACTGTGAAAAAAGAACCTTGAGATGCTTTGCTAGTACCTAAGGCAATGGCACCCCACTCCAGTACTCTTGCCTGGAAAATCCCATGGACGGAGGAGCCTGGTAGGCTCCAGTCCATAGGGTCACTAAGAGTCGGACACGACTGAGCAACTTCACTTTCACTTTTCACTTTCATGCATTGGAGAAGGAAATGGCAACCCACTCCAGTGTTCTTGCCTGGAGAATCCCGGGGACGGGGAGCCTGGTGGGCTGCCATCTGTGGGATCACACAGAGTCGGACACAACTGAAGCTACTTAGCAGCAGCAAAGAGATAGCCAAAATAAAAGTGAAAGTTTCACAAAAACCCCTCATGACGTTATTCACAATAGCTAAGAGAAATGAAACATGATGTAGAACTGAGATTCATAGGATAATTTTAAGAAGTACTGCTGCTGATTTTTCCAATGCATATCTTATTTGCCAAATATTTATAGTTCATTTCCTCATTTTCGTGGGACTTTGCTCAAATATGACCTTATGAATGAGGTCTTCCCTAACCACCCTATATGAAATAAGAAACTTCTTCTTCCCCATCCTGCTTTATATTTAGCAGCTTGTCTATTGTCTGTTTTCCCCAGTAGAATATAAGCTCTATGAGGGCCTTTGTTCTTTCATTTTGTTTATTTCCAGTGCCTAGAAATATCTAGCATATAATGGATACAAATAAATATCTATTCAATAAATGAAATATGCCTTCCTAAGTCCATTGCACTTAGCAGCATTCATTTATTCATCAAACAAATAGTAAATTTTATCTTTCAGGCAGTATGTTGAGATCTGGTGATTAAGTGACTAACCCCTGCCTTCAAAGTGGTTATGGTCCACTCAGAGGGAAACTGACTAGTAAATGGGCAACTAGAGCACAGTGTAGTAAATGCTGCATCAGAGGAAGTACTAGATACTACAGATCTGTGCAACAGACTCATCCAGCCAGTCTTCAGGGAGTGAAGAAAGAATTCCTGGTGGAAGCAATGTCCTAACAAAGACATGAAAGACAAGGCGTTAACCCAGGTGAAAAGTTGGTAGAGTCAAGAGTGTTACACACAGAGATGGGTCTACAGAAAGACTGAAAGTGAGAGAGGCTGTTGCCAGATTAAACACTTACACCAAAGGTACCAATCATTTTACGTGTTCAAGTCTTGCACCATGTTGTCTCCTGTGTTGGGAAAGTCTGGAATGCCACCCCACTTATAGCTTAATCACCTTTACAGTCTGAAAAGCCTTTTGCTATGTATCTTCTCCTGTCTCACAAAAGCCGATATAGCCACTTGCTTCTTTGTCCCATCACTAAAACCAGTGTTTCCTCTGTTCTAGCCTTATCAACGTTTTTCTTCAGTATTAGATGGAATTTCTTAGAGAACAGAAAATATGAAAATAATGACTGTAGAGTAGAAATGTATAAATATAGACATAGATGTAGATAGATAGTTTTTATCTATTATATTTATCATCTTCTAGCTCTTGTTTGAGTGGTAAGGAGGTGAAGAACCACAAATGTGTCTTCTTCCATAAGCTGGTTAATATTTGTCTCCACTTGTTGTCATTGTTGTTCAGTTGCTCAGTTCAATGTGACTCTTTGTGATCCCATGGACTGCAGCATGGCAGGCTACCCTGTCCTTCACTATCTCCCGGAATTGGCCCAAACTCATGTCCATTGAGTTGATGATCCCATCCAACCATCTCATCCTCTGTCACCCACTTCTCCTCCTGCCTTCAATCTTGCCCAGCATCAGGGTCTTTTCCAATGAGTCTGCTCTTCACATCATCCACTTAGTTTTACGAAAGCAAAAGCTGAGATGGAGCTTGACATGCATACCTATTCAGTTCAGTTCAGTTGCTCAGTCGTGTCCGATTCTTTGCAACCCCAAGGACTGCAGTCTGCCAGGCTTCCCTGTCCATCACCAACTCCCGCAGCTTACTCAAACTCATGTCCCTTGAGTTGATGATGCCATCCAACAATCTCATCCTCTGTTGTCTCCTTCTCTTCCTGCCCTCAATCTTTCCTAGCATCAGGGTCTTTTCAAACAAGCCAGCTTTTCATATCAGGTGGCCAAAGTATTGGAGTTTCAGCTTCAACATCAGTCCTTCCAATAAATATTCAGGACTGACTTCCTTTAGGATGGACTGGTTGGCTTTCCTTGCAGTCCAAGGGACTCTCAAGAGTCTTCTCCAACACCACAGTTCAAAAGCATCAAGTCTTAGGTGCTCAGCTTTCTTTACAGTCCAACTCTCACATCCATACAGTTCAGTTCAGTTCAGTCACTCAGTCGTGTCTGACTCTTTGCAACCCCATGAATCACAGCACGTCAGGCCTCCCTGTCCATCACCAACTCCCGGAGGTCACTCAGACTCACATCCATCGAGTCAGTGATGCCATCCAGCCATCTCATCCTCTGTCGTCCCCTTCTCCTCCTGCCCCCAATCCCTCCCAGCATCAGTCTTTTCCAATGAGTCAACTTTTCGCATGAGGTGGCCAAAGTACTGGAGTTTCTGCTTTAGCATCATTCCTTCCAAAGAAATCCCAGGGCTGGTCTCCTTCAGGATGGACTGGTTGGATCTCCTTGCAGTCCAAGGGACTCTCAAGAGTCTTCTCCAACACCACAGTTCAAAAGCATCAATTCTTAGGCACTCAGCTTTCTTCACAGTCCAACTCTCACATCCATACATGACCACAGGAAAAACCATAGCCTTGACTAGACGAACCTTTGTTGGCAAAGTAATGTCTCTGCTTTTCAATATGCTATCTAGGTTGGTCATAACTTTTCTTCCAAGGAGTATACATGACTACTGCAAAAATCAAAGCTTTGACTAGATGGACATTATTGGCAAAGTAATGTCTCTTCTTTTTAATACGCTGTTTAGGTTGGCCATAACTTTTCTTCCAAGGAGCAAGCGTCTTTTAATTTCATGGCTGCAGTCACCAGCTGCAGTGATTTTGGAGCCCCAAAATATATAGTCTGTCACTGTTTCCATTGTTTCCTCATCTATTTGCCATGAAGTGATGGGACCGGATGCCATGATCTTAGTTTTCTGAATGTTGAGTTTTAAACCAACGTTTTTACTCTCCTCTATCACTTTCATCAAGAGGCTCTTTAGTTCTTCTTTGCTTTATGTCATAAGTGTGGTGTCATCTGCATATCTGAGGTTATTGATATTTCTCCCAGCTATCTAGATGCTAGCTTGTGCTTCAACCAGTCCAGCATTTTGCATGATGTGCTCTGAATAGAAGTTAAATAAGCAGGGTGACAATATACAGCCTTGACGTACTCCTTTCCCAATTTGGAACCAGTCTGTTGTTCCATGTCCAGTTCTAACTGCTGCTTCTTGACCTATATACAGATTTCTCAGGAGGCAGGTCAGGTGGTCTGGTATTCCCATCTCTCAGAATTTTCCACAGTTTGTTGTGATTCACACAGTCAAAGGCTTTGGCATAGTCAATAAAACAGAAGTAGATGTTTTTCTGTAACTCTCTTGCTTTTTTGATGATCCAGCGGATGTTGGCAATTTGATCTCTGGTTTCTCTGCCTTTTCTAAATCCAGCTTGAACATTTGGAAGTTCACGGTTCACATATTGTTGAAGCCTTGCTTGGAGAATTTTGAGCATTACTTTACTAGCGTGTGAGATGAGTGCAATTGTGTGGTAGTTTGAGCATTCTTTGGCATTGCCTTTCTTTGGGATTGGGATGAAAATTGACCTTTTCCAATCTTGTGGCCCCTGCTGAGTTTTCCAAATTTGCTGGCATATTGAGTGCAGCACTTTTACAGCATCATCTTTCAGGATTTGGAATAGCTCCACTGGAATTCCATCACCTCCACTAGCTTTGTTCGTAGTGATGCTTTCTAAGGCCCACTTGACTTCACATTCCAGGATGTCTGGCTCTAGGTGAGTGATCTGATTATCTGGGTCATGAGGATCTTTTTTGCATAGTTCTTCTGTGTATTCTTGCCACCGCTTCTTCATATCTTCTGCTTCTCTTAGGTCCATACCATTTCTGTCCTTTATTGTGCCCATCTTTGCATGAAATATTCCCTTGGTAGCTCTAATTTTCTTGAAGAGATCTCTAATCTTTCCCATTCTGTTGTTTTCCTCTATTTCTTTGCATTGATCACTTAGGAAGGCTTTCTTATCTCTCCTTGCTATTCTTTGGAAGTCTGCACTTAGTTTTATGAAAGCAGAAGCTGAGATGGAGCTTGACATGCATATCTATTAGGGACCAACTTCTGGCTGAAAAGGGGACGATGTAGGACTGGAGTAAGAACTGTGACATAGGCTGCCTTGAGACTCAGGAAATGCCAGGGGGAGTCTGAGAGAACACACACAGCCCCAGTCAGCGTTGTCCGACAAACACCACACATATACTAAGAATGCCGTCAGTTGATCGATACTCAGATGGAAGGGTGTGAGCTTGGGTGTGGCAAACTGTTTTAGGAAACTTTGATGGGAGTGTCAGCTGGACACTGTCTGGTCACTGAATTCCCAGCAGCCGGGGTAGTAAGTCCTTCCTTGAAACACAGTCTTATTCCAGAAACATACAATCATGATTTCCAATGAGGTAGGTTATATTCAAATTTCCCTAACAAAAATGTGTGTATTTAAAAAGGTGTGGAAAACACCAAAGGTGTATGATTGAAATCAGTATATTGGGAATATAATACAAATACATTTTCTCAGAGATATTATTGAAATCTGAAGCACTGCCATGTGGCTTCCTTTCTTTAAGTGTGATGGTAATAACTCTAAGTCAGAATTTTGGTTTACTTTGTCCCAGAACACATCTAACATTTTCCATGTTGGATTGCAGATCACTTTTTCCTTTGAGGTACTATGAACTTCATTTTCCTATCCTTTTTCCATGACCTCAAGAGCCAACTATCCAAACAAATTTCACTTAAATTGATTTATATGGTAGCTCTGTACTTTGAAGTTCAGTGTTGATCTTTTGTATTATAAAATGATTCTTAAGCTTATTTTAAAGCAATGAAGTCAAGTGATTTCTTGAAATATATTCAATGTAATAGATATCACTAAAGAAGTTTAACATTATAAAAATTACCTTTTAGTGGGGAAAAAAAAACTTTGGATCTAAGAATATTTTCTCTTGTGGGCTTTTTTTTCCTATCCTTGTAATTCTAGATCATTCTATTCTACTGCAGCTCTTTCTTTCTGACTATGTTTCTTACTGGTTCTAACCAGCGTTTCAAATGTTTTTTCCTAGCTGCTGTCTTTCATAGCCTATATGGAACTGCTGTCATAGGATCTAGAGGTAACCAATTATACATTAAGGGTTGATTCTCCGTTAAAAAAAATTCGACTCTTGTAGACATTTAGAAAACTGTTTGCCAGATTCTTAAACCTCAAGACTCTTGTGACTCCGTTGTCCTTCCCTGTGCTCTTGAAACTCTAGCTGTCACTTGAGGTGGTAGCCTTTTCCTCTTTTTTTACTCCACCATAACAGAACAGCATTTGGGTAAGTCCAGCTCGGTTCTTTAGATGCTATTGGAGCACTTATTTGCAGCAGACTATAGCAAGGCTTCTCTGGTGACTCAGACTGTAAAGAATCCACCTGCAATGTGGCAGACCTGGATTCAATCCCTGGGTTGGGAAGATCCCCTGAAGGAGGGCATACCCACTCCAGTATTCTTACCCATAGACAGAGGAACCTGGTGGGCTGCAGACCATGGGATCACAAAGAGTTGGACACAACTGAACGATTAAGCACAGAGCAGGGACTAGAGGAATAAAGATAATTCTAGTCCTCCAGGATTCTGCTCTCTGATGGGGTAGACTTTAGTTTATATAAAGCTCAGTACTAACAAAGAGGTATACAAAATGTTCAATGAGAAGACAAAGAAAAAACACATAACTCAATCTAGAGGGTTATAAAGATGAGAGCTGATTTGAGTATTAAAGGATACTTAATAAGAGTTATCCAGTCCTGTATTACTAGAGAATTGTGTAGGAGGCACAGGAGGGGGACCATCAAAGTAATATATGCCATGCGAATAGCATGTATTGTATTCTATAGGGCATGGAGACCACTGAAGAGTTTTAAGCAGAGAAGTGCCTTGGATTTTGGAAATATCATTCTCACTGACATGACAGAAAGGAAGGCTCGAGAGTAGTGGTTCTCCATGTGCCCTGGACCAGCAACTTCAGCATTACCTGACAACTCAGAAATGCCAATTCTCAGGCCCCACTCCTGACCTACTGAATCAAAAACTCTGAGATTGGGACCCACCAATCTGTGTTCAAACAAGCCCTGCAGGTGATTTTGATCCAGGCCAAAGTTTAAGACTTACTGCTCTAAATCAGCCGGTGAGTGTGTGCTCAGTCTCTTCAGCTGTGTCCGACACTTTGTGACCCCATGGTGCCCACCAGGCTCCTCCGTTCATGGGATTTTCCTGGCAAGAATACTGGAGTGGGTTGCCACGCTCTCCTTCAGGGGATCTTCCTAACTCAGGGATGGAACCTATGTCTCTTGTGTTTCAGGCAGATTCTTTACTTGTTGAGCCCTCAGGGAACATTTGACAAAGCCTAGAGCAGGGCCGTGGCACCCCACTCCAGTACTTTTGCCTGGGAAATCCCATGAATGGCGGAGCCTGGTGGGCTGCAGTCCATGGGGTCACTAAGAGTCAGACACGACTGAGCGACTTCCCTTTCACTTTTCATTTTCATGCATTGGAGAAGGAAATGGCAACCCACTCCAGTGTTCTTGCCTGGAGAATCCCATGGACGGGGAAGCCTGGTGGGCTGCCGTCTATGGGGTCACACAGAGTCGGACACGACTGAAGTGACTTAGCATAGCATAGCATAGGATGTCTTTGGCGGAGAAGGCAATGGCACCCCACTCCAGTACTCTTCCCTGGAAAATCCCATGGACGGAGGAGCCTGGTGGGCTGCAGTCCATGGGGTCGCTAAAAGTTGGACATGACTGAGCGACTTCCCTTTCACTTTTCACTTTCATGCTTTGGAGAAGGAAATGGCAACCCACTCCAGTGTTCTTGCCTGGAGAATCCCAGGGACGGGGGAGCCTGGTGGGCTGCTGTCTTTGGGGTCGCACATAGTTGGGCATGACTGAAGCGACTTAGCAGCAGCAGCAGCAGCAGCAGCAGCAGAGTGGGGCTGAGATTAAGAAGGAACTCACCTCAGGTACAAAATTTAAGAGGGTGCTAAAATCTTCAGAACCCAAGATAAATGCTAAGCTAAGTCACTTCAGTCGTGTCCGACTCTGTGTGACCCCATAGACGGCAGCCCATCAGGCTTCCCCATCCCTGGGATTCTCCAGGCAAGAAAACTGGAGTGGGTTGCCATTTCCTTCTCCAATGCATGAAAGTGAAAAGTGAAAGTGAAGTTGCTCAGTCGTGTCCAACTCCTAGCGACCCCATGGACTGCAGCCTACCAGGTTCCTCCATCCGTGGGATTCTCTAGGCAAGAGTACTGGAGTGGGGTGCCATTGCCTTCTCCCTCCTCCTGTTCTATGTCTGCCAATTTGCCATAGTTTAAAGGCTTAGAACACGCCTGCCTAAGTCCTTCAAGAATACATCTAACAAAATGACTCTGATCCCATCTTCCTTTAGCTGTGTTGTAGTCCCAGTCTGGTTCTATAGTTGGGACCGCCTGATTCCCAGTGGGGAGGGCCGCTATCTCGTTCTCCCTCTTCCCTACTGATTCATTACCAAGCCATTCATCTCCATAGGCAACCGTTTTTCCCAAAACTCGAGTCTTTGACTCAGGAGTCAACGTTTGTCCCAAAATATACATCACATCTTTCCAAGTGAGGTCATAAAGCAGAGTAACACCTTTAAAGGCTCTAATATATTTTTCTGGGTCCTCTAAATAGTGTCCCAGATCCTCCTTGATTCTTTGTATTTCTTGATAAGAGAAAGGCTTATTAACTCTCACAGACTGATTATTTCTCCCAGTGGGTGTTTCATAAGAGGCAACAGCTTGTGTGGCTGTTCCTCAGTCTCTCTGGCTTCTCCGCGCATATGATCCCAGGGATAGATTGGAGAAACCTGTTTTTCCTCTTTCCTTTGTCTCCTGTCCTCCATCTCATCTCTTACTTCGATGGTCTGAGTTTCTACTGAAATCAGAGTAGTCTGAGGTCGTCCTGAGACAGGAGTTGTTTGGACCTCCATGTGGGCAGTGTGAATCTCAGTTTGGATTTCCACTGAGACCAAAGCAACCCTTTTGAGGGGGGTTCTCTGGCTTTCAGTTTTCTCAGCTTGGAGCCCAAGGTACGGGGGCAAAGTAGGAGGACAGGAGGGAGCTGAAGGTTTCACGCCCAAATCTATACCCTTAGGACATAAGTCTGGCATATTTCGCAGAGCAAAAAGGACAACACATATGCCACTTCTACCCATTTCCCTTGTACCCTACAGAACCGGTCTAATTGTAGAACAGTATTATACCTAAGAGACCCTCCAACTGACCACCGTTCGCTGTCCTCCAATGGATACTGTGGCCATGCAGTATCACATAGGAAGACCAGGTGTGTCTTCTTTAAGCCCTGGGGATCAAATCTATCCCAATTTTTCAGGATACAGTTCAAAGGAGTGAGGCTGGAATTGTTAGCTCCCATCTGTAAGAGAGAAAAAAAGCGACCAAGGCCATTTTTCTACCGGAGGCGTCCCTCCCTGCTCTAGACGGGGGTGTAGACAGACGTTACACCAAAAGCTTTTGCTTCCTGGTCGGACTTAGCCTGTCCCTTACCGACACAGGCGCAGTCCGCGTCCCTCCCGGTTCTACCACGGAGATGGGGTGAGGATGTACTAGGGGTAGACTAGATAGCATCCCCAAGATAAATAATATGTTAAATTAATGTAACAATTTAAAAAAGCTTAATGAATGCCAACAATTCACAGTGTTGTTTATTTTAGGGCTCTGTGTTATTGTGCAATGGAAACAGTTGTTTCCAATCTGCTTGGGGGGGTCCCAGGGCCCACACAGCTGTCATATTTCCCAACAGGCTGATTGGGTAATGTGGGGTTCGGGTCTGGCTTCAAGGGTATGGGAACTGTGCAGGTGAACGGGGCCTCACATGCAGAGGGATCCTACACTTAGAGAGGGCTCCCCAATTGTTCACCGTTCTGCTGTCAGGGTCCTGGAATTCTTCATAATTTAAGGGGCCCCGTCTTTTCATTTTGTACTGGGCACTGCAAAGTATCTCTGGAATGGTTTTCAGTTATTTTTTTTTCCCCTTCAAATTTCACCTTAGCAGAGAGTAAATTCAGTTTTCTTGTTATTGTATAACTTTAACTTTTTGCACTTAGTTCAAAATATGAGAGGACATTTTTGAGAAGTGTACATAGGGCACACATTTTTCCTTTTGCCTCCAACATGGCCCAGCTCAGGACCAGTACAGAGACATTAATTGTCACCACTAAGGTTCTACTGACACCTAGTGGGTTGTGACCAGGGATGCTGCTAAACACCCTACCATGCACGGGACACTTCACAACAAGAAATGATATGGTTCAGGATGTCAGTGGTTCTGGGGTAAGGAGGTTGTTAGCTGTGTCTTGAATTAGGACAGTTATTGCAAATATGGAACTATCTAGAACTTGGTGAGTAGTCAGTCAGCTGGGAGGGTGTGGAGTTCAAGGGAAAAAGTTTTTCAGAGTTTTTGCTGCTTTAGGAAACAAGCTATATGGAGAATTCAGGAGAATTCTGAAACAAGACAAAAATAAATAGGAGTTTGAAGCAGGGCGTCCAAACAGAGACGTTCATTTGAAGGCCAACATCTGAAGGTTTAGCACAGTTCACAGGTACCTCTATTACGGTCCTCTGCCCATACCCAAAATTCCAGGACAATTCCACTCCTCCTGTTTCAGGGAATGGACACCATAGCTCAACCAGGGGACAAGGAAGGCAATTTTAGCTTTTTAAGGTCCACGTGATTTTTCGGAAACTCATGGTTGAGAAATTGTTTTGTTCATTTCAAATATTTAGGTCCTAAAGGGCTCAAGTACTGAGTTTATTGTCATGCTATAAGTAACAGACTGGGATAACAGGCAAGCACTTTTCTCTGAGATGAAATAAAGATTCTACAGGTGGAAGAAGAAGAGGGACAAAACAACGTAGGAGAGAGGACGGCTGGGAGAATGGGATTGGGTCAGGGCACCAAGCCAACAGGAGCTGAATCAGTACCAATAGCAGCACACCCCCACTTGCAAAGGCAGCCCTCTTTTCCAGTAGCTGAGACCACTTGCAGGCCTCAGCATAGAGATAAAGGCCCATCACCTGTTCTTGGGTAGGGCTGAAGGGATCCACCGTCCATTACAGATGAATACCAAAGTAATCTTCTGTGGCTTCAATTACATTTACTACGCAAGGTTCTCTAGAACAGTTCCTGGATGACTTTTGTTTCTTCTTCAATTTCTTTTTTTTATCAGCAGAGAGTGAATTGATTTTTCACCCTAAATCTTTCAAACTTTTAATTTCCATCAGTAAAAGGCAAGGATTTTTCTTCGTTAAGTTTATGGGATACAGTTTCTAACTACAAGATAATTTTTTATTTCCTCGTTTTTTCTTAAAAGACGTTTTTGCTTATTCTTTAACTATGCCCTCATAGTTACCTTTGAAGGCAGAGACCTTGTCTTGTTCAATATCATATCACTAGACCATGGCATGGGCTTCCCTGTGGCTCCAATGGCAAAGAATCTGCCTGCAGTGCAGGAGACCCAAGTTCCATCTCTGGGTCGGGAGGATCCCTTGGAGAAGGGAATGGCAGCCCACTCCAGTATTCTCGCCTGGAAGATTCCATGGACAGAGGAGCCTGGCAGGCTACAGTCCACAGGGTCACAAAGAGTCAGGCATGACTGAGTGACTAACACAGACCATCGCACAGTGCCCAGAACACAGTAGGAGCCAAGGCATTTGTCCCCTCAGTGTGGCTTGTCTCAGCTGCAACAGACAGCTCACTGCCTGATCCAGTAACTGCTCAATGTAGGACAGAAGCTCTGTCCCTTCCAAACAACTCCAGAGCTCCCAGTAGGATTGGCTAAGGCCTCTGTAGCAAATCCATCACAGTTCAACACTTTCTGATCGGTTCTGTTTCCCTCAAGCCCTTGCCAGGGTTGTTCTCAAGAGTACTTGCCAGTAACTCTCCTTTATACAAATCTCTGTCTAGAATCTGTTTCCTGGGGGACTGACTTAAGACAACGTTTAATAAATATTCGTTGAATAAGTGGATAAAGGAGCTCTTTCACTGTAAACTATGAGGTTCTTCACACTAAGCAGAAATAATTGTGGAAACCTCTGACCTTTATTTGGAGACTTAACATTTTATCTTTGTCATTTCAGGCCCTAAAAGTCAGAGCTCACACTCAAATCATTCACTCAGATTGTGGGTCATGCATGACTTTCCTATGATTATAGTATCAATACCCAGTTGTTGCAGTTACGTTGTCATTTGGCCACCAGCCACTCTTTCTGGCTCTGGGTCACCTACTCCAGGATTTAACATTAAACCCAAATTACCCATTTAGTACCATTAATTCCCCAAGACCTTATTATTATGGCATTGTTTCATTTTGTAGGAAAGTGTCACCGAGACAGTTGGCCTCATTTGCATATAAAAAGGAGAGTTTGGAATATAATGGAAGGAGCCCTGGACTAAGTACCAGCACCACTGCACACTGGTCATTTGTTCCATTTGAATGTTTCTCCATCAGTAAAAGGAGAATCCCAGCTCTGCCTGCTCTAAAGGTCTGGGTTAAGGAATACTTGAAAATGACTGGAATCGGGGGAAGGGGTCTAGTTGAAGGGACCACATGCATTCCTCCCTAGCACAGGACAGCTCTGAGTATGGGGGGCTAGGATGTTGCCCCATAGGTAGTGAGGAGCTAGTCTAAGCCAGACTCCTGGGCTGGGCAGTAATTCCTTTTCTTGTAGGACCCTTTGAGGTATGTTCTCCCTCTGAGAACAACACAAAGGTTTCTTGCGTGCTGGGGTGCAGACAGCATGGTTTATTTCTTCTGAGAATCCTCAACTCCTGCCCACCTGGGTGGGCTACCAGACTTGGAAGAGGTAGCCGAGTTTGGACAAATATTTCACGCTGTTATGAGATGGACCATCACTGCCTGAATTAACCCATTCCCACATACCCACACCAAACTTTGAGCACAGGCAGAGGTGAGTGCCACACAAGCCAGGAAAGTTTGGGATAGGCTTAGGTCTCCCCCAGGAGACCGCAGGTGTCAGCCAGACCTGGCCCCATAGGAACCACCTGAGACCGGATGACCATGATGAAACGCACATGTGCTTAGAAGATGCGCAGAACTCTGGCTGGAATGCACTGTTGGTGGGCTGGAGAAATACCACCTAGAGAAACTGCAGCCCCACACCGGAAGGAGTTACCTGGCGCTGCAAGAGGGGAGGAACTTCAGTGGTCACGTGGCACAGGATATCCAACACTGCGTCCACGTCTACCGCTGGGCCAAGCGGCCATTCTCCTGTTCCAGTCTGGTTGAAAATGTGGATTGTGCTAGGTACCCAGGGATCTACCCCCAAACAGGGCCTGCAGCCTAAATTCCAAAGTCCAGAGACTGAATCTTTCAGCCTTTCTCAGGGAGCACCTTGATTTTTGAACCTTTATTGTGATGCTTTGTATCAGGTCTATCTGTACTAGTTTGCTGTGGTTAAAAAACAACTAACAAAACAGCTTGCACTTGTATTCGTTTTTAATTCTATACTTCTCTGCTCCATGTCTTTTCTCTCCTCAAAATCTATTCTTTCAATTAAGAAAAGAAAAAAAAAAAGCACCACAGAAAAATCCCAGCAGCACAGGATTTAGTCTCACTAGTCCTACGGCTGTCTGAGCGAAGGGGCTGAGGGTCGAGAGCCAGGTGAGTACACTGGACAGGGTCTGGCCTGGACCCGGAAGTAAACGGAGCCTGCCATCCACCCTCTTTTTTAGTTAGGGAGTACGTTAGTTTGTTATTGCTTCTATATCAAATACTACATGCTTGGTAGCTTAAAACAATACACACTCATTTTATTATAGTTCTGCAGGTCAGAAGCCTGAAATGGGTCTTATGGAGTTAAAAATCAAGGTGTCAGCATGGTCGTGTTCCTTGTCTTTCTGTTTCTTTCTTCCGCCTGCATTCCTTGGCTCGTGGCTCTTTGCTTCATCTTCAGAACATGTCATGCTAACCCCTGCTTGTGTTATTACATCTTTTTCTGATTTCAATTCTCCTGCCTCCACCTCATGAGGACTCTTGTGATAGAGGTCACCTGGAAATCCACAAGAATCTCATCTCAAAAATTCTGTATTTAATCACATTTGCAAAGTCCCTTTTACCACATAAGATAACACAGTCACAGGTCCTGGGATTACCACATGGACTTCTTCGGGGAATCTTTGTTCAGCTTACCATTGGGGGTGCTGAAAATTAAGTGAGAGGCAGTGAGCCCAAGAGGGCCTGTGGTTGACCATCAACTGTGAGTGGGAAGAAATAATAGACCATTTATTTAACATGTTTTCTGTTCTAGAAACCCAGATAGGCACTTCCCCTGTGCAATCTCATTTACTTATCACAGCAATGTAGGAAACTCAGTTCAGTTCAGTTCAGTCGCTCATTCACGTCCGACTCTTTGCGACCCCATGAATCGCAGCACACCAGGCCTCCCTGTCCATCACCAACTCACGGAGTTCACTCAAATTCATGTCCATCAAGTCGGCGATGCCATCCAGCCATCTCATCCTCTGTCATCCCCTTTTCCTCCTGCCCCTAATCCCTCCCAGCATCAGAGTCTTTTCCAATGAGACAACTCTTCGCATGAGGTGGCCAAAGTACTGGAGTTTCTGCTTTAGCATCATTCCTTCCAAAGAAATCCCAGGGCTGATCTCCTTCAGAATGGACTGGTTGGATCTCCTTGCAGTCCAAGGGACTCTCAAGAGTCTTCTCCAACACCACAGTTCAAAAGCATCAATTCTTTGGTGCTCAGCTTTCTTCACAGTCCAACTCTCATATCCATACATGACCACTGGAAAAACCATAGCCTTGACTAGATGGACCTTTGTTGGCAAAGTAATGTCTCTGCTTTTGAATATGCTATCTAGGTTGGACATAACTTTCCTTCCAAGGAGTAAGCATCTTTTAATTTCATGGCTGCAGTCACCATCTGCAGTGATTTTGGAGCCCCAAAAAACAAAGTCTGACACTGTTTCCACTGTTTCCCCATCTATTTCCCATGACGTGATGGGACCAGATGTCATGATCTTCGTTTTCTCAATGTTGAGCTTTAAGTCAACTTTTTCACTCTCCACTTTAACTTTCATCAAGAGGCTTTTTAGTTCCTCTTCACTTTCTGCCATAAGGGTGGTGTCATCTGCATATCTGAGGTTACTGATATTTCTCCCAGCAATCTTGATTCCAGCTTGTGTTTCTTCCAGCCCAGCGTTTCTCATGATGTACTCTGTATATAAGGGAAACTAGCTATTATTAAAAGATGAGAAAACAGGCTGAAAGAAGTTAGTTTCTTTAGTCAGTGGTAATGCGTCACACTTGGGTCTCTGACTCAATCCTTTCTCCTAACCTCAAGAAAAGTCAGTTTTCTCATTTGCACAATGGAGAGAGTAATTAGCTGATATTAATACATTTGAATAAAGATTAAGAGAGCTCTCCTCTGCCAAGGGCTGAGAAGAGGTGTGGCTTGTGTTGAGTGCCCATTAATGCTGGATGTTACTATTATAGACCTGACCTTCCCTGGTCTCTCCTTGCTCAAGTCCCTCCTCTCAAGGGCAGGGAGAGCATCACCATGTGCTAAGCCAATTCTGACCAAAGAAGGCAAAAGCTCTGGCGACGTAACTCTAGGCAAAGTAGGCGGTAAGTGCCGACATTAGTGTGTGGCCAGAGAATTGGTACCATGAGACACCAGGGTGGAAGCATTCAGTTGAAAGGAGACACTATTTTGCATGACATTTTAAAATAAAGTTGAATGGTCCTATTTTATAGACTTTCTAACAGAAGTGAACTGGGCTTTGCCTGAAAGGGGCAAGAGTGTTAACTATATTTCAAGTGAAGTAAAAGTTTCTGTCGTGTCCGACTCTTTGTGACCCCATGGACTATACAGTCCATGGAATTCTTCAGGCCAAAATACTGGAGTGGGTAGCCTTTCCTTTCTCCAGGGGATTTTCCCAACGCAGGAATCTAACCCAGGTCTCCTGCATTGCAGGCGGATTTTTTTTTTTTTTTTTTTTTTTTTTACCAGCTGAGCCACAAGGGAAGCCCAAAAAGGTATTTGCTAGTTGCATATGACTTACAGCCATGTCTACCACACAGTGCATTCTATTCCCAACCCTGTTGAGTAACTCTGGTTTCCTCTCTGCCCTTTATTTATAGAACATAACTATATTTACTCATACCCTAAAATGCTCCAAGCAGCTATTCTGCAGGCTTTCAACTCAGTCCTTCCAGAGGAACAGGACCACTACAGTGTATTCACTCGAACCAGAATCCTAGAAATCATCTCCAATTTTTGTCTCTCACCTACTGCTGTACTCAATCAGCCCGCCCTGAGTTCTATTGGATGGGCCTCCTAGTCATTTTTTAACACCATTTAAGTTCCTTTCAAAGGTATTTCTACTATGTTCCACAAGTAGAACAGCTGAAAAAGGGTATTTGGAGTTTTGAATAATATATCTCCAAAACATTACCCCAAGCTAGTCAATTTCTGTCTTCATGGCTGAAAGAACTTGTCCAAGGATTCTCATTCTAGACACAGGAAATATGAATACGGAATGGTAAACAGGTATATGGAAGCAGCCTAAGTGTCTACTGACAGATGAATACACAAAGAAGATGTGGTGTATGTGTGTGTTTGTGTGTGTATTAAGATATACACACACAATGGAATAACACTTGGCCATAAAAAGTGAAATATTGCCATTTGCAGCAACATAGACGGACCTAGAGAATATCATACTGAGTGAAGTAAGACAAAGTCAAATATTATATAATATCACTTACATATGGAATCTAAAAAATAATACAAGCAAACTTATTTATAAAACAGACCTATGGACAAAGAAAACAAATTTATGACTACCAAAGGGGAAGGGGGGAGGAGTAAATTAGGAATGTGGGATTAACAAATACACACACTACTATATACAAAATGGATAAACAACAAGAACTTACTGTATAGCACAAGGAACTATATTCAATACCTTGTAATAACCTATACAGAAAAGAATCTGGAAAAGAATATGTACGTATAACTGAATCAATTACTTTTCTGCACTCTTAAAATTAATATTGTAAATCAACTATAGTTTTAAAAAAACACAATCTTTACCTTTTCCAAGAAATTCTGTTTTACAAACTTTGTTTTCTCCCCTCGTAGGACCCAGCTGAGTCCTACTCTCTTAAAATTTAAATCAAGCTTTGCATCCCTTCTTGTCCTAGAGATTTCTTCTCCAGATGTCCCACAGAAACAGTAGTAGGTATCTACAAGTTTGGTCCTCTGAAGAGATTTTGTTGTTGTTTAGTTGCTAAGTCATGTTTGACTCTTTTGCAACCCCATGGACTCTAGGCCTCTAGGCTCCTCTGTCCATGGGATTTCCCAGGTAAGAATACTGGAGTGGGTTGCCATTTACTTCTCCATTGGGATCTTCCTGACCCAGGGATAAAACCCCCATCTCCTGCATTGGCAAGTGGATTCTTTACCACTGAGCCACCTAATTTTTAAATTACTCACTGAAATTTTCTTTTAAAGCTTAAATATGTGATTTATGTAAAAAAGTCATATGCATCAGTATGAGTTTTAAAAACATAATATTGAGCAATTTTTATAAACAGAATAATATTCTATTTGAATGTTGTATTTAAAAATAAACATATTATTTAAATTGAGCTGACAAGCTTTTCTAACATACTTCTGGGTAGGAAATTAACAACCTAAAATCTATTTGTAAATATTTGTTTTATGTATCTTTCTGGATGAATTCTGTAATCCATGTGAAAAAATACGCTATCATTCAAACAGTGCTGAAATAAACAACGTGGTAAGTGAATGCCCCCTGTAATTTCACCCCCAGAAAAATCACTGTTGACATCTGGTGAGCATTCATCCTGGCTGAACTCCTTATTGAAAGCCAAAAATAATTCTGTAGTTTGCTGCCACATAGTGGTAAAGTAAGCATCACTGCACATGAACAAGGAAAAGAACTTGATGGTCTATTATCCCAAGCTAACAAGGAGATCCAACCAGTCCATCTTAAAGTTCAGTCCTAGGTGTTCATTGAAAGGACTGATGTTGAAGCTGAAACTCCAATACTATGGCCACCTGATGCGAAGAGCTGACTCATTTGAAAAGACCCTGATGCTGGGAAAGATTGAAGGCAGGAGGAGAAGGGGACGACAGAGGATGAGATAGTTGGATGGCATCACTGACTCTATGGTCATGAGTTTGGGTAAACTCTGGGAGTTGGTGATGGACAGGGAGGCCTGGCGTGCTGCGATTCATGGGGTTGCAAAGAGTTGGACATGACTGAGCGACTGAACTGAACTGAACTGAAGAAGTATTTAGTGAGTTACGCAGGGCGCTGTACTAGTCAACAAGGACCCAAAAATGGTTCCTGTCTTGGAAAAGTTCATAAATTAGTAGGAAGACTGGCAAGGATACAAATAGCTAGCATGTCTCAACAAAGTGACAATGCTGAGACAAAACTACTGGTAGAAAAAAACAAGAATTTCTCTATCACATACATGAAATTTCACTGAGGAGGTGATATGTGAGATGGATCTTTGAAGTGTGAGCAAGTTTCTTGGGTGGAAATAGAACAATCTTCTGAGCAGACAGCACAGTACAATGCATGAAAGATCAGTGCTTTTAGGAAGTATTGAGAAGGTCTCATAAATTGGAGCCTGGTGTGTGGGGAAGGAAAGAAAGAGTACATAGAAGACAGCCAATATGTGCTCTTCGGTAGGGAAGGGATAAGATCAGAATCCTTACACATAATAAACCTAGATTTTTTATTTTTAAGGG